>CM054134.1:47132844-47145344 GCA_028751875.1 Rapana venosa
ATGGAGGAAGGGAGGGAGAGAAATAGACAGACAGACAGACAGAGACAGAGAGAGAGAGAGACAGAGAAGAGAGACAGACAGATACAGACACATGCACAGACATACACAGACAGACACAGACAGAGAGACAGAGACACGGACAGACAGACATACGGACGGACGGACAGATAGAGGCTAATAGAAAGACAAAGGCAGAGAGAGAAAAGTGGAGACAGAAGCTGACAGAATGAGACCGAGACAGAAAGAGATACAGAGACACAGAAAGAAAGAAAAGAAAGAAAGAAAGAAAGAAAGAAAGAAAGAAAGAAAGAAAGAAAAGAAAGAAAGAAAGAAAGAAAGAAAGAAAGAAAGAAAGAAAGAGAAAGAAAAAGAAAGAAAGAATGAAGAAGAAAGAAAGAAAGAAGAAAGAAAGAAAGAAAGAAAGGAAGAAAGAAAGAAAGAAGAAAGAAAGAAAGAAAAAAAAAGAAAGACAGACAGACAAGAAAGAAACAAAGAAAGAAAAAAAGAAAGAAGACAAACAGACAGACAGACAAGAAAGAAAGAAACAAACAAAGAAACAAAATAACAAGGAAAGAAAGAAACAAAGAAAGACAGACAGAAAGAAACAAAGAAACAGACAGACAGACAGAGGCATACTAAGACAGAGACAGAGAAAGACACACACACACACACACACACGCGCGCGCACGCACGCACACACACAGATAGATGCATAAAGAAAACACAGAGACAGAAACAAGGAGACGGATGCGCCACCCAACAAGCTAGAAGAACAGAGAAATAAAACACACAAAAAAACAACAAAATCTGCACACACACACACACACACACACACACACACACACACACACAACACACACACACACACACACACACACACCACACACACACACACACACACACACACACACACACACACACACACACACACACACATAAAGAATGAACCAAAGGGCCAGGTATATCACACCTATGTAGGAAGCGAGTATTCCCTGGCTTCTTCAAGTCAAGTCAAGTCAAGTCAAATTTTTATTTCCAGATGGTACATTGAATAAGCAATGCATTTGCTTTTTTTCATCTATCTAAGAACAAATTTCTTAATGATTATACTGAAATACTACATTATTGCAGCCTTTACCAATAAATTGAACCAGTAAAAAGAGGAAAATCGATAAAATAATACATTGGAAAATATAAACTTCACACTTTCCTCCCCCCCCCCCCCCCCCCCCCCCCCCCCCCCCCTCCCCCCCATCTACCAGACCTGGTGTGGTGGTCCTGGGAACTACTCTTTCATATCAGACGTTAAACTGAAGTCGTGTGTACAACAGACCTTTAGCACACGTAAAAGAACTTACGACAACAAAAAGTAGTTGTCCCCCAGGGAAAATGATGCGGGGAAAAAGCCCACTCTCGTTACAAAACAAAAAAGAAAAAACGTTAAGTAGACAGGATTATTATTATTATTTTTTGAATAGGTGGTGCCTTATGGGGAGAGACAGCCACAATGTCATTCAATGAAATCTGGTGGGACTGAAAGGGATATACAGCATCGTATTGTGTTTATGGTAGGGTAGGGTACGGTAGGGTAGGGTATTGTTTGGTATGGTAGGGTATGGTATGGTATGGTAGGGTAGGGTAGGGTATGGTAGGGTGGGGTATGGTAGGGTAGAATATGGTAGGATAAGGTATGGTATGGTATGGTAGGGTAGGGTAGGGTAGGGTAGGGTAGGGTAGGATAGGGTAGGGTAGGGTAGAGTATGGTATGGTAGGGGAGGGTAGGGTAGGGTATGGTAGGGTAGGGTAGGGTATGGTATGATATGGTATAGGTAGGGTAGGGTAGGTAGGGTAGGGTAGGGTAGGGTAGGGTATGGTAGGGTAGGGTATGGTAGGGTAGGGTATGGTATGGTACTATCAGTAATTGCAGACTTCTCTGCGTGAAATTCGGGCCTGCTCTTCCCAGCGAGAGCATGTCAAGTCACCATAAGAGCAGATCTCCTCACTTGTGTTTGCATTGATTGTCCTGTCTGTATGTGTTTGCAGTACAGTACCAAATAAAACAAAACAACACACAATACTTTACAATACAAGACAATGCAGTTCAAGTCTGAGACGGGGACTAGCCCAACTAAACACATCAGGAAAACACCAAACCACAGAAAGACGCCGGCAGTATTGACGACGGTCTGGAATTAAGAGAGGAGACGACAGACAGACTGCAGATGAAAGAAGCGCAAAGTGGGAGGAGAAACTAAACAGACTGAACCAAGTGAAAGAAGGTTCACACACAGGCTCTGAGAGAGATAGAGATAGCCAGTGAGGGGAATGAACAGAAGAGAGGTGTGTTAGTATATATAGGAGAATGTGTTTATTTCGAGGTTTGGGTGTTGGGTTTTTTAAACTTTTTTATCCCTAATTTATTCCTTAACTATTTTCCTTTTTTACAAGCTCATCCGTCTTTCTTACTTAAGAAAAGAAAACTTTTTTGTTGTTCATATTCATCCCTTAATCTCCCCGAAATCAGAATGTGGCTACCTAAATCGTGAGGTAAAAATGGTTGCATATGCAAAATGTCAGAATTGGTGAAGCTTGAAGCTCTAAACGGGGGGATGACCCTTAACAACCTCTGTTTTACTGATTGGTCCCTTAACAACCTCTGTTTTACTGATTGGTCCCTTAACAACTTCTGTTTTACTGATTGGTCCCTTAACAACTTCTGTTTTACTGATTGGTCCCTTAACAACTTCTGTTTTACTGATTGGTCCCTTAACATCCTCTGTTTTACTGATTGGTCCCTTAACAACCTCTGTTTTACTGATTCCTCCCTTAACAACTTCTGTTTTACTGATTCCTCCCTTAACAACTTCTGTTTTACTGATTCCTCCCTTAACAATCTCTGTTTTACTGATTGGTCCCTTAACAACCTCTGTTTTACTGATTCCTCCCTTAACAACTTCTGTTTTACTGATTCCTCCCTTAACAACTTCTGCTTTACTGATTCCTCCCTTAACAACTTCTGTTTTACTGATTCTTCCCTTAACAACCTCTGTTTTACTGATTCCTCCCTTAACAACCTCTGTTTTACTGATTGGTCCCTTAACAAGCTCTGTTTTAATGATTGGTCCCTTAACAACTTCTGTTTTACTGATTCCTCCCTTAACAACTTCTGTTTTACTGATTCCTCCCTTAACAACCTCTGTTTTACTGATTCGTCCCTTAACAATCTCTGTTTGGTAATTTGACTTTTTAAGTATTTCTATTTTTCTGGTAATTTGTCCCAAAGTATTTCTGTTTAAGTAATTCGTCCCTAAACTCCTTCAGAAGTTCATTCATTTCATTTTGTTTGTTCTTTTATTTTGAAGATATCGAATAAGCACTCGTGTGCCTTTTTACATCCAATCCTCATGTGCATGCAGTTTGTCAACCAAACTCCCTGACATTTTTTGGGCAGCGTGTCATGGATCTTGCTCATACACAGAAAAGATGAATATGGTAACAGTGCGGAGGTTGATAACGCACACCATAAGTAATCCGTACGCACGCACATACGCATGCGTGCACACACACACACACACACACACACACACACACACACACACACACACACACACACAAGGAGGGTGAGAAGAAGGTAAAAACAGAGACAAAAAACCTACAGACAAGAAAACATACAGAGAGGCAGACATAATAATAATAATAATAATAATAATAATAATAATAATAATAATAATAATAATAATAATAATAATAATAATAATAATAATAATAATGATGATGATGATAGTAATAATAATAATAATAATAATAGAAACGAAACAAGCCAGCAAGGGAGAGATGAAAATATCAGAAACGGTTATCAACAAAATGCAGTCAGACAAAACAAACAGAAGCAAAAGCCCAGCGAAAAATAACAAAGATTGCGAAGAAAAACCAGTCTGCAGTAGCAGATCCAAAAGTTGGGTATTAAGAGAGGAGGCAACAGCCCGACTGCAGATGAAAGAAGCGGAAATTTGGAGGAGAAACTAAACAGACTGACTTAGGTGAAAGAAGGTTCACATACAGGCTCTGAGAGATAGCCAGTGAGTGGAAGGAACAGAAGAGAGGTATGTTGCTGTTTGTTTATTTATTTATTCATTCATTCTTGTATATCCAGGATAATGGAATAAGCACTCACATGGGTGGGTTGTTTTTTTTATATCCAGTCCCCGTGTGTATGCGGTTTTATATATTTTTTCTTCCGTTTCCACCAGCACACAATGGCATACTCTTTCAAAAAGCGGAACAGGAGTTAACGTGTGCGCAAGACGTTCTGCGCGAGTTCGCACACGGGGCCTCGGTTTAAAGTTTCATCCGAAGGACATTTGGGTACAGTGGAGTCTGCACTGAAGTTAACTCCAGGGGGGAAAGATCCCCTTGAACGAGAGTCGAACCCGGGTTGTCAGATTGCGAGCGCAATGCTCTAACCACTAGGCTATCTCGGCCCCCCGTGTGAGGGGGTGTGCTCTGGTATGCGAAAGAAAAACGTGATCAAATGTGGAACATTACCTTCAAACACCTATAACTCTCACTTAGCTCTCACATTTGCGCAGACATACGTGTATTGTTGCATGTATTCACACCCAAGAGAGTGAAAAAGATAAGTGCTTCGATTTGTTTATTTTTACAAGATTCAGCGCTAAAATTCCATATATTATTTTTTTTTTTTATTATTATTATTATTATTCTTATTACTATTATTATTATTATTATTACTATTAAAGAGATAGAGAGAAAGGAAAAGAACGACACACATGTATAGTGATATGGACGTGTGTGCACACACACGCGTACACATATATACGCACGCATATACACACACGCACACGCACGCGCGCGCGCGTGCTCGCACGCACACACACACACACACACACATACATACATATACACACATACACACACATCCATACAAATAGTAGGTCATTGTGTGCCGGTGGGAACGGATAACAAAATTTAGAAAACTGCATACACACGTGGATTAGATGGGGGGGGGGGGGGGGGGGGGGGGGGTAAGCACGTGAGTGCTTATTCCGTTATCCTCGAAATAAAAGACTAACATACACACCACCACCACCCCACCCCCCCAAAAAAAAATCAAAACACGCTCGCGCGCACACGCACACGCACGCACATACACACACACAAACACACACTAATAATAATAATAATAATAATAATAATATAATAACAACAACAACAACAACAACAACAACAACAACAACAATAATAATAATAATAATAATAATAATAATAATAATAATAATAATAATAATAATAATAATAATAATAATAATAATAATATAATAATAATAATAATAATATGATAATGATAATAATAATAAAATATGGAATTTTCTATAGCGCTGAATCTTGCAAAGGAACAAATCAAACACACTACTACTACTACCACTACTGCTGCTGCTGCTGCTGCTGCTGCTGCTATTTCCCTATCAAAGTCAGCCGAGACGAAAATCCAGATTTTTTTTGGGTGCTCTATTAAAATAATAAAATCTCTAGCAAAAAATCCACACAACGCTAAAAGGAAAATGGCTGTCTGCACGTGATGACATGCACTCACCGAGGCGTCGACCCACGTGTTATCACTCGTGTGTACCTGGCTCATAAGGGAAAAAATTGCCATAACTAGAGCATCTTTTTCCCCCCTGAATGTCTTATCTAAACTATGGCCAGATTGTTTGGTTCTGTGTCTGTGTCGACAAGGACTGCCTGCGTTGTTGTGTTATAATGACTGTCTGTGTGTTGTGTAATAATGGCTATGTGTGTTGTGATGTAATGACAGCCTGTGTTGTGTTGTCATGACTGTACCTGTGTGTTGTGTAATAATGACTATGTGTGTTGTGACAAGATTCATTACTATACACATTCCATATATTATTATTACTATAGTTAGTAGTAGTAGTAGTAGTAGTAGTAGTAGTAGTAGTAGTAGTAGTAGTAGTAGTAGTAGTAATAGTGTGATATAATGACTGTACCTGTGTTGTGTTGTAATGACTGTCTCTGTGTTGTGTTATTATGACTATCTGTGTTGTGTTATTATGACTATCTGTGTTGTGTTATTATGACTATCTGTGTTGTGTTATAATGATTATCCGTGTATTACCTGCGCTGTGTTATTATGACTCTCTGTGTTGTGTTATAATGATTATCTGTGCATTACCTGCGCTGTGTTATTATGACTACCTGTGTTGTGTTAGAATGACTATCTCCGATGTGTTGCAATTTTTATTTATTTGTTTATTTATTTATTCTTTATTATCGAAGATAATGGAATAAGCACTCATGTGCTTTTTTACATCCTGTCCCCGTGTGTATGCGCTTTTGTCAGTTTTGTCATCTGTTTTCACCGGCACACAATGGCCTACTCTTCCGAAAAGCGGAACAGGATTTAACGTGTGCGCAAGATGTTCTGCATGCGTTCGAACACGGGGCCTCGGTTTATAGTCTCATCCGAAGGATGTGATATGATATAAAGACTACCTGCCTTATCCTATTTTGAGTTGCCAAGGGCGACGCTCCTCCACACACTGAGTCGCATTGCACCAGGGTTCAACCTTTAATTGTTAACATGTGATTAATCTGCAATAATAACACAAAAAGGCTATTCAATACAGAAAACATATTGAAACTGGGACAATTCTATGAACAGTTACCAATAGATTGAAATGAGAGACTGCAGGAATGGACAAAATGAGAAATTGATCGGTTCTGCATCGTAAGAGATGGTCAGAATGAGTGCTTGGGAGTGTGTTTTTTTAACGCATTTTTAAATCAACAGAAAACAAAATTACGCCTTGATACTTGAAGTACAAGGTAGAAGAGTGGCTATAGTCGTATAATCACTCAAAATCTCAAAATTGGCAACCTGACCCCCCACCTGCCTAAAATAGCTCCTAGCGGGAAAGTGGGTCAGGTGCAAAGCGATTCATTTCGTGGCGGAGCGTCACTGATTGCTGAGGACTGACTGTTCCACTTGCTTTAGAATAGGATTATTCTGTGTCCATGTGAATAGCTCTCGCTTCTCAGCCGCTGTAAAGCGTATCTCAGCCGCTGTAAAGCATATCTCAGCCGCTGTAAAGCGTATCTCAGCCGCTGAAAAGCATATCTCAGCCGCTGTAAAGCGTATCTCAGCCGCTGTAAAAGCATATCTCAGCCCCCGCTGTAAAATCACATCTCAACCGCTGTAAAAGCATATCTTAACCGCTGTAAAAGCATATCTCAACAGCTGTAAAAGCATATCTAGGCCGCTGTAAAAGCATATCTCAACAGCTGTAAAATCACATCTCAACCGCTGTAAAAGCATATCTCAACAGCTGTAAAATCACATCTCAACCGCTGTAAAAGCATATCTCAACAGCTGTAAAAGCATATCTCAGCCGCTGTAAAGGCATATCTCAGCCGATGTAAAGGCATATCTCAGCCGATGTAAAGGCATATCTCAACAGCCGTAAAAGCATATCTCAGTCACTGTAAATGCATATCTCAGCTGATGTAAAGGCATATCTCATCCGCCGTAATGCATATATCAGCCGCTGCAAAAGCATATCTCAGCCACTGTAAAGGATAACCAGATTTTTTAAATAAATTTTGATAGAACAATTGCAGCTTCTGTTGTGTAAACGTGGCGTTTATATAATTATATAGGTCGGCTACACTGGTGCAATTATTTAAATTTCACATCTGTATGCCATTTGCTCAGAACTAGCAATCTCTCTCTCTCTCTCTCTCTCTCTCTCTCTCTCTCTCTCTCTCTTCTCTCTCTCTCTCTCTCTCTCTCTCTCTCTCTCTCTCTCTCTCTCTATCTCTATCTCTATCTCTCGCTCTCTCTGCAGGACTGAGCAAGTACGCACATGTGAGTATATGCGTGCGTTCGCGCGTGCGTGCGTGCGTGCGTGCGTGTGTGTGTGTGTGTGTGTGTGTGTGTGTGTGTGTGTGTGTGTGTGTGTGCGTGTGTGTGCAGACATGTCGCAGAGCAGACTTAAAGAAAAAAGAAGCAGGTATGGATGTTTTGTGGGTGAAGAAGATGAGAGGAACACAAGGGCATGTATTTCTAGAATGCAAACATTGTGCTGATTTAGAGAATTCAAAGAATGTGAGCGAGAGGTAATTACAACACTTGAATCAGTGGCCTCGCCACAAGACAGAAAGAAAGAAAGAATGAAGGAAAGAAAGTAAGAAAGAAAGAAAGAAAACGAAAGAAAGAAACAAACAAACAAACAAAGAAACAAAGATAGAAGGAAGGAAGGAAGGGAGGGAGGAAGAGAGGGAGGAAGGAAGGAAGAAAACAAACAAAGAACATATGTTACCTAATCAAAAACAGACTGCAACTCATAACCAGGTGGCAAAAACCACAAAAAGTAGAAAAGAGCAAAAAGAAAATATAGGAAAAAACAAAATGAGAAAGCAACACATAACAAATGAAAGAAAAAAAAGAAGCCAGAAAAAGAGCGGAAAAATAAAGAAAGGAAAGAAAAGAGAAGAAAAGAGAAAAAAAAGTAAGAATTGAACAGCAGCCACAAAACCAACGAAGAAAGAAAGAAAGAAAGAAAGAAAAGACATACATACATACGTACATACATACATACATACATACATACATGCATGCATACATACATACATACATACATACAGAACATACAGACATACATACATACATACATACATACATACATACATACATACATACATACATACATACATACATACATACATACATAAACAGACAGGCAGGTAGACAGACAAACAGACAGAAATAAAAATAGAAGTAAAGAAACGGAAAAAACAAAAGACAGAAAAATAACAGATGACAGAAACTAAAGGGAAAAAAAGAAAGGATCGGAAGAATTTTAGAAAGAAAGAAACAAACAAGCACACTTCAAGTGAATTCTAACGCAATCGCTACTTCACAAAGCATGGAAAAGATGCACACAGAAATAGCCTTCATCACGGCATCTGTCTGCTTTCCTGAACACCAAGGTGTCTGTCTGAAAGGGAGGTAGGAGGGGGGATACTCCTTTGTAAAGACTGCAGAAACTGGAGAGTTGGGCAATAGAGGATGGAGAAGGTGTGTGTGTGTGTGTGTGTGTGTGTGTGTGTGTGTGTGTGTGTGTGTGTGTGTGTGTGTGTGTGTGTGTGTGTGTGTGTGTGTGTGTGTGTGTGTGTGTGTGTGTGTTTGTGTGTGTGTGTGTGTGTGTGTGTGTGTTTGGGGGGGGTGTCATTGTTGTTGTGGCAATGTTAATAAGAACATTGGGGCATTGAGCTATGCCACTTTTGAGGCTAGAAAAAAAATGGCGTGTAGCAAGAATTGAAGAATGAAAGAAGGAGAGCAAGTTGTAATGTAGTTCATTAGAAAAGGTCATTTCACTGCAGCGTGGCATATTCTACAAATCTGGAAACTGGTATTCACACACACACACACACACACAAAATGTCATTATCCTCAGCATGTTTCTGGTTACCTGAAACGCAAAGTGTCTGTCTGCATGGGAGAGAGTAAGAGAGGTTGGGCATGCACACACATGAAGATAGCATAGCTAAGAGCGTCTGTTATTCTTTAATATCAATAATAATCGAAAAAGCACTCATGTGTTTTTATCCAGTCCCCGCATGCATGCGGTATGTAAATTTTGTCGTCTGTTCCCCACCAGCACACAATGGCCTGCTCTTTCGAAAAAGCGGAACAGGTTTTAACGTGTGCACAAGACGCTCTCCCTGCGTTCGCACACGGGGCCTCGGTTTATAGTCTCATCCGAAAGACTTTTGGGGAGAGTGGAGGCGGCACTGATGTCAACTCCCCTTCAACTGGGTTCGAACCCGGAACTCGGGTCAGCAGATCGCAAGAAAAATGCGCAACGTTCTAACCACCAGGTTATCCCGTATTCCCTGGGGTGGTGCGTGGAGAGGGTGTTCAGTGTTAGTGTTTGGGGAACATTGATTGCAACAAGAGGCTATGCCTTCTTTGCAGAGGAGGTTTCAGTGGGACTTGGGATATAGAAGAATGCGCTGGTTTGGAATGGACAAAAGGGTGTGGATCAAGGCCCGTTGTTAAATGAGATTGCACGTGAAGGATTTGGTGTGTTTTTTCCCCGCTGGTGATATGCTGTTGCTGATGTTATTGTTGTTCCGGTTGTTGCTACTTTTGATGTTGGGGTTTTTTTTTTACTAACGCTACTGATGGTGATGTTTATGTTTTGTCCTTGTTGTTGTTGTTCTTCTTCTTCTTGTTGTTCTTCTTCTTCTTCCTCAGAATTCTTCTTCATTCTTCTTTTTCTTGTTAAGAATTATTTTTTTTAGAATTCTTCTTCTTCGTCTTTTTTCAGAATTCTTCTTCTTCGAAATTCTTTTCCAGAGCTCTTCAGAATTCTTCAGAATTTTTTTAATTCTTTTTTTTCTCTCTTTCTCCTCCTCCTCATCTTACTCCTCTTTTCCTTTTACCTCCTTTTTTTCAAAGACACAGACAGACAGACAAACAAACAAACAAACAGGCAAAGAAACAGACCAGCACACCATTATACACACATAGACAGGCAGACCGACATTCAGACAGACTGGAAGGCAGACATACAAACAAAAGAAAAAGCAAACTCATTTACAGACACACAAACACAGCTTTTGTGCCACCTATCATTAAATGAATCAAACCATCTTGTAAAAAAAAAAAAAAACAGAAGAAAAATCTTAACAACCAAGAGAAACCTTCCATGAACGATTTGTCAACAGAAGAAAAACTCTTATCAAATTTAGTGCGTGATAAAATTCAGTCTTATGAGCGAACAAAACCAACAACAACAAAATCAGCAGAAAAAAAGAAAAGTGGCATTTTGCACTGTATGACATGCACTTGCCAAGGTATTCATACCACGTTTTACCACTTGTGTGTGTCTGGTTCATCACCAAAACATAATAAGTATTATGCTGCTCTGGCTGGAATAACTCATTCCCCTTAAAAGCATTTTATCTAAATCGTGGCCAAATTGTTTGATTTTGTGACGACAATGACTGCCTGTCTTGGGTGCTTCAAGCGCTTAGAGCTGAGCTTTCTTTCTATACGTGCTCTGAGGTCTTGACTTTTCCTTCTGTGAGTGTGCGTGGTGGGGGGGTGGGGGGGGGGAGGAGGGGATGGGAGATGGTGGGTGGTGGTGGTGGTGGTGGTGGTGGTGGTGGTGGTGGTGGTGTGTGTGTGTGTGTGTGTGTGTGTGGGTGTGTGTGTGTGTGTGTGTGTGTGTGTGTGTGTGTGTGTGTGTGTGTGTGTGTGTGTGTGTGTGTGTGTGTGTGTGTGTGTGTGTGTGTGTGTGTGTGATGTGTGTGTTGTTAGTTCTAGACTGTGACACATTTGTTGCTGTTTTACTGCAGCCATATCACTTGCACAAAATCATCTCTGTAGGTATGAGATTATATGATTTTCAGGTAACCAATGATTATAGAATATAGATAGGTGCTGCTAAATAAGATATTTTCCTATTTTCTTTTCTATATTGTATTGTGGCCTAAGGCCAATGTGCAATTAAATCATTTCAGAGTTTCAGAGAGAGTTTCTCACTCTCTCTCTGAAACACTTTATTGAAAAACTGCTACAATTTGATATACTCAATATGGATGATTTTTCTTAGCATCTTCTCTCTATGATTGGGTTATGGTTGATTTAAGGTTTATAATCATGTAATTTTCTTCTGTATTCAATCATAAATTGTATTGACATCATCTTTTGTATGAGTTCGCTATATATATTTGTGTGTATTTCTTCTTTAATCAGTCATAAATCATTATTTGTTTGTGCATTTGCTTTGCCAGTGATATGAATGAACTCACTGTTCCACCCTGAGCCCAACAAATGTATTGTGGTCCAAGGCCAATGTACATTAAATCATTTCAGAGTTCAGAGTTCAGAGTTCTCTCTCTCTCTCTCTCTCTCTCTCTCTCTCTCTCTCTCTCTCTCTCTCTCTCTCTCTCTCTCTCTCTCTCTCTCTCTCTCGTGTGTGTGTGTGTGTGTGTGTGTGTGTGTGTGTGTGTGTGTGTGTGTGTGTGTGTGTGTGTGTGTGTGTGTGTATAATATGTATATTATATATATATATATATTATATATATATATATAAAAAGAGAGAGAGAGAAAGACATAAATACATAGATACAAAGATACAAGACAACATAAACAAACAGGCAAACAAATAGTGTGATAGTCAGAATAGAGAGACAGATAGATTAGATCGATGATACGTATTTACATATCCATACGCGTATACATGAGCGCGCACATGATGTTGCGTTATGTGTTCATTCGTGTGTGTGTGTAGCATTCCCTGCCTTTCTACAATTCTGAGAATGTATGGTGGTGGATGGAAGCGTACAGGTGGGCATTGCCTGTTTTGGAGGTGAAGATGAGAGAGACATGGACTGAAGGCCACATCTCCCGAGAATGCAAAGACTATGCTCATTAGAACAACTCAACA
>CM054134.1:47155344-47167844 GCA_028751875.1 Rapana venosa
GTGTTGGTGTGTGAGACAGACTGGGTGATGGGGGGTGTTGGCATAAACAAACTTGGCGAAGTTTCAAATGGGAACAATGCACTTGCCTTGTCTTCTTGCCTTTCCTCTGTCTGTCTCCTCTCCTCTGCCCGCCTCCTCTCCTCTGCCCGCCTCCTCTCCTCTGCCTGTCTCCTCTCTCTGTCCTTCGTCGGTCCTGTTGGTCTGACTGGGGGGCTTTCTGCGGAAGTAAAGGGGTGTTTGTTGACCCGCCATGTTTCCTTCACTTGAGCCAGCCTTCAGTCGAAGCACAACAGTCGTTTGCTCGCCTTCTCCACAGACCTTCCATGAGGTGATGCAGTGTTGTTTGCAGCAGGGCACCTAGCGTCACTTCCAGCGTTGTTGGTAACCCGACAACTGGCATGGTGCTGGTTTATTGGCAATTTAAAACACAAAAATTTACACAGCAAAATTTCACCCTGCCTATATCCAAGGGAGATCACCGAGAGAGCAAGGAGAGAGAGAGAGAGAGAGAGAGAGAGAGAGAGATGAGAGAGAGAGAGAGAGAAGAAAGAGAGAGAGCAAGGAGAGAGAGAGAGATAGTCAAGGAGAGAGAGGCAAGGAGAGATGAGAGAGAGAGAGCAAGGAGAGGAGAGAGATAGTCAAGGAGAGAGAGAGGCAAGAGAGGAGAGGCAAAGGAGAGAGAGAGAGAGAGGCAAGGGAGAGAGAGAGTGCAAGGATGAGAGAGAGGCAAGGAGAGAGAGAGGCAGAGAGAGAGAGGAAGGAGAGAGAGAGGCAAGGAGAGAGACAGGAGAGAGAGAGCAAGGAGAGAGAGAGGCAAGGAGAGAGAGAGGGCAAAGAGAGAGAGAGAGGCAAGGAGAGAGAGAGAGAGCAAAGAGAGAGAGGAGAGAGAGAGGCAAGGAGAGGGGAGAGGAGCAAGGAGAGAGAGAGAGGCAAAGAGAGAGAGAGAGGCAAAGAGAGCAAGAGAGAGAGAGAGGAGAGAGAGAGAGAGAGAGGCAAGGGAGAGAGAGAGGCAGGAGAGGAGAGGCAAGAAGAGAGAAGGCAACGAGAGAGAGAGGCAAGGAGAGAGAGAGAGGCAAGGAGAGAGAGAGAGCAAGAGGAGAGAGAGAGAGGCAAGGAGAGAGAGAGCAAGGAGAGGGAGGCAGAAGAAAGAGAGAAGAGGAGGCAAGGAGAGAGATGGCAGGGAGAGGGGGCGGAAGAGGAGAGAGGCAAGGAGGAGAGAGAGGCAAGGAGAGAAGGAGGAGAGAGAGAGAGGCAAGGAGAGAGAGAGGCAAGGAGAGAGGGGCAAGGAGGAGAGAGGGGCAAGGAGAGAGAGGGCAAGGAGGAGGAGAGGAGAGGAGAGGAGAGAGAGGCAAGGAGAGAGAGAGAGGGGCAGGAGAGGAGGGCAAGGGGGGGGGACAAGGAGAGAGAGAGGCAAGGGAGAGAGAGAGAGGCAAGGAGAGAATGAGAGAGAGAGAGAGGACAAGGAGAGAGAGAGAGGCAAGGAGGCAGGAGAGAGAGGCAAGGAGAGAGAGAGAAGGCAAGGAGAGAGAGGGGAAGGAGAGAGAAAGGCAAGGAGAGAGAGAGAGGCAAGGAGAGAGAGAAGAGGAGGAGGGAGAGAGATGAGACGAGAGAGAGAGGCAAGGAGAGAGAGAGAGGCAAGGAAAAGAGAGGGGAAAGGAGAGGAGAGGCAAGGATGAGAGGAGAGAGAGAGGCAAGGGAGAGAGATAGAGGCAAGGAGAGAGAGAAGAAGAGGGGAAGAGAGAGAGAGGCAAGGAGAGGAGAGAGAGGCAAGGGAGAGAGAAAGGCAAGGAGAGAGAGAGGCAAAGGAGAGAGATGAGAGGCAAGGAGAGAGAGCAAGGATGAGAGAGAGAGCAGGATAAGGAGGAGGCAAGAGAGATGAAGCAGGAGAGTGCAAGGAGAGAGAGAGAGAGGCAAGGAGAGAGAGAGGCAACGGAGAGAGAGGCAAGGAGACGAGTGGGAGGCAAGGAAAGAAAGAGAGAGGCAGAGGAGAGAGAGAGAGGAAGGAGGCAGGAGAGAGAGGGGAAAGGCAAGGAAAGAGAGAGGCAAGGAGAGCAAGGGGAGAGAGAGAGAGGGGCAAGGAAAGTCGAGATGAGGCAAGGAGAGAGGGAGGGGGCAAGGAGGAGGAGAGAGGCAAGGAGAGAGAGAGAGGCAAGGAGAGAGAGAGGAGAAAGGCAAGGATGAGAGAGAGAGGCAAGGAGAGAGAGAGAGGCAAGGAGAGAGAGAGAGGCAAGGAGAGATGAGAGAGATGAAGGAGAGAGAGAGAGGCAAGGAGAGAGAGAAGGCAAGGAGGAGAGGAGAAATCGCAGGAGAGAGCGAGAGAGAGGCAAGGAGAGAGAGAGACAAGGAGAGAGTGAGATGCAAGGAGAGTGGAGGAAGGAGAGAGAGAGAGAGAGTGAGAGAGAGGCCAGGAGAGAGAAGAGGAGAGGCAAGAGGAGAGAGAGAGGCGGGGAGAGAGGCAAGGAGAAAGAGAGGGCAAAGGAGAAGAGAGAGGGGGAGGAGGCAAGGAGAGGAGAGAGACAAGGAGGAGAGAGGAGATGCAAGGAGAGTTGGAGGCTAGGAGAGGAAGAGAGAGAGAGAGGAGAGAGAAGAGAGAGAGAGAGAGAGGCAAGGAGAGAGAGAGAGGCAAGGAGAGAGAGAGGCAAGAAGAGAGATAGGCAATGATGAGGAGAGAGGCAAGGAGAGAGAGAGAGGCAAGGAGAGAGAGAGGCAAGGAGAGAGGAGAAGAGAGAAAAGCAAGGAGAGAGAGAGGCAAGGGAGCAAGGAGAGAGAGAGAGAGAGGCAAGGAGAGAGAGAGAGAGATAGTCAAGGAGAGAGAGAGGCAAGGAGAGAGAGAGGCAAGGAGAGAGAGAGAGAGGGCAAAGGATAGGGAGGAGAGAGAGATAGTCAAGGAGAGAGGAGAGAGGCAAGGAGAGAGAGAGGCAAGGAGAGAGAGAGGCAAGGAGAGGAGGAGAGGCAAGGAGGAGAGAGAGGCAAGGAGAGAGAGCAAGGAGGAGAGAGGCAGGAGGGAGAAGGACAAAGAGAGAGAGGGGAAGAGGAGGAGAGAGTACGAGGCAAGGAGAGGAGGGGAGAGAGAGGCAAGGAGAGAGAGGAGAGGAGGAGAAGAGGAGAGAGAGAGGCAAGGAGAGAGGAGGAAGGAGCAAGGGAGAGAGAGAGAGGAGGCAAGGAGGGAGGAGGCGAGGAGAGGGGCAAGAGAGAGAGAGGCAGAGGGAAGAGGCAAGGGAGAGAGAGGCAAGGAGAGAGAGAGGGAAGGAGGAGAGGAGAGAGGCAAGGAGAGAGAGAGGGCAAGGAGAGAGAGGAGGGCAACGAGAGAGCAGGCAAGGAGAGAGAGGAGGCAAGGGAGGAGGAAAGGAGAGAGGGGGGGGGGGCAAGGAGAGAGAGAGAGAAGGAGAGAGAGGGGCAGAGAGGAGGAGAGAAGAGAGGGCAAGGAGAGAGAGAGAGGCAAGGAGGAGAGCAAGGAGGAGAGAGAGAGAGAGGCAAGGAGAGGAGGGCAAGAAGAGTGGGGCAAGGAGAGAGGGCGGGGGGGGGCAGGGAGGAGAGAGAGGCAAGGAGAGAGAGAGAGAGGCAAAGGAGAGAGAGAGAGGGGAGGCGGAAGGGAGAGGAAGAGGGGAGGAGGAGAGAGGAGCAAGGTGGAGGGGAGAGGGCTAAGGAGAGAGAGAGAGGAGAGAGAGAGAGAGAGGCAAGGAGAGAGAGGGGCAAGGGAGGAGAGGAGAAGGCAAGGAGAGAGGAGAGGCAAGGAGAGAGAGAGAGGAGGAGGGCAAGGAGAGAGAGAGAGAGGCAAGGAGGAGAGAGCAGAGGCAGGAGAGAGAGGGGGGGCAAGGAGAGAGAGAGGCAAGGGAGAGAGGAGAGGCAAGGAGGAGAGAGAGGCAAGGGAGGAAGGAGAGAGAGGAGGAGAGAGAGGAGGCAAGGAGATGAGAGGAGCAAGGAGAGAGAGGAGAACGGCAAGGGAGAGAGGCAGGGAGGAGGAGAGGAGAGAGAGAGGCAAGGAGACAAGGAGAGGCAGAGAGAGGAAGGAGAGAGAGAGAGAGGCAGAGGATGAGAGAGAGGCAAGGAGGAGAGAGAGAGGCAAGGGAGGGGAGAGAGAGGAGGCAGAGGAGGAGAGAGAGGCAAGGGAGAGAGAGAAAACAGGAGAGGAGGGCAAGGAGAGAGAGAGGCAAGGAGAGAGAGACGAAGGAGAGGGGGCAGGAGGAGAGGGAGGAGTGAGGGGGGCAAGGTGAGGAGAGAGAGGCAAGGAGAGAGGGGGGAGGCAAGGAGAGGAGGGCAAGGAAAAGAGGGAGGCAAGGAGGAGAGAGGAAGGAGGAGAGAGGAGAGGGAGGAGAGGAGAGGCAGGAGAGAGAGGGAGAGAGAGAAGGATGAGAGAGGAGAGGGCAAGGAGAGAGAGGGGAAGGAGGAGGGGGAGAGAGGGGAGGAGGGGGAGAGGAGAGAGAGGCAAGGAGGAGAGAGAGAGGGGGAGGAGGAGAGGGAGCAAGGGAGGGAGTGGGGGGGAGAGGGGAGAGAGAGAGAGAGGAAGGAGGGAGGGGGGCAAGGGAGGAGGGGAGGGGGAGGAGGAGGCAAGGAGGAGGAGAGAGAGGGGAGGAGAGGGCAAGGGAGAGGGGGCGGGGAGGAGAGAGGGGGGGGGCAAGGAGAGGAGAGGAGGAGAGAGAAGGAGAGGAGAGGGGAGGAGGGAGGGAGAGAGGAGGAGAAAGGGGAAAGGGGGAGAAGGAGAGGAGAGAGAGGAGGGGGGGGGGAGAGGGGGGCAAGGAAAAGAGAGGAGGGGAGGGGGGGAGGAGGAGGAGAGGGGGAAGAAGGAGGAGAGAGAGGAGAGAGGGAGGAGAGAGGCAAAGGAGAGGAGGAGGCAAGGAGGGGAAGAGGAAGGGGGGAGAGGCAAGGAGAGAGAGTAGGCAAGGAGGAGAGGGGGGGGGGAGGCTGGAGAGAGAGGGGGGGGCAAGGAGAGAGAGGGGGGACGGGGGAAGGAGGAGAAAAGAGGCAAGGGGAGAGGCAAGGGGGAGAGGGGGGGCAAGGAGGGAGAGGGGGGAAGGCAAGGAGAGAGAGAGGAGAGAAGGAAGGAGGGAGGAAGAAGGAGAGGAGAGGCAAGGAGAGAGAGAGGCAAGGGAGGAGAGAGAGGAGGAGGGAAGAGGAAAAGGGGGAGAAGGGGAAGAGGGGGGAGGCAAGGGAGAGGGGGGGGGGAGGGGGGGAAAAAGGGGGGGGGGGGGGGGAAAAAGGGGAGGGGGGGGGGGGGGGGGGGGGGGGGGGGGGCCAGGGGGGGGGGGGGGGGGGGGGCCCCCCCCCCCCGGGGGGGGGGGGGGGGGGGGGGGGGGGGGGGGGGGGGGGGGCGGGGGTTTTTTGGGGGGGGGGGGGGGGGGGGGGGGGGGGGGGGGGGCCCCCCCCCCCCCGGGGGGGGGGGGGGGGGGGGGGGGGGGGGGGGGGGGGCCGGGGGGGGGGGCCCCCCCCCCCCGGGGGGGGGGGGGGGGGGGGGGGGGGGGGGGGGGGGGGGGGGGGGGGGGGGGGGGGGCCCCCCCCGGGGGGGGGGGGCGGGGGGGGGGGGGGGGGGGGGGCCCGGGGGGGGGGGCCCCCCCCCCCCCCCGGGGGGGGGGGGGGGGGGGGGGGGGGGGGGGGGGGGGGGGGGGCCCCCCCCCCCCCCCCCCCCCCCCCGGGGGGGGGCCCCGGGGGGGGGGGGTTTTGGGGGGGGGGGGGGGGGGGGGGGCGGGGGGGGGGAAAAAGGGGGGGGGGGGCAAGGGGGGGGGGGGGGGGGGAAAAAAAAAAAAAAAAAAAAAAGGGGGGGGGGGGGGGGGGGGGGGGGGCAAAAAAAAAAACCCGGGGGGGGCCCCCGGGGGGGGGGGGGGGGGGGGGGGGGAAAAAAGGGGGGGGGGGGGGGGGGGGGGGGGGGGGGGGGGGGAAAAAAAAAAAAACCAAAAAAAAAAAAAGGGGGGGGGGCCGGGGGGGGGGGGGGGGGGGCAGGGGGGGGGGGGGGGGGCGGGGGGGAAAAAAAGGGGGGGGGGGGGGGGGGGGGGGGGGGAGGCAAGGAAAGAGGGAGGCAAGGAGAGGAGAAGAGAGGAAAAGAGAGAGAGGGGCAAGGAGGGAGAGGCAAGGAGAGAGAGGAGAGGGGAAGGAAAGGGAGGAGAAAAGGAGAGAGAGGAAGGAGAGAGAGAGGGGGGAAAAGGGAAAGAGAGAAGGCGGAAGGAGAGAGAGGCAAGGAGAGGAGAGAGAGGGGCAAGGAGAGAGAGAAGGCAAGGGAAAGAGAGAGAGAGGCAAGGAGAGAGAGAGGCAAGGGAGAGAGAGCAGAGGCAAGGAGAGAGAGAGGCAAGGAGAGAAGAGAGGCAGGAGAGAGAGAGAGGCAAGGGAGAGAGAGAGCAAGGAGAGAGAGAGGCAAGGAGAGAGAGGCAAGGATGAGAGAGGCAAGGGAGAGAGAGAGAGGCAAGGAGAGAGAGAGGGCAAGGGAGAGAGAGAGGCAAGGAGAGAGAGAGGCAAGGAGAGAGAGGCAGAGAGAGAGAGAGAGGCAAGGAAGAGAGAGGGGGGGAGGCAAGGAGAGAGAGAGAGGGCAAGGAGAGAGAGGACAAGGAGAGAGAGAGGCAAGGAGAGAGAGAGGGCAAGGAGAGAGAGAGGCAAGGAAAGAGAGAGGCAAGGAGAGAGAGAGGAGCAAGGAGTGAGAGAGAGAGAGGCAAGGAGAGAGAGAGGGGGAGGCAAGGAGAGAGAGAGAGAGGCAAGGAGAGAGAGAGAGAGAGGCAAGGAGAGAGAGAGGCAAGGAGAGAGAGCAGCAAGGAGAGAGAGAGGCAAGGAGAGAGAGAGGCAAGAGAGAGGCAAGGAGAGAGAGAGGCAAGGAGAGAGAGAGGCAATAAGAGAGAGAGAGGCAAGGAGAGAGAGAGGGAGGCAAGGAGAGAGAGAGAGGCAAGGAGAGAGAGAGAGGCAAGGAGGAGAGGAGAGAGGGCAAGGAGAGAGAGAGAGGGCAAGGTAGGAAGAGAGGGGAGAGAGAGAGGCAAGGAGAGAAGGAGGAGAGAGGCAAGGAGAGAGAGAGGCAAGGAGAGAGAGAGAGGCAAGGAGAGAGTGAGAGAGAGGGCAACGAGAGATAGAGGCAGGAGAGAGAGCAAGGAGAGAGAGAGGGGGGGGGCAGAGAGAGGCAGAGAGAGAGGGCAAGGAGAGAGGCATGAGGAGAGAGAGAGAGAGAGGCAAGGAGAGGAGAGAGCAGAGAGATAGGAGCAGACGACAGAGAAGACACCTGAGAGAGAGGGGCAAGGAGAGGGAAGGAGGACAGGAGACTGGGAGACAGAGGACGGGGAGACAGACAGACAAACAAAGCCATTGACATGAAAAGAGACCGAGATAATGGAACAGAGTCAGACAGATAGACAGACAGTCAGACAGACAGACAGTCACACAAAGAGAGATAGACAGACGAGGAGAAATCTCAGAAAAAAAAACTTGGAAAAGTATGTTGAGAAAACATTTATCGAACGTAAATGAAATTTTTACTTGAAAATGTCAAACCTGGTATGAATATTTGAAGATATTAAGAGACGGCGGTTTTACAGAAAATTGCAACAACAAAAAAACCCACAAAAAGACTGCATAATTATGAAACTACCTTCTCTCTGTCTGTCTGTCTGTCTGCTGTCTGTGTCTTCTCTCTCTCTCTCTCTCTCTCTCTCTACTCTCTCTCTCTCTCTCTTCTCTCTCTCTCTCCTCCTCCTCCTCCCTCCCCTCCTCCTCCTCCTCCTCCTCTCTTTTTCTCTGTCCTTGCCTCTGCCTCTCTCTCATGCTGCCTCTCACTCCTTGAGTTTATGCGTCTGTCTTTCTTACTTCACAGTCTGTTCGTTAAACTTTTTTTTTTTATAAAGAGTTACCACATTATCACTGTGAATTCGAAGTTTGTGTCAACAAGAAAATTGCTCCTGATTGCTAACAGAGCACAAGCAGCCACTATTTCAACCACAAAACAATCTGCTTTGTTACCCCTTCAAATTCAAACTCAAAGGCTAAAAATGTCTCACGGGCTACACTAACCCTTCAGACAATGCTGTCGCTGTTAATCGAATTAGCTAAAGGGCTTGTGCGTATGTGATACCTAAATAACAAGGAAGGAAGAAAGAAAGAAAAAAAGAAAGAAAGAAAGAAAGAAAGACAGAAAGAAAGAAAGAAAGAAAGAAAGAAAGAAAGAAAGAAAAAGAAAGAAAGAAAGAAAAGAAAAAGAAAGAAAGAAAAAGAAAGAAAGAAAGAAAGACAGAAAGAAAAGAAAAGAAAGAAAGAAAGACAGAAGAAAGAAAGAAGACAAGAAAGAAAGAAAAAGAAAGACAAAAAGAAAGACAGAAAGAAAGAAAGAAAGACAGAAAGAAAGGAAAGAAGGAAAGAAAGAAAGGGCTTGTGCGTATGTGATACCTAAATAACAAGAAAGAAAGAAACAGAAAGAAAGAAAGACAGACAGACAGACAGACAGACAGAAGAAAGAAAGAAAGAAAGAGAGAGAGAAGAAAAAAGAAAGAGGGGGGGGGGTGGTATCAAGAAACAGAGAAAGACAGAAGGGAGGGACGTGCACACAGGCAGACAGGCAGGCAGGCAGACAGACAGAGAGACAGACGTAGACAGACAATTAGAGACAGACATACACAGAGCCTAAACGGAGAGAAACTGTCATAAAATGCACTCAGCAAAAAACAATGGAAAACATTTTGGGGGAAAAAACAAGAAAAATGCATCATTCTTAACATTGCTTTGCTCTACTCAAAACGGACGAAACTGCACAACTCTAGTTAACCTACTTGATAATTTCACACACAAAAATGCCCTTTACATTTCTAGAAAATTAGACTCAGCTGCAATATGGTTTGCGCTTACGCCAATTTTGGGGGGGGGGGGGGGGGGATTCAAGGAGAAGGAAAGAAGAAACAGAGAAGGAAGAAGAGCAAGACAGACACACAGATAGACAGACAGACAGACAAATTGATGAATCATCCTTAATACGCAAGGTGAAAGATTGTAGGACAAGCCTTGTCTTCCATGTATCTCAATTTTATCCTTAAAAACAGACGTGTAGAAAAACCGCGTGGGTGTGTTTTTCGTTCCTCAGTTAAAGCTTGAAGGTTCCCGAATGAAGAGATTTTGTGTCTGCAGGCTTTTTTGCCCACTAGTAAGGTAGCAAGGGGACGGGATAGCTCAGTGGTCGGAGCACTCGCTTTCCCCCAGCCAGGTTAAGCAGCGTCGAGCGTGGTTACCAGTTGGATAGGTGACCGTTTGTGCGCCTTGGCTTCAGTACAGTTCCCCCAGTTCACCCAGCTGTAAATGGG
Source organism: Rapana venosa (assembly GCA_028751875.1). Taxonomy (NCBI): domain Eukaryota; kingdom Metazoa; phylum Mollusca; class Gastropoda; order Neogastropoda; family Muricidae; genus Rapana; species Rapana venosa. The sequence goes on from CM054134.1 coordinate 47,164,596, forward strand.
TACCTGCCCTCTTTAGGGTCAGGGAAGGTAAAGCAGCGAGGGAGAGGAGATGGGCGCTGCCCTCAATATGCTGGCCCTAGAGAAGTGAGGTCTCTGACGCCTCGCTCCCCTACGACCTTATAGGTTATGGGACTCCTTTACCTTACCTTTAAGGTAGCTGCATTCCGATTTCGGGTAGAAAGAGTTAATGAAACATGAACAACAACACTCACCCATTCCTCCCTCCCCCTAGCCGTCCACCTCCCTCCTGCCCCCTCGCGCAAAAAAGTGTAAAGAAGAAACAATCATTCTACTGACAGAACTCTCTCCTTCTTTAAAGATGTGTATATTTACAAAAGATGATATAAAGCTGACAGTCTATTTACGCAAATATAATTATCGATTCGAAAAGATACAAAGAATGCACGTGCATGATTCGTGTACACACACACTGGTACACACAGATACACACACATACACACACATATGTGCATACAAATTAAGCATACATGCATATAATGCAAGTGCGCATGCGTGCACACGCACTCGCACACCACCCCCACCACGCACACACACACACACCACACACACACCACCACATGCACACACACGCACACGCACACATCATGCAATCCTAAAGCCAAAACAAACCTAAAAATGGTTTCAAAAGATATGAAGAGAGAAAAAAAGAGAAAAAGGGAAATCAGGATGGAGGAGATGAGAGTGAGAGAGAAAGACGGACAGACAGACAGACAGACAGGTAGACAACAAACAGACAGACAGACAGATAGGACAGTAGGCGAAGTAGACAGGCAAAGGAAGAACAGAGACAGAAACAGAAGACATGCGGAGACACACACACACACACTACCCCCCACACACACACACACACACACACACACACTGAGGGAGAGAGAGACTCAGGACTTGGGATTTTTAAAGTAAGGCCACCGGCCTATAATCAAAGGGGTACATGATCATGGAAGGTAAAGGTAAAGGAGTCCCATAACCTGTAAGGTCGTAGGGGAACGAGGCGTCAGAGACCTCACTTCTCTAGAGCCAGCATATTGAGGGCGACGCCCATCTCCTCTCCCTCGCTGCTTTACCTTCCCTGACCCTAAAGAGGGCAGGTGCCAATTTATAGCTGGGTGAACTGGGGGAACTGTACTGAAGCCAAGACACGCAAACGGTCACCCATCCAACTGGTAACCACGCTCGACGCTGCTTAACTTGGCTGGGGGAAAGCGAGTGCTCCGACCACTGAGCTATCCCGTCCCCCGTGGAAGATCATGGAAGACACTGCAAATAAAACAATAATGGCATACACAATTACATAAACAACTTTGGCTTCCTATACACCAACACATCAACACATCATCACACTCAACCAAGTTCAACAGACCAGCACAGACAGGAAGACAAAGAGATAAGCATGAGAGAGAGAGAGAACGAAAGAACAAAACAAGACCTATTTTTATTTATTTTTATTTATTTATTTATTCTTTTATATCGAGGATAATGGAATAAGCACTCGTGTGCTTTTTTTACATCTAGTCCCCGGGTGTGTGCGGTTTTGTAAATTTTGTCATCTGTTTCCACCGGCACACAATGGCCTACTCTTCCGAAAAGCGAACAGGTTTTAAAACGGTGCGCAAGATGTTTTGCATGTGTTCGAACACGGGGCCTCGGTTTAAATAGCTCATCCGAAGGATTTTTGACATTCAGTTCAATTTTTTTGTCAAACTGGGAAAAAAGGGGAGAGGCTGGGAATCGAACCCACAACCTCACGGTTTACTTGGCAGGCGAACATTTTAACCATCCTAACCACCATTCCTTCTTTTTATTTTCACTATAACCCCCCTCCCCACCCCCCACCCAAACTGTGGTAATTTGAAACGAGCCAAGCAAAGAATAAGCAATGGGCCGGGGAAAAGGGGGAATTCTGCAATGATGCTGGGCTATAGCGAATGTGCAATGGTGCTGGGATATAGCAAATTCTGCAATGGTGCTTAGTTATGGGGAATTTTGCAATGTGCTAAACTATATTGAATTTTGCAATGGTGCTGAGATATATGGAATTTTGTAATGGTGCTGAGCTATATCAAATTTAGCAATGGTAATAGGCTATATCAAATTTAGCAATGGTAATAGGCTATATCAAATTTAGCAATGGTAATAGGCTATATCAAATTTAGCAATGGTGCTGGGATATAGCGAATTGCAATGATGCTGGGCTATAACAAATTTAGCAACAGTGCTGGGATATAGCGAATTTTGCTATAGTTCTGGGTCCTCATAAATTTCACATTAGAAAAGAACCATCATGAATTTCGCAACAGAGCTGGTCCATTATAAGCTTCACTAAAGAGACAAGCCGTCACCAGTTTTGCAATGCAGAGGAGCCATTATAAAGTTCGCAGTCGAACAATGGAGCCCCACGTTTTAACATTATGCTTGGTTTCTCTTCCCTTTGAGCGTGCCGGCCCGAGTGTGACTACATGAAATATGAGCAAAGTGTGGGCGAGACAATCTGTAGAATCGAACGTGGTCAAACACTGGTGCCTCCACCTGAGATGTCTGTAAGGCTTGTTTGTTATTTGAAGCTGACAAATTGGGCATAGGGTTGCTGATGATAGTTTGTTTCATAATATTGTTTTCGTTTGCTATTGTCATCGTTGATTATTGTTGTTATTGTTGTTGTTGAAGCGTTTTGCTCGTTTGATGATTATGAACGGGTGGAAATTTTTGGTTGTTTTTATTGAAAATTTTGGGTTAGTGTTGGCAAAGAAAGACAGACAGACATACCATTCACAAAACGCGCGCGCGTACGTACACACACACGCGCGCGCGCGCGCACACACACACACGTACACACACGGAGTTTGACAGACGGCATACAGAGAGATGGACAACAGACAGAGACAAAAAATACAGGGACAAACAGACCCTTCATGGAGAGAAAGCGCGACATTGAAGAGATAGAGGCAGGAGGTATGCACACACACATACACACACACAAAATACACACACACAGGATAGATACAGATGGGGACAGACAGACAGACACAGAGAGCTAATAGAAGACAAACAGAGACAGAGATTGAGTAAATGAATTAAAGAGAGAGAGAGAGAAGAGAGAGAGAGATAGAGAGAGAGGAGAAGAGAGAGAGAGAGAGAAGACAGACAGAGACAGAAAGTAAGTGAGTGAGTGAGAGAAGGAACAGCAAAGTGACAAAAATGAGAGGACAGAGAAAGCCAAGAAAAATCAAG
>CM054134.1:47170344-47175344 GCA_028751875.1 Rapana venosa
ACCCCACTCCCCCTATCACTTCCCCCTGCGCTGCCAGTATGTTCTTTTGTTTACCTGTCTGTCAGTGTGTTTATTTGCTTGGTTCATGTTCCGTGTGTTTGTTTGCTTGCTTCGTTGTTTTTGTGTTCATTTGTTTGCTTTGTTTACTCATCGGAGGCTTTGGATTCTTCTGTCTATTGTTCTTTCTTTGTTTTCTTTATTTGTCTGTGTGATTGTTTGGGTTGTTTTTCCAAGTTTTTGCTTAGTTAAGTGCTTGCTTGTTCCGTTTGTTTTGTTTATTTCTAATGTTGCATGTTTGTTGAATTCATAACTTTTCATGTGTTTCCATGCGTCCTTATCTTTATAATGCTTTCCATGTGCTTTTTCGCTCAAATCCCAGTGTGAACTGTGAGAAATCGTCCATCAGCAGGATTTTCGGCCTAATTATCATATCAGACAAATCGTTTCTGTGTGTGCCGTAAGCTGAAAAGAGCATGGCTTAATTGGTTGATTAAACAATATCTGCCAATCAGCAAACCACTCACAATTAACAACTGACAAACGACTTCCGTTTCCGCCTGTCAAGAGAGAAGGGAAAAGAATCGTTTAGGTTGAGTTTTGCTACTCTACTTAGAGGATTCATGCCACAACAATAAAGAGAAAATATGACAAATAGAAAAGAAGGTAAAGAAGGAATCAATCATTCTGTCAGTCAATCCATGAACAGGTGAAAGGGAAAACTTATAAAAAGAAAAAACAAAATCAAGACCAAAAATACAGAAGAGAAAAACAAGTCAAAAAAAGGTAAGAAAGTAAATATAAAAAAGAAAGAAAGAAAGAAGGATAGATAGATAGATAGATAGATAGATAGATAGATAGATAGATAGATAGATAGATAGATAGATAGATAGATAGATCGATAGATCGATCGATAAAAGAAATAAAGAAACGCGAGAGAATAAAAGGAAGACAGAGAAGAAGACAAGTGACCATTATACGATGGGTTGACTTTATCTTTCTCCTTTTACCAACATGGCAGCATGCGCAGTTGGCTATGACACTGCCAAATGCGTTAAGTACAGATTGCTTGGGTTGGTGAGTCTTGTGCCTCTACCAGAAATATAGATTCTCCTTGAGAAGAAAAAGAGTTTCATACGTGTAAAGATTTGTTGTTGAGGCCAGATTGTTTACCATTTCAATAATGCTTTGTTCTTAAAACATTTAAGACATGGGAGATTTTTTTTTAAGTTCCATTCTCGAACAGCTGGTGCATCCAAGGAAGATTTCTCTGCTTGAAATTCGAATTGCTGTCCCCGGGGAGAGCACGTCACCACAAGAGCAGCGCCACCCATTATTATTTTTATTTTCCTGTCTGCAACTGTATTTGTTTCCATATCAGAGTGATTTTCTTCAGGATTTTGCCAGGGACAACTCTGTTGTTGCCGCGGGTTCTTTTAAGTGTGTTAAATAATTATATGTAACGCACGGGACCTCGCTTTATCGTCTCATCCGAACGACTAGTACCCAGACCACCACTCATGGTCTAATGGATGGGGGGAAAGTTTGCTGCACAGGAGCTTTACAGAGGGACTAAGGCAAAGAGGCGGCTAAACGTCACTCAGCTTCCTAATCAACTTTCAGGGAGAAATTCGTTTTTTTAGAGGTTGTGATGGGATGACTTTGGTTTCCTCCCCTTGCAAATGTCGCAGTCTGTGCTGTTTAAAGACATACCGGTGGATTGTAGTAAGCATTGTCTGTACTTGGGATTTGAAGACTGTCATGCTCAACAAGTCTCCTCCTGGTAATGTTAAAGCACACGTTAAGCATACTTGTACAATAGTCTTTTCTTTCCATCTACGCAGATGATAAAAAGCATAGCAGAAAAAAACAACAACACCCGATTCATATTAATCTTAATTTCAAAAGTTACTCTATTAGTACTCCTTGCATAAAACACTACCCACAAATAAAAGATGTCAGAATGTAACGTTGAAAGCGTAACTTTTAAGCTAATATTTCCATGATTATTTATCGTATGGATACTAATCTCTCGTACTCCGTTAACTCAAAATAGTCTTCGATTCAGTTACCATGTGTCTCAGCACAGTTATAGTCTCTCACAAATGTTTGTCGCTTACCTTGAAAATAACTGATTTGCACGTTACTGGAAGGTTGCTGTGGCGATCACTACTCCCGGTCGTAATTGTGTCTCACTCAGACTAGCTCCGCGACTGGGCTCTTACTATCTTCAGTAGGGAGCTGAGTAGGTCGTGTCCTGCTGCGTGTCTTAGCTCAGAACAGGCGCCACTGAACACCACCAAAGTGGTCTAGCAGCAGTGCAGGGCGCCTCTGAATGGTGGCCCAATGGCGGCCTGACATTGATAGGCTCCCTGTGAACTTCTGACCCTGAGGGTGCGACATTACAAAGCTGGGTACAGCTGGGGCGGAGAAATTGAAATGTTCGGCGTGATAACAGCAGGACAGGAATGCCAGGGAGGGTGCGGCAACAAAACAACAACACACAAACAAAACCAAAAAAAGCCTAAAAGAACACTTTAAATTGGAGAGGACTTTGAGGCATTACAACATGGTGACTGCTCTCTATCAGACAAAGACAAATCCACAAAGACAAATAGAGAGGTAGACAAAAAGACAGGCATACAGAGACACAAAGAAATCAGTTTATGGTTCTGATTTCCTAACGATTTTATAGAGGCAAGATAATTATGGTTGCTGGAGTCTTCACCTTGCCTTCTATATCAACTGTAGAAGCTGTTTTCACCAGGGAGACTACATGACCCAAGAGTATCTCCCTACATGTTTCCTGCTTGTTTAGTGTTGTAAATCATACGTTTGTATATGCTTGCCTTTTAAATTGAATCTTGCCATAGATTTCTTTTACCCTGGATAGCATTCATGTTGGCATGAGTGGCATGTCTGCACGTGGGAATTAGGTTGGTGGATTATTTTTTTAAAGCCATCTTTAGAACTAGCGCGCAGGTCACTTATCGAGGTGTAGTTAAACGGAAGCTTAATTGAATCATAGATCACTTGTTTGGTAGATTCATCCACTAGCCTTTATGTTTTAAACTATATTAATTTGAAAATATGAAATGTGTATACTTTTGTATTAGCATGATTATTGAAACAGTATTTTACTGTAGTTAAAAAAGAATATTGCTTACCCTCTGTTATTGTTGTTTCTGTTATTGCTAGAGATGGTGGTGGTTGCGTTATTGTTGTTGGCTTGAAAAGTCTGTCTGTTCTGCATATTCATTTTATCAGCTTTACTAGTTTGATTGTTTCTTTGTTGCTTCGTTCGCTCCATCGTTTGTGTTTAAGCATCATTAAGTCTATTTCCTGTCTTCTCACTTCCACGCATTTGATGCTTCCGGCTATTAACATTTTGTTTATTGCTTGGCAGCCTTATTTTGCACTCATCCCGCTGATTTACGATAAATAATTAATCAGGGCAACTTGTCAACAGTTAAACACACACACACACACACACACACACGGATCGTGTGCATGTTTGGAAACTGTAAACAATGCGTTGTTTCATTGGCTGTTGTGAGATCTATTAGCCTATCAGCATGTAGCTTGCAATCAACTTCATCCAATGGTTTCCGTTTCCACTTCATGACTCAGTGATGAATGGCGTCTTTCGTTGACTTAAGGTTTCGATTGTTTTCATATTTCTTCGTTTCAGTCTTGTTACTTGTTATGTCTTCCAAACAGGAAGACACAGAATGACCGAAACAGAAATACAAACCATGTAAAGAAATATAAGAAACAATTAAGCTGATGATTATCTCAACTTGGGCCTACTGCTTGACTATGCATTTATTTCTGTGAAGAGCATGTCTGCAGCCAAATAGAGAAATCAATGAATTATCGTATACGCACATTGACTTACTTATTGTTTTTAAGATTGATTAACCAACCTATCCATCCTGACCTTAAATATCTTTCAATTGACTAGTCAATCAGTATGTATTAGGAAAATTAATATCCGATTTCTTTGTCCTTGCTGCTACTGCTGTTAGTATTGTGTTTCCTGCTTAAAACACAACACTGCTTTCGTGGGAGAACACATAAAATATGGGCATATGATATCTACAGGCAGTGGTTAACAAATTAGAAATTAAACATCACAATCATCAAATATAAGTACAATAGTCACTAGTCATTCAAATCTTCAAAATGCCTATTCTCAAGACGACCGAATCCAGGGTGAAATGATCAGTAGTCAGGGTTATACCTTGGCAAGCCTCGGGGGAGGTGGAGGGGAAGATCGAGAAAACGAGGGGAAGACAACACCAGAGAGTGGACTGGCCTTGAGAGGAACGATTTACTACGGAAAACAGAGGACCGCGGGAAATAATTATGTGGAGGAAGCTGGTTGCAAAATCTTTGGTGCTCCTGCGGTCCAAGGCACTACGGGATAGGTGAAGGTGAAGGAAGCCTCGAAGGCCATATCAGGGGTAAAAGTAAACACCTGAAAAAAATAGATTTACACTCTACACACATGCGCGCGCGCACGTGCACACACAACTGCATACACACGGGGACTAGATGTATAAAAGCACATGGGAGCTTATTCCATGATCCTTGAAATAAAAGAATACATAAATAAAATAAATAAACACACACAGGTATGTTCACTTGTACACACACAGAGAGACAGACAGAGACAGAGAGACAAAGACAGAGAGACATAGAGACAAATACAAAGAGACAGAGAGACAAAGACAGAGAGACAAAGAGACAAAGACAGAGACAGAGAGACAGAGAGACAAAGACAAAGAGACAGAGAGACAAAGACAGAGAGACATAGAGACAAATACAAAGAGACAGAGAGACAAAGACAGAGAGACAAAGAGACAAAGACAGAGAGACAAAGACAGAGAGACAAAGAGACAGAGAGACAAAGACAGAGAAAGAGAGACAGACAGACAGGCAGGCAGACAGACAGAGTACGGTTGGCCAATCATGGTGTGATTGAAAACACGTTACAATCC
>CM054134.1:47177844-47180344 GCA_028751875.1 Rapana venosa
TCCACTCAGAGCTGGCAGCCAGCCCAAGTGCCGGCAGCACACAAGTGACGGATAGGTTTACCTGGCCATAAGGTCACACCTTGACCTGAAGAAAATTGCAGATTTTTTTTTTTGGGGGGGTTGTTGTACATTTTCTTTTTTCTTTTTTTAATTAGAATAATTGCACCGTCACTGAACTCCTCCTGTACTCTATCCTTCCAACATACAAATACATACATACATATACAATATATCCATACATATACAATATACTCGCGAGCACACACATAAACGCAAACGCGTACGCAACCATACACACACACATACACACCTTCTGCTTCTCTGCTCCTCCTCCTCTTCGTCCTTCTTCTTCTTCTTCCTCTTCCTTTTCTTCTTTTGTCTCTTCCTCCTCCTCCTCCTCCTCCTCTTCTTCTTCTTCCCTGAAGTCTGACCTCCTAACCTCAGTTTATCTCAAAATCTAGATAACATTTCTTGGGGTAAAAAATATGGAGATTATTCCAACAGCTTTCCCACGGCCATGCTAATGAATGACTCTGCCCCCAAATGAAATTCCTCACCTACAAGTCTCTCTGTCTCTCTCTCTCTCTGTCTCTCTAGATTCTGTCTACTCATGGCATCTAGTCACCCTGACATTGTGCGCAGCCTTGCTTTATATTTGTGTAAAGCCTTTAGAATAAGAGATATCTTGGCTTCTTAAGTCATATTTTTTGGAACTGATTTTTATTGTGGTAGTTGTGGGTATACAATAACATTTTGGTATTTTGTGTTACTTATTTTTCTCACTACAATACTAAGCAGTTTGGCAACCCCCCTTCATGTATGGGTCAATGTCCTTTTTGTGAATAAATCTTTGAGATCGAGTTCCAGTTCGAGTTCTCTGTCTCTTTGTCCCTCTCTCTCTGTCTCTCTCCCTCTCTGTCTCTCTGTTGTCTCCTCTCTGTCTCTGTCTCTGTTCTGTCTGTCTGTCTGTCTGTCTGTCTGTCTCTCTCTCTCTCTCTCTCTCTCTCTCTCTCTCTCTCTCTCTCTCTCTCTCTCTCTCTCTCTCTCTCTCTCTCTCCTCTCTCTCTCTCTCTCTCTCTGGAATCGCGGAGGAAAAATCTTGACTTTGGGCATCAAATGAAACGAGGCCATGATAAAGTACCTGATTATGATGACATATTTGGCCCATGATCGATGGTTATGAAGCGATGGAGAGAATTCCTGCAGATTTACTTTTTTGCAGTCAGGCTGTGCAGTAGGGATGTACAGTCTATTTCATGACTATTTGAAATCTGAAGATTACTCGAGGGTTTGTGGGTGTGTGTGTGATGGGAGGGGGGGGGGAGGGGGGGAGGGGGAGGGGAGGGGGTGTTACGAAAACAAAATCTCTTATGACAGACTTTAAAGCTAAGTGGTTAGGACCGTTCGGTTTCAATCTCAAGGGTCCATGAAGTCGTGGGTTCGAAGCTCGCTGCTCGTGTCTGGTGAACTCATGGTGGGGAAGTTTTAGGATCTTCCGGGTCAACTTCAAGTGCAGACCTGCCAGAGTATTAATTTCCTTCGTGTATGTATACCTTCAGAAGATCAAACATGCACGTGAAAGATTATGTCATTCATGTCAGCGTTTGGTGATTTATGGCAATACAAACATACCCAGCATACATCTCCGAAGTCGGAATCCGGCTACCTTCATGATGGCCAAAACAGGTGCATTGGTAAACCTCATAGCTCTAGCTAAAGACAAAAAAACAAATCTCTTGTATATGTTTTTTCAAGTGAGAAAGATGCTACAGCTCCTTCTGTAGATGATTCTGGTTTATTCGTTCTCTCTCACCAATAAGTACTTTGTGCTAGGTATAACTTCAGCTGTAGAAAAAAACCACATTTTTAAAGAACTTTTACAGAGATGCAGACTGTTTACCGTTAACGTGTAATCTATTTTTTTTATCTCATGACTCTGGCACAGTATTATCAAACAATCTGCAAACAATCTGCATAGTAAAATCAGTTAACATGAGGAATGACATCAGTTTGCGTGCAGTATGACAAAAGTTTGCGTGCGGTATGACATCAGTTTGCGTGCAGTATAATAATAATAATAATGTATGGAATTTATATAGCGCTGAATCTTGTAAAGCAACAAATCAAAGCGCTCAGATTTCATTTCATACCACTTTAAGTCACGGCAGATTTCTCCGTGAAATTCGGGCTGCTCTCCCCGGGGAGAGCGGGAGAGCGCGTCGCCACAAAGCGCTGCGCCACCCAGTATGACACCAGTTTGCGTGCAGTATGACATCAGTTTGCGTGCAGTATGACATCAGTTTGCGTGCAGTATGACATCAGTTTGCGTGCAGTATGACATCAGTTTGCGTGCAATATGATATCAGGTTATGATCGATGTGATTTCAGCCAATACCCAAACTGACCCCAGTTTGTGTGCAAAGAGACTTGACTTTACGTGTAAATTTTGCATCAATTTACGTACAAAGAGACATCAGTTTACCAGCGAAAGGACATCAGT
>CM054134.1:47190344-47205344 GCA_028751875.1 Rapana venosa
TACTAGCTTTTTCACACCATATAATAATTTTGTCATTGTTGATCTGTAGCTTAAGCCATTACTCGTCAATTTTTTTTTCATACAGAAGATGTGATTCTTGTCGTAGGTTCCTATTCTCTTTATCTGATAATAATTATTTTCTCTGTTAGAAGGATGTGTTTCCGTATAGATGTGGCTTAAGGCAAAACAAGGAGAAATTCAGCAAGGAGAGTTGCTCTGGTGTTCACATACGCACATATACAGAGAATGCGTTAAACAAAAGACTCGCTTTTTCTTTGATCATGCTTGTATGCTGTGTGTGGTTGGTGTGGTGGTGGTGGTGTGTGGTGGTGGTGGTGGTGGTGGCGGGTGGTGGGTGGTGGTGGTGTCGATACTGTTGCTGCCGCTGCTGTTGTCGCTGTTGTTGACCACACACACTTACACTCTCTCTCTTCTCTCTCTCTCTCTCCTCTCTCTCTCTCTCTCTCTCTCTCTCTCTCTCTTCTCTCTCTCTCTTTCTCTCTTCTCTTTCTTTCTTTCTCCTCGCTCTCTCTCTCTCTCTTCTCTCTCTCTCTCTCTCCTCTCTCTCTCCTCCTCTCTCTCTCTCTCTCTCTCTTCTTCTTCTCCTTCTCTCTCTCTCTCTCTCTCTCTCTCTCTCTCTCTCTCTCTTCTCCTCTCTCTCTCCCCTCTCTCTCTCTCTCTCTCTCTCTTCTCGCTCATCTCTCTCTCTCTCCTCATCCTCTCTCTCTTCTCTACTCTCGCCTTCTTATCTTTCTCCCTCTGCTCTCTCTCTCGTCGTCACTCTGCTCTCCAGTCCACTTCTCAAATCGATGCTCTCTCTTCTGCTCCGTCTCACACACACACACACTCATCATACACCAGATATGTACCCAGTCACCCACATATGGCTATGCAGTCACAGTCGAGCTGCAGTGCATCACAAACACAGCTTTTCCCAACTACCAGCCTCTCAGATGATGACTTCAGTCAGCCAATGATCACCAATCCCTCCCTCCACCTCTGTGGTCACTTCAGCAACAATCTGACACTGGTCAGCGATCCTGCTTAGCTGACCTGACCTGACCTGACCCGAACTGACCTTCATCGCCTACACGGTGGAGCACCTTCATCCCCATGTCAAGAGGACCATGGGGGGGGGGGGTTCGATTTTTTTCTTAAGTTTTTAGTGTTTGGGTTTTTGCTGTTTTAGTCCTTGCCAAAATGACCACGACACTAGACTTGTACGGAAATAGTCACTGCGGTTTTATTCCGGTGTATATGTTGGCGAATGACCAGTAGACTCTTTCTATGTCCTTCTGATGAAGGCTGTGTCATTCTTTTCATAAGAATTCACCTTCACCTAGCCCTTAGTCTAGCAGACCGCTGGGGTACCACTAAAGACTTTACATTCCGATTTCGGGGATGTATGTTGAATGTAACGTAATTCCGTAACCCATCTGATGTTGACATGAATGACGGGATCTTTAACGTGCATATATTATGATCTTCTGCATGCGAGGGAGGCAGGTCTTCACTTGAAGTTGACCTGGGAGATCGTAAAAAATTCCCCACCCTTATTAATTCGCCAGACACCGCCCAGATTCTTTCTTTCTTTCTTTCTTTCTTCTTCTTCTTCTTCTTCTTCTTCTTCTTCTTCTTCTTCTTCTTCTTCTTCTTCTTCTTCTTCTTCTTTCTTCTTCTTCTTCTTCTTCTTCTTCTTCTTCTCTTCTCCTCCTCCTCCTTCCTCTCTTCTTCTCCTTCTCCTTCTTCTTCTTTTTCTGTCTTCTTCTTCTTCTTCTTCCTCGTCTTCTTCTTCTTCTTCTTCTTCTTCTTCTTCTTCTTCTTCTTCTTCTTCTTCTTCTTCTTCTTCTTCTTCTTCTTCTTCTTCGTCTTCTTCTTCTTCTTCTTTGCATTCTTCGAACGCTCAGACAGCAAGTAATATTGTCTTCATTCAAACCCACACCTTCATGGACCCGTGGCATTGAAGTTAAAAGGTCTTCACCATTCGGCCGCGGTGTCTCTATATCGATTGTTCATCTTGCAGCACAATCATTGACATCAGAATAGTGCCTCATGGTCTACTTTACATATGTTCAAAAGACGTCCCTACTACATAGAAAGGCTAGCATTTTACTATATACAGAGCGTAGGGATGGTGCCATCATTCAGAGGGAACTGAAAAGATGCAAAGAAGTAGGAACCATTATGTTTGCTTTTGAAGACGGCAAAAATGACACGCTGTGGTGGGTGAAGTCGTTTGATGGAGGAGAGCGTCTGAGATAATGACCATCCTCACAATAGTGTATTTGAACCTGTCTGACAAGTCTGAAGAATAAAGAGAAATGCTCTCAGAGAGAGAGAGTGAGTGTGTGTGTGTGTGTGTGTGTGTGTGTGTGTGTGTGTGTGTGTGTGTGTGTGTGTGTGTGTGTTTTGTGTGTGTGTGGTGTGTGTGTGTGTGTTTTGTATGTGTTGTGTATGTGTGTGTGCGCGTGTGTGTGTGTGTGTGTTGGTGTGTGTGTGTTTGTCTGTGTCTGTGAGTGTGTTAGTGTGTCTTTGTGTGTGTATAAGTGTGCTTCTGTGTTGTGTGTGGTGGGGGGGGGGCTACATGGGGGTAGTGCGTGTGGTGTGGTGTGTGTGTGTGTGGTGTGTGTGTGTGTGTGTGTGTGTGTGTGTGTGTGTGTGTGTGTGTGTGTGTGTGTGTGTATGGGTATGTGTGTGTGCTTGCGCGTGTGTGTGTGTGTGTGTGTGTGTTGGAATGCAATACGATGAACATTATTTTTTCCAGAGGCTGCAGAAACAGCCTGGATCTGACTGCAACCAGCAGATAACATACAGACACTGAGAGACAGGCAAGGAAACATCATGAACTTGCCGGCCCTGTCCAGCATCTTACGAGATTGTCTATTGGGGGGAGGGAAGGGGTGGTGGTAGTGGCAGGTGGGGATTTTGTTAAGGTTTCGTTTTTGCTTCTTTTTCTGGTGTGTTTTTTTCGGGGGGGGGGGGGGTGTTCTTGCTTGTTATTGTGAAGACATTGGTGTTGGTGGTGGTGGTTTGGTTGGATTTGTTATTATTTTGGGTGGGGTTGGGGTGGTGGGGGAAGGGGACTCCATTTTTTATCATCCCAGCATACTGTATATGAACCTGACTGACAAGTCTGAAGAATAAAGAAGCTGTGTGTGTGTGTGTGTGTGTGTGTGTGTGTGTGTGTGTGTGTGTGTTGTGTGTGTGTGTGTGTGTGTGTGTGTGTGTGTGTGTGTGTGTGTGTGTGTTGTGTGTGTGTGTGTGTGGGGGTGGTGTGTGTGTGTGTGTGTGTGTTTGCGCCCGCCCCCTCTTACAAAAATGTATTGATGGCCATCAAAACAGTACATTTAGACACACACACACACACACATTTCTTATGGAGCCAAGCCAAAGGCCTGTGGACAAAGTACATTAAACCATTCATTAACAATTACTCCACAACAATAACAGCCACGGGATATCTTGCAGCAATAACGTTCTGAGCATCTCGTAACAAGACATCTGCAATGATTCAGACAGCAAAACGACCCAGTTTGGGACCGCCCTTCACATGCACACCTCCCCACAACCACGGTTTTGTGTTTTTTTTAAAAAGGGGGAGAAACTCAGAAAGTGTTGCCACACGCCAGAAGAACTCTCCAAGGAAGAAGAAGAAGAAGAACCGTCGAAGAAGCAAACACGAAAACAAAGCCTGAATCACAGTTTTTTTGGAAGAGACAAAACATGTTAAGAGATCCAGTAGCCAAGCTGACAGCACGCAACGGGAAGCGAGTGAAATGAGTTTGCCATGCCATGCCAGCAATTAGTCATCGCGTCGCCATTGCCTGATATCACGACACGAACAGGAGGTAAAACCTTAGAGGAGGAAGAAAACGCACAACGGAGGGGATGGGAAAGAAAGAAAAATGTGGGAAAAAAAATTAACGATGACAAGGTGAGGATGAGGCTAGTTGTCATAAAGTCGATGTGACTTACCTTAGGATCATGGGTGGTTTTGTGGTTAGTTGGTTGGTTGGTTGGTTGGCTAGTTGGTTGGTTAGTTGGTTGGTTGGTTGGTTGGCTGGCTGGTTGGTTGGTTGGCTGGTTGGTTGGTTGGTTGGTTGGTTAGCTGGCTGGTTGGTTGGTTGGCTGGTTGGTTGGTTGGTTGGTTGGCTTGTTGGTTGGTTGGCTGGTTGGTTGGTTGGTTGGCTGGTTTGTTGGTTGGTTGGTTGGTTGGTTGGTTGGCTGGTTGGTTGGTTGGTTGGTTGGTTGGCTGGTTGGTTGGTTGGCTGGTTGGCTTGTTGGCTGGCTTGTTGGCTGGCTTGTTGGTTGGTTGGTTGGTTGGTTGGATGGTTCGCTGGCTGGCTGGCTGGCTGGTTGGTTGGTTGGTTGGTTGGTTCGTTCGTTGATTGGCTGGGTGGTTGGTTGGTATTTTGGTGGGTGGGGGTGTTGTTGTTGGCCTATTTTTCGTTCCTCGGCTACAGCTCCGTGGCTCACCAATGGTGAGGCTGCGTAGACGACCGTTTTGCCCACCATGGAGGTAGCCGCATTTCGACTTCGGGGATAGGATGGGGTTGATTTGAATGACAAAAATAATTATCAGTGATCATGATATGTTGAACAATGAAAACAAAATAGAGGAGGAAAGAAGCACACACATATACACAAACACACACATGCACACAAACGCGCACACAACACACACACATACACACACACACACACACACACACACACACACACACACACACACACACACACACACACACACACACGCACGCACGCACAAGATTCAAGATTGAATTCGCCTTTGACCTCTCTTGGCGCATGAATAAGTGCTTATTCCATTATCCTCGATATAAAAGAATATAAAAAAACTTAATTTAAAAATAAAATTAAGGATTTCAGTAAGCAAAATTAATTGTAACACACACACACACACACACACACACACACACACACACACACACACACACACACAGACAAACAGACAGACAGACAGTGATGGTGGGGGTTGCTAGTTTATTTGATGACGCACAGTTTAGCCAGTGGCAGCCTCTTTGTTGTGATCATTTCACTCCACACATCCTCCATACCTCTGTCTGTAGGCCTCAAGTCTAGTTTTCGTTTCCAGGAGATTCCAGGACCAGCACCTACCTCCCTCTTCAGATGCAACCGCCGGACAATTCGACGGGATTTTAAAAAAGAAATATTATCTAAAAAGCTGAACGGCTGTAGAAATGTATGTGTGATGTAGAAATGTATGTGTGATGTAGAAATGTATGTGTGATGTAGAAATGTGTGTGATGTAGAAATGTGAGTTTGTGTGTGATGTCGAAATGTGTGTGTGATGTAGAAATGTGTGTGTGATGTAGAAATGTGTGTGTGATGTAGAAATGTGTGTGTGATGTAGAAATGTGTGTGATGTAGAAATGTGTGTGTGATGTAGAAATGTGTGTGTGATGTAGAAATGTGTGTGTCTGATGTAGAAATGTGTGTGTGATGTAGAAATGTGTCTGATGTAGAAATGTGTGTGTGATGTAGAAATGTGTGTGTGATGTGGAAATGTATGTGTGATGTAGAAATGTGTGTGTGATGTAGAAATGTATGTGTGATGTAGAAATGTGTGTGTTACATGTAGAAATGTGTGTGTGATGTAGAAATGTGTGTGTGATGTAGAAATGTGTGTGTGATGTAGAAATGTGTGTGTGATGTAGAAATGTGTGTGTGATGTGGAAATGTATGTGTGATGTAGAAATGTGCGTGTGATGTAGAAATGTATGTGTTACATGTAGAAATGTGTGTGTGATGTAGAAATGTATGTGTGATGTAAAAATGTGTGTGTGATGTAGAAATGTGTGTGTGATGTAGAAACGTGTGTGTGATGTAGAAATGTGTGTGTGATGTAGAAATGTGTGTGTGATGTAGAAATGTGTGTTTCATGTAGAAATGTGTGTATGATGTAGAAATGTGTGTGTGAGGTAGAATGTATGTGCCATGTAGAAATGTGAGTGTGTGTGTTTCATGTAGAAATGTGTGTGTGATGCAGAATGTATGTGTCATGTAGAAATGTGTGTGTGTGTGTTTCATGTAGAAATGTGTGTGTGGTGTAGAAATGTGTGTGTGATGTAGAAATGTGAGTGTGTGTGTGTTTCATGTAGAAATGTGTGTGTGATGTAGAAATGTATGTGTCATGTAGAAATGTGAGTGTGTGTGTGCGTTTCATGTAGAAATGTGTGTGTGGTGTAGAAATATGTGTGCGATGTAGAAATGTGAGTGTGTGTGTTTCATGTAGAAATGTGTGTGTGTGTTTCATGTAGAAAATGTGTGTGTGGTGTAGAAATGTGTGTGTGATGTAGAAATGTGAGTGTGTGTGTGTTTCATGTAGAAATGTGTGTGTTGATGCAGAATGTATTTGTCATGTAGAAATGTGTGTGTGTGGTGTAGAAATGTGTGTGTGATGCAGAATGTATGTGTCATGTAGAAATGTGAGTGCGTGTGTTTCATATAGAAATGTGTGATGTAGAAATGTGAGTGTGTGTGTTTCATGTACAAATGTGTGTGTGATGTAGAAATGTATGTGTGATGTAGAATGTATGTGTCATGTAGAAATGTGAGTGTGTGCGTTTCATGTAGAAATGTGTGTGTGATGTAGAAATGTGAGAGTGTGTGTGTTTCATGTAGAAATGTGTGTGTGATGCAAAATGTATGTGTCATGTAGAAATGTGAGTGTGTGTGTGGTGCAGAAATGTGTGTGTGATGTAGAAATGTGAGTGTGTGTGTGTTTCATGTAGAAATGTGTGTGTGATGCAGAATGTATGTGTCATGTAGAAATGTGAGTGCGTGTGTTTCATGTAGAAATGTGTGATGTAGAAATGTGAGTGTGTGTGTTTCATGTAGAAATGTGTGTGATGTAGAAATGTATGTGTGATGTAGAATGTATGTGTCATGTAGAAATGTGAGTGTGTGCGTTTCATGTAGAAATGTGTGTGTGATGTAGAAATGTGAGAGTGTGTGTGTTTCATGTAGAAGTGTGTGTGTGATGCAGAATGTATGTGTCATGTAGAAATGTGAGTGTTGTGTGTGGTGCAGAAATGTTGTGTGATGTAGAAATGTGAGTGTGTGTGTGTTTCATGTAGAAATGTGTGTGTGATGTAGAAGGTATGTGTCATGTAGAAATGTGAGTTGTGTGTGTTTCATGTAGAAATGTGTGTGATGAAGAAATGTGAGTGTGTGTGTTTCATGTAGAAATGTGTTTCATGTAGAAATGTGAATGTGTGTTTGTTTCATGTAGAAATGTGTGTGTGATGACGAATGTATGTGTCATGTAGAGATGTGTGTGTGATGTAGAAATGTATGTGTGTGATGTAGAAATGTATGTGTGTGATGTAGAAAAGTGTGCGTGATGTAAAATGTGTGTGTGATGTAGAAATGTGGGGTGTGTGTGTGTTTCATGTAGAAATGTGTGTGTGATATAGAATGTATGTGTCATGTAGAGATGTGTGTGATGTAGAAATGTATGTGTGTGTGATGTAGAAATGTGTGTGATGTAGAAATGTGTGTGTGATGTAGAAATGTGTGTATGATGTAGAAATGTGTGTGGTGTAGAAATGTGTGTGTCATGTAGAAATGCATGTGTGATGTAGAATGTATGTGTCATGTAGAAATGTGAGTGTGTGTGTGTTTCATGTAGAAATGTGTGTGTGATGACGAATGTATGTGTCATGTAGAGATGTGTGTGCGATGTAGAAATTTATGTGTGTGATGTAGAAATGTATGTGTGTGATATGTAGAAATGTGTGGGTGATGTGGAAATGTGTGTGTGATGTAGAAATATGTGTGTGATGTAGAAATGTGTGTGTCTGTAGAAATGTGTGTGTCATGTAGAAATGTGTGTGTGATGTAGAAATGTGAGTGTGATGTAGAAATGCATGTGTGATGTAGAAATGTATGTGTCATGTAGAAATGTGAGTGTGTGGTTTTCATGTAGAAATGTGGTGTGTTTCATGTAGAAATGTATGTGTGATGTGGAAATGTGTGTGTGATGTAGAAATGTGTGTGTGATGTAGAAAGGGTTTGTGTGATGTAGACATGCGTGTGTGATGTAGAAATGTATGTGTGATTAGAAATGTGTGTGATGTAGAAATGTATCTGTGATGTCGAAACGTTTGTGTGATGTAGAAATGTATGTGTCATTTAGAAATGTGTGTGTTTTGTAGTGTGATGGTGCGGTAATCAGATTACCTCTCATATGATCAGAGCGACGTGTTACTATTTTGGGACACACCTGTAAATTGTGTAGTGCTCTGTTTCCTTGGGTGGTGGTTGAAAACGGTCTGTTGCATCCACTTTGCCTTTATGGTGAAATATAGAATTTATGCAGCCTCTTTATAGAGGCCACATCCCAACTGTTTGACTGTATCTGGTACTCGGGGTTTGTGCAGAGTTGGGACATGATAAAAATGTCCACTCTGTTACAGAAGAAATGTTTTACGTGTGGTGTAGAAATAAGTTATGTTTGATGTAGAAATGTATTACGTGCGGTGTAGAATATGCGTTATGAAGAAATGTGTGTGTGATGTACATGAGCGATGTAGAAATGTGTGTGTGATGTAAGGAGTTTGGTCCAGTCCAAAAGCTTTGTCAGTTATCAATGGAGAAATTCACTGATCCTGCTAATGCTGTCGTGGACCATAATAGAAGACCTTGAAATAAGGACGCAGGCAATGAAAATGAGATGCTTTCGCAAACTTCTTGGTATCTCATACAAAGATCACATAGCCAGCGAGAAAGTAAAAAACAGAATTGAATACGCATAAGGCCGTATGAGCTCCTGACTTCAGTGAAAAGACGCACACTAAAGTGGTTCGGGCTCGTCACTCGAACATCTGGACTGGCCAAGACTGTCCTACAGGGAACAGTACAAGGAGGGAGACGAAGAGGCAGACAGAGAAAACGGTTGAAAGACAATATCAGAGAGTGGATTGGCCTTGAAAGGAACGATCTGCTACGGATGTGCTATCGATGTACTATCTTTAGTTTACGTCCAGGGAATGTTAAGAAAAAATACTTTAGTTTATGAAACAAAAGGGAAAAAAGTGCTTAAGTTAGGGACTCAACAACAACATCTGAGGAGCGCTTTGTAATGTATAGACCCCAAGAAATGATAAATTATAGAAACAATTGTTTATGAATTAGTATTGAATGCCTGAATCATAAAATGTTGCCAAAATGTGATATGCTCATGTTTTCGTTCTTTTACAGTCCTTCAGCTACTTTTTTTTAAATTTCTCTATTCTTAATGATTTGAACACAAAGAAGAGAATTGACATGAGCTCAAAATTTGGGAACGTTAATAGAGTATTACATTATTCTCAGCAATATATAACGTGACTTGCTGAAGTCATTTATCATTCCACGGTGGAAAGGTTACTAGTAGTCCTTCCTGGCATTCTGCATACTCCCCTCTGCTTTGATTAAAATTTCTTTGTATTATTATGAAAATGTGCCTGTCTAAAGCACCTAGTAGTGAATACACATTAAACCAAGAAAAAGCATTAGGTATATTCATTTTTGCCGTTTTCCTATCACATGCAGGTTTTATCCTCTTGGTCAAAACTGAAGGGGGGGGACGGGGTAGAGTCAGGAAAAGGCTTCACCACTAGGCTCTGAACCTGCAGTATTCAGATGTGCAGAACAGTTCAGTGAAGTGGATGGGCACAGGTCCTCCGTGAGTGATCCACCCGACCTGTGATTCTTAACATCTCTTTTTCTAAAATGTGTGGCTCGGACATCAAGCTTGCAAACCACCATAGAGATCTGGCAGTAAATAGCCTCCTTCCTCTGTGCTGTTGTGTCAGCTGTAGAGCCAAATCTACGAATCTTCTTCTTCGTCGTCGTCGTCTTCTTCTTCGTCTTCTTCTTCTTCTTCTTCTTCTTCTTCTTCTTCTTCTTCTTCTTCTTCTTCTTCTTCTTCTTCTTCTTCTTCTTCTTCTTCTTCTTCTTCTTTGTCTTCTTCTAACACTCAGACAGCAACTATTGTCGCATGTCAAATGAACAAAAGTGTATTGCACTGCGGTTAAGGGCCTGACAAGCCATCCAACTCCGGCATGGGAGAGAAGTATGTTTTACGTCTTTCTGGACTAAACAGGAGGAGAATGGACCATAACGGCAGAAAATAGACGACAGAAGGTGACGGGAAGAAAAGGAAGAATACAGAAACAAAGAGAGGGGTGAAAAAGAGGGACATCTTAGCACAGAATTTCCAGAAGGTGGAGATGCAATCTATACTGAGAGACCCCCAGCATCCCCTCGGGAGAAAGCTGAGATCAATAACAGCTTTAACGTCGCGTTCACTTTTATTCATATTGTCCAAGAGATTAGTAGGCTTGATTGTTGTTGGTGGTGCACGTTCCACAGATAAACCCTCTGCGGGTCATCCAGAATATGCACTCTGACTCACCCACCCCACCTGGCAATCACCCACCCCACCTGGCACTTGTCTCATTCCCACCTGGCAATCACTGGCACTTGTCTCATTCCCACCTGGCAATCACTGGCACTTGTCTCATTCCCACCTGGCAATCACTGGCACTTGTCTCATTCCCACCTGGCAATCACTGGGATGAGTGTCATTCGAAATGTGTGCTCCTCTCTCACAAATTTGACAGCGATGTCACCACAAGTTGTTAAGCTGTTGCAATTTTCAACAGTTAGCGTTGTCGAAGGTGTTTTATTTCAAATCTGCATGTGGAGCGTTAATCAATCTGTCGGGCTGAATACAATCCAGACCTAATCATTTCAGGTCAAATTCTGAAAAATAAAGTTGTTTGTACGTTGTTGTCATGATCAAAATTGTCACTCTGTTACATAATTTTCCAAAAAGGGGTGTCATTTCTGGCTTTTGGGGAGAAAATGTTATTCCATTATCTCCCATATCATAGTGATTGTCTTTTGGGGCTGTTCACGCTGACATTCAGCGGTGGCAGTGGGGCCATAGTGTAAAGGCTAGTTTTTGCAACCCTAATTGGAGGTTTTAAAAGTGCAAACAACAACCACAACACACACACACACTACACACTCATATGCATGCACATTTTTTGGTTGTTAATTGATCTCAAAGCGTAAGAAATCTGATCCAGTGATACATTGGCCACTGGCTGAGAAGTCGCTGATTATTTAACTGGAAAATAAATAAAATTCTTTAATACATTCGTCATTTCATTCTTTTATTTATTCCATGGTTGTGTAAGTGTTTGGTAGTTGGATGAAAAGCTGATCATCTGTTTACCTTTTTTTAACATGTATTGTGAACATTGTTTTGCTGATTTACTGACTTGATTGTACTAGCCAATCATGACTACCTAATATTTAAACCACCATCTATGCAGTGATACTTTTCCCTAACACAACACTTTCATATTCGGGATAGCCTGATGGTTAGCGTGATGCGCTTGTGATCTGCTGACCCGGGTTCGATTCCCGTCCAAGGGGATATTTTTCCCTGGAGTTAACATCAGTGCAGACTCCAATCTCCCCAAAAGTCCTTCGGATGAGACTAAAACCGAGGCCCCGTGTGCGAACGCACGCAGAACATCTTGCTCACACGTTAAAACTCGATCCGCTTTTCGGAATAGTAGGCCATTGTGTGCCAGTGGGAACGGATGACAAAATTTACAAAACTGCATACACACAGGGACTAGATGAGAAAAGCACACGAGTGCTTATTCCATTACCCTCGAAATAAAAGAATAAATAATAAAATAAAACAAAAATAAATAAGCACACACATACACTTTACAAAACTGCATACACACAGGGACTAGATGAGAAAAGCACATGTGTGCTATTCCATTATCCTCGAAATAAAAAAAAAGAATAAATTAAAATGAAAATAGAATAAAATAGACAATCATGACTACATCATATTTAAACCAATATCTATACAGTGACACTCTCCCTACCACATCACTTTCATATACCAAGACATTTTACACCATGACATTTGATCTTTTATGAAGAAAACGAAAGACAAAGACTAAACTTCAAACAGGCCTGTGTTGAAATGGACTTAAAGCAGATTAGAAAAGAATTGACTGGGTAACCTTTCTTTATAAGTCTTGTGTTAGGTTCACATTCTTCATGTCCTACCTACACAGCAGCCTTCCATAATCTGAAACCCCAGATATATCACCGAAGTCGGAATGCGTTCACCTTTAAAGTTACGTTTATAAAAACGCCTGCAAACGCAAAATCTCATCGTTGGTGAACCTCGGAGTTCTAGCGGAGGAACGAAAAAAACCCAACCCAGATATCAGATAATTGGGATGATAAAAAGAACCATTTTTTTTAATACACAGCCTCTGTATAAAATGACACACAAGATCTGAAGATCACAATTGGTGCGTGTGTGTGTGTGTGTGTGTGTGTGTGTGTGTGTGTGTGTGTGTGTGTGTGTGTGGTGTGTGTGTGTGGTGTGTGTGTGTGTGTGTGTGTGTGTGTGTGTGTGTGTGTGTGACATTTTTATTTAAAGTCATTTTGGAATGTTTTAACCAATATGAAATATAGCTTTTTGTGTCTTTTGAGATTTTTGATGCGTATCAATTTACCTGTCAGTATTGTAATTGCCCTTCATGGGATGATTAAAGTGTTTTTGACTTGACTTGAAGCTCTAAACCACCAACACGGACAAGGTTCAATCCAATCCCACTCCTGTTGTTGATAGCCCCGCCGACCACAGAGGCCATATCGGGGTTGTCACCTCGTCAAATTTTAAATCTCAGATGAAAACTGTGCAGCTATGTACAGGTTACAGCAGGGTATAAAAACCAACCCTACTGTCGTTTGTACACGAACAGGGTGTATAGTAGTGACCAGGCAGTACCTGCCAGCTCTTTCCCACACCCACACCCTGTGTATATTACTATAATCTCCTTCCTCACAGCCTGGAACGGCTCACTTCCACTCGTCCCCAGCTGCCGCTGTTGTCGTGTGATGGATGGTGTGTAATCAAGAAGGCCATTTACGAGAGAGACTCAACAAGCTTTGCACTCGTGGTGTATTGGTAATACCGCTATGGAGAGTATAATATAGTGCGAGCACCCTGTGTAAAGTCCGTACCGGCAAGCCACCCAGCTGTTTGCTGTAATAGCCGGGGAGTGGGTTTTAGTGTAGGAACAACTTAGATCTTAAGCACGTTTACATTGTTGTGTGAAGTTAGGTGAAGATGTGGGTGTTGAGGGAGGCGTATGTACATCTATTCTTTCCATGGCTAGTGTTGTGTTTTGAAGACATGAATGCTGAAAGGTTCTCCAATAGTAATTGTACAGTTTTACTGGCGTTTTCTCTCTGTGATAATCTGTGTGGAAGGAATGAGATGACAGCGTCGTTTTCAAAGTGTGGTATTCACAGAATCTGTATACTACCTCTTGCTCTTCTGTCTGAAATAGGATAGCTCTATACAGGGTCAACGTAGGTTTCTTCGAAACTCGTGGGATTTCAAGTGCAGAATGAAGGTGTTATCTGATTCACTACTATTTATAATTACTTTGATGGCCAATAACAGCAAGCATGAGAAAAACGTGTAGAATTGAATGAGTTGTTTTCAAATTTTGTTTGTTTGTGTTTGTGTTTTTAATACACCACCCTGAGCAATACATGTTTTTCTGCAAGGTAGTTTTTCCATTCCTATAAAATACCATTTTCTTAAGGACAAGTCACAAAAATAAAATCCAAACCGTTCATTTCTGAATGACGACATCCAAAGTCTTCTGCCTTTGTTGACTTGAAATTCATTTTTTCCAGCATTGCGTGGTATCTTAAGACATCATATTTTGAGATAGTCTTTTTTTCAGTTAGAATTGCTTGAGGATATCTATAGTAATCCATAGTATCTTAAGACATCATATTTTGAGATACTTTTTCAGTTGAAATTGCTTGATGACATTCAAAGTCATCTTTGTTTGTCGACTTGAAATGTATTTCCTGCATTGCGTGGTATATTAAGATATCATATTTTGACATAGGGTTTGTTTTCAGTTACGGTTAGTGGGTTTTTTTAATTTAGAATTGCTTATACTAGACAGATGACATCTTGAAACTGATAAATGCATTATTACAATAATTGTTTTGTCAGAAAACAGGCAATAGCAAATTAAAACATTTCTGCTGTCATTCTTCATGATTGTCGTCACTCTCGCTTGCAGGACGAAATTACGAAATAAGCAGGCAGGAAACAAATGGTTTCTTCTCTACAAGCTTGTTTCCCCAAACCCTGCTTCTGTTTCTGCCTGCCCTAAGGTGTCCCTGCCTGCCTGCCTGCCTGTCTGCCTGCCTGCCTGCCCATTTGTCTCTCTGTCTCTTTGTCTCTGTCTCTCTGTTTCTGTCTGTCGTCTGCCTCTCTCTCTCTCTTTGTCTGTCTGTCTGTCTGTTTGTCTGTCTCTCTCTCTCTCTCTCTCTTCTCTCTCTCTGTCTGTCTGTCTGTCTGTCTCTCTCTCTCTCTCTCTCTCTCTCTCTCTCTCTTTCTCTCTGTCTGTCTGCTCTCTCTCTCTCTCTCTCTCTCTCTCTCTCTCTCTCTCTCTCTCTCTCTCTCTCTCTCTCTCTCTCTGTTTCGAATTGAAAAAAATGTTGTCTATTTTGTGATGATCCCTTTTCTGCTATGATCTGAGACATAAAAGCTTCTCTTTTTGTATAGTGTTTTTTGCATAAAGCTGTTTTGTGTAAAATAATGTTTTAAATTTCTCAAGAAAATATTGTGATATCTTGTTCACAGTTTCACATCCATCCATAATAAGATTCATTTTAAGTCTATTATCAATTGAAAGTTTTGAATGAAAATGTTCTGTAGTCATTAAGAAAAACATGCGTCTTTGAGACTAAAAGGTGAAATTTGCTCATACTCTGAATTCACACACCCCTTAGTTGTAACAGGCTCTAAGCAATACATTTACCTGGTGGGGGGGGGGGTATGGTCTGAAGGAGGGGGAAGGGGGGGGGTGTTTGTCAATTATGGCATGGGCACTT
>CM054134.1:47215344-47230344 GCA_028751875.1 Rapana venosa
ATAGCGCTGAATCTTGTAAAACAAACAAATCGAAGCGACCTGTCAGTATAATCTGCATCCCCACCTTCTGAAAATGCTGTGTTAGCAATTTCCTCCTTTCTCTCTCTCTCTCTCTCTCTCTCTCTCTCTCTCTCTCTCTCTCTCTCTCTCTCTCTCTCTCTCTCTCTCTCTCTCTCTCTCTCTCTCTCTCTCTCTCTCTCTCTCTGTCTCTCTGTTTCTGCTATGTTCCTTTTCTTCCTGTGGCCTCCTTCTTGTCTATTTTCTACCTTCTTGGTCCATTCTACTGCTGTTTTTCCATAAAGACGTAAACGATACTATTCCCTCCCAAGCTGAAGTCGGATGCGCTGGGCCTGACTTGTCAGGCGCTTAACGGCAGCGCAACGCATTTTCGTTCGTATGACAGACAACGGTAGTTACTGTCTGAGCGTTCGACGACGATGACGAAGAAGAAGAACAAGAAGAAGAATATATCTTAAAACTTGACGATGTCATGAACCTCATGGGTGTAATCACGCAGAACGAAATGGCAATTTACGGGAAAATGATATTTATATCCTTGCTATGGCATGAATGCCATCAGTCTTACACGACTCTGATCTTACATTCACCTCGGAATGGTGTGGGTGGGGTTTTTTTGTTATCTCCTTTCACCCATCCCCATCGTCCCATCTTCATGCTAATGGGCTCCAAAGCCTGACACATCGCTAAATCATTTGAATGTTCTCTTTTTCTAGACATGGAAAAATAAAACAGAGACAAAGTCACATAAACACACATACACGTACGCACGCACACACACACACACACACACAAGCACACACACTTACTCACTCACTCACAGAGAGAGAGAGAGAAAGAGAGAAAGAGAGAAAGAGAGAGAGGGGAGAGAGGGGAGGAGGAGAGAGGAGAGAGAGAGAGAGAGGAGAGAGAGAGAGAGAGAGAGAGGAGAGAGAGAGAGAGAGAGAGAGAGAGAGAGAGAGAGAGAGCAGTTTGAAACGCTGCTGTGGACAGTAGAGAGTTCCTCGTATCTCTCTCTCTCTCTCTCTCTCTCTCTCTCTCTCTCTCTCTCTCTCTCTCTCTCTCTCTCTCTCTCTCTTTCTGCCTCATAACTTCTGTGTTGACCTAAACTCTCTGTAACAAAATGCTGACGACATTGATTTTGAAGAAATAATCGCTGACTACCATCTTATTAGCTTATATTGAAACGAAATGACCACACACACAAAATTTAGATAACTAAACATTTTAAAGATCCGTTCAACTGACATTCAAGCATTTGCATCTAAATGTGTTTACCATGTAAAGAATGTCGTGAACATGAATTTTTGCTTCAAGTACAAGTTGGACAGGAATGGCAGATAAATCAGGAAGCACTTTCGTAATACAAACAACGTAAGCAAATATTTTGTGTTTGGTTCTGTTCTTAACGCTCAAGTTGGCTATAATCTAGTCAGCAGATGAGAACACTGTCAGGCTATTCGGTTTTATCTACACAATGCTTTTAAAGGCTGCAATGTTTGTGAAGCGCAAACTATGTCAATGATACTGCAGCGCAAACTATGTCATTGATTATGCAGCGCAAACTATGTCAATGATAATGCAGCGCAAACTGTGTCGATGATAATGCAGCGCAAACTATGTCGATGATAATGCAGCGCAAACTATGTCGATGATAATGCAGCGCAAACTATGTCGATGATAATGCAGCGCAAACTATGTCAATGATAATGCAGCGCAAACTATGTCGATGATAATGCAGCGCAAACTATGTCAATGATAATGCAGCGCAAACTATGTCAATGATAATGCAGCGCAAACTATGTCAATGATAATGCAGCGCAAACTATGTCAATGATAATGCAGCGCAAACTATATCAATGATAATGCAGTGCAAACTATGTCAATGATAATGCAGCGCAAACTATGTCAATGATAATGCAGCGCAAACTATGTCAATGATAATGCAGTGCAAACTATGTCAATGATAATGCAGCGCAAACTATGTCAATGATAATGCAGCGCAAACTATGTCAATGATAATGCAGTGCAAACTATGTCAATGATAATGCAGCGCAAACTATGTCAATGATAATGCAGCGCAAACTATGTCAATGATAATGCAGTGCAAACTATGTCAATGATAATGCAGCGCAAACTATGTCAATGATAATGCAGTGCAAACTATGTCCACGGTTATGGAGCGCAAACTGTGTCCATGATCATAGACCACAAACTAAGTCAGGGGGTGCAAACTACGTCGATGATTATGGAGTGCTCTGTCGATGATTATGGATTGCGGAATATGTTGATGATTATGGAGTGCGGACTATGTTGATGATTATGGAGCGCAAACTATGTTGATGATTATGTAGTGCAAAACTATGTCCGTGATTATGTAGAGCAAACGTTGTTGATGCTAATGGAGTGAAATCTATGTCGATTGTTATGGAGCACAATGTCGATGATTATGGAGTACAACTATGTCAATGATTATGGAGCGCAAACCATGTCGATGATTATGGAGCGCAAACCATGTCGATGATTATGGAGCGCAAACCATGTCGATGATTATGGAGCGGAAACCATGTCGATGATAATGGAGCACAAACCATGTCGATGATAATGGAGCACAAACCATGTCGATGATTAATGCTTGTACTTATGGCAGTCACTTTAATACCGTCTGGGTTTTTTAATGTTTCAATGAATGAACTTATTTCAGTTATTGTGTTTATGTCTTTTTGTTTTCGTGAGGGAATTTTTTATGTTTTTTTAGTTGTTTGTCTGACACTGTCTGTCTATCTGTCTGACGCTGTCTGTCTGTCTGTCTGTCTGTCTGACTCTGTCTGTCTCTCTGTCCCTCTCTCTCTCTCTCTCTCTCTCCTCTCTCTCTCTCTCCCTCTCTCTCTCATTCTCTATCTCGCTCTCCCTCCCTCTCTCCCTATATTGACATGCACAGCATGCAATTGACAACGCAAAGCAAAACAAAAGAAAACACAATTTCCACAACCTGACTCAAGAATGCACGCCATGTTTCAGGAATGTTGCTGAAAATGGACATCATTACTGTGATGTATTCTGACACTTGACCGTTACGAACAGAGAACGTGAGCATAATCTAATGGACAGCGTGGCCATTCACAAGGGAGAAAGCGCTTTGCCGGCAATGGAACGACTGCAATGACGCTTTCCTATCTCTGACTTGACATCCAGCCCCAAACTATATGAGGTTGATTTTGTGTTTATTGACTCCACGATGTTTTAGGGGTTGTTTTTTAAATCGTAATGTGACATTACTTGAATCCTTCTAATGTTCTACTCTCTTTTGACGAACGTATGTGTATGCATATATGCGAGAATATATATATTTATATATATATATTATATATATATATATATTATATATATATATATATATATATATGTGTGTGTTGTGTGTGTGTGTGTGTGTGTGTGTGTGTGTGTGTGTGTGTGTGTGTGTGTGTGTGTGTGTGTGTGTGTGTGTGTGTGTGTGTGTGTGTGTGTGTGTGTGTGTGTGTGTGTGTGTGTGTGTGTGTGTGTGTGTGTGCAGATAGTTATATGACAGACAGACAGAAAGACAGACATATAGACAGACAGACAGACAGACAGACAGGCAGGCAGGCAGATAGATAGATAGACAGATAGATAGACAGACAGACAGACAGACAGACGACAGACAGATAGATAGATAGATAGATAGATAGATAGATAGATAGATAGATAGATAGATAGATAGATAGATAGATAGATAGATAGATGATAGATAGATAGATAGATAGATAGATAGATAGATAGATAGATAGATAGATAGATAGATAGATAGATAGATAGATAGATGAGACACAGAGAGAGAAAGAGAGAAAGTGAGAGGCAGATAGATAAACAAACAGACAGAAAGACAAATTGATAGATGATGTGTATAATTATGTATGTATGAGCGCTCGCTTGTACACAAAACAAAAACAAAAAAAGGTACACAAAATCATAAACATCAGCTAAACATACAATGTCACTAACAAAACTATTGAGAAGAAAGAATCAAGACGCACGGAGAACTTTCTAAATAATAATTAAGTGAATTTATATAGCGCTGAATCTTGTAAAGCAATAAATCAAAGCGCTTATAGAGCTGTAAACAGCTCCTACCCACAGCTACAAGACACTGTCAGCAGCGCAGCCATACACACAGTCACACTGAGCAACAACCTCGCTGAGGAGGCTGTCTGACAGAGCAGACAGTCTGGGCAGACGACAATAAAAGTGGACCACCATCATCTGATGAGAATGGAGGACAGGGACTCAAACCAAAGAACAAGTTCGGTCAATCTGAAAGTAGTGACAGCAGAGCCAAAGCTGGCCGGTGACGAAGGGGTATGGCCGGAAGAATAACTATTGTGGTGCAATGACGCATGCTGGGTCAGGCTTATGAGATTCTGTTCGAATTATTTCATTCTCTCTGTCTCTCTGTCTCTCTGTTTCTCTGTCTCTGTCTCTGTTTCTCTCTCTCTCTCTCTGTCTCTCTCTCTCTCTCTCTCTCTCTCTCTCTCTCTCTTCCTCTCTCTCTCTCTCCCTCCCTCTCTCTCTCTTTGCATTCATTGTCCGATTTCTCGTATGTTTGAATTGTTCAAACATGGAAGTTTTCGAAAGCTACAATCACTCTCTTAAATTTAGTTTCACTACATGAACCAACAATTACTCTCTCTTTTTTCGAGTATTTCCACACACAAAAAATCTTTCTCCTCTAACTTAGTTTCAAACCCTTTATGTAAATCCAGCAGCATTTAACGTTGCTTCAAATTCGACATGTCCCAATTTCCCCATCGAAATGACTGTGTACCTTACCTAAACTTGCTACCAGCCCTTATAAGACATGGTGATTGACAAGATATAGACAAGGAGAACGTGAGTCAAGTTTACCTTCGCTGTCAAACTCCTCAGTGCTGTTTTCCAGCAAACAGTTTAGCGCCACCACGTAAGGCAGTGGAACAATTTCGTGCCAGACTTGTCCCTGGGAAAACTCTTCTCTCGTCCAGTCTTACTTTTGAACAAACAAGCGGTACCCTTTCCTTTTGACACTCCCCGCCTCGGAGGCCAGCCACTGCCTGGTCGCTAAGTGAGATCGATTATAAAAAATCTTCTTGCGGTTGAGTCACAGTCCCTGAATTGGAGAATGCCGCTGGGGCTTTACTACAACCAAGGCCACCCATCTAACTGTGCTTTTGTTTTATGAGCTAGTTTGTGGGGGTTTTCTCTCGACGAAGCATGCTTTAAAATAATCAGTACGGTTCCATCTCAAGCTATAGTGGAGGGTTTGGGGGGGTTCGCTTCTTTTCTTTGTGGTTTTTGTTGTTGGTTTTCTTCTTCTTCTTCTTCTTCTTCTTCTTCTTCTTCTTCTTCTTCTTCTTCTCAAATAAGGACTCCGAGAAACGATGAAAACAGCAAACGAGAGGGGGAAAAATAGCACAGAAACTAAAAATCTAGCTAGCAACTAATAAAATAAACATAAGAAAAAAAACGACGAATTAAAAAAAAAAATTTAATGCACAACAAGGACAGAAAAAACCAGTATGTGAGGAAAAAGATCTGACTTGTTTGTTGTTGTCTTATTTTGGTCGCTCTACTGCGCACTCCCATAGAGATAAAGCAAACAGATCAAGGCGCTTATATTCAAACCCTTCACACACATGCGACCGTTCTTGAGTAGGATTTTACATTCCCACATCATCTGCAGAAACAGACACGGGTGACTCTTCACTCGCTATGCCTTTTTAGATGATACTTTTAATCTCTGATTTGAAATTAGACATCCCCGGAGTCGGAATACAGCTACCTTAATGATAGGCAAAATTGTCGCGTACGCAGAAAAATATCACCGTGCACCCTTAGTGAACCTCGGAGCTCTAGCTGAGCAGCGAAAACAAAAAAAGATAGATAGATAGATAGATAGATAGATAGATAGATAGATAGATAGATAGATAGATAGACACATAGATACATAAATACATAGATACATAGATACATAGATAGATAGATAGATATATACATAGATACATAGATACATAGATAGATACATAGATAGATACATAGATACATAGATACATAGATAGATAGATAGATAGATAGATAGATAGATAGATAGATAGATAGATGGATAGACGGATAGATAGATAGATAGATAGATAGATAGATAGATAGATAGATAGATAGATGGATGGATAGATGGATAGATGGATAGATAGATAGATAGATAAATAGATAGATAGATAGATAGATAGATAGATGGATAGATGGAGATAGATAGATAGATAGATAGATGGATAGATGATAGATAGATAGATAGATAGATAGATAGATAGATAGATAGATAGATAGATAGATAGATAGATAGATAGATAGATAGATAGATAGATAGATAGATAGATAGATAGATAGATAGATAGATAGATAGATAGATAGATAGATAGATAGATACGAGGAGAGAGGGGAGAGAGAGAGAGAGATGTCGGTTTGAATGCTGGTGTGTCCTTATCACCAAGTAGGGAACGGACAGTAAACAAAAACAAACAAGCATAATGGCGCAGAACGAATATCTGCATTGAACTTTCTTACTGAACTTTCACTGGCCCTCACAAATAATGAGAAATGTTCAAAATGGGTTTTGCTTCTTTTTTCCTCAGCTTTCTAGACTTGGGGTGTTTATTTATGATTGACTATGTGGCGATGTTTTTATATTTTTCAAATGGAATACGATTTCAAAAGGCAGATCGTTATTTTCAATAGCTCTCTCTCTCTCCCTCTCTGTCTGTCTGTCTGTCTGTCTGTTCTCTCTCTCTCTCTCTCTCTCTCTCTCTCTCTCTCTCTCTCTCTCTCTCTGTCTATCTCTCTCTCTCTCTCTCTCTCTCTCTCTCTCTCTCTCTCTCTCTCTCACTCTCTCCACGAACAATAGAGAGGGAGAAAGATAGACAGACATACAGACAAAGAAAGAGAGAGATAGAGAGAGCTATTCTTCAAAGCCATCAGACTTGATGACATAAAAATGACAGCTATAGGCACAAGCATTAATCATCACCACGGGTTGTGTTCAGCAAACATTTCACCCTTTAAAAGCTTCCTAATGTTAAAGACGAATCGCCTGACACTGTTTGCCAGCGTTGACTCGATCTTAGGAGATGAGGGGGAACCCTTAAATCACTTTTTTTTTAAGCCAGAGAAATGTTGACAAATGCTATTTTGTGCAAATGAAATGTTGTCTGACATATCCATCATTCCTGTACAAATAAACGGGATGTGTGATAATTTATCTCTTCGTGTGTTTCAACATTGTTAGCAAATTTTGAATTCTAATGGAATTTTGGCAGTCGGTTGTTTTGATTTAGTAGCTTGTAACTGCAAGTCACTGATCATTCCACAGAGAACTATTCTCGTCAGTATTTTGTCTATAAGAAAACAGGTGAGAGGTAGAAATTAAATTTGAGGATGGATGGATGCTGTTGGGGGGAAGATCAGAGAGTTTTGAATTAAGATATCAGTTTCCAAGAGAAGAGAGAAGCAAAGATACAGACCAAAAAGAAGAAGGAAAGAGACGGGGAAAGAGAGAGATAGAGACAGAAAGAGACGTAGAGAAAAAGAGAGACAGACAGGAACAGACAGAGAGACAGAGTCAGAACTCTAAACTCTGGAGAGAGGAGAGAGAGAAGAGAGAGAGAGAGAGAGAGAGAGAGAGAGGGGAGAGAGAGAGAGAGAGAGAGAGAGAGAGAGAGAGAAACAGACAGACCGACAGACAGAGAAACAGAGAGAAATGTCTGTCTCTATAACACAGTTATTTAGAGATTTTTTCAGTTAATAAAATAAAAACATAGCAAGCAGGAAAGAAAAGCATATAGAGGAGAGAGGAGAAGAAGAGAGTGGTGGACGGGGCAGTGGGGATGTAGTAGAGGAGGGGATGGAGAGGGGAGGGGTAGAGATCCTGAAAGGTAAAATCTGTCTTTCCTTTCGAAACTTTTCAAACAAAATTCCACCGCCGATACTGTTTATAATTCCTGTCAACAAGAAAGCCATTTAATCTTTGATTCTTGCTGAAACTAGTGCCGGAAGAAAAGGTTTTCTTTTCTTTTTTTTCTTTTTTTTTAACCTGACGTTAGATTATAAAGCCAGAATAAGCTACAGCCGTACTGTGTGCATTAAGGGGAAATTTGTCTCCTGCGTTTGTATACATTTTTTAATGAAAAGGCTTTTAATTTTATCAAGCCCAATTTAAGAATGTAGACATACTTCACTTTCTTTAGGCTTTACAAAAAGAAATCGCGTGATTCTTTTTTTTTCATTGGCGTATCAGATCACCACAATGTTATTTCAAAAAGAAAAGTAACATCTTTTATTGATAGTGGAAGTTTGGGTTTTGTGTCTTTTCAAGTATTGCAAGGAGAGTTTACGGTATGCAGAATATTCTCTTAAACGTCTAAATCTGCCAGAGTTTACTTTGCAGATGGTTAAGCCACCATGCCGTGTTTGATTGAATTTATCCGTTTATTTGTTCATTTTTGTAGTCAGTTATTCATAGATTTATCTATTTACCTGTTTGCTTGCTTTTATTTATTTATTTATTCATTATGGTCTGCTTATTTTGCATGTACATATGTTTGTGTTATTGTCTGCTTCTTTTTTGTTTGTGTTTACGTGATTGTTCGCTTGTTTGTTTGGGGGGTTTTTGTATTGATTGGTTGATTTTTTTTGTTTGGGTATTCGATTGTCTACGTGTGTTACAAACCTTTTGTTTCTTATAGACAACCTGACAAGGTGAGAAGCAGAATGCTGTCAGTGGTACACATGAAACACGGTGTGTGGCACATTTTGTAGCCATGGAGAAAGGTCACCGAAACTAATCAGCAAAATGATAGATCTTTAACTAGAACTACAATTAACACCGATAATTTAACAGTCGTGAACCATTCAAAGGCTTGTGTAAATGTTTTTACGTCAAGAAGAATAACTGCTTTATTTTATAGAATGAAATTAAATGCATTGATAACCAAATTCAGCAAAAATGGTAAATGTCTATGTGGTGAGAATATCACCAATACTCATATACTTTTCGACTGCCAGAGTGTAAAACCTTTCATGCCCCATTTTTCTGAAAATTCCCTTACCAGCATATTCAATAATTTAAAACTGGCATTTGAAATTGTGAAAGGCCTTTATCGCAGTCCCTTAGGACATTTGTTATAGTTGCATTAACGTTAATGACATGTTTTTAGGTTTTTATAATTCCTGTTGCATTGCCAAGTTTCTTTATGTGATTTTTTTTGTAAAAGCATGGTTGGTGGGGGGGGGGGCTAATTTTTATTTTTTCTATTTATCTATTTTTTGTTGTAAATAAGACATCCACCCCTCCATTTGTTCCCCCTCGTCTAATATCACTAGAAGTGAACAGACGTAAAATTGAAGTCAACAACAACATTTTGTAGCAAGTAACTCACAGCCATACGTATACACGTAGTCCTTCTTTCAGTACAGAAAACACCCTGGAGGGACGTAGTGTGTGTCTGCAAGCAAAGAGTCAACACAGCTGTAAGTTCCCCCACCCCCACCCCCACCCCCACCACCCCCACCACCCCTCCCCCCTCCCCACTTTCAGCTTCTGTCAGCTTCTATTCATTCCATCTCAGCTGGTGCTAATTACAGCATAAACTGACCACACTTGGACTTGGTAAAAAGGAAGGAGCTAACTTTAGCACTGGGCCCTGGACCCTTGACTGAGTTATGCTGGATTTGTGCACTGTGTCAACTCCAGTCCAGACATACAACCTTTGACCTATCACACTCTCCAATCCCAGAACCCCACCATCACTTCCGGCCAAGTGCAGATGTTCTTTCCACACGTGAAAGAGTACTCTTTGAGGGGAGGTTAATCACATTGCCAGAGGACTGGACACTGAGTTTGTGATTGATTTCTTCGGAGGTTGGTTGTAAGCTCTGTCTGTATAGCAGATTAATTGCTAACTTTTTTTTAATTCTTGGGTCGGTTGCAACCAGGAAACGTGTAGTGCAGTGTGTTATAGGAAAATAGAATAGATTGTAAGTTGATTAATATGAGTGAATGCGTGAGTTAGTGTCTTGTTCTATATTTTTCATGAAAAGTGGTAGCGGGAGAAAATGTGTGTCTGTCTGTCTGTCGGTGTCTGTCCGTCTGTTTGTCTTTCTGGGTGACTGTCTGTGTCCTTCTTGAAAGGCGTATTATGACATGTCAAACCTATCCCAGTGGATCGGTGGTCTAGAGGTAACGCGCCTGTCTAGAAAGCGAAAAGTCCGGGTCGGAAGTGTGCGGTGGTTTGAATCCCGTTTGGGCCCGAAACTTTTTCCCCATCTATTAGACCATGAGTGGTGGTCTGGGCACTAGTCTCGGATGAGACGATAAACCGAGGTCCCGTGTGTTACACGAAATTATTCAGCGCACGTAAAAGAACCCACGGCAACAAGAGAGTTGTCCCTGGCAAAATTCTTAGAAAAAGCCACTCTGATAGGGAAACAAATACAGTTGCAGACCAAAAAAAAAACAGGTGGCGCTGCTCTTGTGGCGACGCGCTCTCCCCGGGAGAGCAGCCCGAATTTCACGCAGAGAAATCTCGTGACTTAAAGTGGTGTAAATGGGGAAAAAAAGAAAAAATCTTCAATGTTGATTAATCAATATACAGACATCATAATTAAACTTAATTCTGTGCCAAACAAACAAACTATCTGTCTAGTACAGCCCCCATGAACCACAACAACAACAAACAAAACAGAAAACCCTCTCAAGGAGCTTGTCTTCTTTCCAAAATGATGCCCATATGACTATTTAGAAAGAAAGCACAAATGATGAACGAGTCTGTGATTCCCACAGATATAATTTTCCAGGTTTTCTTTTTCTTTTTCTTCTTTCAGATCAGTCAACCTGTCTGCGATATCTTGGAACCAGAGACATGGAAGCAACTGCTGCCATCATTAGCCTGGCTTTGAAGAGAGAATGTAGAAAGGGAGGAGAGAATTGGCAAGGGTAGGAGGAGAGAGGGAAGGAAGGGTGAGGAACGTGAGAGGATATCGTGATAAGGAAATAAATAGCTCCGAAATTCGATACTTCCAATCAGAAAAAAAAAGTTGCGTCGCTTCAAACAATTGAATTTGATACCTGAATGGAAAATTGGAGGATAAAATGGGAGTTGTGCGTGCGTAGCCTGGGTGTGTGTGTATGTGTGTGTGTGTGTGTGTGTGTGTGTGTGTGTGTGTGTGTGTGTGTGTGTGTGTGTGTGTGTGTGTGTGTGTGTGTGTGTGTGTGTGTGTGTGTGTGTGTGTGTGTGTGTGTGTGTGTGTGTGTGTGTGTGTGTGTGTGTGTGTGTGTGTGTATGTGTGCACTCAGGAGTTGGAATGATATAGATGTGGGGGGTGTGCGTGCGTGTGTGTGTGTTTGTGTGTGAGAGTGAGTGTGAGTGAGTGTGAGTGTGTGTGTGTTTGTGTAGGGGGAGTTGGTGTGTATGTGTGCGCGCGCGCGTGCGCACGCGCATGTGTGTGTGTATGTGAGTAGGTGTGGTGTGTGTGTGTTTGCGTGCATACATATGTGCCTCTGTCTGTCTGTCTGTGTGTTAGTAGCAGCTCCATCTGTCTCGGGAGACAATGGCTGCACCTTCTTTGGCTACATCCTTCTTGCTTAGAGCATTGTCTGGGGTGCCCTGTATGTTATTACGAAGAGGGGGGGGGGGGGGAATAACGATCCCACCAGTTTAAAACAAAGATACTCTTAGCAAACTGAGAAATAAGCTTCCTAAAGAAAGTAAAGGTAAAGGTGTCCCATAACCTATGTGATCGTAAGGAGAGTGAGGCATCAGAGACCTCAACTTCTCGAGGAGCCCGCATATTAAGGGCGGTGCCCATCTTTCCTAAGAG
Source organism: Rapana venosa (assembly GCA_028751875.1). Classification (NCBI taxonomy): domain Eukaryota; kingdom Metazoa; phylum Mollusca; class Gastropoda; order Neogastropoda; family Muricidae; genus Rapana; species Rapana venosa. The sequence goes on from CM054134.1 coordinate 47,227,282, forward strand.
ATAAGAGAATTTACATTGTATCAGTGACACAGTTAGGGCAACAGAGGTAATCACGTTTCGCCTAGCTCGCTCTGTGAATGGGGGCCCGTAAAGATCTCTTGCCTGCGTTTGGATAATTTTAATGATGATTGAATTTGGGGGTAAAAGTGATGAAGGTTTGTTACCTTCATTACGAAACAGTAAGCGTGATGGTCTTATAATCTATCTTAATTGCTGGTATGTTAGATGTTTCTCTGTCTGGTTCCCTGTCTGTCTGTCTGTCTCTCTCTCTCTCTCTCTCTCTCTCTCTCTCTCTCTCTCTCTCTCTCTCTCTCTCTCTATCTATCTATCTATCTCTCAATCTGTCTGTCTATCTTTCTATGTCTCTCTCTCTTTCTCATTCTCTCTCTCTTTCTCTCTCTCTCTCATTCATTTCTCGTTTATTCATTCATTCATTATCTCTCTCTCTCACACACACAGATTGTACATAGGTATGCATGTGCATACGTTCGGGTATGACAAGCGTGAAAGAAAGGCATCAAAGTGTGTGTGTCTGGAAAGCATGACAGAACCACCCAGGGTGTCATTAGCAAGTCAGGCTGTGGCAAGGCAAGCCAAAATAAAGCAAGGTAGAGGCAAGGCATGGCAAACCAGGTAAAGTAGGCAAGGTGTGGAAAACCATGGTGAGGTATGGAAAACCATGGTGAGGTAGGCGAGATGTGGAAAACCATGGTAAGTATAGGCAAGGTGTGGCGAACCAAGGTAGGAAGGCGAGGCATGGCAGAGTAAGGCAAGGCATGGCAAGGTAAAGAAGGCAAGGCAATGAAAGCGAGGCATGGCAGGGCAAGGTAAAGAAGGCGAGGCATGGCAGGGCAAGAAATTACAAAGCGTAGCATTACAAAGCAAGGTAACGTATAACTAGAACAGAAAAATCAGCCTTATTTGTTATTAAGGCAATATCCCACATCAGCGAACGATTTTTAATAGCCGTATCATTAAATATATAAAGATAAACTTAATAAGACTGTATGTCACCAGATTAATCAAAGAAGTATGAATGGAGAATTAGTAGTGGAGGAACACAATAGGTATCAGAAATGGTAGGAAATAAAATCTTTCAATGACAACAATATACGCATTTCAATGACAACAATATACGCATTTTTGTGTAAGAACCTGCCTTTGGCTCAGAGGTCCCAGCAGTGATTGAAGTTGTACCCGCTGTGATACCTTACAGCAAGACACTTTTCAGAATTGAGAAGTTTCAATCGCATTCACAAGAATATTTGATTTTCCTGTGACCTTTTAAACCTGCCATTAAAAGACGATGATAAAAAGAGGAAGAAAATATGCTTTAAATATATGTTGCACCCAAAAAGAATAATAATAATAATAATAATAATAATAATAATAATAATAATAATAATAATAATAATAATAATAATAATAATAATAATAATAATAATAATAATATTAAATGGAATTTATATAGCGCTATATCTTGCAGAGACAAATCAAAGCGCTTGCACTCAACTCATTCTTACACAGTCATACAACCAGTAACAAGTAATAGTTCCATCAAGTCCAAATCTGCACGCACGCACACACACACACACACACACACACACACACACACACACACACACACACAGGCCACGCACCCTGGCAGGGCAATAGAATCTTGGCTGTTGAAGGCAGGGAAAAACTATGAGATGAAGCAGGAGAGGAAAATCTTAGGTTTGAAATAAATATGTCTTGAGACTGGATTTAAAAGTGTCATAAGAAGGCGTTTGGCGGAGAGAGAGAGGGAGATCATTCCACATTAATGGACCAGAAATTGAGAAAGAGCGACGGCCGATGGTGGATTGGTTGAATCTAGGTATTCTTAAGGACAAGGTATCTGCAGAAGAGCGGAGAGAACGAGAAGGAGTGTACAAGTGAAGACATTCACAGAGGTAGGCGGGTGCTGTTTTGTGGAGACATTTGTAACAGAGGGTACTTATCTTAAAGTTTACTCTCTTTGGCACAGTCATCCAGTGGAGAGATTGCAAGAGAGGGGTAATATGCTCATATTTTTTCATTCTGAGGATTAGTCGAGCTGCAGAGTTTTGTATACGTTGAAGGGATTGAATTGATGATGCTGGCAGACCAGCCAACAGAGAATTGCAATAGTCCAGACGTGAAAGAATGAGAGACGCAACAAGTTTGGATGTTGCATCTGTGGACAGGTACTTTCGAATTGCACTTATACGCCGTAATTGATAGTAGCAGGACTGGCAGGTCTGGGTGATGAATTTTTGCATAGAGAGTGTGTTGTCAATAATGACCCCTAGATACTTCACAGCAGTGGATAAAGGGACTGATGCATTGCCAAGTTGTTTTGAAGCTGTTGTGATGGAAGAGAGTTTGTGTTTGGTCCCTACAAGCATGGTTTCCGTTTTATCTGCATTTAGCTGTAATTTGTTCTGTATCATCCAATTTTGAATATCTTGAAAGCAGTGGGCCATATTTGTAAAGAGAGAAGGCAGATTTTCAGGAGTGTCGCTGCTTAGAATCTGAGAGTTATCTGCATAAAAATGATGGTTGATCTGATGGCGGTTAACTATATGTGACAGTGGAGCAGTGTAGAGGTAGAAAAGAACAGGGCCCAGAACAGATCCCTGTGGAACTCCACATTCCAATCTGGCAGCTACTGACTGAATCTTGTTTACTGTGACTGTCTGGAATCGGTCAGTAAGGTATGAACTAAACCAGGTAAGGGCTGTACGAGTAACACCAAATGTTTTTTGAAGACGGGAGAGAAGAATAGAGTGGTCAATAGTGTCAAAGGCTGCAGATAAGTCGAGTAGAGTAAGAAGAGAGATTTTCCCTGAGTCAGAAGCAAGTAGAAGTGTGTTTAAGGTGTGGGCAAGGGTAGTTTCAGTGTTGTGGTTGACGTGATAGGCAGACTGAAACACACGAAGGAGACTGTTGGAGAGAAGGTGGTGGTTAAGCTGTTTTAGAACTACTTTTTCAAGGACTTTAGAGATAAAAGGTAGGTTGGAAAGAGGTCTATAATTCTTCAGAATGTTGGGGTTAAGGTCA
>CM054134.1:47242844-47245344 GCA_028751875.1 Rapana venosa
CTCTCTCTCTCTCTCTCTCTCTCTCTCTCTCTCTCTCTCTCTCTCTATCCATCTATCTCTCTCTTTCTCTTCTGTAAAAGCGCCTTATATCTTCACAGTTCAGTCTCCAGGCAGCCTATAACCAACCTGATGACGCAGGTTTGATTGCAAGGTGTCGACTGCCTATCCAATGGTTCTAATCTCTGCCTCCCCCGTGGAGATGCCGAGATCCTGTCAGTATAAATAGCATCCCCCACCTTCTGGAAATTCTGTGCTAGGAATTCCTTCTCTTTGTTTCTGCCTTGTTCCTTTTTCTTCCTGTCATATCACTCTCTTTGTTTCTGCCTTGTTCCTTTTTCTTCCTGCCACCTCCTTCTTGACCATTTTCTGCCTTCTTGGTCCACTCTCCTGCCTTGTTTTCAGGAAAAACTTTAAAGCAAAACAATTCTCCCCCATGCCGAAGTCGGATGCGCTGGGCCTGATTTGTCAGGCACCTTACGGCAGCGCAACGCACTTTTGCTCATATGACAGACAACAATGACTTGCTGTCTAAGTGTTCAAGGGTGGTTCTAATCTCTCCTTCAACTTCAAGCTGTTCCTGTCATGACTTGTTCATCTAAAACATCTGTCACCGTGTTGTTTTTGAAACGAGAAAAAGACTGCTGAAGATTGATATTATGAATGCATACCTCAGCATAAACTTCAGTAATCTATCACGCTTTTCTCTCTGCTGAATCTAGTAAATTTCAAGAGACTTACATTGTTGCGTGTTGTTTTGATCCTGAATTTAGAGAGAATGACGGAATAACTATCCTGGTAGTGACGATATCAATTTGTTTAAAAGTATGTATGTTCAAAACAGAATCAGGATACATGAAGTGTGACTTATAAAAGCTTAAAAGTCTAATGCAATTTTGTTTTGTACACACCATGTACTTGTCGAAAAAAGAGACAGAAACAGACAGACGGATCCAGAGAAAGCCAGATACAGGCTGAGACAGACAGACAGACATACAGACAGACAACCGACAGTGAAAAAGAGAGACAGAGACAGAGAAAGAGCATATTTGGCACAAGCATTTAAAGCATCTCTTATATTCCTAACACTCTTCAGGATGGGGATGGGGGGGGGGGGGGGGGGGGCGGTACTTATTGTTCTCTGCAGCCAGTATCTTTCTTATTTGTAATCCATTTAGCTGAACAAATCACAGTGGGGCTTTTTTTTTTGGGGGGGGTGGTTTTTTTTAGAAAAGCCACTGAGTAAACACCGGTGCCTCAATCACTCAATATTTGATTACATTTACGATAATGTTTTGGGGTTGGGTTTTTTTTTAGCCGTGTTTGTTTTGCAGTCAGTACAGAACCCATTCACTCCGCTTTCAACGTCACCAATGGACCAGATTTATGACAGAGCCAACTGCGGGACAACCTTGCAGTTGCTGAACAAACATTCAACGACATCAGCTTCAAGGAAAGTCATTCATTCCCCTGATGGAAAGCCGCAAAGTCTGCATGGATTTCTTCTCTCTTTTTTTTCTCTCCAGTTGCTTCTCATCAGTTTCAGTTGCTGCATTGGTTTTAGGGTGAAAGTGAATGATGGTATTTTTTCGTTCCATGTTCATTTTCACATGAGAAACAAGCAAACCAATGCTGGGCATTTAATCGAGCTACCAAGTAAGCAAGGTAACAAACTAGGCAAGGACGTAGCCGGCCATGGAAGGAAGGAAGGAAAAGGAAGGAAGGAGGGATGGATGGATGGAAAGAAGGAAGGAAGGAAGGCAGACAGGCAGGAAGGAGACAAAGGAAGGAAGGAAAAGGAAGGAAGGAAAGAAGGAAGGGAGGAAGGAAGGAGAGGAAGGAAGGAGAAGATGGAAAAAAGGAAAGAAGGAAGCAAAAAAAGGAAGGAAGGAAAAGGAAGGAAGGAAAGAAGGAAGGAAGAAGGAAGGGAGGAAGGAAGGAAGGAAGAAAAGAAGGAAGGAAGGGAAAGGAAGGAAGGAAGGAAGCATACTACCACGTAAAAAAGTCAGCTAACTAATGAACAAGTAAGTAGGTGACCGACAACCAACCAGCCATCCAGTCCACGGGGGAAAAAATCAGTGAAGCGATCGAACACAAGTTAGGGAACCAACGAAAAATGAATTAGTGAACCAACTGGAATCAAACTAGTGAACTAATGGATTAGTGAAGCAGCTTTAAAACAATCAGTGAACCAATCGAAAAAAATGATGTAGCGAACCAACAAAATAGTGAGTCAACTGAAAATAAATTAGTGAACCAACTGGGGAAAAAATCAGTGAACCAACTGAAAACTCATTAGTAAACCAAATAAAAACTCATTAGTGAGCCAACTAAAAATGAGTAAGTGAGCCAGCTGAAAATGATTAGTGAACAAATTGAAAATAAATCAGTGAGCCAATTGAAAATGAATAAGTGAACCAGCCACCAGCACTTAAGCAAGTCAATGAATGACTGATCAGAACAGATATTTGAAATAGGAAAAAGCCAGAGAGATAAAAATGAA
>CM054134.1:47247844-47250344 GCA_028751875.1 Rapana venosa
CCCCCTCCCTCCTATAAACCGACATACAAACACACACAACACATACACACACTCGTGCACACATACACACACGCGCACGCGCACGCGCAGCGCACACACACACACACACACACACAACACTTACATACATCTCGCCTCCCCTTGTAATCTCCCTCCTTCCATTCTGTATTCACACTTCAAAGCCAGTTTAATGATTGCGGCTGCTGTTGCTGCTGCTGTGCTGCTGCTATTACTGCTGCTGCTGCTACTGTTCCTGCTGCTACTGCTGCTGTTATTGCTGCTGCTATGTCTTAAATATTAAGAGACTGTAGCCACTTTATTGATTGAAAGCAAAATAACTAGAAAATATTTGCCAGTATCTACAACAACAAAAACCACAACCTATTCATTACAAACCCACACACACACAAAAAGAAAGCGTTCGCAGCCATTCTGATTCTGTGAGCTGAAAGCTGTGGTGGTGCTTGTGAGATAGAAGGTAGTGTACGGTGCTGTGTCTTTTGTTAGACCAGTGGACGCACAAAAGAGTATCACTGAACTGCTCCAGCAGTATAAAACGCCTTCACTGATGATGATCTAATGGTAACCTCGTGTCGTGTGCTTTAATATACAAAAAAAGTTAATACTAAGGTAAACAACTCAGCTCTCAGCTTCCAGCTCTATCCCGTAATCTCTTGGACCGTGGGGGAACTGTTGAAGATTTTGTAAAACCAGCTTCCTCCACTTCCCGCGGTGATCTGCTTTCCGTAGCAGTTCGTTCCACTCAAGGCCAGTCCACTCTCTGATGTTGTCTTCCCATCATTCTTCGTATCCCTCCCTGTACTGTTGTTCCCTGTCTTTAATACATAAAAAATAAAATGTTGAAGTAAACAAAGCCACACAAAAAAATCAAGATGCTGGCTGACCTCTTGCACAGGAGAAAGACTAGCACCCTGCCCTGGCATTCATCCCACCCTCAGTGGCCAGGGCCTGGTCAGGGGATGGATGGCCTGCCATCAAAGGAGGCTGGTCGTCAGGCGGCAGAATCCTCTGCACTGGACTGGAAGTCCTGTCATCCTGCAGGTCTGCACAGTGTCAGGGAAGGGGGGGGGGGGGCAATTAGTCACGCCTGTCTGTCTTTCTGTCAGATTTGAGCCAATATCTTACGCAGAGAGAGGGAGGGGGGGATTGAGGCAGGGAGGGAGAGATATAGATAGAGAAACACACACACACACACACACACACACACACGCGCGCGCGCGCGCGCGCGCGCGCACATTTCATTTCATGTACTAATGCCATGTTGTTTCTGAACTAATAAATTTTGTTTAAACCAGCACACACACACATAATTACACACACACACGCATAATTATACACACACATACAAACATACACACACACAGACCAAATGATACGGGTTGGTTTTTTTAACGGGTTTAGCGTACGCACGCATATTCATCACACAGATACACACATACACGACCAGACACTTTTTTGTTTGTTTTATTCAAATATATCACCTAAAAATTCCTGTCGTTTTTGTTTTCTCCCCTCTTAATCCTCCTGTTTCAAATTGGTATTGCCCACCTCTCATGCCTATGCCTGCTGATTTATTCAGAATGTATTTCTTTAATATAACAAGATTCCCACTTTACTACCTCGGTTGATAGCCTCATCCGAAGACTTTGGGGGGGTGGAGTCGGCACTGATGTTAACTCCAGAAGAAAAATCCTCTGAAAACGACTAGCAACACAAGAACAGCCAGCCGGTATGCCTTATAAAAGAATTTACTACACAGTCCGTACAAGGTCAGTCTGGTCTGAATATAAATGGAAAAGATAAAAGCTATATATTATCTTTCATGGACACTATAAATAAATCTAAGGTCTTTTCTTTTCGACCCTTTTTTCTTTACTTTGATTTTTAAAGAGTCTGATTGTTTAAAACAAGCTGGCACCCATTTCAGCAAGAAAATTATATAGAAGAAATTACTAGCTCTAGTTTTAGCATTAAAAAAACATGTAGATTTTTTTTTAAAGAAAATGTTAACGTTCTTGTGGACAGCAATTATATACAAAGCTAGTTATGTCATTTTGTTCAACCAATTTGAAAATAAGCCAAACTGGATATCAAAAGATTCTTCTTTTTCTTCTTCTTCTCCTCTTCCTTCTTCTTTGCATTCTTCTTCTTCTTTGCATTTGTCTTCTTATTTGCACTCTTCTTCGTAACGTTCTTCTTCTTTGCATTCTTCTTCTTTGTATTCTTCTTTGCATTCTTCTTTTTCTTCCAGCAGTTTGAAGTTTTTACTAAATTTTGTTGCCATGATCGATTAAACACCTGCTACAGGTCCCATCTCAGAACAAGAAGATTACAAGACAGACGAATGTCAGGTATCACTTCTAGGGAACTGGCCCAGGCCAAAAGCTGTGTCAGTTATTGATGTCAGCTAATTGCCAAGGCCTACAGTAAAATGTTGTTGTGTTGTAAAATGTTGTGTTGATATTTCCTTCAGCTATAA
>CM054134.1:47252844-47257844 GCA_028751875.1 Rapana venosa
ACCACTACCATGGCATACTACCACTGGCATACTACTACTGGCATACTACCACCGATATGCTATCACTGCCATGGCATACTACCTCTGGCATACTACAACTGGTGTACTACCACTGGCATACTACAACTGGTGTACTACCACTGGCATACTACAACTGGTGTACTACCACCGGCATACCACCACTGGAATACTACCACTGGCATACCACCACTGGAATACTACCACTGGTATACTACCACTACCATGGCATACTACCACTGGCATACTACTACTGGCATACTAACACTGATATGCTATCATTACCATGGCATACTACCACTGGCATACAACTGGTGTACTACCACTGGCATTCAACCACTACCACTGGCATACTGCCACTGGCATACTACCACTGGCATACTACCACTGGCATTCAACAACTACCACTGGCATACTGCCACTGGCTTACTACCACTGGCTTGCTACCACTGGCGTACTACCACTACTACTGGCATACTTCCACTGGCATACTACCTTTGGAATACTACCATAGGCATACCACCACCGGCATACTACCACTGGCATACTACCACTACCACTGGCATACTACCACTACCACTGGCATACTATCACTGGCATACCGCCACCCGCATACTAACACTACCACTGGCATACCACCACCGGCATACTACCACTACCACTGGCATACCACCCCCGGCATACTAACACTACCACTGGCATACCACCCCCCAGCATTCTAACACTACCACTGGCATACCACCCCCCAGCATACTAACACTACCACTGGCATACCACCACCGGCATACTAACACTACCACTGGCATACCACCCCCCAGCATACTAACACTACCACTGGCATAATACCACCACCGGCATACTAACACTACCAACAGCATGCTACCTCTGGGATACTTCTTCCTCGAGCACTCAGCAACACATTGTTGTCTGTCATATGAGCGAAAATGCGTCCCACTGCCATCAGACGCCTGACATGTCAAGGCCCAGCACATCCGACATCGGCATAGATGAGAATTGTTACATTTAAAGTCTTTCGGGGGAAAAATGCAGGAGCATGGACCAAGAAGGCAGAAAATAACAAGAAGGGGGAGGTGACAGAAAGAAAAGGACCAAAGCAGAAACTCAGAGAGGGATAGAAAAGAGGAAACTCCTAGCGCAGAATTTCTGGAAGGTGGTGGGTGCTATTTATACTGACAGGCCCCCTGGCATCCCCACGAGGGAACTGGTATATGCTGCTACCACTGGTGTAGCACAGCATCCAAGCGGCCACGATGGCTTCCGCTTCAGTGCAGATGTTACCTTCCCTGCAGAAGAACACCCTCTGTAAGGGGAAGTAATCATGTTGCGAGATGTTCAGGTCAGCGGTCATGGATGGGAGTCGTTGACCGGGAAACGTGTGTGTGTGTGTGTGTGTGTGTGTGTGTGTGTGTGTGTGTGTGTGTGTGTGTGTGTGTGTGTGTGTGTGTGTGTGTGTGTGTGTGTGTGTGTGTGTGTGTTGGGGTGTGTGTGTGTGTGTGTGTGTGTGTGGTGTGTGTGTGTGTGTTGGGGTGTGTGTGTGTGTGTGTGTGTGTGGTGTGTGTGTGTGTGTGTGTGTGTGTGTGTGTGTGTGTGTGTGTGTGTGTGTGTGTGTGTGTGTGTGTGTGTGTTGTGTTGTGTGTGTGTGTGTGTTGTGTTGTGTGAGGGGGCGAATGTCGGTGCAAGTTACAGCTGTTTTAGAATCTTTGTTCTTTACAGACCCTTGCAGTCCTCTCTCTCTCTCTCATTCATTATCCTCGAAATAAAAGAATTTGATTTGATTTGATTTGATTTCTCTCTTTCTTTCATGTCTCAAAAATGATACACATTACCATAGGACAAACGGCAAGATATAAAAAAACACATATTTCTAGCATTTCATGAGATATGTCACATCTTTTGTTGATATAATAATAAACATTACTAAAATTTAAAAAACACAACAATTTCGTTCCTTGGCTAGAGCTCCGAGTTTCACCAACGGTGAGATGGTGTGTATGCGACCTGGTTTTTGCCCATCATAAAGGTAGCCGCATTCCAACTTCAGGGATACAAAAATGCGTGACAAAGAAAGATCTCCAACTATCTTGCTTTAAAATCAAACAGCATCAACAACAGCAGCAAGTGAGCAGTCATAAAAGACATGCTGTGTGTGCCACGATTAACCCCAATGTGACAGACAGTCCGGACAAAGGCACTAGGAATATAGGCCAGCCAAGGGAATCATCTATCTATCCAGCCATTGATCGTGATAGTCGATATATATCCAATCCTCCAGGTCGACTGACGAAGAAGCACTGTGTGTCGAAGTGTGCAGAAGGGAGGGTTTACTCATGTTGCGAGCCAATTCAGTGCAGAGATAATGGCTACTGTTCTTAATGAAAGGGAATACTGTAGGGGACTTCGTTTGCCCTTAGTGGCAGCTAAAGGGGCCATAGAAAGACTGTCTGTCTCTGTCTCTCTGTCTCTGACTCTGTCTCTCTCTCCCTCTGTCTCTCTGTCTCTGTCTCTCACTCTCTCTCTCTCTCTCTCTCTCTCTCTCTCGATAGATAGATAGATAGATAGATAGATAGATAGATAGATAGATAGATAAATAGATAGATAGATAGTGTGTGGATGTATGTTAAGATAGATAGATGGATAGATAGACAGACAGACAGACAGACAGACAGACAGATAGATAGATAGATAGATAGATAGATAGATAGATAGATAGATAGATAGATAGACAGACAGACAGACAGACAGACAGATAGATAGATAGATAGATAGATAGATAGATAGATAGATAGATAGATAGATAGATAGATAGATAGATAGACAGACAGACACATAGATAGATAGATAGATAGATAGATAGATAGATAGATAGATAGATAGATAGATAGATAGATAGATAGACAGACAGTGTGTGGATGTATGTATGCCTCTGCGTGTGTGTGTGCGTGTATATGTGCGCGCGCGCGTATGTGTGTGTGTATTCTGCTCGCTCGCTCTCTCTCTCTCTCTCTCTCTCTCCTCTCTCTCTCTCTCTCTCTCTCTCTCTCTCTCTCTCTCTCTCTCTCTCTCTCGCCATCCCGTTTACATTAATAAAATGTAGCAAATGTTTTCTTGACTAGACGCCGTGAAAAGCATCAATGGAACACTCGCCACAGAAAAGGGTTGAGTGTTTCTAAACCCTGGATGGGCCAGCGAGTGTTTTCATATCAAATATTTGCTGTGTCAATAAATGGCCGAGTATTGGCTTCTTAGTCATCTTCATTTGGGGCTTTTTGGTAAAATGAATGATTTCATCGATCCGAAATATTAACAAGAGCTGCAGAAAAGGTTTTGTAAATACAATTCCACTTTTAAAGTGCATTTAATTCAAGTTCACTTTTAAAGCGCATTGAACTAAATGAAGCACGATATATCAGATTTTATAGCTTTTGTAACAGAAATTATTGTGTATATTTTGTTTTCACACAAAAACAGTCACTAGTTGTATACACGGATGTGCACTTAAACGCATATGCACGCAAACTGTACAATATTTTATCCTCTCGCAAATAGAATTACATTATGCTACGCACACACACACGCGCGCGCGCGCGCGCGTGCACATACAAACGCACGTACGCACGGGAACACACACACATCGAAAAATCAAGTGAATAACAATGTGTCTGTGACGTTACAGTAAATTGCAATAGATGTTAGAATTTCTATATTCTGCAGCTATACCAAAAAGTGTGCTAAAAAAATCAGATGGGTACGAGATAGCCTGGTGGTTAGAGTGATGCATTTGTGATCTGCTGACCCGGGTTCGAATCTCGTTCAAGAGGATTTTTCCTCTGAGGATAACATTAGTGCCGACTCCACTCTCCCTAAAAGCTCTTCGGATGAGACTATAAACCGAGGTCCCGTGTGTGAATGCACGCAGAACATCTTGCGCACACGTTAAAACCCGTTCCGCTTTCGGAAGAGTAGGCCATTGCGTGCCGGTGGGAACGGATGACAAAATTTACAAAACTTCATACACACAGGGACTGGATGAAAGAAAGCACATGAGTGCTTATTCCATTATCCTCGAAATAAAAGAAATGAAAAAATATATATTCCGAACTAAGATACGTTATTACTTGTCGTCAGGAAAACCTACATTAAGCAGATTTTCAGAATTGCCAAGAGCAATATTGTTCGGGGAGGGGTGGGGGGGGGGGGGGGGGGGGGGGAACCCATATCTCTAACAACTTACAAACTTAACAGGATAAACAGTGCGGTTTTCCTTTACTCTCCAATACATTGACAACGATCAGCAACAACAAAAAAGCAAGTCTTACTGATGTAACTCTCTGTACTTTTAAAATCTGCGAACATTTTCAGCTGCTCTCTCATGAAAGGTGGCATCGCCATATAAAGGGACAGTGTTACATGTATATTTTTTTCTTGTTGCGTGTATATTGTATTAACACTATGAGAGTAGCTTTTACATCAAAAGTTGGCCAGAAACAACAGTCCTCAAATAACCGCGAGCTCTGTAGCCTAGGAAAAAGTATGTTGCAAATAGGGCGTAGGAAAAAGTATGTTGCAAATAGAGCCTAGGAAATTAATGTCTGTTGCAAATAGAGCCTAGGAAAAAGTATGTTGCAAATAGAGCCTAGGAAAAGGTATGCTGCAAATAGAGCCCAGGAAAAAGTATGTTGCAAATAGAACCTCATCATTTGAATTTGTCAAAACTAGCAATTGTCATTGGTTGCATGACTGTGTAAGAATAGGTTGAAGGCAAGCGCTTTGATTTGTCTTTGCAAGATATGGCGCTATATCACTTCCATGCAGTAGTAGTAGTAGTAGTAGTAGTTAGTAGTAGTAGTAGTAGTAGTAGTAGTAGTAGTAGTAGTAGTAGTAGTAGTAGTAGAGGAGGAGGAGGAGGAGGAGGAGGAGGAGGAGGAGGAGGAGGAGCAGAAGCAGCAGCAGCAGCAGCAGTA
>CM054134.1:47262844-47275344 GCA_028751875.1 Rapana venosa
TGTGTGTGTGCGTGCGCGCGCGTGCGTGTGTGTGTGTGTGTGTGTGTGTGTGTGTGTGTGTGTGTGTGTGTGTGTGTGTGTGTGTGTGTGTGTGTGTGTGTGTGTGTGTGTGTGTGTGTGGTGTGTGTGTGTGTGTGTGTGTGCATGCGCGCGTACGTGAGTGCGCGCGAACGCGTGTGTGTGTGTTATGAGCATGCGTGTGTCCCTGTGGTTATGCACCCAGGCACACAGACAACAACAAATTGTGTAGTTTACGACATGACAGTGAACATCCCCTTTATTGTAGGGCTTGTTGCCATCCACAGTGTCAGTAAAGACTGGCTGTAAATCAGCTTGTTGCAATGCCACAGGAAATGTCAGATAAGACTGTGTGTATGTAATCAGGCGGAAAAGAACAGGAGTTAGGGGTGGGGGTAGGGGTGGGGGTGGGTTGCTGGGTAGTGGTTATTTGATTTGGTTGGAGCTTTTTATTGTTTTTTAGGCTTTTTTTTTTCAAAAATGTTGTTTCAGCTGTAAAATGTATTTTGTTGTCAGGCTTTTTTGTTCCAAACTGTTGTCTCAGCTGTAAAATGTATGGGCAGTTTGGGTTGGGTTTCTTTTTTTTATGAATATTTTTAATGAAAATCGAGAAGAATACAGAGCACAATCTCTGTCTGTCTGTCTGACTGTATGTCTGTGAGTTCAGAGTTCTCTCTCTCTCTCTCTCTCTCTCTCTCTCTCTCTGTGGTGTGCGTGGGTGTGGTTGCGCGCACTTGCACACAGATTAAAATGCGTTCGTCAATAGGCATGCACCCACACAGATATATGTGTATAAAAGGGGAAAAAAACGAACGAGAGTGTCACATTGGCGTACTGATATATGTAGATATGTTTGCCTTTTTCCGAGTTCATGGCCTATTATCATTCATTCTATTCCTTTTTATTTTTATTTTTTATTTTATTCCTTTATTTCGAGGATAATGGAATAAGCACTCATGTGCATGTTTTTCATTCAGTTCCTGTACGTCTTAAGTTTTGTACATTCTGTCATCCCTTCCCACCGTTCCCACATGGCCTACTCTTCCGAAAAGCGGAAAACACTATTCAGTTGTATGTGCCAATCCTTGTTTTTTTCTTTCATTTTCTCAGTCTTAGCATTCAGCTACATATTGTTGTTTTTTTATTTACGTGTCTGAATTCATCGCCTGGTATACATTGTTTTACTTTGAGACTGTTAAATTATTACCATGTAAGAATTTATGATGACTGTTTTCAAGCCTATCTCTTGTTTTATTACATTGTTGTTTATTACATTGAGCTTACAGTTCGATAACATCGTCGTCGAACTTTTTTTTTTGTTCGTAGAATCTCATTGGCTTTTTACTATCCCGTGCAACAAGAGCTCGGACACCTTTCTTTTCCTAGCTTTGTCTGTGGCATCTGTAAATCGGATGACAAAAGCTTTAGAGCGTTCCATACAGAGGAAGACTTGGCTAGGAATCAGTTTATTTTACCGTGCATGCCATCTCATTCTCTAGTTTCAGAACAAGAGTCGGTGCCAAGCTTGCCCGACATTTTAGAGACACCACATTGCTCCTAGTCAGAGAGGTCCACTCATGCTGAGGTTGACTCAGTGTACTACAGCCCATTGCTTTGGGAAAAAAAACCCTTGAAAGGCGCTGCATACCTGCGTGACGACAACTACTACTACTACTTGACAAAGATGTCGATTGCCATGATGATGATGATCATGATGATCATGATGATCATTATGATGATGATCATCATCATCATCATCATCATCATGATCATGATGATCATGATGATCATGATGATCATCATGACCCTCAGTTTGTCATCTCATCCCAAAGACTCGTACCCAGACAACCACTCATAGTCTAATGGATGGGAGGGAAAGTTCGGCTCAAAAGGGGATCAAACTCGTGACTTCTTGCGTTCTGGACGGGTGGTTGCCTGACCTCTACATCACCAACTTAGGGGGGGGGGGAGAGGGAGGGGGTCTTGAACAGAATATTTAAAGCATGTATTGAACCAGACCAAGCAGACAACTTCTTCATTGTCGAACGCTCAGGTGTGAAGGGATTTCATTGACTGCCATTGTATGAGGAGGGAACAGATGATAAAATTTACAAAACTGCACACAATCTGGGAACTGAATGTAAAAAAAAAAGTCACACGAGTGCTCACTCCAATATTCTCGCGATAGAGAATAATTCAAAAAATAAAAATGAATAGCTGCCTGTCATGTGAGCGAAAATGCGTTGCGCTGCCGTTAAGCGCCTGACAAGTCAGGCCCAGCGCTTCCAACTTTGGTGTGGGCAGATAACATAAGTAGAGATAGCATATAGCTTGGCCTTCTCTGACCTCTACAGTTTCACACCCACCCACCCTAACAGCCTACCCATCCACCCTACACACCCAGGGGGTGGGCGCAGAGCCCCAAAGTGGAATGTCAGTCAGCACAGCACCCCGATTCCTGGTAACGCCTACACACTGTAGGATCAATGGGGGTGTACTCTCCACATGCAGAATGCACCCTTTGGAGCCAGAAGGTAACAGCCAGGGACTCAGGGGGGGGGGGGGGGGGGGGGGGGGGGCGGTGAAGTATAGAGGTGACGGGATTTCATTGACTTCATAATTGTTGGAGGCAAAGAGAATATGTGTGTCTGTGTTTTGCTTGTCTGGTCTTGTTTTTGATGGGTTGGGTTGGTTGGGTTGGATTATTTTATTTGTTGGCTTGTTTCTTTCTATTCCCGCAATGTCTTCTCTACCTCGGGGAAAGTGAAGTGCCAATTAATCAACTGTGAGATCTAAATATATCCGTGATAGATTGTTCCAAGTACATAAGCATCGTGAATGTGGTCACATTCAAGGTTATTATAACTTCCAACACTTAAACGTTCTTGAAGTAATGAAAGCAACGCAGGCCCGTAGAATAAGATAACATTTGGAATTTCTGCAGTTTCAAAGCCCTTGCCTATCTTGAAGAGACTGCCAACTATTGTAACGGTTAAATAGACATCAATATGTATTCAGTGATTGCGATACACCGATTGTTTCAAGCCTTTTTTTTTTTAATGAATAGAAATCTACATATTTTTTGACAAACAAAAACATCTCAGCGATTATTTATCCATTTGAAATATCACAGTTTTGAAGCTTCTTTCCAGATTCGTTTTTGGGACAATAGTTAGTCACTCGCAGTTGCCATCTTGAATTGAATACGTTAAAACACATTTCTCTTTATTCTTATTTTGAAAATATGTGTGTCAGAACGCAGAGATTTGTGCGGGACACACACACACACACACACACACACACACACACACACGAACACAAATACACACACACAAACACAAACACACACACACACACACAACCACACATACACACACACACACACACACACACAACACACACCAACACACATTTCTGTTAGTGTTGAAAAAATACCCTCCAGAAAGTTGCGTACAATTTTGGAAAAGAAAAAATAATGACATTAAGTGGGAATGCCATGTTAGGTCGAAGCAGCACCGTTCTGGTAAAAATGAAAGCCACAGGGTATAATATAATACAGCATCTTGGAGATAGATGTCTATAGTTTAAAAAAACTCTCACAAAACGGTTGGTTTGTTGAGTGTACTTAAGCTGGCAATACCTGAGGGCATAAGGCAGCAATCCTTTGATCACAACAGTCTTCTTGTCACAGATCGCAGCTTTAAATCTCAGAGGCACCTTGAACATGAACATGGGGGGGGGGGGGGGGTGAAGAGGGGGGGAGTTATGATCTTCCAGCTCTGTGCAGAACTGCCAATACTTTGTATTTTGTGCATATACACACATGCAAAGGAATCTGTTTTGTTTGCTAAAGATTCTTTAACTCATATCAGTATCTGGTCACCTGAAAAAGCACGAAAGAACCAGCATCGACCAAACATGCTCGCGAGTGCGTCAGACAAAGCAGTTCGTCAGTCCGTTACACAATGAACCGGAGCAGTGTGTACAGAATATTTTCGCCGGTTGAAAAGGTAACACGAAGAAACCTATACAATGTTAACTACACTCTGTTTTAAATTGTCATGTTGCAAGCACTGCTCAAAAATGATGAATGAATTCATGGGACAGAATCGATGATGATCAAACGTAGGTGCCGAGTATAATATAATCAAAGGATTATGACTGTTTGGCATATCACATAGTGTGAAACTATCCATATCCATCTGATGCAGGTTACATCTAAGAAATCGAGTCAGCAGTTGATTCAATAATGGCGTCATGTAACTCACCACTTATAGAGCACCTCGTATATATTCGGTATCATATGTTTCCGCGACTGTGTGTAATGGGAGTTTGAGCATACGAAGTTGACCTCCTGTATGCGTGTGCATACAAAAAAATGAAACAAGACATTTGTATGTCTGAACAATATTAATTTTGACCTGGGAGGATTATGAAAATCCCCTGGCTTAATCCACCAGACGTTTCTGAGATTCTAAACGGCAATTCAGGACTTCAAAATTCTCGGGATTTAAATCACATTCCTTATCTACTGGGCTTTATATAAATGCCTCCTGAGACATCTCTGACATGTGCAGAAAGGCTTGAAAAATGTATAGTGTGGGAAGGCGTCAGGCTGTTCATGGATACTGCTGTCTGATGGCTCAGTTTATGGCCATGTTTTATGGTCATTCTAGTGCCTCCTCCTCCTCCCCCATCCTGCCTTCACCCGCTGCCATTATGTACAAGTGCCAGAGCGGAAAGGAACTAGTGACGGCCTCCGTTGAAGGACAGTCAGCACTGCTGCACACACTGGGGAACAAGGAGCTGATGGTCAACACCTACCGCTATGAATTGTGCTTGTCCGCTATAATTCAGGTCTGGGGGAGTCAAGATATAGGACACGTGGATAAAGCAGTTATG
The DNA here is from genome assembly GCA_028751875.1 of Rapana venosa. NCBI lineage: Eukaryota > Metazoa > Mollusca > Gastropoda > Neogastropoda > Muricidae > Rapana > Rapana venosa. The sequence continues at coordinate 47,267,765 of CM054134.1, forward strand.
GAAACCTGCTGCTAGGATGCAGTGGTTAACGTGCTGAGTTCTGGCTCAGGTTTCTGGTTTCAGACTCAGGTTTGAATCCCATGATAGCATAAGGTGGGGGAGGGGGTGGAGGGAGTCTCCTTATTTTAACTCCAGCTGCCTGCTACTCTCAGTCAGTTTACTACACGCTTTGTGGGAAGACTGGGATTACACGGTCGAGCTTCATCCACTTTAAAGATGCGATTTGGGGAGTTCGCTAAATATGCTTGACCAAAACACTATGTTTGTCTGTATGTCTCAATGATCATCTTTAATAATCCCCATCATTACTGGCCATCATGTAATTCTCTGAATCGGACGGCCCTGTTGCTCTCATCTCATGGAGACCTCAGTTTGGGTTTCCTACACACTTTTACCCTCGTGGTGGATAGGTGTCCAAGCCTGCGTCGGTCGAAGGTCGTTGAAAGAAGGTCATAGGAGGATGTTGTGGTGGTCACCACCTCAGGTAGGCATCTCACTCATTCTGGTTCCGTGACTATTGACATCAGTAGGAGATGGTGGGCTTAGCAGAAGGTGACGTTCCTATACTGGATCAGAGCAGACACTGTTACTGAAGTAACCCAGCAGCAGTGCAGGGCTCTTCTAGTGGGTGGCCCCATCACGGCTTAACCTTGAAAATATCCCTGTGGACTTCTGACCCAGAGGATTCAACATGATGAACCTAGGTATTGCTGGTGTGGAAAGCTCAGAATGAGCGGTGTCGGAAACAGCAGTGACAGGAACGTCACGGAAAATAACGCAGCAAAACAAACAAACAAACAAAACCTCCTTATCTCGGCTCATAATGCAAACACTCTGCTCAGAAACTTATTCACCTCTACCTACATACAATCATTAAGTTATTGCTCATCGATTTCTGGGTGGCAGTTGTGCCGTTTTATTCGTCAGTCAATAATGCCCAGTTTACGACTGTTTACCTTGTTCCTGTGGAGTCGTTACCGCCGTTTTATGGAAGGCTGGCTGGCTATACATCAGGCTGTTGCAGCACCAGATAATGCCCGAAAATGAACTTCTCCATTGCTGAGAGAACAAGAACAAGAAAAAGAACGCAGGGGTTGTGCCGAAAATTATGGAAAAAATAATGGTAGGCGAGGGTTTTGTTTGGTGGGGGGAGGGGTGGGGGGTTGCTAGGGTTTTTTGGTTGGTTTTTTTTTTCTTTTTCGGGGGGGTTGGGGTGGGGAGGGGGGTTGTTAGTTCCTTGCCAAAGCTTCGAGGTTCACAAGTGTGAGAGTTTTGCTTAATATGCAACCGTTTTTTGCCCACCATTAAGATAGCCGCATTCCGACTTTGAGAATGATGTCTAAACATGACACCAGTGTGCATGCATTTTAATAAATATATTTTGTCATCCGTTCTAACCAGCATGTTTAACAACGTGCATTCTGCGCATGTTTGCGACAATGTGCATTCTGTGCATGTTTGTGACAACGTGCATTCTGCGCATGTTTGTGACAATGTGCATTCTGAGCATGTTTGTGACAACGTGCATTCCAGGCATGTTTGTGACAACGTGTATTCTGTGCATTTTTGTAACAACGTGTATTCTGTGCATGTTTGTGACAACATGCATTCTGCGCATGTTTGTGACAACGTGCATTCCGCGCATGCTTGTGACAATGTGCATTTTGCGCATGTTTGTGACAATGTGCATTTTGCGCATGTTTGTGACAATGTGCATTTTGCGCATGTTTGTGACAACGTGCATTCTGCGCATGTTTGTGACAACGTGCATTCCGTGCATGTTTGTGACAACGTGCATTCTGCGCATGTTTGTGACAACGTGCATTCTGCGCATGTTTGTGACAACGTGCATTCCAGGCATGTTTGTGACAATGTGCATTCTGCGCATGTTTGTGACAATGTGCATTCTGCTCATGTTTGTGACAACGTGTATTCCAGGCATGTTTGTGACAACGTGCATTCTGCGCATGTTTGTGACAACGTGCATTCCAGGCATGTTTGTGACAATGTGCATTCCAGGCATGTTTGTGACAATGTGCATTCTGCGCATGTTTGTGACAACGTGTATTCCAGGCATGTTTGTGACAACGTGCATTCTGCGCATGTTTGTGACTATGTGACAACGTGTATTCTGTGCATGTTTGTGACAACGTGCATTCTGCGCATGTTTGTGACAACGTGCATTCCAGGAATATTTGTGACAACGTGCATTCCAGGAATATTTGTGACAACGTGCATTCTGCACATGTTTGTGACAACGTGCATTCTGCGCATGTTTGTGACAACGTGCATTCTGTGTATGTTTGTGACAACATATGTACTTCCTGAATAATTTTGGCTACATGCATGCTCGTGTTCCTGCATTCTGTGCTTGTTTGTGACTGCGTAACTTCCGTGCATGTTTGTGTTAACGTGCATTCTGTCCATATCATAAATGTCGTTTGGTTTTCCAATTTACTCTTTCATCCTCTTTAACCTTACACGCATTACGTGCATGTCTGTGATTACGCGCATTCTGTGCATGTTTGTAACTACGCAAAAAGTTTGCATGCTTGAGGGATCACAGATGAAGAACTGGTTTGTATGACTGGTTTTTACTTTCTCTCTCTCTCTTTCTCTCTCTCTCTCTCTCCTCTCTCTCTCTCTCTCTCTCTCTCTCTCTCTCTCTCTCTCTCTCTCTCTCTCTCTCTCTCTCTCTCTCTCTCTCTCTTCTCTCTCTCTTGCGCACACGTTAAATCCTGTTCCGCTTTTCGAAAGAGTAGGCCATTGTGTGCCGGTGGGAACAGATGACAAAATTTACAAAACCGCATACACACGGGGACTGGATGTAAAAAAGCACATGAGTGCTTATTCCATTATCCTCGATATTTAAAAAAAAAGTCTCCCTCTCTCTCTCTCTCTCTCTCTCTCTCTCTCTCTCTCTCTCTCTCTCTCTCTCTCTCTCACACACACACACACACACACACACACACACACACACACACACACACACACACACACACATACTGATGTGTATTCAACACTTCCAAATCAATTACTGTGCCTGGCCTCTGTCTTCAGCAGGTCAAAGACAGCCTTTGACGGGAGAGAAAGAGGTAATCATGTGGCAATGAACAGTAGGTGGGGGATGGGGGTTGGGGGCTAAGAGGTGAAGGAGGTGGGGGGTGGGGCAGGGGGGGTCTTTGGTGGGGAGCACTTCAAATCAAAGAAAAGTGGGAAACCCCACACATCCCTGACCTGGCCTGGTCTGTATAGTACTGTTTCTGTCCAACATCATTCAGTGTGTGTGTGTGTGTGTGTGTGTGTGTGTGTGTGTGTGTGTGTGTGTGTGTGTGTGTGTGTGTGTGTGTGTGTGTGTGTTGTGTGTGTGTGTGTGTGTGTGTGTGTGTGTGTGTGTGTGTGTGTGTGTCTGTTTGTCTGTCTGTGTGTGTGTGTGCGTGTGTGGCTGTGTGTGTGCCTAGCTTTATCTGTGTCTCTCTCCCTGTCTTATTGCTGACTTTGGTTGGCATCCCATACTCTCTGTATCTCTGTGTGTGTTTGTGTGTGTGTGTGTGTGTGTGCGTGTGTGTGTGTATGTGTGGGGTGTGTGTGTGTCTGTGTGTTGTGTGTGTGTTGCTTTTCCTGTCTCTTCGTGTCTTAGCGCTGATCTTGGTGGGCACCTCTCTGTCTCTGTATCTGTGTGAGTAATTGAGTTTTGTGTGTGCGTCTCTCTGTCTGCCCCCTTCTCTCTCTCTCTCTCTCTGCATGTCCTCTGTGTCTGTGTGTGTGTGCGCGCGTGTGTGTGTCATGCGCACGTGTGCGCACGTGAGCGCGAGTATTCCGCACTGACCGCACATTTTCTACATTAAAGCTTGTTCCGACCCATTCCAGGACCACGTGTCCAGGAGGAACTATCCACTGTTCATCGTTACAAGGCAACCGGTGAGAGGAGACCCTGCCCTTCTGTCTGTGATGTCCTTCTGATGATGTTCAGTTGTGCCTGTTCTGATCAAAACCCATGCTGTTAAGTACCTGTCAAAGCCCCTCACTGAAGACACTACAACCACTTTCGCAAAGCAAGACAGAATGAAACAAATCCTGCATCACACACCAGACGTTATGGCGGAGGAGTTAAGACCTTTCCATTTTAATCTCATCGGTTCTTGAGGTCGTGATTCCATGTTGTCATGGACTAAATGTTTGGGAGGGGGGGGGGGGGTTAAATATTAAAACAGTTAACGTTATTTTGTTAATAAATTCCCATAAAATGTTATTTCCTTTGCTTTGTTGTATCAAGAAGATATGTAGGACGAGAAGAACTGATTTTGGGGTGTGCTTTTGTATTTTATTCTGTGGGAAAAGGAGAGCACCGCAACAAACAAAACCACTCCAGTAACAAGTAAAAGAGACAACAAAACAACACAAACAAAAAGATCAGAAAAACAAACTCCTTGTCGAATATCAAACAAATAGAAAGAAAATTCGAAACATTTCTATAAAAAAAAAACCAATAAATGAATAAACAAGTCTTAACACGTCACCTTAGAATCAAGACATAGACAATAAAAGTAACACGCGACAATAAAACACAGAACAAAAAAAATAAAGCGAGCTAGAAATGGATTACAGCGAATATACCTTGCCGTGAAATAAACGGGTAGATAGCTAGCTCATGCATGTCTTTGTCGCCACCACAGTCGAAGAAAGAAGGAGAAATGCCCAGAGAAAATAAAGCAGGATTAATCATCATCAATTTGCCCTGATCTGCCACACAGCCTGATTGATGATGTAGCCGGGGAAAATTAAAGGTCTGCTCAGCTTATCTTTCTTCCCAAGTGCAGACCGACTTTTGCTCTCACGCATGCAAGCAAGCAAGCACACATGCGGAAGCGTGTATATACGCATATACATGTTAGACATATGCATGCACAGACGCATGCATGTGTGGATGAAATCTCCACTATTACGATCGTAACATGCAACACATACACACACACACATAAACACACACGCCCGCGTGCGTGTGCACACCCTACACGCATACGGACACTCATACACATACACACACATACGCACGCACGCAAGCACGTAGTTTGCGCACATGCATGTGCGAGTGTGCACACACGCACACATGCACACACACACACACACACACACACACACACACACAGGTACACATGCGCGAGCTCACACACATACACGAGTGCGCGAACACACATGTACTTCATGCACGTACAAGCACACACACACATTACGCTTTTTCTCCAACATTCAGACAATTCTGCAAAAAAAAAAATGTTTTCAATCTTCTTTTTCTTTGATTGTGAGAGACAGAGAGACAGGACAGACAGGCAGACAGTTACACAGACAGACAGAGAAAGACAGAGAACAAACAGACAGATAGACAGACAAACAGAGATAGAGAGGAAGACGCAGAGGAAAGAGGAAAAGAATGGTTTAAGAGTGATGCTCTGAATCAATATGTCTTCTGTCATAGCAGACAATAGGTGACCAGATGACTGATTAGTTAGGCTCCACACAAAGACTTGACGACGATGATGATGGTGGTGGTGGTGGTGGTGGTGTGGTGGTGGTGGTGGTGTGGTGGTGGTGGTTGAGATGATGATGATGATGATGATGATGATGATGATGATGATGATGATGATGATGATGATGATGATGATGATGGTGGTGGTGGTGGTGGTGGTGGTGGTGGTGGGGGGGTGATGAAGATGATGATGATGATGATGATGACGACGACGACGACGACGATGACGACGGTGGTTGTGGTGGTGGTGGTGGTGGTGGTGGTGGTGGTGGTGGTGGTGGTGGTGGTGGTGGCGGCGGCGGCGATGGATAAGCTTGCTGTTGTTATTCTTGTTAACTATGACTGGTTCGCAAATGATAAGATTTGGCGTATGCAATCGGGTGGGGTTTTTTCTTCTTTATCGAACGCTCAGACAGCAACGGTTGTTGTCTTATCACATGAGGGAAAATGCGTTGTGCTGCCATTAAGCGCCTGACAAGTCAGGCCCGTCACGTCAGACTTAAGCGTGGGAAAGAATTATTTTTAAGTCTTTTTTGGAAAGATGAATGGACCTAGAAGGCAGAAGGCATTGTCAAGGCATGTTTGCTATGCACGTGAGTCTGTCATTTCTGTTTTCGTTCCTTGGCTAGAGCTCCGAGATTCACCAATGGTGAGATTTTGCGTATGCCACCATTAAATTTAGCTTGTCATTGAAATGGAAGACTTTTAACTTGAAATTGATGGTGCACTCGAAATCAATGAGACTATAAAATGATTATGTATGGTTTAAACACGTGCACACACACACACGCACACACTCACGCACGCACGCATGAACGCGCATCCACACAACACACACACACGCACAACACACACACACACACATTCCCCAAGAAACACAGACAAAAAAATCATATCCTCACAATAACATATCACATTCTTCACACAAGTGATTCGCATTACAGCAAAGCGAGGAGGAAGGTAATGGTGGGCACAATCAAAAGACGACACGCGTTTTAAAAAGCCTGCAAAAAGCGCCACGCATTTCTATGGAGTGAGAAAGCAGCAGCGTAAAATGAGGGGGTTGGAATAAAGTGTAGGAAACCATCTGCCTGTTCAACACTCTTCCCTTTTGAAGGTCAGTTTTGAAGAGTGCTATTTGCCCATGATATGGTCCATAAAGTAGCGTCACTTTCGCTCCTTCATCTCGCAGTCATCAAGTGCGCATGCCTGAACGGAAACAGACTGGTAAACGGCAGCTTTAGAACGACATTCAGAAGACCCGTTGAATGACATGAACGAGGGTGATAGTTTGGGGGGCGGGGAGCGAGGGAGGCAAGGGAGAAGGGGGATGGTTATGGTGACGATGTATTGATTACAGTATCTTAATGATGTGCTCTTGATTGATTTTAAGGTGAGATGGACATTATCATTATCCTTAAGTGGAACGATTTGCTAGGAAAGCAGAGGACCCCAAAGAGTAGTGGAAGCTGGTTGTAAAATCTCCAGTGGTGCCCCCACGGTCTACAGGACTAGGGAATAGGTGAAGGTGAGGTGAAAGGACATTATCAGCTCTACTTTTGCACGTTTTTGATAGCTAAACATACAGTCAAGTAAAAGGGCAAGCATGTACTCCAGACAATCTGTATGCACGTGCGTGTTTGTGGGTGGACGAGAGAGCGGTGGTGGTTGTGTATTCTTGCCAACAAAGTTGTAGTTCGTTCTTTTTGTTTCAATTCTTACCGCTTTCTTATTGGCTTAACACAGATCAGAACATCATCATTCAAAATATCGGCCACTGTGACAACAGATGAGCTATGAAGAGGCACAGAGAATCATGACGGACATGTGACTGGTTGTAAAAGATTAGGTGATGTGAGGAAAAGATGAGAAGTTGAAACAGAACAGTATGGTTACTTGCCGAGAGACAGTGGTCGGCCACAAACACCCCCCAAGTACAGCATAGGGGGAGAGACAACCAGGGAGGCTGAGGAGGAGACTGGCGAGAATATTTCTAACTACAGGGGAAAGAGCATTTTGTTGTTCTACCGTCAGGCTTGTTGAGATTCGAACC
>CM054134.1:47280344-47285344 GCA_028751875.1 Rapana venosa
AATGATTCCCAATGTCAAGCAGGCCCAAGAGATACAGACACCTGCAGTGTTGGTCAAAGCGACTTCAGCAACACTCTCAAAATCGCATCCTTTACAGTAGACTATGTTTGATTTTTACCCAATCTTTCCATTCACACTAAGAATACACTCAATCAACACTGGCTAAAAAGCCAATCTGGGCCTAAAAATACATTCTTGGCCCCCCCCCCCAGTGTGGTTGGAACTCACCATGAACCTATTGTTGAAAACACTTGGTAAGTAGAGAGATGACACGTTCCTTGGTGAGGCTCTGCTTGGTGGGGAAAAGCAGCCTGAGCTCTTGCTGGGCAGGTAATAATTATGTGGTGACTAGAATGAATGATGTACACAGCAGTATAGTCCAACACATACGGTACAGTGTGATGAGATTATCGATAAGCTTTGGCTGGTGCAGCAGAGCAGCAGCAGCAACAAGAAGGATGGATGGATGGATCCCTGAGGAACGGTCATTGATTATGTACGCACCCATTTCCTGCAGACTGCTATGTCCACAGTGCTCCGGGAGGAAAGGAGGCTATGAGGTTTGCCTTGAGAATAACAGCACAACTTGGCACTGTGTTTTACCTTACTGGTGGTAGTTATATCTATTGTGGGTTGTTGTTGTTGTTGTTGTTGTTGTTTCTTCTACGCGTTGATGTGTGTGTGCTGATTTGTGGTGTGTTTTGTGGTTGTGTGTGTTTTGATTTCTTTTGTTTGTTCTGTTGTTTTCTAGATCTTGCTGTATGTTTCTTCTGTGCTTCTTGTCTTTGTCTGTTTTGTTGTCTATGCTTCTCTTCTCTTCTGTCTTCTTCTCTCTTCTCTCTCTCTCTCTCTCTTCTCTCTCTCTCTCTCTTCTCTTTCTTTTTCTTTCTTTCTTTCTTCTTTCTTACCACCGTGTGCGAAACGCACGCAGAACATCTTGCGCACACGTTAAATCCTGTCCCGCTTTTCGTAAGAGTAAGCCATTGTGTGCCGTTGGGAACAGATGACAGAATTTACAAAACCGCATACACACGGGGACTGGAGGTAAAAAAGCACAAAAGTGCTTATTCCATTATCCTCAATATAAAAGAATAAAATTAAAATAAATAAGTTACCTTTTTATATTCACTAGATTCTGACTTCACGCAGGAAAATCAATTTTAAAAAATCAATAATCAAATCAGTGACCGTGTGATATGACTACAAAAAACAAACACCAATCATAGCAAAGAACGAAAATGGCAATAACAAAACCTAACAAAACAAAACAAAATCAAAACCTAAGAGCACAGATAAAATATTCTGTATATTCCTGCCTTCAAACACAAGAGGCTTTCCAAAATAAACGAGTAAAAAAAAAATTAAAAGAACAGTCATGAGACCGAAAATTCACATCATTACTTATAATAATAATAATAATATAAATGGAACTTATATAGCGCTATATCTTGCAAAGACAAATCAAAGCGCATGCATTCAACCTAATCTTACACAGTCATGCAATCAATGATAAATAATCAAAAGTTTAAACAAACAGATATTTACAAACATGGTGCAATGCAGACAAAATCTATGACAAAATCAACAGAATACGGCAAATAATATCTAACATGCTGAACTAGGAATCGCCGAAGTCCATGCAGATGATGTTGTTGTTGTTGTTGCTGAGGTCGTATTAAAGTCCTAGCGAAGATTTCCGATTTGGGGACTGGCAGATATCAGGATGTTTCAGTTCTCTGTGATTAGGCAATTATTCGGCAGGTAAAGCCCGTGCTTTTAGAAACCTCGTAACTAGGTCACCAGAGCAGTGCCCTATCGTGTTGGCAAAACGCCATTGTAGGTCGTTGAGTGCTTTTTTCCTGCATGTACTTTTAGAACTAAGTGCTCAAATTGTCCATTTGTTTTGTGGGCGTATGTTCAGGTACTTGAGGGGAACCGTGCATCATTTTAATCCTTTTTTTTTATTCTTTTATTTCGAGGATAATTGAATAAGCACTCATGTGCTTTTTTTTTTCATCCAGTCCCCGTGTGTATGTAGTGTATACGTGTCTTCGTGTGACTCAGTGGGGTGGGACTCAAAAATGATCAGCTGTAGTAGCTTGATGCCTTTCCCCTGCTGTAGTGTCGTTTGTTTATATAGTTTATGTTGTAGGCATATTGAATAAATCATGTTTAAACCAAGAACACCCAGGTGGGTTCTGGTTTAATAATAATAATAATAATAATAATAATAATAATGATAATAATAATAATATAATAATAATAATAATGTATGGAATTTATATAGCGATGAATCTTGTAAAGCAACAAATCAAAGCGCTCAGATGACATTTTTATTTTTATTTTATCGAGGATAATGGAATAAGCACTCATGTGCTTTTTTTTACATCCAGTCCCCGTGTGTATGCGGTTTTGTAAATTTTGTCATCTGTTCCCACGGCACACAATGGCCTACTCTTTCGAAAAGCGGAACAGGATTTAACGTGTGCACAAGATGTTCTGCATGCGTTCGCACACGGGGCCTCGGTTTATAGTCTCATCCGAAGGACTTTGACATTCAGTTCGATTTTTTGGTCAAACTGGGAACAAAGGGCGAGGCTGGGAATCGAACCCAGAAACTCACGGTTTACTTGTTGGCAGGCAAACGTCTTAACCATCCTGCCACCTTCCTTCTAAAGTAGTTAATGTTTGTAGTGGGTCTTGTCATTGATGGAAACATAAAAAGCAATGTTTTTTCTTAACTGCCTATTAATAGGCACGTGCTTAAGCACTTGAACATTGTGTTTTGCATTTTTCAAAAGCGGGAGGGGGAATGGTTATCTTTGTACCTATTTTCTGGATAAAATTACTCGCGTGCGTTAATTCATACATAACTTTATTATTTTTCATTTTATTGTTTTATATCGAGGATAATGGAATAAACACTCGCGTGCTTCTTTTACAACCAGTTCCCGTGTGTATGCGATTTTTCATAAATTTTGTCATCCGTTCCCACCGGCACACAATGGCCTACTCTTTCGAAAAGCGGAACAGGATTTAACGTGTGCGCAAGATGTTCTGCGTGCCTTCGCACACGGGGCCTCGGTTTATAGTCTCATCCGAAGGAGAGATGGGGAGAAGTGTGTAAGTGTGTTTATGCGCGTTTATGTGTGTGCATTGTGTCTGTGCGTGAGTACGTGCATGCGTACGTGTATGCACGCGTGTGCGTGCGTGTGTGTATGTGTGTGTGCATGTGCGTGTGTGTGCAATGCCCGCGCGGACTTGTGTGTACGTGCGCGCGCGCTTTTGGTGTGTGTGTGTGTGTGTGTGTGTGTGTGTGTGTGTGTGTGTGTGTGTGTGTGTGTGTGTGTGTGTGTGTGTGTGTGTGTGTGTGTGTGTGTAGATGCTGCGAGACAGAAAAACAAACAAAGGAACAAACAGGTAAACCGACTACACCAATGTGCCTATCCCTTATTGTATTGATGTTTACTTACGTTGTATACATATTGACTAAATCATGTTTAACCCCCCCCCCCCCCCCAAAAAAAAAAACCCAAGTGGGTTATGTGTGTGTGCGTGTGTGTGTGTGTGTGTGCGTGCGTGCGTGTGTGTGTGTGTGTGTGTGTGTGTGTGTGTGTGTGTGTGTGTGTGTGTGTGTGTGTGTGTGTGTGTGTGTGTGCGTGCGTGTACGTGTGCGTGTGTTAGCTTTCTTGTGTCTTCCGAGACTGACTATGATAAGCATCAATGTGCCTGTCGGTATTTGTAATTTCCTTCATGGAATGATTAAAGTGTGTTGGACTTGACTTTCACTTTGACTTGACTACAGCCAGTCTGAGAACATCACCATTATGCCTTGTAGACCAACGGCATCAGCAGAGAGTGAGCTCATACCACTCCCGGGGTGCTGTGAGGGGGATAGCTGCCTGCCTGCCTGCCTGCCTGTCTGCCTGCCTGCCTGCCTGCCTGCCTGCACAATGACATCACCCGCTTTGAGAACAGGCAGGCACAGTGGGCTGCATTGACTGAGCAAAACAGAGTGGCCTGTTTCCTTGTCTTTCAATACACCCTTCTTCCAGATATTTCTGTTTGGCTTGTTTTATCTGTATCTGTGTCTGCGTGTCTTTCTGTTTGTCTGTCTGTTTTTCTGTCTCTGTTTCTCTCTCTCTCTCTCTCTCTCTCTCCTCTCTCTCTCTCTCTCTCTCTCTCTCTCTCTCTCTCCCCACCCCTCTCTCTCTCTCTCCGCCCCCCCCCCCTTCTCTCTCTCTCTCTCTCAAAACAAAATGAAGCAGGAATGTTGTACTTTTATTTTTATCTTTTACAAATTACCACCGAAACAATGCAACTAGCAACAACAGTATGAACTGTGCATAAAATCGAACACAGTAATGGCAACAACATTATTCTACTCATCGGTTAAAAAATCGAAAGGTAAAAATCATATATACAAACATAACAAGATGGAAAGGAGAGAATAGTTAACTCCATCACTGACTCTGCTCTGCCAAAAGCTCTGCTGATGAGACTATAACCTGATGCCAATGCACGCAGGACATCCTAGGATGCCCACGCGTTACAAACCCACTCCGCATTGTGAAAGAGTAAGTTATTTTCTTCGGGTAGGAACGGATGAAAACTTTCAAAACATGCTTGCAGACAGGTGTCGTGTTTAGACACCATCCCAGAAGTCTACATACAGCTACCTCAACGGCGGGTAAAAACTGTTGCATACACAAAATCTCAGCATTGGTGAAGCTTGGAGCTGTAGCTGGAGCACAAGGGGGGGGGGGGGGAGGGGAGGGGGTTACAGAAAGAAGAAGAATAATCTTTGAATAATTAGAACAATTTTAAAACGCTGAGTTACATTGGAAATAGCAAATCAAGAGCACAGGTGTTTATGAATGCTGCAATCATTCATTGATTCTCACAACTGTCGGGTTCTTTTAATTTGGTAGATAACATTTACTGTGCCGGCTAACCGATCCCTTAAGTCATTGTGCCCCGTGTGCTACAGATATGGTGTT
>CM054134.1:47295344-47310344 GCA_028751875.1 Rapana venosa
AAGGAAAACCATAAGGAAAAACCATCGACAGGAAAACCTCGACGGACAACATCGAGAAAACCATCGCCGGAAAACCAGGAAGAACAACCATAAAGGGAAAACCCTCAACGGGGCCCCCATCGACAGAAAAACACGCGAAAACCATCGACAGAAAAAACCATGACGGGAAAAAAACCCTCGACAGAAAAACCATCAAAAGGACAACCGTCAACAGGACAACCTCGACAGAAAAAAATCGCAGACCAGATTTAAATAACTTGTTGACTTTGCCCATCCTTCATTCGGGTGATTCCCCTATACTATCAAATTGTGTAGAATTGTTTTCGAATTCTGGACAGTTGCTGCTATCATGGTCTTAAGGGATTAACAAAACTTTTAAAGGGGCTAGGGGTAAAAGATCCTTTGGACGGAAGGGCAAACTTGAATATATTTTTGTCCTTAGCCTGATTCTCCCAAACTCTTCTTATCCTGGCCGTGAGGGAAACGCCAGTTTGTTTGTTTTTTAAACTTCCCTTTTTTGCAATAATTTATAGGAAAACCCTTTTTTTCACTACCCTTTGTACTAGTGAATAGAAAAAAAATTTGTTTTTTCGTCTGTCTCCCATACCAGTCTATTAAAAATTTCCTGTTTTCCCCCAACCTCACTCACTCCTTATTAGCATTCCCTCAGAATGAGAGGGAAAGAAAAAGCGGGGGGAAAATTCTTTCGTTACAAACCCACGTGCATTCCCTACCCCTTCTCCTTTCTTTCTCTTTCTTTTTTTTTACTGGTCCTACACGCTCTAAGTCCCTTCCCCTTTGTCCGCCCTTGTCCCGTGTGGAAGAGTGCAGCTTGTTCATGCGGGGTGGACGTTTATTGGAGGGGTGGTGTTTAAAGGGCAAAATAGTGGGGGAAAACAATTAATACCATGACCTTAATTTCCCAAACCCATGCAGAGGAAAAAGGTGGGAGGGGGGGGAATAAAGGAGAGAACAGAGCAGGGCTAGCAGGAATGGACAATAAGAAAGAACTGAGATTTCTGCAAGAAAGGGAAATGGCGTCGACTTTTTTTTGGAATATCAAAAATTTTTTTTTTCCCCGCCCCGGCAAAAGCCCGAGGTTCCCAAAAGGTGGTTGGGTTTTGGGTGTGGGTGTTTTTGTGGGTGTGTGTGGGTTGGTGGGGGGGGTGGGGGGTTTTGTTTGTTTTTTTTAAAGGGCAATCTGGTGTTTGGAACCCGTTCACCAAAGTACCATTATTACCCCCTCCCCCTTTCTCTCCCCCCCCTCTTCCTCTCCTTTTCCTCTCTTTTTTTTCCCCTAAACCCCCTTTAAAAATGTATATAAATATATAATTATATAAAAAAATTATTTTTACATATATAAAAATTAATATTTATATATTTAATAATTTATATATATATATTATGTAATTACGTAAAAGGTTTTACAGGTAAGATATTGCTTCAGCAACGACATATGAATTGCGAGAGTCATTAAAACTTTTTGATATGGATATTTTTTTATGAATTCTAAGCCTCTCCTTTTAACATGTCAAGAAGATTGGGCAATCAAAAACAAATGGGGGATGAAAAGGGGAAAAGAACAAAAAAATGTTTCATTTTTTTTATATTTAGTATTATGCATTTAATCTCAGTTTTGTATTAGAATTTTTAATTTCCGTTGGGGGAAAAGGAAACTGTTGAAAAGTTTTTCTATAATCTTTGAATGTATGCATTTTTATTAACTTTGAATGAATTTTTTTAAAAAGACAATGCAAGATTAGAAACAAAACTCAGTTCGATCGAGGCACCCGTTTTGGGAAAAAAATCAACCGTCTTCAATAAATTCCACAATGAGGGGGTTCCCGCAAAAAATTTTGCTGATGCTCTGCTTGCAATAGAATGTTTTCGGAATTTTTCTAAATACAATTTTTTTCCTTATTTTACCTGCCCTGACTTTAATGCCATTAACACTGCCCTTTTAGTCAAAGCAAAAAGAATTTGGCAAAATCAATGCGTATCGACAAAAATTCAAAAACCATAAGAATTGCAAATAATTAGAAGTAAAAATAGAAAAAGTTGTCCTAAAATTTAAAAAGATTTTTGAATTTTAAAGTCGGAATCACTATGCAGCACCACTTTTGCCTGTTTCTAATACAGATCCCTCAGTAACACTTTTAAATGATTGGGTAATTATTTTTTAAGTGACTTTTTTTCATCAACGGTGAGAAGATTTTTATCTTTATTTTTTTTATTTTCTGTGTGTCAATGTCAAATTTGCTGAAATATGTTCCAAAGGAGGTAATTGTGGAACAATCGGTTTTAAAATTTTTAATTGTTGATTTTCGATGTCTTTTTTTATAAATGTGTCTTATAATTTTTAATTGGCTGCAGAAAGAAATATTGCGTGCCCGTTTGGAAAAATCGAGTCTGATTAATTTAAAAATTTTCCCCTTTTACTGAATTTGGAAAAGAGTTTTCGAACCACAAATTTTGATACTGCCAGTTTTCCTGATCAGAAGAGTAGTAAAAGGTTTTTTAAAGTTTTAGCTGTATTTGCATGGCCGGAACACCAAAAGGGTATCTTACTGCTTTTGGAGACTTTTTTAATTTTTTAAGTAGATAATCTGCAGCAGAAAAATAAACTTCTTGTGTATATAATTTTTAACGTCCAAGGACAAGCCCGAGTTCGAGGTTGTGTCTTGACTCCTGCCTTGAGAATTATTATCTTTTGGAAATTAAGTTTTTCCCGCTTCGTTATCATTTGGTTGATGTGCATTTCCAATTAACTTTTTAGTTAAAAATAAACCCAAAAATTTGACTCTTGTTTGTTTGAAGCCCTTCCTTCTAATTTCAGTATTGTATTTTAAAGCGTGGGCACCCTTATTAAAAAGCACAAAAACCGTTTTTTTGTGATAATTCTAATCTGTTTTCTTTATTAAAATACAGAGTTTTTTCTAAATTTTTCTGAATATTTTTTCCATGTGGTATACCCAAGTCGATAGCTTTAAAAGATGAGTACACTAAAACCTAATTTAGTGCAAATTGATCTACCCGGACAAGAAATTTTGCAGATATTTATTTTAATATGCCTTTAAATACCATGTATTTTAATTTATGTAGAAATTGATCAGGGAAAACTCTATCATTGGCTTTCTTTACATCAAAAAATGTGGCTAACACACTTTTTCGTTTGGGGAAAATTGCTTTTTAATTTGATGTGTTAGTTTAACTAAGTGGTCAGAAGTACATCTTCCCTTTCGAAAACCAGCCTGATTTTTTTTGGGATCACATTATTCTTTTCACAAAATGAAATTAACGCTTATGTTTTGTGTGTTGTGTGTGTGTGTGTGTGTGTGTGTGTGTGTGTATGTGTGTGTGTGTGTGTGGTTGTGTGTGTGTGTGTGTGTGCGTCAGTGTGTGCGCCTGCATGCCCGTGTCTCTGTCTCTGTGCTTCTCTGTCTGTGTGTTCCTAAATTAACTCAAATAGGCGATATGACCTTGAGTCAATGAGAATAGAGAGGAAGAAGAGTTGGGGGTGTAATGTTTAATAGATATCAGAAATATCAAAGAGTTTCATGAAGACAGTAAAAAAAAGTCGTATGGCAAAATACAATCTTGGCTTGTCGGCTGATGAAGAAAACTTACCAAAAACATTCCCTTATTGAAATGAACACTGGAACATACTTGTTTTTCGTTAAGCAAAGACATGGCTTTGGCAGATTTCTTCAGTTTACTGCGGAACTCGTAGTAATCCTTCTTACGATGTGCCGACATCGACAGAACAACCATCGACAGAACAAGACAGAACAACCATCAACAGAACAACCATCAACAGACCAGACCTGAAGAACTTCTTGACCATTGTACATCCCTTGCATCTGGAGTGATTACCCCATACTATCAATTGTGTAGAAGTTGAATTGAGAATACTGGACAGTTCGCTGCTATCATGGTCTTAATATGATTAACATCAACTTTTAAAAGGACTATGGGTAAAGAACCATTTAGGACAGGAAAGGCAAACAATTGAATATATTTTTGTCCTTAGCCTGATTCATACCACAACTCTCTCTTATCCCTAGGCCGTGATGGAATGCCAGTTTGTTTTTTAAAACTCTACCATTTTGCAATATCATTTTATAGGAAAAATCCTGCTTCATCTCACTATCCTTTGATACTAGTGAATAGAAAAAAATCTCTGTTTCTTCTCATCTGTTATGCCATACCAGTCTATATGAAAAATTCCTGCCTCTTCCCACAATACCTCTCACTCCTCCATCTTAGCATTACCTCAGAATGAGATGACTAAGAAACAAGCGGAGGGAAATTCTTTCATTACACAAGCCCACATGCATTCCCTACCCCCTTCTCCTTCTCTTTCTCTTTTTTTTTTTACTGGTCCTACACGCTCTAAGTGCCTTCCCTCTCCTGTCACGACCTGTCACTGTGATGGAAGAGTGCATGCGTGTTCATGCAGGTGGACGATATTATTGGAGAGGGTGGTGATTAATGGCACAATAGTGTGGGAAACAATTTCAATACACACTAGACCCTGAACTGTCCAACCATGACAGAGGGAGAAGGTGGGAGGGAGGGAGGGAGGGAGGAAGGAAGGAGAGAAAAGAGCAGGAGCATAGCACTTGGAATGAGAGAATAAGAAAGAATCTGACGATTTCCGGCAAGCAGGGAAATGGCGATCGACTTTTTATTGGAATCCTTCAAATAATATGTTTCCCCATTCCTCGGCTAAAGCTCCGAGGTTCACCAATGGTGAAATTGTGTGTGTGTGTGTTGTGTGTGTGTGTGTGTGTGTGTGTGTGTGTGTGTGTGTGTGTGTGTGTGTCACTCTTTGTGTGTGTGCCCTGCGTTTGCGTTGCGTGGTGTTCGTGGTGGTGTGTGTGTGGGGTGTGCGTGCTTGGTGTGGTTGTGTGTGTGCGTGCCTGCGTGTGTGTGTTTCGTGTGTGTGTGTGTGCGCTTTTGCCCACATTGAAGTACCTGCATTTCGACTGCGGGGATTGGTTGGGGTTATTAGAGGGGATAGACTGGACCCTTAAGGGAGTATATCTGCCCTGGGGCGATGCTGTCTAGACATAAGCAGTTTTTCTTGTCCTGTCAAGAAACTGTACATAGGGGTTTTCCTATTACAGCCGGCATTGGCCTTCACTGGCTCTCTTCTACAGTGACCATGCAGGCGTTGCTTTGAGAGACGCTGTCAGTCTTCAGTGAAACGGGTGACAGCTTGATAGAGAAGGAAAAAACAACAAACCCTGAGTAGTTAGGGATCAGTGTACAAGCTTTTGTATTTGAAGTAGGGTGGGTTTTTTCTCTACCTAGGAGGTCACCAAGAATATTATTTTATTTTTTTTATTATTATTATTATTATTATCAGTATTATACTTATAATGATGATGATGATGATTATGATGACGACGACGATGACATCATCACTTCATCATCAAAAGAAAATTAAAATGATTTATAAAGAAGTTAAACTTGATTATAAAAAGCGTTGGATTTATAACCAAATGCTCTAAGGAAACTTTTTTTTAATTATCATGCAATAATCCATAACTGCAAACGGATGATTTTTTTTTTTAAAACTGAGTTGAAGCAGACAGCGGGCTCATACCAAACTGCTCTGTAAATCGATTTTAAGATTACTCGTGCAATAATCCTGACTTCAGTGGTTTGACAAAACCCAACTGGTGCCCCCCCCCCCCCCCCCCGTGACTCTCGTGTGTTTCTAATCACAGCCATCATTGCCCGCTTCCACGATTTCATCAAAAAGTTTTCAACAGTATAACCATTTTCCTTTTCCAGTCGTCCTTTGCACTTCATCCATACCCCCTGTCACGTTGCTATTACCTCTGAATGAAGTGACTTAGAAACAAACAGGTAAGGGGGGGAGGGGGTGATGGCACACACCCTCATACATCCATCCCCAGCCTCTGCCTCTTCCATTCCTTTTCTCCTGCTTCTGCGGTGTTCTCCTTCCCTTTCTACTTCAACCCTACCCTGTCTCCGTGATGAAAGCGTGTGCACATCTCCAAACACAAACACTCTGGCCGGAGACAGCGGTGACAAATTGCTCAAATACAGTGTAGATTTCAGGCCACTGGACCCTAAGACCTTGACTAAGCGTGGGAAGGACCCAAGAAGGAAAGGAGCTGGGAAACAGAATGAGAAATGATAATGACAGAAGGATCACGGCGTATCATGGTTGATGGAATATGAATGAGACTCATGTTTGCTCTGCAAGCAGAAAGAAAGGTGATGGCTGTTTTCATATCTACCGGGCAATGTTCAGGAATAATATGAAGATTTTGGGAAAGTGTTGGCATGAGAGAACAAAGCTATGTCAGGGAGTGTGGGCGAAAGCTATTTGTGTGTGTGTGTGTGTGTGTGTGTGTGTGTGTGTGTGTGTGTGTGTGTGTGTGTGTGTGTGTGTGTGTGTGTGTGTGTTGTGTGTTGTGTGTTGTGTGTGTGTGTGTGTGTGTGTGTGTGTGTGTGTGTGTGTGTGTGTGTGTGTGTGTGTGTGTGTGTATATGAAGATTTGGGAAAGTGGTGGTATGAGAGAACAAGCTATATCAGGGAGTGTGATCTTTCTGTGGCAAAAATTACTTGTTTGTGTGTTGTGTGTGTGTGTGCGTGCGTGCGTGCGTGCGTGCGTGCGTGCGTGTGTTTGTGTGTGTGTGTGTGTGTGTGTGTGTGTGTGTGTGTGTGTGTGTGTGTGTGTGTGTGTGTGTGTGTGTGTGTGTGTGTGTGTGTGTGTGTGTGTGTGTGTGTGTGTGTGTGTGTGTGTGTGTAATATGAAGATTTGGGAAAGTGGTGGTATGAGAGAACAAGCTAAATCAGGGAGTGTGATCTTTCTGTGGTGAAAACTAGTGTGTGTGTTGTGTGTGCATGCGTGCATGCGTGCGCGCGCGCGTGCGCGCGTGTGTGTGTGTGTGTACTGTATTTTCTTTGTGCCTCTCTGCTTGTGTGTTGTTAGCTCATACCACTTAATCCCTACGTACCCCTTTCCCATCCCATTACCTTTTTTCCCAACTCTCTGTGTAATCAGGGCTATGGGTAAACATATTCTTATGCCCTTCAAAAACCATACATCGATTCATTCATTCATTCATCCAGTCAGTCAGTCATTCATCATCCATTCCCACCCTCCTCCATGCATCACCAGCCTAGCCACACCCTACCGTGCCATAATTTCAGAATGAGGTGACCGGGAAACAGACAGGCAGAAAAACAGACAGAAAAACCAGATCCACCCTCTTCCCTGCTGCCCTTCTGTCCTGAGTCTACACTTAACACACTTTCATCCCCATTTTCTACTCTGCCTCCCCATCCCCACCACCCATCCCCCCACCCCCACCCCTAGCCCTCTGTCACGGTGATGGAAGAGCGTGTGTTTGCCCAAGGAGGTGGACAAAAGCGTTTGCAGAGAGAGATGAATAACGATGTCAGGTGTGTTTAGAGCAAGTGCAATACACTTCACATGTGAATTAGCGGTTTAGAGGTAAGGCACCTGCCTAGAAAGCCAAATTTCCGGGTTCTAAGTGTGTGATGGTTTGATCCACGTTTGTGTCCAAACTTTTTCCCTCCCCCATCCACTAGAGCGTGAGTGGTGGTCTGGGTACTAGTCTTTCTGATGAGACGATAAACCGAGGTCCCGTGTGCAACACTTATTCAGCGCACGTAAAAGAACCCACGGCAACAAGAGAGTTGTATTTGGCAATGTTCAGTAAAAGCAAAAATACATAACCCTCTGACAGGGAAACAAAATCACATACAGAGAGGACTAGAAAAAGATAATGGGTGGCACAGATCTTGTGGTGACGCATTTTCCTCAGGGAGAGCATCCTAAATTTCACGCCGAGACCTAAAGTGGCATACGATACAATACAGATTCAGATTCAGAATATTGTATTGCCATTTAAGTGATGTAGACTTATTTGACACAACAAAAACATAAATTATAATTATGCAATACAATACAATACTATATAATATGAGAATACAATACAGTGAAATACAATATAATGGAACACAATGCAATAGAATACAATGCAATACGATAAAATACAATACAATAGAGCCTTAGCTGACTGAAGTACGACAAGAGGCAGTGAAGAAGTGAAGCTCGTGAAGTGAAGGAAAGAAAGGACTTCTAGAAGTTAAGAGAGGTAAAGAGCAACAGTTAAGTCGATGGCTATCTGATCAGCAGACACAATGAAAAAGAGTAGTCTCTAGAATCAAGGTGGCATCATAGAGTAACAGCTCGGTTAGATTTAGGTCAGTTGGGGAGCCGACGAGAAAGAGGGGGAAGGGGGAAGGGGGGGTAGGGGTCTAGCCTGTCATGGACACGCACGCATACACACAATTTGAAGTCTGTAACTACTACACGCACAAATAAACCACCAGTGGTCGAAGTATCTTCAATATCAGGGTTCTGGTTATACTTTCTTTTTTTTTTCGTTTGACAAGATTCAATTCAGTTTGATTGTTTCGGCGTAGTTTCAGAATATGCAGGCTTAGTTTCAGAATATGCAGCCAGTACTCAATATTTCTTGGTTCAGTGGAGTCTTCTTTGGCTGGAGTAGATCTACGTGTTATCCTGATCCATGACTTCAACTGCACAGTTAAGGTAAAATGATGGTAGGCATTTACCTCTAAAAAAAAAAAAAAAAGTTTTGTATCTCCTATCAAGAACCATAGTTTGTGTGTGGGCTAAATAAAATAAAACCTATTATCTTCCAACCATGTTTGCATAATTCACACACACACACACACACACACACACACACACACACACACACACACACACTGTTTCGCACCCATCAAGGTGGCTGGGACGTGAACAGGCGGAGATTCTTATGGCACACACTTCGCATCCTTCCCCTTTCCCTTCCTCTTCCTTATGTTACTCCCTGTTCCTACAGTGGTGTTGTTTTTTCTGCTCCTTTGCTTCCCCTGTTCTCATCGGTCACCGGGATGGAGGAGTGTGTGTGTGTGTGTGTGTGTGTGTGTGTGTTGTGTGTGTGGTGGTGTGTGTGTGTGTGTGTGTGTGTGTGTGTGTGGGGTGTGGTGTGTAGTGTGTGTGTGTGTGTGTGTGTGTGTGTGTGTGTGTGTGTGGTGTGTGTGTGTGTGTGGTGTGTGTGTGTGTGTGTGTGGGTCGTGTGTGTGTGTGTGTGTGTGAGTGTGTGTGTAGTGTGTGTGTGTGTTCCAATCAGGGAAAACATGTTAGTGGTGGCAGTGACCAATGGTTCGGATGATGCCGAGGCCACCGTCAAGAGACTTAAGAGGTTTGGTTGGTCAAAGTGGAGAAAGTGCAAGAAACTCTCTTCTTCTTCTTCTTCTTCGCATTCTTCGCATTTTCCGCATTCTTCTTCTTCTCCTTCTTATTCCTCTCCTCATCCTTCTCCTTCTCCTTCTTCTTCTCATTCTTCTTCTTCCTCTTCGCATTTTTCGCATGCTCTGCATTCTTCTTCTTCTCTTTTTTATTCCTCTCCTCATCCTTATCCTTCTCCTTCTCCTTCTTCTCCTTCTTCTTCTTCTTCTTCTTCTTCTTCTTCTTCTTCTTCTTCTTCGCATTTTTCTTCTTCTATGCATTCTCCGCTTTCTTCTTCGTCGTCGTCGTCGTCGTTGTCGCCGTCTTCGTTTTTGTCTTCTTCGCATTCTTCTTCTCCTTCTTCGCATTCTTTTTCTTCTTCGCATTCTTCGCATTCTTCTTCGCATTCTTCTTCACATTCTTCGCATTCTTTTTCTTCTTCGCATTCTTCTTCGCATTCTTCTTTGCATTGTTCTTCTTCGCATTCTTCTTCTTCTCATTCTTCTTCTTCTTCTTTGTATTTTCTTCTTCTTTGCATTGTTCTTCTTCTTCGCATTCTTCGCATTGTTCTTCTTCGCATTCTTCGCATTGTTCTTCTTCTTCTTCGCATTCTTCGCATTGTTCTTCTTCTTCTTCGCATTCTTCTTCTTCGCATTCTCCGCATCCTTCTTCTTCTTCCCCTCTAACTGGCAGAGGGGCTCCAAAAGAGTCTTCAAAGTATACAAACGAAATCCTAGTAGGGACACAAAGTACAGACCTGATTGACATGGTACTCTGTTTGTCTTAGCTAAGTGGCTTCCCCTCCCCAGTAATGGATGGAATTATCGTCTGTATTGGGCGGTGTATTATGAACAAATAATTAGACAAGAAAATCGATAAGGCAGACACGGTTTAGCTGCCCTTTGCTAATCAGCTTCTGACGGGCTCCAATCATCAAACAGCTGGCTTCCTTCTCCATCCAGCCTGTGCTTCAGCTGTGTGTTTAGCAGTAGACACTTACGGCAAACGAGATCGGTCATGCCGTGAGCAAACTAGCGAAGCGTTCCTTAAACAAAACGTTTATTGAATTCCGCTGTTCCGTTTTTGAGGAGTTGGTGCTTGATAGGTTTTCTGGCAGGATTTTATTGTATTGTATTGTATTGTATTGTATACCACTTGAAGTCACGGCAGATTTCTCTGCGTGAAATTCGGTCTGCTCTCCCTGAGGAGAGCGTGTCGCCAAAAAAGGTAAATAATTATGTGTAAGACACGGGACCTCGGTTTATCGTCGCATCCGAAAGACACTGAAACATTTGTAGTTTTTGTTCTACCTCGTTTGCCGCCTTTCAATGATAATGCGATGGATATAGAAGCTAGACTACAACAGTGAAAGCTACACAAATCAGACTTTGATTACTTATGATTGGTTCCTTAAAGATGATTTGCAAATCCTATTTTACTGTCTTCTTCCTTGCGCTATTGTGTATTGATGATTGATTGAAGCTGGTTTGCAGTCCAAAACATAACAGAGCAGAAATGGACTGGATGTGATACAACAAAGTAATTTTTAGAAAGATTCTGCCCAAAGGAAATAGTGCTAAAACTGAGTTTTAGTTACAGCCAACACTTGGCAAAACAACAAAGCTTTCCATTGCGTTTCAAGTAACTGTTCTATTGTCAGACTTCTGAGAAATAGGAATCAAGAACAAAACAATGTTTTTTCCGAAGCTAGGAAAAGAAAATGATCATATGTAAAATTCCGCAAAAGAAGTACCAATTTAACAGAAAGTATTCTGTTATCTGGACATCATGATTGCCGTCAGCGTACGCAGAAGAAAAGCCTTACAGATACTTCTTCATCAAACGCTTAGACAGCAACGGTTGTCATATGAGCGAAAATGCGTTGCGCTGCCATCAAGTCCCTGACAAGTCATGCCCAGCGCATCCGACTTCGGCAAGGAAAAGAATTGTTATCTTTTTAGTCTTTCTGGAAAAAAGGCAGGATGCTGATCCAAGAAGGCAGAACGTAGACAGGAAGAAAATAAACAAGGCAGAAACAAAGAGAGGGATAGAAAAGAAGGAATTCCTAGCACAGAATTTGCAAAAGGTTGGGATGCTGTTTATACAGCGCCTGGGCTTTATCACAGTTCTTGATTAAACCATTGACGCTGGGGGCAACAGCAAAGTGAGAGGCTGTATGACCAGTGGCTTTCCCACTCATGGAATTCCACTTTACAACTTAGTCTTTAGTGATTGACTATGACTCTCTGACTAGGAGGCTTGACTCGCACAGTCCTTATGTGCTGCAGCCCTGGGGGCTGGTTGGCCTTTGGAGAACATCTCCAACGCTGACTGTCCTTGTGCCCACTTGGCCGAGAGAGTGGGGATGTACTGTGGGCAAGGCATCTCCACTATAATCAAATTTCTGCCCAGTTTCCAAAACAGCAGCTGCCTCCTCTGCTGTTTTGGAGGTCATCGTCTAGGGGGAACACAGATTCAAGTGTCGGCTTCATTAACAAGGCGCTGTTCCCCATGATCAACTGGAGCAGTTAACCTAGTGATCGTCTCTGTTGGATACTGCGCCATGATCAAACGAGTTAACACTATTGAACATGATGACACAATGTGTAAAAGCTTTGTGGAATAACTTGATGAGCGGACTTGGTAGGCCTACCTCATTGTTTGCAAAGTACAAAAGTGTTGGTGGTATTTTTTGCCACAATGGTTGGACTAAAACAGTTATGACTTGATATTCTTTCTATGTTGTATTATTATTGGCTTTAATTTTATTATGATTTATTGATTAAAAGCTGTTTACACCAGTAAGTAAACAAAAGCAATGAATACAGCAGATACAGACTAGTTACCGTTCCTGAACAAAATGGCTGCAGTATCGTCTGATCGGCTCCACCAATCAGACAACTTCCTTTCCATTCTTACACACCGCTTGTGTACTTAGCAGTAGACATTTTAGACAGACGACAGTCTGTCCCATTCCCTGTGCAAATTGGAAAAGAAGCATTTCAAGGAAACATTTATCGGATCCCAGTGTCTCTCAATGAAATCTGTTTGTTAGTCACTCCTCTTCCCCCTCCCTCCCTCCCTTCGTCACAACTCTGGTAAACTATTTGGGCTTTTTTTGTTCCTGTCTTGTCTGATTCTGTATGTACCTTGCTATTGACACGGTAGTAAGAGTCACTGATTCAAAATCGAAGTGTTCTGTTTGAATTGGGTACAGTTTGTTTATCACAGATTTATTTGAAGTTATACCTTCCAAATGTGGCATAGTTTGTACTGATAATTCCTGAAACCTGTGTGTGTGTTTATTTATTTATTATTTATTTATTTATTTAAATAAAGGCGAGTCAAGCCTCCTAGTCAAAACAGCAGCTGCCTCCTCTGCTGTTTTGGAGGTCATCGTCTAGGGGGAACACAGATTCAAGTGTCGGCTTCATTAACAAGGCGCTGTTCCCCATGATCAACTGGAGCAGTTAACCTAGTGATCGTCTCTGTTGGATACTGCGCCATGATCAAACGAGTTAACACTATTGAACATGATGACACAATGTGTAAAAGCTTTGTGGAATAACTTGATGAGCGGACTTGGTAGGCCTACCTCAGGCAGACCAAGGAAGAGCTGGGAGGATAACATCAGTGAATGGACAGGCCTAGAACTCAACAAAACCCTGAGAAAGGCAGAACAGAGAGAAGAATGGAGGGAACTGGTTGCTGAGTCTTTGAGGGTGCCCCCACGGTCGCCTTATTTATTTATTTATTATTATTATTTTTTTATTTATTTTATTCTTTTATTCTTTTATATCGATATATAATATATATATATATATAATATATATAATATAATATATATATAATATATATAATATATATTTATTAATGGACAGGCCTAGAACTCAACAAAACCCTGAGAAAGGCAGAACAGAGAGAAGAATGGAGGGAACTGGTTGCTGAGTCTTTGAGGGTGCCCCCACGGTCGCCTTATTTATTTATTTATTATTATTTTTTTTTTATTTATTTTATTCTTTTATTCTTTTATATCGATATATAATATATATATATATATAATATATATATAATATAATATATATATAATATATATAATATATATTTATTTATTTATTTTATTCTTTTATATCGAGGAAACAAAAGAAAGAGCAGAACAATATAGGGCAGTCAACAAAAGAATCAGGAAGTCCATGACGGAGGCAAAAGAGAAATGGATCGGTGAACAGTGCCAAGACATTGAAGAGAACATCAAGAAAAGCAATAGCAAGAAAGCATATCAGCTGGTGAAAGACCTGACTAGCACGAAACAGAGAAAAGGTTTAACAATCCAGGACAAAAATGGGAAGTGTCTCACTGACGACCAGGATATTCTGAACAGATGGACAGAATACTGCTCCGACCTGTATAACTATAGAACCGCAGGAGATCCAGAAGTCCTTAATGTACCCGAAAGCAAAGACACAGACAGTCACCCTATCCTCCGAGAAGAAGTGGAAACAGCAGTCAGATCGCTGAAAAAGGGGAAGTCAGCAGGGGCTGACAACATTCCAGCTGAGTTGGTCCAAGCTGGAGGGGAAGCCATGATCAGCGCCCTACTAAGAATCTGCAACAAGATCTGGCAGACAGGAAAATGGCCAACACCATGGACGCAGTCGCTCATCATCACCCTCCCCAAGAAAGGAAATCTACAACAATGCCATAATTACCGCACAATCAGCCTCATATGTCACCCAAGCAAGGTCATGCTGCAGATAATATTGAATAGACTGAAGCCACAAGCAGAGACCATCATTGCTGAGGAACAAGCAGGTTTCAGAGCAGGGCGCAGCACAACAGAACAGATATTCAACCTCAGAATACTATGTGAGCGGTACCTTCAACATCAACAAGACCTATACCACGTATTTATCGATTTTAAGAAGGCATTTGACAGGGTGTGGCATGCGGCTTTGTGGGCAACCATGAACTTGTACAGCATCAATGCAAACCTGATCAGAGTCATCAAACAGCTGTACAGCGAGGCCACCAGTGCAGTGTACTACAACAACAACATTGGAGAATGGTTTCGAACAACAGTTGGAGTAAGGCAGGGCTGTCTACTCTCACCCACCCTTTTCAACATCTTCCTTGAGAGAATCATGGCTGATGCACTGGAACATCATGAAGGATCAGTCAGCATTGGTGGCAGAACGATCACAAACCTCCGCTTCGCAGATGACATTGATGGAATAGCAGGATCAGAAAAAGAGCTTGCCAGCCTTACAGAACACTTGGATAAGGCCTCCAAAACATACGGCATGGAAATCAGTGCAGAGAAGACCAAACTGATGACTAATAACACCAACGGCATTAGCACTGATATCAGGGTTAATGACCAGAAGCTGGAAACAGTTCAAAGCTTCAAGTACCTGGGAGCCATTGTATCAGACCAGGGATCCAAGCCAGAAGTAGTATGCAGGACTGCACAGACAATAACAGCTTTGTCAGAACTAAACACCATCTGGAGAGATAAGAATATCTCACTTATCTCCAAGATCAGACTAATGCGCTCCCTTGTCATATCCATATTTCTGTATGCCTGTGAATCATGGACCCTGACTGCAGATTTGGAGAGGAGAGTACAGGCAGTGGAGATGAGATGCTTTCGGAGACTCCTTGGCATCTCCTACAAAGACCACATAAGCAAC
>CM054134.1:47315344-47320344 GCA_028751875.1 Rapana venosa
TGCGTGTGTGTGTGTGTGTAGTGTGTGTGCGTGCGTGTGTGAGTGTGCGTGTGTGTGTGCATGTGTCTGTGCCCCAACAGCTCCACGATATCGCCATGCCATAGTCAGCTGTGGCATGGCTCCAATACAGTACAGAACATTGACAGGCCATTACACTTTGGAACCGTGACTGTGTAATCATGGAAAAGACCAGAAAAGTGGAGATCTGGGGATGGTGGTAATGAGGACAGACAGACAGACGGAACAGTGATCTTGGGAAATAAGAGAAAGAAGCGATGCAGCCCAAAGAACACTGTACAAGTAGGGAAAGAAGACATCACTATTCATTGAAATCAATATTGATTAACAACATGGCTATAAGCAGTAGAAACAAACAATTGAGGTTCGACTGGATGGGAACTGGTATGTCTGCTCTGGTAGTCTTCTAGACAGAATCTGTATGTTCCTTCTTGTGAGATTTTTAAAGTTCTATTACAGAAACAGGCATTGAACTTTACAGTTTCTGTTTAACAGGAACTTTCCTCTGGAAGAGGAGAGGGTTACGGTTTACAATCAATCATGTCATGATCTCTTTTGTAAGTTGCTTAGAGAAATCATACTGGTTTTAAAAGGGGGTCAAAATATCAGTTTCAAAACTTCTGTATTTTTGACTAACTACACTATCACCAACAAAAACTAAGTCAGAAAAGTGAAAATTGGTTGTTTGTCATAGTCATAATATTATATTAAATATCATCTTACATGATAAATGTGTGAACTAATCCATGACTTTCTTGACTAAGGAGAAAACCAAACGAAAGTACCTTTTGAAAATCTCTCCCCCCCTAGCCTCTACGACAACCATCACACTTTTCTAAGGCATTGGTAGAATGCCAAGTACCAGACATCTCCTCTTCCCGCCAGTTCTTGCAATACCAGAGCACACCCTTACAGTCTTTCCATGAATTCTGGAGGAGGTGGCTAGCAAAGGTGCAGGCTGAAATTCTTAGGGTACACAATCAGCTCCACTCTCCACCTTCCTCCTTCGGCTCCTTCTCCTGTACTGCTCTTGCTCTCTTTTCTACCCTGCCGGGCCTGTCACCGTGATGAAGAGTCAGAGAGAGAGAGGGGGGGGAGAGGGAGAGAGAGAGTAGGGGGTGGAAGGAGGAGAGAGAGACAGAGAAACAGAGGGAGACAGAGAGAGAGAGAGTGGTGTGAGTGTGTGTGTGTGGTGTGTGTGTGTGTGTGTGTGGTTTGTGTTGTGGGTTGGTGTGTGTTGTGGTGTGTGTGTATGTGCCCAAACGTGTGGACAATATCGCAGGGGAGAGGGGTGACCGATGACTGCAATAGTGTGTACAACAAGTCCAATAGACTTCACAGCCTTGACTGATGGCAGAGCGGAAAGGAGCAACAGCGGCTTTTCATTTCACTTTCACTGATTTCATGTCACTTAACGTTACTTTATTTCGTTTTTCAACATAAATGTACTTGATAATTATCACTTTGATTTGTTTTTACAAGTTATAGCGCCATGTACATTCCGTTTTTATTATTAGTATTAGTATTATTGTTGTTATTATTATTT
Source organism: Rapana venosa (assembly GCA_028751875.1). Taxonomy (NCBI): domain Eukaryota; kingdom Metazoa; phylum Mollusca; class Gastropoda; order Neogastropoda; family Muricidae; genus Rapana; species Rapana venosa. The sequence continues at coordinate 47,316,909 of CM054134.1, forward strand.
TTGTTGTTGTTATTTGTTAATGTTTCTTTTATATAATCAAGTAACAATCTATGACATCCTACAGGCTGGAAAAACCAAGCAGGGTCAGGTTAATGTTTGTAATGTCACCACAGTCACGACAACCCGTCCTCATTCATGGAACTTTGATCGAACACCGATTTACTTTTTTTTTTTAAACATTGAACAATGCAAACCCACGCCAGAAAAAAAAATCTCTCTCTTTTCCCCATTACCTTTGCATGGCTCCCCATACACCTGTCGTCATTCCATTACCTGTAATTTAATGAGGTATGGTGAGGTGAGAAGGGAATATAGGGGGGGGGGGTGGGGTGGCGGGGGGTCTTAATCACTCCATCCACCTTCATTTCTAATCTTTTCCTCTTTCTATTGCTCCACCTCCCTCTAAGTTTCGTTCTCTGCCGTTTTTCTCCCCACCCCACCCCACCCCCACCCTTCTCTCTGTCCCGGTGATGGAGGAGTGTGTGCGTGCCCAAACAGGTGGACAATATGGCGGAGAGAGAGATGGGAGAGAGAGAGAGGAGAGGAGAGGAGAGAGAAGAGAGAGAGAGAGAGAGAGAGAGAGAGGAGAGAGAGAGACAGGTGACAAATGGCCACAGCCCCCCTGGTAGTGTGCACAACCAGTCCAATAGAATTCATTGCCAGGTTGGGGGTGGGGTGGGCGTGAGAGAACTAGGGATTGTGAGGAACTGGGGTAGGAGAGGCAGACAGAGGCAGAGAGACAGACAGAGGCAGAGAGACAGACACGCAGAAACAGACAGACAGAGGCAGACAGTGACACAGAGAAGGGGGGTGGGGAGAAAGAGACAGATAGGTAGCCAGGGAGAAAGAAAGGCCCAGAAAGAGGAGGGAGGGTGGGGGGAGGACAAAGACACAGACTGACAGGCAGAGGCATACAGAGAGAAAAGAACGGAGGACGGACTCAATAGACCTTAAGTGGTGGTGGTCTGGGATGAGATGAGATGACAAAACCAAGCTCCAGTGAGCAACTCACATTTAAGCACACGTACGCAAAAGGAACTCAAAGCAACAAGAGAGCTGTCCCTGGCAAATATTCTTTGTTTTTTAAAAAAAAACATTCAAAACTCAACACCAAAACCCTTTCGTTATATCAAAAAAAACTATTAACAAAACGTACAAGGAATCCAAAACCAACAAGTTAATAGCCCTCGTTAGTTCCGGGCAAGAAATTAAACCACCAGCTTTCTTATTGTGTGGAACTGTTGTTCGCCACAGTGCTTATGGATTGAGATAAATATGCAAAGGTCTTTGCTGGATTGTGATGGATATGCAGAGGGTTTTGCTGGATTGTGATGGATATGCAGAGGGTTTTGCTGGATTGTGATGGATATGCAGAAGGTTTGCTGGATTGTGATGGATATGCAGAGGGTTTGCTGGATTGTGATGGATGTGCAGGAGTCTCGCTGCGGAGTGCTCAGTGATCATCCATCACTGTGTCAGCTGCACACAGTTTATTCAAACCCTGATCCAATTTCTTACCCTGGCCCAGGGTGTTCTGACCCCCTGCTTTATGTCTGTCTCATAGCTCTCGAACTATGAGTCAACGGCTTCTGGACCAGTCTGGGTTGGGGGCTGGGAGCGGGGGGGTGGGTTGGGAGGTTGGATGGTGTGGGACTTATGGTATTGTGTCGTGTGTGTTTTATGTGGTGTTGTGTTGCGTTTGTAGTGTAGGTTAATGGAGTAGTGTGGAGTGGAGTGTATGGTAAAGTATGGTATCATACTATACAGTATGGTATATGGTATCGTTTAGTATAATGTAAGTTTTCGTATCGTGTCAAATGGCAATATACTGTATTGTTTTGTTTTGTATTGTGTTGCATTGAATTTATACCATTTTCAGTTACGACAGATTTTTTTGTTTGAAATCTGGGCTGTTCTGCCCAAGGAAGCGAATGTCACCACACACAAGAGCAGCAGCGCCCATTTTCTTAGTTTTCTTGGTCTGTATGTGCATTTTTCTGCAGATTTTTACCCGGGACAACTTTGTTGTTACTGATGGTTCTTTTAGTGCACTAGATGATTATTGCACTCAGGACCTCGGTTTATCATCCCATCCGAAAGACTAGCACCCAGACCACTACCTTAGGTTTAGTGAATGGGGAAAAGTTCTGGTTCAAACGGGAATGGAACCTGCCACTCTTCGCTTTTTTTTGACAGGTGTGCGTTACCTCTACACCACCCATCTGTACTACTGGAAATTTCCGTGCAAAGGTTTGTTTGATGCTAAGGCTGACACGACAGGTTAAGTCACCACGACACAGAAAAATTGCCCTTCATGGGATGATTAACGTGTTTTTGACTTGACTTGACTTGAAATGCCATTTAATAAAACGTCCCCTTTCAACAGAAGCATTTCTGAATTGCCTCTATCACCTTGCTCTGATTGAATTTAAAGCCAAAGCATGTGAAGGCAAAAGATCAATCGGCCAAAGTCCTGCAATGTCACTTCAGAAAATCGATCTTACTGCTTTCAATGCGTGCTTTTGGGACAGGATGGCGCCAACAGATTGTGAGGTAGATTCTGAAGTCTGTTTTGCTGTGGGGGAGTTCTCACAGTCTATTCATCGGTCTGTCAGCTGCACACAGTTCGTCTGTAGCTTGACAACAGCTCCTGTGTTGGGACCCTCTCTGTGGTTTTCTGCAGGTTATTAGACAGCAAGCATGTGGATTCTATGTGTATTTGACTCGAAATCCGACACTTACAGTGTGTAGTTTGATGGAAACGATATCACAGAACTTGGGTTTGCTGCATTAAAGGGAATAAGTGAAAGAAAAGCACGTGAACGATCTAGAAAGTTAGATTATAGTTTGACATGTAGAGCCTTTATCCGTGTATACACCTTTTCTTCATTTGATATTATGAGCCTTTGTATGGTTGGTTGGTTGTTCGTTCGTTTGTTTGTTAGTTCGTTTGCTTGTTTGCTTGATTGCTTGCTTGCTCGTTTGTTCGCTTTGCAGATTCCATACCTCTCTTTTCATAATTTATGAAGTTGGTGGAAATATTGAAAGTTTGAAGACTCATTCAGATATGCTGTTTTGTAGGGAAGAGTGGAACTCTGTAGAATCAGTTTACAGAACATTTCCCCATACAAAACTGCATGTATTCTTTGTCGTCGTTCTTGAACGCAACCTGCGTATATTAAAGCCTAATGGCAATTGACTGAGAACAGAAAAAATGCGTTGATGTTTTTCGAAATCTAAGTTGTTCAAAGTAGCGGGAAATTTGCTCGCACTTTTCATCCCATGGCCCTCTGTCTTCTATCATTGTTAAGTAGTTATTGTCTCTCGCCAAGCCTGAAGGTTTAATGTGATTTTGATCTTGGTACGATGCTTTTTTTTGTTATAAAGCAATTAATGATAGCCATTAAAAAAAAGGATTTTAATGATTGTAGGTTAT
>CM054134.1:47325344-47350344 GCA_028751875.1 Rapana venosa
AGATGGGGAAATGCTATTGATACCGACAGCCCCCCGGCATCCCCACGGAACAGTTCATACAAACAAAAGTGGGAAGAGGTTGGGGGGGAGGGGGGGAACAAGGAGGACAATAAATGGATGAATAAAAGAAGGGGGAAATAGAGGAAAGAGAGAAGGTGGATAAAGAAGAAGGAAGGAGGACGTGGAAGAGGAGGAAGATGAAGAGAAGGAGCAGCAGAAGAAGAAGAGATGATGACAAGGAGAAGAGGGTGAAGAGGCGAGGAGGAAGAGTATGAAATAGAAAAAAAGGAGAAGGAAGGTAAAGAGAAGGAACAGCAGCAGCAACAACAACAGCAGTAGCAGTAGCAGCAAGCAGCAGCAGCAGCAGAGAAAAAAGACGAATGCCAACAACAAAAAGATAGGTAGATGAACAACAACGAAACCAAAAAAACCAAGAACAAGGTAAGTATGTATTTAAATAAGAAAAACAAGAGACAAGAACGAGACCAAATAAAAGAAACCCAGGAAAAACAACGCGAAAAGAAGCATGAGTATGTATATCTAAAACAGTAACATCATTACCTCTCATACATGATGATCCTCTCTCTCTCTCTCTCTCTCTCTCTCTCTCTCTCTCTCTCTCTCTCTCTCTCTCTCTCTCTCTCTCACTCTTCTTTCTTTCATTCTTTCTTTTCTTTCTTCTTCTTCTTCTTCTTCTTCTTCTTCTTCTTCTTTTGCGAACATATCAAGGGTGCCTGCAGAAGTGAGATTACGTTGGCAAACATTGATCAGGAGAAAGAGAGGGACGAGAGGAAAGTTGGAACAAATTGAATTTCTTTGCCCCACTTCTGCTCTTGTAGGTTTTACCAGCTGATGTAAGGGTTATCCCCCTTGGCTAATGCCGTCTGCTTGTCTCGGTGATGCATCAATTGGGCGAGGATTGTCTTGTTCACCTTTGACCTCTCTGTGGATTTCAAGCGTGCCGATCGCTATTTTGGGCTTGAAAGCTCAACGTCAGTAAATTATATTTTATGACTGACCTTCATGGTTCCAGTATTTTTTGACTTGCCATATATCTACTCCCTAAACACCTCAGTTTATTATATTTCCATTGCATTCGTTCTTTGCTTTTCGTTTTGTGTGGCATTGTGTGGTGTTTAGTCACACAACTAGGCTAACACGTTCCTCTCCCATTCAAAAGAACAACAACAATGCCTACCCATGAATAAATCTTGAAAATGTTAAATGTTGAGATTTCAAGCCAAAAATAGCGATAGACACGCTGAAATCCACAGAGAAGTGAAAGGTGAGCGAAGCGATCTTCGCTCAATTGACGGATCCCTGCTGTCTCAGGTATAATCCCCTCTAGTCTCTTGGTAATGCACCACCCGTGTATACAGTGACAAGTCGTGGGTTCAATTCCGCTGTTCCTTTTTGCTGTTGATGATGATGATGATGATGAGGAGGAGGAGGAGGAGGAGAAGGAGGATGTTGCTGCTTCTGCTTCTGCTGCTGCTGCTGCTGCTGCTGCTGCTGCTGATGATGATGATGATGATGATGATGATGATGATGATGGTGATGGTGATGATGGTGATGATGATGATGATGAGGAGGAGGAGGAGGAGGAGGATGAACTGAACACCCTGGGGTCACCCAGAATGGGCACTCTTGTCTCACTGCTCACACCTGGGAATCAGTGTTAGGCTGTATGTACACACTGGATAAGAAACGTATGTGTGTACAATTTCAAGTTCTTCGCCACATGGGCAGCCATACTCCGACTTAGTACGAAAAGTTCCTATCTCATGCCAACCCCCCCCCCCCCCCCCTGTCACCTAGACATTGAGTGGTAGTCTGATGGTTTTCCTTTTTGAATTAGATGATAAATTCATCATCATCATTATCATCATCACCATCATCATCAAAATCATATTGTGAGAATCTAAAGAACATTTATCGATACAATTATATCTCTTTCTATTTAATTCACCCCTCAGAGTAAAAGTTTCTGAGATTCACAAATCTATAAGGATAGGACCCAGTAGTATTGCTTCTTAGATTTCAGTAATGTAGCGGCTAGAATGGATTTGCTCTGCTCAGATACCAGGCAGGCCTGTATACCACACTATTACTCATTGCTTTAACTTGTTTGATCAGTATGCCACAGACATGAAAACAGCACAAATGGTCTTGACCCATCCTACCTTGTTTAAGTAATGTCACAGAAACGCGCTCGGTGATTGTGTTGTTGTAACAAGCTCGATATAGGCAGGCCTACGTACATGTTTTGCTTTGTGCTGTGTCATTACCAGTGCAATGTAGTGAATTGTAATATATCGTGTTGTCTTTAACTGTGTTGCGTTGTATTGTGCCTGAAACAATAGTGTGACAAGGTTAATATAGGTGTTTTGCTTTTATGGTTTGTCGTTAGGAAGAAACGAGTCTGGAACAATGTTATGACAAGTCTGATATGAATGTTTTGCTTTATTGTTTGTAATTCTGTTTCTTTTGTTTTTTCACTCGTAGATGTCGCTGCTACTTTTCATTTCCGGTTATTATCGTCCCCAGCGATTCATCTCAAAGCGATTTATTTCCCCCTTTTTTTTTCATTTTTACAGCACTTTTTCCTCAGTTAATTATGCTCTCTCTCTCTCTCTCTCTCTCTCTCTCTCTCTCTCTCTCTCTCTCTCTCTCTCTCGCTCTCGCTCTCGCTCTCGCTCTCGCTCGCTCTCTCTCTCGAAATTATTACTTGTGATTATTAAGGATAGTGCCTTCTCGGAGCAAGGGCCGGATGAAAAAAAAGTATGTCAATACTTATCTGTAACCCTTGGGAATAAAGATTATCAATCTCTCTCTCTCTCTCTCTCTCTCTCTCTCTCTCTCTCTCTCTCTCTCTCTCTCTCTCTCTCTCTCTCTCTCACACACACACACACACACACACACACACATACACACACACACATCCCACACACACACACACACACACACACACACACACACTCCACACACACACACACACACACACACACACACACACACACACACATCCTGCCAGTGCAATTAAGTTCTAACCGCGCTCCGCCACTCCTTCCATATCGCAGTCGAAGTGAAGATGATGGTGATGATGATGATGATATCCGCAGCCCGGTGCAGCATTTATCACAGACCTCCCTGTAGATTTAAGTGGGTGATCGGTGTACCCAGGCCGGCAGATAGCGGGAAAGAACCTACCGAGCATGACTACAAGGCTGTTGCTAGTGTAGGCCCAGGAATCCCAAGCCCTTTGGCACCGCTCTCATATCTTCGTCATCAGTGTCGATGTTGCCCTTTCCTTGACCCTAGAAAAACTCAGGTATCTGCGGCATGGCAAAGGATTAGAAGGGAGAGGGAAGGAGGGGGAAGGAGGATAGCGGGGGGAGGGGGGTAGGGAGGGGAGGAGAGGGGGGGGCTGCTGCGTGCCAGAACTTGTGCTGTTTTTTTTATAAAAAAAAAACTTTTTCGAGCAACAATGAAATTCAATTATGTACTTTGTTAAGACTTTAAAATGGTGTTATATCGATTTTTTTTGTACTGTTTGTTTTTGTATTCGTGTACATTTTCTCAGAAACGTTGAGGGGGGATGGGTGGGGGGAGGATTCCCTTTTGAGCGACGTAAAATTGCGTGCGATCGTAAAAACTTGACATTTGTTCCGTTCCTCAGTTAGGTCTCTATTGTTCCACCAATGGTGAGATTTTGCGTAGGCCACCGTTTTTTGCCCACCATAGAAGGAGCCGCATTCCGACTTTTGGAGATGTGTTCTGGATATGCTCGTCTTTCCGTCACCGATCGAATGTTGACATGAACGACGGGATCTTTAACGTGTGTATTTTATCTCCTGCAGGTGTTTATATACGAATGTAATCATGACAGTGGCAAGTCTGCACTTGAAGTTGACCTGGGAGATCGTAAAAATCTCCACCCTTGGTTCCTCAGACGCCGCCGAGATTAGAACCCACGACTTCATTTACGCATGGAATTGAAGTCGAACGGTCTTAACCACTCAGCTATAGCATCCATTAAACATTTATACTTGATTTGAATGCTGTTTATTTTTTGTTCGTGCTAAAGATTAAAAAATACATAATAAAGCTTAAGTTAAATGTTGCAATATTTCTACATAAAGATGGCTGATTATTATCAAGGCCATCCTTTATTTTGCCTGGATGTGACTCACTGAAAACGGTGAGCTAGCTTCTGCCACTGTTTCAGTCCGTGGTCAGTGTCCAGCTGTGTGTCTTCAAAAGGTCCAAAGATTGTTCTTTGAGAAACGTGCCACTAGCGATACAAACGTTGGATATCAAGTCCACAGCCCTACTATGAACGACATTAGCGTCATCAACAAAATTTGACTCACAGCTGCAGATGTCCTTTCGAAAGTGACATAGGCTACCAACTCTGGAGACTGACGTCACAATATCTATGACGTGACATGCTGACAGATCTAGCAGTACAACATTTGTGTGTCAAAATAGAGAAGCTCCAGAATTGAGCTGTAGCGGCTACTGTCATGTAGAATTTTTTTAACGTGAACATAAAGAGGAAAAGGTGGGGAGAAATAAAAACGCAACAACAGCAACAACTACAACAGCAGCATCAGCAGTAACAACATGACGAAGAAGAAGAGTCAAGTCAAGTCAAGTCAAGTCAAAAACACTTAATCATCCCATGAAGGGCAATTACAATACTGACAGGCAGATTGATACACATCAAATATATCAAAGACACAAAAGCTATATTTCATATTGGTTTTCAAATAAAATGTCACGAACACACACACAGACCAACACACACGCGCGCATGCGCACACACACGCAAACACCCGCACGCACGCACACACATCAATTGTGAACACAATTTTAAACCCATTGACTAGAAGACATAAAAACTTATTTTTACGCACGCATATACGCAGCACGCCCACGCACACCCACACCATACACCAATATATGAATTCAAGAAGAAGAAGAAGAAGAAGAACAACAACAACAAGAAGAAGACAACAACAACAAGAAGACAAAAACAAACAAGAAAGAAGACAAAAAAGAAAAAGAGGGGGAACAAAGGAGAAGAAGAAGAAGAAACAAGAATATCAGTGGCAGCAACAAGAACATCGACAGCATTATTACAACGAAAAGGAGGAGCAGTAGGCTGAAACAGGAAGAAATGGGAGAGCAACAGTAACAAAGATGACAACAAAAGAGAGCGGGAGGGGAGAGAAGAGGCGGAGCAAAGAAGAAGAAGAAGAAGAAGATGAAGATGATGATGATGATGATGATGATGATGATGATGATGATGATGATGATGATGATGATGATGATGACGATGACGACGACGACGACGACGACGACGATGACGATGATGACGATGACGACGACGATGATGACGACGATGATCAGTTGTCTGTCAGTCTCTTGGATCTGTATATATTTCTGTTTGTCTGTCTGTCTGTCTGTCTGTCTGTCTGTCTGTCTGTCTACCCATCTGTCCACTTACTTTCTTTGGAATGCTTCTCTTTCTATCTCTGCATCTCTGAAGAAAGAGAGATGAAAGAGAAAGGCAAAAAGGATTGACAAAGAGACCGTTCAGACGCAGACAAAGAAACAAAATAAAGACAGAAAGAAAAGCAGAAAGAAAGAAACAGAAAAAACAGGAAGACAGACAGGACAAAAAGAAACCAAGAAAGTAAAAATCAAAGCAAAAAATAGATAGACAGAAAAATACAGAAGAGCAGACAGAAAGAAAGAAAGAAAGAAGAAAGAAAGAAAGAAAGAAAGAAAGAAAGAAAGAAAGAAAGAAAGAAAGAAAGAAAGAAAGAAAGAAAGAAAAGAAAGAAAGAAAGAAAGAAAGAAAAAGAAAAACAGACAGACAAGAAAGAAAGAAAGAAAGACAGACAGACAAGAGAGAAAGAAAGAAAGAAAGAAAGATAGATAGATAGATAGATAGATAGATAGATAGATAGACAGAAGACAGACAGACAGAAGACAGAAAGAAAAAAGAAACAAAGAAACAAAGAAAAGGAAAAAAAGAAAGAAACAAAGAAAGAAAAGAAAACAAAGAAAGAAAGAAAAGAAAGAAAAAACAAAGAAAAGAAAGAAAAAAAGAAGCTTAAAAAAAACCATTCACTGAGTATAGGTGCTCCCAGCTGCAATAAGAGCAGACGATGCTTTAAAGTGAAAGGAAAGAGAAAATAAACAGCAAAACATGGGCCACCAGGAACAAAACAACACGGCTTAAAACATCATTCATTTAAGGAGTGACACGCACCTCCAAATTAACTCTATTACACCCTGCCGCATGAGCTGAACTAAGGAGTGTCGGATGGAATGGGGTTAAAGGTTTGTACCCAATTTTTTTTTTGACTTGGTGTGGTGTGGTGTGGTGTGGTCTGGTCTGGTGTGGTGTGGTGTGGGGTAGTCTGGTGTGGTGTGTGGTGGGGTGGGTTGTGCGTGCGTGCGGTGCGTATGGTGGTGCGTGTGGGTGGTGCGGTGTGGTGTGGTGTAGTGCGTGGGGTGGTGGTGTGGTGTGTTAGTGCGTGTGGTGTGATACGGTGGGTGGTGTGGTGTGGTGTGTGTGGACGGTGTGGTGCTGTGGTGCGGTGGGTGCGGTGTGGTGCGATGTGGTGTGGTGTAGGTGGTGTAGTGGGTGTGGTGTGGTGTGGTGTGGTACGGCGTGGTGTGGTGTGGTGTGGTGTGGTGTGGTACGGTGTGGTGCGGTGTGGTGCGGTGTGGTGTGGTGGGTACGGTGTGGTGTGTTTGGTGCGATGTGATGTGGTGTGGTGTGTGTGGTGTGGTGTGGTACGGTGTGGTGTGGTGTGTGCGGTGTGGTGCGTGTGGCGTGGTGTGGGGGTATGGTGTGGTTTGATGTGGTGTTGTGTGGTGTGGTGTGGTTTGGTGTGGTGTGGTGTGGTGTAGTGAGCGTGGTAAGGTGTGATGAGGTGAGGTGTGGTGTGGTGTGGGTGAGGTGTGGTGTGGTGTGGTGTGGTGCGGAATGGTGGGATGGTGAGTGGAGTGGGTGGGTGGAGTGGAGTTTAGTGGTGTCATCGGTGTGTCGTGTGTGTCGTGTCGTGTCGGTGTAGCGTAGTGTCGTGTCGTGTCGTGTGTGTAGTGTAGTGTAGTGTCGTGTACTGTAGTATAGTGTAGTGTAGTGTAGTGAATGTAGTGTAGCGTAGTGTCGTGTAGTGTAGTGTAGTGTAGTGTAGTGTAGTGTAGTGTAGTGTAGTGTAGTGTAGTGTAGTGTAGTGTAGTGTAGTGTAGTGTAGTGTAGTGTAGTGTAGTGTAGTGTAGTGTAGTGTAGCGTAGTGTAGTGTAGTGTAGTGTAGTGTAGCGTAGTGTAGTGTAGTGTAGTGTAGCGTAGTGTCGTGTAGGTATGTAGTGTAGTGTATGTGTGTAGTGTAGTGTAGTGTAGTGTAGTGTAGTGTAGTCGTAGTGTCGTGTCGTGTAGTGTAGTGTAGTGTAGTGTAGTGTAGTGTAGCGTCGTGTCGTGTAGTGTAGTGTAGTGTAGTGTAGTGAGGTGTAGTGTAGTGAGGTGTAGTGTAGTGTAGTGTAGTGTAGTGTAGTCACGACAGATTTCTCTGGGTTAAAATTCGGAAAACCTAAAGAAGATCTTGAAAAGAAAAACGTTTCTTTTCTTATCGCAATCAATATGGCTATAGGGTAGTTAGGTTACGTTCTTATTGAAAGCAACGACCGCATTTTGCAGACAAAGCGTATACCTGGACTGCACAGAAAACTTGGCTGTAACAATTGACTCAGATGAGGCCTGCAACACACTCATGTTTTAAGCTAATCATGGCCTTTTTATTTTTTCTCTCCCTTTTTTAAGGGTCTTTGGGGTGGGAGTGAGGGTTTGTTTGTTTTTTGTAGGAGGAGGGTAAATAATAGTCTATTTAATTAAAACAGCATAGCAGCAACACATAAAATGGGAGAACAACAAGTACAAGATTCTGTTTTGGTTATTATTATCGGGCATTCCCCAGCTTAACACCCCGGGAGTGTCACCCAGAACATACACTCTGAATCCTTCCTTCCACCAGGGAATCACTGCGAGATGGAAAGTACACACTGGATGAGAAGCTTGCGTGCGTGGCTCTTTTTTCTTTTTAAAGTACTTCACCATGTAGGCACCCATACTACGACTTCAAAGGATTTTTCTCTCCTTTCAATGAGAGAGCTGGTTGCGATGCCCAGACCCAGAGCTCGTCATGGCAGATGTACAATCTCAACGTAAAATATCAAAACATAACAGCCATGTTTAGTACATTCGTCATTTACTGTTATAAACACCATTGACATGCTTTGTATTCACCGTACAGGTTGAAAAAGCATATATATAACTATATCAAAACACATTAAGACAGGTTCAAAACTGTTCACATGTACAACACCATTTTAATGTAATCCTTGGCCATTTAGCTGACATCAGGAACTCACACAGCTTGTGGCCTGGCCCAAGCGTAAGCTTATGAAGAGTACTCCACAAAATTATTGTGTAAAAAGAAAACTAGACTGCAGCTGAACACCACCACCACATGAAATCCATGGAAAGCAAGAGAAAGACTCCCTGTGGGGATGCCGGGGCTCTGTCAGTATAAACAGCATGCCCACCTTATGGACATTCTGTGCTAGAAATTTCCTCTTTTCCATCCCTCTCTTTCTTTCTTTCTGCCTATTCCTTTCCTTTCTGTCATGTCACCTCCTTCTTGTTTATTTTCTCCCTTCTTGGTCCATTCTCCTGCCCTTTTTTCCCCAGAAAGACCTTTTTTTTTAAATAACAGTTCTCTCGCATGCCGAAGTTATAATTATGCGCTGGGCCTGACTTGTCAGGCACTTAACGGCAGCGCAACGCATTTCTGCTTATATGACAAACAACAATAGCTGCTGTCTGAGCGTTTGACGAAGAAGAAGAAGATAAAGACATAGTTTGTGCAGACTGTGAGAATATCAGGAATGGAAACAGAAGATAAAAAAAGGTAAAGGTGTCCATAACCTATGTGGTCCGTAGGGGAGCGATGCGTCAGAGACTTCACTTCTCTAGGGGGCCAGCATATTGAGGGTGGCGCTCATCTCCTCTCTCTTTCGCTGCTTTACCTTCCCTAACCCTAAAGAGTCAGGTACCCATTTACAGCTGGGTGAACTGGGGGACTGTATCGAAGCCAAGGGGTACAAACGGTCACCCATCCAAGTGGTAACCACGCTCGACGCTGCTAAACTGGGCTGGGGGAAAACGAGTGCTCCGACCTCTATAAGTAGTCAAAAACAAAAACAACACACACACACACACACACACACATACACACACACAACCGAACAAATGAACGCATTGCCTTATTTTCAAAGTTACGACATGTATACCAGCTGCTAAATGAACTTGTGTCAATGTTTTATCTTCGCAGCACACTAAAAGCCATGAATTCATTGTTGCTCAGACTGTTCCTGTGTATTATTGCCATCCTCTTTTTCCGCACATTAAAAATCTCTTTAACCCACACAAAACAAACGATTATTTACTGCAGGGAGTGTGTGAAACACTAACTCAACATTAACCTAGGAAAGGATGTTAATTATATTCCATAAACTGTCACAAGGTTAACCAACCTGTTTTCGCTTTCTTCACATGTATGCGCACGCTCTCTCTCTCTCTCTCTCTCTCTCTCTCTCTCTCTCTCTCTCTCTCTCTCTCTCTCTCTCTCTCTCTCTCTCTCTCTCTCTTGTTATCCTAAGTCATACTTTTGTAGATGACTTTTGTTATACAGTAATATGTTGTCTTTTTTTTTTACTATTGCTTTTACCCCCACCAAAATACTAAGCAGTTCGGCAACCCCCTTCATGTATGGGCCAATGGCCTTTTTGTGAATAAATCATTCCAGTTCGAGTTCGATCTCTCTCTCTCTCTCACTCTTTCTTTCTTTCTTTCTAACTCTCTCTGTCTCTGCCAAACACACACACAAAGCATTAAACAATTTAAATCTGACGACAGGGACAGGTAAGCTATGAATGATGCTTAAACAATACATACTTTTTTTAACATCAACATTGATATAATTATACGCCACATAACGCAACAAAACTGTTTTTTTTTAAATTGCAACACACACACACACACACCACCACCACCACCACCACCACCACCACCACAACAACAACAACAACAACAACACAACACACACATACACACTCACACACACACCATTTCTTTTTACCAAAAGCGCGAAGACAGGACAGACAGACAGACAATACAAGCAGCCATGGGTGCTACGCCAGCTGTGCGACTAACGGCAAGATACACTCACTCATCAAGAGCTAGGGCATAAACTGGCTGTAGGCTGGCATAGCCTGTTGTTAGCAGCAGACCTCAGAGTCAGTATGAGGTCCGGGGAAAACTGGGTGCCGTGAGACGAGGCCAGCTGCCGCTCAAACAACTAAACTTGGGAGTTAGTGAGTTAGTCTGTAGAGCAAACAGAGGGACTGGATTCAGGCTACACACCAGCGTTACGGCGGGGTTTTTTGGCCACTTTTTCTTCTGTTTTACTATAATAATCACTCTTACACTCCATACCGCGCATATTAGTGCATCCACGGAATAAAAAAAAAAATACTATTTTGTGAAAAGACTAGCCTCTGGTTTAAAACTCATGCGATTTTGCACAAATCTGATAGGTCTTTTTTTTTATGTTTCAGCAAACACTGTATTCCCTTCAGTCATTTCTCATCTGCTCGCTTCCTAACCATAGTATGCATGTGCGGGTCAACCCTGTAGGAACACAAGCAATCCTCATTTGATTATCATATCCAGCTTTCTCGTGACTATCTTTTTTTTTCTTGTTGCTGCCTCATCTTCTGTGACGTCCCCCGTCCTGCTTTTCCCACGCCGCTCATTCCAATCCCCCGCCACAGCCATACCCAGATTTGTTATGTCTCATCCTCAGGGTCGGAAATCCACAGGGAGCCCATTACTATCAGGCCGCCGTGGGGCCACCAGCCACAGGGGCCCTGCACTGCTGCTGGGTCACTTTGGTGGTGTTCAGTGGTGCCTGTTCTGAGCTAACATATGCAGGACATCATCTGCTAAGCCCCCTCCTAACGACAGTATTAGCTCAGTTGCTGAGCAAGACTGAGTGAGTTGCCCACCCGAGGTGGCAACCACCACAACGTCCCTCCAACGACCGTCCCCCGCGAACCTCCAACCCCAAAGGCTTTGACACAAACTCACCACAGGCACAGAAGTGTTTGGGCAAACCGAATCTGAGGTCACCATGAGACCAGAGCAGCTGGGACCACCGAATCAGAGGCAATTTTTTTTTATTGCATGATGATCAATGACAATGAGGATGACGTAATTATTCTGCTGTAGAAGTGCATAATATGCTTTGAGACTACTTGACAGGGCTGTACTCTACGCTTACTATCATAATATATCCCAGCGTCAACCGGGCCCGAGAGATACAGACACCTGCAGTGTTGGTCAGGTAATTTGAGCAACACTCTCAAACTCGCATCCCACTGAGCGCACAGCACACTCACTCTGGGTAGGAGCCGGCCAGAGTCCGAAAAATCCCTATGACTCATGGGAATCAAACTCGCGACCTTCCAGTCCGTAACCCAAGGCGCTAACCACTGCGCCATAGTGGCTGGTTTCTCGTGACCATCTAGTGTTGCTCTATGTCCTCATATTCCAAAAACAAGTACACATTTCATTTTTCCATACTTACAAAAATCTATGAAAATCAGCAAAAAAACTTGTCAGACTTGCACTCCATACGAGATACCAGGGGGATAAAAGTGGAGTGTAGCCTTATGTTAAGCTTTCCGGAAGTGGAAGCATTTGACGAACGTTTGGTTAGGGAAGGTCTTGTGTGTTGCTGGGCTTGATTTTTTGTTTTATGAGATTTGTTGTCTTTTTTTTTAATTCAAGCTGACCAAAACAACCATTTCAGCATCAAGCAAAACACAACCAATTAGTAAGTGAGAAATTGAATTGACTGAAATTCAGACTGAAGTGAATATTCCACGAACGTGTGAACTGTATGATTTCAGTAGGAAGGGGCTTACAAGGATGCTGCTGCTGCTGCTGCTGCTACTACTACTACTACTACTACTACTACTACTACTACTACCTACTACCTGCTAATACCACTACTTCTACTACTACCACTTCTACCACTACTACTTCTACTGATGCTGCTGTTGCTGATGTTCTACTGCTACTACTACAACTGCTGCTGCTGCTGCTACCACTGCTACAACTGCTGCTGCTACCGTTACTTCTACTACTATTTCTACTACCAATGATGCTGCTGTTGCTGCTGCTGCTGCTGCTGCTGGTGCTGCTGCTGCTGCTACTACTACCACTACTACTACTACTACTACTACTACTACTACTCCTACTTCTACTACTACTTCTACTCCTACTCCTACGACTACTACCACTACTACTACTACTACTACTACTACTACTCCTACTACTTCTACTACTACTTCTACTCCTACTACTACTACTACTACTACTACTACTGCTACTATCACTACTACTACTACTACTACTACTACTACTACTACTACCACTACGACTACTACTACTACTACTCCTACTACTTCTACTTCTACTTCTACGACTACTTCTACTACTACTACTACTTCTACTACTATTACCACTACTACTACTACTACTACTACTACTACTCCTACTACTTCTACTACTACTTCTACTCCACTACTACTACTACTACTACTACTACTACTCTACTAATACTTCTACTCCACTACTACTACTACTAACTACTACCTACTACTACTAAATACTACTACTACGACGACGACGACGACTACTACTACGCCTAGTCCTACTCCGTTCTACTACTACTTCTTCTAACTACTACTACTACTACTACACAACTGCACAAAATTGTATGTTTGTCCGTCGTGTCCGACATGACTCCAAACAGCAGAGGAGGCAGCTGCGTTTGGAAACTGGCAAATTTGATTATAGTGGAGTGCCTTGCCCACAGTTCATCCCCACTCTGTCGGAGCAAGTGGCATAAGGACACGTCACGTTGGAGATGTTCTCCAAAGGCCAACCAGCCCCAGGCTGCAGCACACAAGGACTGTGCGAGTCAAGCCTCCTAGTCAGAGAGTCATAGTCGATCACTAAAGACTAAGCTGTAAAGTGGAATTCCATGAGTGGGAAAGCCACTGGTCATACAGCCTCTCACTTTGCTGTTGCCCCCAGCGTCAATGGTTTAATCAAGAACTGTGATAAAGCCCAGGCGCTGACGGCAAACTACTACTATTACGACTACTACTACTACTACTACTACTGCTGCTGCTGCTGCTGCTGCTGCTGCTGCTGCTGCTGCTACTACTACTACTACTACTACTACAAACGCAATAGAATAGAACAGAATCTGACTTCAGGCATTGCTAACTTCTTATCAGACCCTGCCATGGAGACTATGCACGTACACCCATTCCTTAGCTGATCCGTGTTTGAACAAGAGGCAATCCCTGCAGACAGTTTGTCAGTCAGTCAAGGTCCTGAACACATTCCTGTCTGAACCGTAGCATCCATAGATTAGTTTTCATCCTTCCTGAAGCCACATGACAGTGTTGCGTGCCCACACACACATGTACACCCGCTCAAACATGCATGTGTGCGCGCGCACACACATACACATACACGCGCGCGCGCGCGCGCGTGTGTGTGTGTGTGTGTGTCTGTCTGTCTGTATGTCTGTCTGTCTACGGTGTGCACATGTGTATTTGCTTGCATGTGCGTGCGTGCGTGCGTGCGTGCGTGCGTGTGTGGTGTGTGTGTGTGTGTGTGTGTGTGTGTGTGTGTGTGTGTGTGTGTGTGTGTGTGTGTGTGTGTGTGTGCGCGCACGCGTGCGTGTGGTGTGTGTGTGCGCGCACGCGTGTGTGTGTGTGTGTGTGTGTGAGCGCGCTCGCATGTGCGTGTGTGCGTGCCTACATGTACTCTTTAAGCATATATTTGAATAAATAAGCCTCAAACCATGTTTTTTTAGGGCGGGGAGGGTCCAATTTTCATTTATAACACACTTAGTCATGCTGTTTTGTGTGTGTTTTTTTCTCTCTTTCTGACTCTTTATTTGCCAATAAACTAGACAGGACAAGACAAGAGCGCGGAAGCTGCCTGCAGAATTAGTCTAGCGATGCTTCTGTGCTGGGCAGAGATAAAGCATGCAGTCAGGTCAGTCGCCGGCAATTCGTCACGTACCCATGTTTACCAGGGTCCACCAGCCAGTTCAGAGACTGTGTGCTTTACCGAGGCCATTTGCCATCCTCCTCCTCTGCAGTCCTGTCTTTTGCTGTCTTTCTGTCTGTCTTTGTGTGATCCTGAACACAAAGGGAAAGGGGGGGGGGGTGAGGGGAGTTATCTGGAAGCAGGTATGGTGATCAAGGAGTCGGGTCGGTTTGGTGGGGGGGGGGGGGGGGGAGGAAGGGGAGCTCCTATCACACTGTTGGCTGGGTTGGTCTTTTGCGGGGGGGGGGGGGGGGGGGGGGGGCGGGGGTGGTTGCTGGTCGAGAGAGGGTTAGTGAATTCATTTTTCTTTCCTTCTCCAAATCACACATCGTTCATTGTCCATAACCGCAGATCTTTCATTGGTGTTGCTTCGCTTTTATGTCTGTTCACTCAAATTGATGTTATACGATGGGAAGTATGTTGATGGATGTGTGCAGTGAAATGGGTATCTATAGCTAGATAACGTATACGGTACACAAGAAAAGGGTTTAAACAATGATGACAACAAATAAATACATAAGAAATGCTAATATGACTTATAACTATAGCAATTGTCCTAAGGACTGTTCATTATAGATTTCATTGTCCATAAACACTGATCATTCATTGTCCAAAACCCCAGATCATTCATTGTCCAAAGCTACAGATCATTCATTGGCCAAACCGTAGATCATTCATTGTCCAAAACCACAGATTATCCATTGTCTATAACCACAAACATTCATTGTCCAAAACCACAGATCACCTATTGTCTAAACCACAGATCACCTATTGTCTAAACCACAGATCACGAACCACAGATGAACAATTGTCCAAACTACATCCTTGTGTGTGTGGATACGTGAGTAAGTATTAGGGTTTGTTTGGGTGTTGTTGTTTGGTTGTAATTGTTGTGGTTGGTTTTTTGGGGGGGTATTTTTTATATCGAGAATAATGGAATAACCACTTATGTGCTTTTTTACATCTAGTCCCCGTTTGCATGCAGTTTTGTAAATTCCGTCATCTGTTCCCACCGGCACACGATGGCCTACTCTTACGAAAAGCGGAACAGGATTTAACGTGCGCGCAAGATGTTGTGCTTGCGTTCGCACACAGGGCTTCGGTTTATAGTCTCATCCAAAGGACTTCGGGGGAGAGTGGCGTCTGCACTGATGTTAACTCCAGGGAAAGACATATCCCCTTGAACGGGAATCGAACCCGGGTCGTCAGATTGCGAGCGCGATGTTCTAACCACTAGGCTATCCCGTCCCCCATTCACTCACTCACTCACTCACTCACTCACACGTAACTATTACCCAGCTTCGGAATTCGCCTCAAGTCAGACTTATCACTCCCAGTGCCAGTTCTCTACAAGGCGTTGTCTGCAGCAGAGCACGCTCAGTCAGTGTCACCCCGGTCCCAATCTCCCATAAGCTGACATGCGATATGAAATGATACATGGCTAACATACTAGAACATGGCAATGTTTATCACTTTTTTCTGTTTGCACAGGTCGCCTCTCATCTTGCCTGCCTTAAATAACAAGAGCGTTCAGGCCCAGTTAAAATTACCTCCTAGAAGAAATGCAGGCCCAGTCTTTCGGATGAGACGACTAAACCGTGGCCCCGTGTGCAACAGTCATTTCGTGCACCTAAAAGAACCCACGACAACAAGAGGAGTTATCCCTGGTAAAATTCTGTAGGAAAAAAGCCACTCCGATTGGAAACCAAATATAGTTGCAGACAGGAAAAGCACCAAAAAAAAAATAATGGGTGGCGCTGCTCTTGTGGCGACGAACTCTCTCCCGGGTAGAGTAACCCGAATTTCACGCAGGTAAATCTGACGTGACTTTAATTAAAGTGATATACTATACAGCACAATACATTTTCTATGAAGACGGAGTTGTGGGTTTTTTCCAAAACGGTTTTCACAATGAAACATGCACTAAAACCACACCCTGCAAAATAGCGGTAGTCGTGTGTGTATCAGACTGCTTGTAGAACTTTATTACGTTATTCATTTGTGGAAGAGCCTGCATGTACATATCATTTATTCATTCGTGAAATCTGTCTGTCCGTTATTTAATCGCACATTTATTTATTCGTTCATTTTAATCAGTTACATATTCATTCTTTCAGTTGATAACCGAGAACTATATCGGGGGGTTAACAACAAATCAAGGAAGAACACCAATGCTCATTTTCAAGTGGTGATAGAGTGAGACAACGTGCATATTCAGGGTGACCCTCGGAGTGTTAAGCTGGGTAACGTCAACAACAACAACGACATCAACAATAAATGATGACCTACCTGCTCGTTTATTTCTTCCAGCTTTTCAAACTGAAACACTGACGGTTGACTGTCTTGAAAACAAAATTTTTATTTAATTATACTACCAGGGCCGTCCATGCGTACAAAACGAGCCTGCG
Source organism: Rapana venosa (assembly GCA_028751875.1). Lineage (NCBI taxonomy): Eukaryota > Metazoa > Mollusca > Gastropoda > Neogastropoda > Muricidae > Rapana > Rapana venosa. Next base: position 47,342,028 of record CM054134.1, read on the forward strand.
TGACTCTGTGTGTGTGTGTGTGTGTGTGTGTGTGTGTGTGTGTGTGTGTGTGTGTGTGTGTGTGTGTGTGTGTGTGCGTGCGTGCGTGCGTGTACGTGTGTGTGTGTGTGTGTGTGTGTGTGTGTGTGTGTGTGTGTGTGTGTGTGTGTGTGTGTGTGTGTGTGTGTGTGTGTGTGTGTGTGTGTGAATACATGTATGCATGCGTGTACACACGCACACTCGCGTACGCTCGCCCCTACCTCACACCCCAAACCCCAAACCCCCAAAAATGAATAAATAAGGACATGTTCTTTTACCCCTTCCCCTAATATGCACACACTCCGTACCCTGATGAAATTTAATAAGCCCTTAAAGCACGAAATTTAACATTTTTCCTGTTGTTGTTTGTGTTGTTGTTGTTGTCGGCCACAGCCACGGTCCATGTTGTTGCAGTGGGAAGCTGCTTATCAACCTATTTCAGTGATGCTTTGACCCTCATCTCATTCAGGCCAGCTTCCTCCTGTCCATGCTGCAGCTTTCGCCAGGAAAATACACTCGCTCGCACGCAGACACACAGACACGCACGTGCGCACGCATACACACACGTACACACACACGCGAGCGCGTGCGCGCGTGCAAGCACGCGTGCACATACACACACACTCACAAACACATACACGCATGCACGCACACACACGCAAGCATGCACGCACACACACGCACGCATGCACGCACACACACGCATGTACGCACACACACAGACATGCTCTCTACCTCTTCTACGCACGCACGTACGCGTAGAAGTGAAGGAGAGAGAGAGGGGGGAGGGGGGGAGAGAGAGAGAGAGAGAGAGAGAGAGAGAGAGTCAGTCAAACAGTCAGACAGACAGAGAGAGACAGAGACAAAATTGAACTGAATTGACGGTTTTCTAAAGAGGGTTATGGCATAACCAAATTGTGTTTCTTTTACAACCAGCCCTCTGGGAGGGAAAAAAAACAAAGAAAAACAGAAAAAAGTCCGAAAAAACACAGAAATGTTTCTAAGAAAAAAAAATCAAATCCAAAAGAGAGAGAGAGAGAGAGAGAGAGAGAGAGAGAGAGAGAGAGAGAGTGTAGAGAACAATAATCAGTTTTCAATCCAATTAACAATCAATCCCTAGACAAGGAAACTGACAAACCAATCAAAATGATTGACACAGAATTAACCTGACCGTGTATTTGGCTTTGAATTCTTCAAGTCGGCATTCAAGCGGAGCAATTTGGAACAATCTTGTTTCATCACTACAAGCATCGACCCGTTCCCTCAGCATATTGCAGACACGTGTTTTCCTCTCAGACAAGCGGCTGTGCAGATGAGTGACAACATGATAATGCCATCACAGTGTTGATGCCTGACTGCAGAGGTCTGGGATTCTGGAACCAACGTGAACTTTCCTTGTGTTCGCTGGTGTGTGTGTGAGTGTGTGTTGTGTTGTTGTGTGTGGGGGGGTGGGGGGTGGGGAGGGGAACTTTCTTCCCTTTCACCGTGGTCGGGCAATTAACTGTGAACAAAAGGTGGGAGATGTTTGAGTTAGGGTTTTCTTAGGTGAAGCTGACAGTAGATTATGCTTGCAGAGGTTATATGTTTCGAATTATTGGAGAGATAAAGCTCCCTGTCCCTGTCGGTTTCCCTCTGTCTGTCTGTCAGTCTGTCTCTCTCTCTCTCTCTCTTCATCTCTCTTCTCTCTCTCTCTCTCTCTCTACTCTCATCTCTCTGTTCCTCTCTCTCTCTCTCACTCTCTGTCATCTCTCTCGTCTCTCTCTCTTCTCTTCTCTTCTCTCTCTCTGTCTCTCTTCTCTCTCTCTCTCTCTCTCTCTCTCTCTCTCTCTCTCTGCTGTGACGCCTATCTTCTCCCAAACATAATTTGTATAGTGGCCACAAGGCCGAAGTTACAATAAAATGTTCAGTGTTCAGTTCTCTCTCTCTCTCTCATCTCTTCTCTCTCTCTCTCTCTCCTCTCTCTCTCTCTCTCTTCTCTCCTCTTCTCTCTCTCTGTATCTATCCATTATACATAAACAGTGCATTCAGGTGTATTCGTTACTGGATTAGACTGTTGAAAATGGACGTGAACAGACTACCCAAGCAAGCATACCTAATGATGATTAACATGGATGAGCATGGTAAAACATGTTGGGTAACGCTACTACAGAATACTCTGTTTAATCATGGTTTTGGATATGCATGGCTGCATCAAGGAGCTGGTTGCGAACGAACCTTTATATCGTTATTTAAACAGAGAATGAAAGATGTATATCTTCAAGAGTGGAATGGATCTGTCATGGTCAAAGATATTATATCAAACATATAGACTGTTTAAAGCTAACTTTGAATGTGAGCGATATTTTGATTACTTAGATATAAAATGTTTCAGAGACTGTTTAATAAAACTTCGTCTTGGCTTACTACCAATTAATCGATCATCTTTTAAAAGAACTTTTAAGAAAAATATTGACCACATGTGTAAGCTGTGTAATGTATTGGAAGATGAAGATCATTTTCTTAAGAGCTGCATTATTTATACTGGTTTAAGACATAAGTATTTGGACTCTAGTAACCAACCATACGTGAGTTTACTAAAACATGGTTCAGTTTCTTCCATTCGCAATCTCAGCTGTTATCTTTTCAATATTTTGATAGTACGGCAGGAATATGTTGAAAATTTGGAGAATGGATATTGAATAACTGTTTAATGTAAACTACTGATTAAAGTAGAGAATTTGGTCTCATTTTTGGAAAGTCCAATGTTACATTAGTTATGTTTTGGCAGTTGCCATATATGTCATGTTTTGTTTTGGCTTTGTTTTGATTTGCTTGGTTTGACCCCATTCTAGGGGCTGGTGGCCTGAAGAATAAACTTTGTTCATTGTTCATTTGTTCATTGTTCATTATGTCTCTGTCTCTCTCTCTCTCTCTCTCTCTCTCTCTCTCTCTCTCTCTCTCTCTCTCTCTCTCTCTCCATGTTGACTGATACTTTCGCACTCAAATCATCCGAGCTAGCTTTTCATCAATGCATCAGATGTTGCTAACACAGAATTATGCTTCCTTGTTAACTTGCACACAAGTACAGGTACTCAATCTCCTGAAGATCCCTTCACCTATACCGTAGTATGTTTGACTGTTGGGGGTACAATTGAAGATTTTGCAACCAGCTTCCCCCACTCCTTGCGGTTCTCCGCTTCCCGCAGTATGTCAGGCTATTCCACACTCTGATGTTGTCTTCCCATCGTTTTCTCTGTCTGCCTCCTCGTCTCCCTCCTTGCACTGTTCCCTGTAGGAAAGTTCTAGCCAAACCAGATGTTCGTGTGACGTGCCCATTTTGCTTGTTTCTTTTCACAGAAGGTCTTCATATTGCCGAATGGTATTTTCAGTTCTGGTTTTCTTATTCTCCTTTGTAATGTTACCTCAGTACAAAATGCCAAGAAAAATGCAGAAACATCTCAACTCCATTGTCTGTATTCTTGGTTTTGTTGCTGTTGTTGTTGTGATTGTATTTCGTCCCAGCGGAGCTTTTCGATTTAGGGAGAGCCTGTATTTTCCTTTCGATGTGTGATGATATGGTACACTTATCACACGCATACAAAAGTATCGACATGACCAGGGAATACATCAATATGATCTTGGAGCTGATGGCGACGTTCTTCTGGTTCCATGTACTGGTCATCTCCACATATCTGTATGCATGCGAATCCTGGACACTGAATGCAGATCTACAAAGGAGAAGCCAGGCTTTGGAGATGAGATGCCTCAGAAGATTCATTTGCATTTCATAAATGGACCACATTACCAACGAAGAAGTCCGACAAACTATCACCCAACAAGTTAAACACTACGAAGATCTGATGACTATAGTCAAGAAAAGGAAGCTGAGATGGTATGGGCATGTGACAAGATCATGTTGGCTCTCCAAGACCATACTGCAGGGAACAGTGCAGAAGAAGAGAAAGCGAGGCAGGCCGGAGAAGAAATGGGCAGACAACATCACTGAATGGATCGGGAAGAGTTTCTCTACTACCCAGGCACTTACCCACAACCGCCGCAAATGGAGCCAACTGGTGCAGCGTTCGTCACTGCAGTGCCCTACGACCCCGGAGGGGGTTACGAGAGCAGATGACATAAGATGAGATTATAGCTGTGGTCTGGGTTATCCCGGGGGGTATTCTATGTTTTGATCCTTCATCCTATACTATGGCTCCCAGATAGTAGAAGCTACAGATGGTTTCAATTTTCTTGTTGTCTATGGAAATGTCAGTGCTGATGACATTGGTGCTATTTGTCATCAACTGTGTCTTCTCTGCATTGATCTGCATGTCATATATGCATAATGGTGTATTCATACATACATACACATGAAGGCATATAACAATTATAAGAAGAAGCATATGTCCATATGCGCGCACATATGCATGAACAAAAGCACCTGTACACATACTTATGCATAAGGCATCCTTGCATAAACACGCGCACGCATACAAGAATACACACACATAAATGCACATTCGTAGGTGCACACTCTCTCTCTCTCTCTCTCTCTCCTCTCTCTCTCTCTCTCTCTCTCTCTCTCTCTCTCTCTCAATCTCTCTCTCTCCCTCACACACACACACACACACACACACACACACACACACACACACACACACACACACAACGTCGGTGGTGAAGACGGGGGAGGGAGCCAGCTGAAAAAATCAGTGGAGGGAAGGAAGAGGGAAGCTCCCCTTGACAGCCAGTATCATGACAGCTGCTTGTGTTTTAATGGGCGGTAACTGCAGTGTTGTGTACACACCCACACCTGCTGGTGCCAGAGTGACGTTCTCTTGATCACACTGACAATGCAAGCAACAACAACAAAGGATAGTAGGCTGATGGCGTCTTCTTCTTCTTTTTTATCTGCAGTGACTCATTTAACGCTGGCAAAACCAACAGTAATGACTAAACTTTCCAGTTAGATAGATAGATAGATAGATAGATAGATAGATAGATAGATAGATAGATAGATAGATAGATAGATAGATAGTAGTAGATAGATAGATAGATAGATAGGTAGATAGGTAGGTAGATAGATAGATAGGTAGATAGGTAGATAGATAGATAGATAGATAGATAGATAGATAGATAGATAGATAGATAGATAGATAGATAGATAGATAGATAGATAGATAGATATTCTGTCTTTGATTGTTTCGGTTCAGCTGAGTTGATAGTAACATAGGATACCCCATTCTTTCCCCCTTGCTTCTCTGCAAGCAAACTAGTTTGTGTTGGTTTTTTCTTGTTGTGACTCGGTGTCTGTCAGTCTGCTTATTCCTGCAATTCTTTCATCGTGCAAGAACTTTCTGTCATTTGGGTGTGCACTGAATCACACACTAAGATCCCGTTGTGTATGCATGTATGATGTAATCCAACTCATCACATTGAGAACGTCTTGGGCACATGTAAAACTTCTTCTTTCTTCTTTGCGTTGCCTGGGTTATGTTGTGAGACCAGATCTTCTGAGGAATATGTGAAACCTATTCCATTTTTCAGAAGAGTAGGCTATTGTGTGCCGGTGGGAACAAATGACAGAATTTACAAAACCGCATACACACGGGGACTGATGCAAAAAAAACCCACACAAGTGCTTATTCCATTATCCTCGAAATAAAACATAAAGAAGAGGAGATTCGAGAACACTGGAATTTACAGTTCTGGACCAGTCATGATGAAGAGAGTGTTCTGGAACATTCTTTAATGTGAACCAGTCATGAAAGAAACCTTCCCAAACTTCGTAGAGTCAATGGCCATCAACATACAGTAAAAGAGTGTTGCTTGTAGAGAAAGTAATGATGCTAAAAGAAACTATCGTGATTTTATTCAACTGTTTATGTTCTCTGGAGCTATTACTTTTTTTCAGTATACAAAACATTACATGCATATGAACCAAGAACAATATGATCTTTCCTCACTGTCAAAAACTGCATCTGTACTATGAAATCAACTTTAAAATAAACTTTGTACTTTTTTGCTTTTATTTTGTTTTGTTTTGCTGTTAGCAATTTTGCATTCAGCTTATAATACCCTTTATTGTGCTAATTATTATCAAAGCATTAAGGCATTGAGCGAAAATTTGTTGTATATGTTCAAACATCGCATTTTTGTTTTTATTTCCTGAGCTATTAACTGTTTATTCATGTTCAATTTACATGCTATGAATTCAATAATTAGATTCTTTTTAATGACTGTTTAATCAACCTTTTAAAGAACTGGTCATTTTCCTTTGATTATATATATGTTTTTCTGTTAGCCAATCATAGCTTCAATACCCTACAAATATTACACACACATAAGGCATTAGCAACATTAATTCGCAAAATTTTTTTTAGCCATATTGCCCAATTGTCACTATATCGGTCAGCTATTGTTGTTTCATATTGCTTGTTTATTTTCATGGCGTAACCCAGAAGTGGTCTGTTGAAAATAACACCTGTCTGTCTCGTCCCAAGGATTTCTCTCATCATCACACCAACACAATCACAACCAACATAATGATCAAGCAGGAAAAGAGGAACATGTTCAGATGGCTTTTTATTCATCGTTACATTTGGTGGGTAGGAACGGGCGGAGTTAATTTTTACAACAAACATAAAATGAAAGGAATATAAAGTACTGCAAAACCGTGACTTCTTATTTTTTTTTGCTTGGTGGAGTAACTAAAGAGAATTGTATGACTATCCCCTAATTTTCCTTCAACCAAATTCTCTTGTATTCTTGGTGCAACTTGTGTTCATTTTTATTGTCTCAACCAATCTGGTCTGCCTTTTTTTTCTTTCTCTTTACTTAATCTCTCTCTCCTCTCTCTCTCTCTCTCTCTCTCTCTCTCTCTCTCCTCTCTCTCTCTCTCTCTCTCTGGGAATTTTGCATATTTATACTTATAGTCCGTCTGCTTCTTCTTTCTTTACTTAATCTCTCTCTCTCTCTCTCTCTCTCTCTCTCTCTCTCTCTCTCTCTCTCTCTCTCTCTCTCTCTTTGGGAACCTCGCATATTTGTACTTATAGTGACAGAAGCACATGGAACTCTTTGCACGTGCATACGCAACGTAATCTAACCAATCACATAGAATAGACCTGTTTCTAACCTACTTTTTATCTCTAAAGTCCTTGAAAAAGTTGTTCTGAAACATCTCAACAGCCATCTTCATTCCAACAATCTCCTTCCCCCTTTCCAGTCTGCCTATCGTGCCAACCACAGCACCGAAACCACCCTAGTCCACACGTTAAACACGCTTCTGCACGATCTGACTCAGGAAAAATCTCCCTTCTCACTCTTCTCAACTTAACTGCAGCCTTCGACACTATAGACCATTCAATTCTTCTCTACCATCTCCAAAACACGTTTGGTATTAAATACACAGCCCTCACCTGGTTCATTTCTTACCTTACAGACTGATTCCACACAGTTACAGTAAGTAAGATTCAATCAACGCCTGCCAAACTGGAGTGTGGAGTCCCACGGGGATCACTTCTGGGCCCTGTTCTTTTCACTCTCTGCACTGCTCCACTTTCACATATAATAAACTGTCATCAAATCAGCCATCATTTTTATGCAGACCACACTCACATTCTTAGCAGTGAAACTCCTGAAAATCTGCCTTCTCTCTTGAATAATCTCTCCTACTGCCTGCAAGATATCCAAAATTGGATGATACAAAACAAGTTACAGCTAAATGCAGATAAAACCGAAGCCATGCTTGTAGGGACCAAACACAAACTCTCTTCCATCACAACAGCTTCAATAGAATTCGGCAATACGTCTGTCCCTCTATCCATTGCAGTGAAATATCTAGGGGTAGTTATCGACAACCCACTCTCCATGCAAAAATTCATCACCCAAACCTGCCAGTCGTGCTACTATCAATTAAGGCGCATTAGTGCAGTCCGAAAGTATCTGTCCATTGATGCAACACCCAAACTAGTCACATCTCTCATTCTCTCACGTCTGGACTATTGCAATTCTCTTCTGGCTGATCTGCCAGCATCATCTATCCACTCTCTCTTCAACGTATAAAAACTCTGCAGCTCGACTAGTCCCCAGAAAGAAAAAAATCTGAGCACATTTCTCCTCTCTTCCGATCTCTCCACATAGCAGAAGATGAGGCAGCAAAAAAACCCCTAAGATTCTCTTCTCTTGTTTCATCTCATTTCTGTCCCTGCCCTCAACAACCAAACCCCCCATCACCCTGCCGGAGTGTACAACCTTTATATGTGTGTGTGTGTGTGTGTGTGTGTGTGTGTGTGTGTGTGTGTGTGTGTGTGTGTGTGTGTGT
>CM054134.1:47355344-47360344 GCA_028751875.1 Rapana venosa
GTGTCACTTTTTTTTTTAATCCAATGTTTTGAATAGATTTGTCAGTTAGTGTGATTTTTTTCGTTAGAGATTTTAGTGTAAAACATCATCGTTTTGTCTCAAAACTATTTTTGTCTCAAAACTGCATAAAGCTTGTTACATGTGACTATTTCATGTGTATGATTTTATTTTAAGGTGAATGATTTGCTCCTAGTGATCGATGCATGTCGGTATGACAGAGGGGTTTTTTTTCATTACATTCTCTTTAGTCCTTGTTGTTTGTTATTAATGTTTGGCATTTCTTGCTTAAGAGCAACTCTGTCTGTCTGTCTGTCTGTCTCTGTGAGACACACACACACACACACACACACACACACACACACAAACGTACACACGCGCGCGCGCGCACGCACACACATTCTCTTTTTATCTCGCTATTTTTCTTCTCTGTGTGTTTGTTATGAATCCATAACTATGTCCACGTCCTTTTTCTGCGCTTGTGTGTGTGTGTGTGTGTTGTGGTGTGGTTTGTATGTGTTTGTGTGTGGGGGGTGGGGGATATCTGTGTGTGTGATCTCTGTTTGTGGGGGGAGGTGAACTCTGTGTGTGTGATCTCTGTGTGTGCGTGTTGGGGAAAGAAGTGTGTATGTAAATTTAAGCAGCTGAGAGATACAACAGTTCCTCTTTTACAGGCTACATTACTTGTTGAATAGTGCTGTGATAAAAATCTATCAGAATAATACTTTTTCAAAAATATAAACAAGAAAATGATTATACCAAATGTTGAGAAACACAAGTACATGATAACTTATCTTTAAGCGTATTTCTGCTTTGATGATTATACCTCATATTCACAGTCTTCAAATTTTGCAGTAAAATCTTGTGTCGATGATTGTTAAGAGTTCTATTATTTTTAGGTGCATATTTATACAGCAGACAGACAGGACCGTGTTTGAATTGTTTTGTCCAAGTTTGTTTTGTTGTTGTTGTTTGTTTCTGTCTTAATGACATTACCTTATTTTGTAGTAGTTCTCGGTACCCCAAGAAACTTCAACAACAAAAAATCTTAGGTGTGCGGGTTTGTTTGGTTTTTTTGGTTTGTTTGTTGTTGGGTTGGGGTTGGGGTTTGTTTAGGTTTTTTTGGGGGGTGTTGCTGTTGTTTTGTTTTCTGTTTTTTGTTTTGTTTTGTCTTTTGGATGGGTGTTGTTTTGTTTCTGCTTTGGGTTTAGGCTCTCTCTTCTCTCTCTCTCTCTCTCTCTCTCTCTCTCTCTCTCTCTCTCTCTCTCTCTCTCTCTCTGTATGTATGTATGTATGTGTGTGCGTGTGTGGGGGGGGGGGTGAGTGGGTAGGTGGGGGGGTGGGTGTGTGTGAACATCAATCGCTATTACTCCGTGCACTGCTATAGGTTGCATAACACAATGTTAGTGGCATGTGCTTATCATGGAGTAGTTTAGGAAAACACAAGATTTTTTTTTTTTAATTACATTTTTCCTTAGCAAACAAGAACGACCAAAATGCCATCCATTACAGTGAACCACGTTACTTTCTTTCTTTGGTGGCGGGGCGGTAACTGGATTACCTCCCATGCGATCAGAGCCCAGTCGTAGTAGCATCGTGTGTCTAAATGGGGGCAGTGCTGTACAGAGGTGTGGTAGATTCTACATCTCCCCTCTGTTACACTTCTAAACTGTTTGCACTTTGACATAAGAATTGTAGAATGCTTAGGAATATTCCTTTTATCGCGACTGCCCACGCTGGATTTTTACTTCCATAACGTGTTCAAGTCTTCCCCCTTTATTGTCAAGTCAAAGTCAAAGTCAAAGTCAAAAACACTTTAATCATCCCATGAAGGGCAATTACAATACTGACAGGCACATTGGTTATATGTGGTTGGTTATATGTTGTTGCTGCTGTTTTGTTGTGTGTGTGTTTCCCAGCTTAGCACCCGAGGGGTCACCCAGAGTATGTACTTTTACTTTCTCATCCCACCTGAAAATCACTATGAAATCGCAAGTACACACTGGATGAGGAGTTTGCATGTTTGATTCTTTTCAAGTATCTCGCCACTTAGGCAGCCATACTCCAACTTAAGATATTTTTTTATCTTTTTAATAATAATAATAATAATAATAATAATAATAATAATGTATGGAATTAATATAGCACTGAATCTTGTAAAGCAACAAATCAAAGCGCTTTTTTTTCATGTATGCGTGTGTATGCGGTTTTTTAAATTTTGTCATCTGTTCCCACCGGCACACAATGGCCTATTCTTTCGAACAGCGGAACAGGATTTAACGTGTGCGCAAGATGTTCTGCATGCGTTCGCACACGGGGCCTCGGTTTATAGTCTCATCCGAAGGACTTTTTTTAAAGGAGAGTGCAGGGAGATATGCTGAGAGGTTGTCATGACTTACTACAATCTCAGGGTAACATTTTTAAAACTTAACAATATTGTAATGTAGGCCTCGGCACTTAGCTAGCGTACATCAGTAACTGACAAAGCATTTAGCCTGGACCGTGGTTGGTCATATTACCAATATGTGTATGTTCCTATAGTAGCTCTTGAGTAACTTAATGCAAGAACAAATCATAAAAAGTTCCTAGTTAGAGGCACGAGTGAAAAGAAAAAGAACAGGTGGAAAGCCTGGAAAACACAGGAGAAAACGGGGTAGATTGAAAACCCCAGGCAGGACTGAAATTTGACTGCAGAGAGGTAAGAAAGAAAAGATTCACTGCCTATACAAGCAGCTGTTCGGATGAGACTATAAACAGAGGTCCCGTGTGCGAACGCAGTAGAACATCTTGCACACACCTTGAAACCTGTTCCGCTTTTCAGGAGAGTAGGCCATGGTGCGCTGGTAAGAACAGATAAAACAAATTTACAAAACTGCATACACACGGGAACTGGATGTAAAACGTGCAGAGTAGGCTTACTTATTTTTATCCTTAAAAGGGAAACAAAATTTTTTTTTTAAAAGCTCGCCGAACAGAAGGGTCAAAAATGTAACACAGACACTTTTGAAGTTTTAAAACGTTTGTTCGCTTTTCTCAACCACAAAGCAAATAGTTATTGTTACAAACCACCACCCCAGTTTTCTTTGAAGTGTTAAACCTTTTTTATTTGGGAAAGTGTCGTGTGCTCAAGAGAACACATCTGGCAGATCAGCAGGTGTCGGTTTTAAAAAAAACACTCCAGTGCCCCCCCCCATTAAAAAATAAAAAGCCGTCGTGATCCCCCCCTTCGGGGGAATGTCCGTCAGCCCTCGCCCCACTGTTTTTTTTTTAAGATGGTTTTTTTTCGCAAACGGAGAAGAGAGAGAAAGAGGAAAGGGGAAGAAGAGAGAGAGAAGAGAGAGGAGAGAGAGAGGAGAAGAGAGAGAAGAGAGGGGAAACCAGACAGACGACAGAGAGGGGGAGAAAGAGGGAGACGACAACAGAGGGAGAGGGGACAAAAACAGACAGACAGAAAGACAGAGAGACAGAGAGAGACACACACACACACAGAGAAAATACAATGACGATTTCTTTTTTACGAGGGGTAATGAATAACACTCATGTGCTTTTTTTCATCCCTCCCGCCCGTAAAATACTTAATAAAAAAACCCAAAACTCCACTCTCACCACTAGAAAAAAAGGAAAAAAAAATTTTTTTTTAAACCAAACAAATCAAAGAAAACCCAAAAAACCACCCCCAACCACCACCCCCCCACCCAAAAAAAGAGAAAAAACAAAAACAAAAAAAAAAACAAAAACAAAGGGCAAAAAAAAAAAATTTTTAAAAGAGAGAGAAAAAAACCAAAAAAGCCCAAAATTATAAATCATAAAATGAAAATCTTTTCATTGTAAAAAAGGTACACATAGTTGTTACACGTAACAATAAGATATTGAAATAGGACATTCACTAGAACATCACAAGTAAAAGTAGAACACGGGACACAAAATATATTGAAAAAATAAAGTAGAGAAGCTTATCAGGAAACAGACGAAGATACTAAAGCAAAAAAAATAACAGGAGAGAGAGAGAGAGAGAGAGAGAGAGAGAGATTGCAAAAAAGAGAGAGAGAACGAGATGAGAGTTGGGAAAGTTTGTAGACATGGCGGAGAAGGATGGATGAGACATGAGTCGAGGGTGAGTGTTTGGGGGTCTTTTTTGCCGGTTAATCACCAGAAAAAAATACAAAAAACAGGTGGGAATAAACAAGGTTAGAAAGGAACGTGGTTTGGAGAATAGCCTAGTGTGGTTAGAAGATTGACGCATGTTAATCTGAAGCCTGGATCAGCACCACTGAGTGGCTCGGGTTTTTGTTTTTGGTTGGGGGTTTTTTTGGGAGGGAAATTATCCAGGAGTAAACAGTCACCACGTTATCCTCAAAGATTCAGGTGGACTATAAACAAAGCCCGTTAAGAAAGAAGACGTAGAAGATATCTGCGCACACGTGAAATACCGTTCATTTGTGTAGTAGGAAGATGACAGATTTAATAAATGAATCCGTATTGTAGTCTAGACACCATAGAATGGACATGAGTACTAAGAGATGGAGGGACACGGTTGCGTACGAAAAACACAAAAAAAATAATACCTCACTACGTTGACTCAGAACTCATCGATGGAACTACAAGAAACATACATACATACAACATAGAAAGACAAGAAAAGATAGATAGATAAGAGATAGATAGATACATAGATAGAACAGACAGACATACAGACAGACATACCACAGACATAGATACTATAGATAGACAAGACAGATAGACAGATAGACAGACAGGACAGAAGATAGATAGATAGATAGATAGATAGATAGATAGATAGATAGATAGATAGATAGATAGATAGATAGATAGATAGATAGATAGATAGATAGATAGATAGATAGATAGATAGACAGACAGACAGATCAGATAATAGATAGATAGATAGATAGAAGCCACCACAAAACATCCACAAAACCCTCCATCCATTCCCACATTTCCCACCGCAATGGCTCTGCCTGGAACCCCAGAGAAGGGTCAGC
>CM054134.1:47362844-47372844 GCA_028751875.1 Rapana venosa
AAAACAGCAAGGCTTATTTAATTTCTTATAACTATTCTGATTCTCTCTCTCTCTCTCTCTCTCTCTCTCTCTCTCTCTCTCTCTCTCTCTCTCTCTCTCTCTCTCTCTCTCTCTCTCTCTCTCTCTCTCTCTCTCCCTCTCTCTCTCTCTCTCTCTCTCTATCTATCTATCTATCTCTCTCACATACACACAAACACACACACACACACACACACACACACACACGCACACACGCGCACACACACACATACACACACTCTCACACAAATATTATGCTTCTGTTTCATAGCATCATCATAGCCTGTGTTCGTCAAGTCTGAGTTGACAAAGACAAGAACAGAAACAACATGAAGTTGTTTGTTTGGTAGCTAAACTTAACACGAACGAGTAGGAAAACAACATCACCAAAATAGCAACTTGTGCCTTGTCAAAAAAACCAACCAACAATTGTTTACGCTTCAAGAATCCGGCCGGAGCAAAGCATAAAACTGTTTTTGACATTTTCAACGATGCGCTCTATGCTGAACATTGACAGTGTATGTTCAGAGAACTTTATACTTTTTTTTAGGCCTAGCTGTCTGTAATACTCAAAACTCAAGAATTACCTCTCTCTCTCTCCCTCTCTCTCTCTCTCTCTCTCTCTCTCTCTCTCTCTCTCTCTCTCTCTCTCTCTCCTCTCCCTCTCTCATTTATCCTGAAAGCTGGACAGAATCAACTATTTTACCACTATTCAAGAAAGGATATGTCAATGACACAAATAACTATAGAGGTATATCGTTATGTAATATTGCAAGTAAATTGTATAGTTATGTCATTAATACTAGACTGCAGGAGTGGGTAACATTAAACGATATAACAGGGGGAACATCAAGCTGGTTTTAAAAAAGGTTATGGCACAATTGATCACATATTTACTCTGTTAGCCGCAGTTCAAAAGCAGGTTGCAAATAATCAGAAATTATATGTTGCCCTAGTAGATTTCGAAAAGACCTTTGATTCTATTTCAAGAAAACTATTATGGCCTGTGTTGCTGAAAAATATGATACCGGGTAAGTTATTTACATGTGTTAAGAGTATTACAGAGCAGTGGAAGCTAGAATAAGATGTGGTTCAAATTTATCAGATTTTGTGAATTGTACGAAAGGGGTGAAACAAGAGGATGTGTGCAGTCCTGTACTATTTTCGTTGTTTGTAAATAAGCTTGCTATTGAAATTATTGAACATGGGAAACATGGTGCATCTTTTGATTTGACAGAATTGTTTATAATACTTTTTGCTGATGACATTGTCTTGCTGTCTATATCTGTGGTAGGGTTACATAGGCAATTGAACAGTCTATACACAACTGCACAGAAATTGGCATTAAAAGTGAACATGGAAAAAACGAATATCATTGTGTTTCGTAAAGGTGGGCACCTTGCTAAGCATGAACAATGGATTTATGGAAAAGAGAGAATCAAGATAGTTAATGAATATAGATATCTAGGGGTTTTTTTCAACCAGGCTTACTTTTTCTTATGCATGTCAAGATTTGGTAAACATAGGAAAGAAAGCTGCTTTGGTGATTCTTCTTGCATTGTATAAACTGGATTGTAATTCTTTTAGTATTTTTGTAAAGCTATTTGATTCACAGGTGCAGTCAATTTTGCAGGATGGGGAAGAAATATGGGCTTTTGAGAATAGCGATGTGATTGAAACTTACACTTATTTGCTATGAAACGCTTTTTGAATGTAGACAGTAGAACACCCAATGACTTTGTTTAGGGTGAACTTGGAAGGTACCCTATATATTTAAATTCGTATGTAAAATGCATCAGTTATTGGTTAAAATTGACTAGAATGAATCGTAGTAGATTACCGTATAAAGCATATATGACTTTTTACAGATTGGACAGAAATGGAAAAAAGACTTGGGCTTCAGGAATTTGAAAATGTTTGTATACTTATGGTTTTGCATATGTTTGGGAAAATCAGGGAGTGGAAAGTATTACACAAGTTTATAAAAAGCCTTAAACAAAGAATCATAGATTGCAGGTGGCAGGAGTGGCATGATCACATAGAAACTAGTCATAGATTTGCAAAGTATAGGATGCTTAAGTCGAATGATAAAGTTGAAATGTACATTGAAATTACAATGAATAGATATGTAAAGAGTGCGTTGACAAAACTCAGGTTAGGTGTATCAGACATAGCATGTCACCGGTTCAGGTATAAAAAGAGGGAGATAACGTGACAATGTGCGGGTATGTCATAGTTCTGAGGAAAATGAAGTTCATTGCATGTTCTGCTGCCCTGTTCTTCATGATTTGAGAACTGAATTAATTAATTCAGCCTAAATTCTATAATAATCCATGTCGCTTTAGATTCAATTTACTTATGGCATCTCAAAATGAGAATTTACTATATAATTTGGCACTGTATACTTATAAAGCTTTGAGAATATTATATAATGATGCAACATAATCTATAGAGCTGTAATACAATTATTATTTTTTATGGAAGAAAATCTGTTCAAATGTTGTTTGATGCTTATACAAATTCATATTCAACTTTATACTTCTGTTAATATCATGTGTATCCCCTTCAGAAAGGGGCCTAGGCCTAAATCTGAATAAACGTTTCGCATTTGCATTCTCTCTCTCCTCTCTCTCTCTCCTCTCTCTCTCTCTCTCTCATCTCTCTCTCTCTCTCTCTCTCTCTCTCTCTCTCTTCATTAATAATTGGTTATTTAAGATACACACGCCTATAGATGTCCAAGTAAGGCGGCGAAAGTGGCGTTGGGTCGGCCACACCCTATGGAAGGAGCCTTGCAACATCACCAGACAAGCGCTCGAGTGGAACCCGCAGGGGAAAAGGAAGAGAGGGCGCCCCAAACAGACCTGGAGGAGAAGCCTGCATAGTGAGCTGAGAGACTCCAGCCTGACATGGGAAGAGGCCAAGACCCTTGCCAGAGACAGGAGAAGGTGGAGGGTCGCTGTTGAGGCCCTATGCTCCGCTAGGAGCTATAAGGACTAAGATTTTATGATACACGCCTGGCGCGCGTGCGCACACACACACACACACACACACACACACACGTTCTCCTCATATTCACGTACACTGTAAGTATCTTTACACATACATGTACACAAGCGCACGCTGCATGCACACACACACACACACACACACACAAACACACACACGAAACACACACACACAACACACAACACACACACACACACAACACACACACACACACACACACACACACACACACACACACACACACACACATACACATCGTCAAAAAGTAAGAGACCTATGGTTCGAATCTTGTCCCTAACTTCTCGACCCCATTTCACTAGGATTTTATTGACAGGATGTCATTTTTTCTGACGACACCATGAATCAAAGTCGTCCTGTTTACACCGTTACTTTTGAAACCAGCAAAGATTCTCTATGACAATGAAAGAGATGCTCCTGGCAACACGGTGATAACATGTGAACGGTTGAATGCGTGTGAATCATTTGAATGCAAGCGCTTTGATTTGTTTGTTTTTTACAAGATGCTGCGCTATATAAATTCCAGATATTATCATTATGATCATAACAAAGTTTTATAGGTTAATAACAACACTAACAACAACAACAAACCACCGAATCCACCAACAGGAAAACTAGTTGATATGGTTGCGCTTGTGGTTCTGCAACGTGCTCTTCCCAAAGAAAGCCGTTGAGATTTTATGTGTGTAAGGCACGAGGGCCAGAGGTAGGTAGACCCAGGCGACGCTGGAGTGATTCCGTGGCAGAAACACTGAAAGTCCATGGATTGTCCCTCCTCCAAGCTACCCGCCTTGCTGCAGACAGGCAGTTATATCTCCCCGCGACGCCACAGAGTATAGCCTACAAGCGGAAGGAAAAAGTGAAAGTAAAGTAAAATAAAGAACACACACACACACACACACACACACACACACACACACACACACACACACACCTGCTATGGCTTTGAAACACTGCGATGTGACCCAGGCCAAAAGCTTTGTCAGTCATTGATAGAAGCCAAGCGCCAATGCCTACACATTGAATTGTTGCTATGTCGATAAAAATATATATTATGTTGAGATTGCCTTCAGCCATGACAAGCTATTCACATAACAACCCGCACTCTCCTTTAAACGAGAAAAAAATCCTCTGAAGTCGGAAAACGGCTGCCTATATTATGGCGAGGTACTTAAAAACAGTCACGCACAGAAACTTCTTATCTGGTGTGGAGTTTCAGTCTCACAGTGATTTCCGAGGTGGGATGAGTGAATCACAGTGCACATTCTGGGGGCCCACAGGGTGTTCAGCTGAGGAACGCACAACAGCAGCAATAATAACAACCAACAAGCATTGCGATCTGCTGAAAACAAAACTGAATATGATTTTGCAAGATAACAGTATCATGTCTGTTACTGTGTTGTATTATAATCATAGTACTTAAATCCACGATAGATTTATCGATGTGAAATTGACACTGCTTTCCCGGGGAAGTCTGTCCTCTCATCAAAATTAATAGCAATGTCATCTATTTTTCTCCTGTTTGGTGTGTGTGTGTGTTGTGTATGTTCTGTGTTGTGTGGCGTGTCTAGTGTCGTGCGTCTGCATTTCTCGTATGTGGTTGCGCGCGGCGAAGCTGTGGTCAGTTTTTGATGTTGGTATTGTGTAGGTGATGTTATTTGTTTTGTTTAGTTGTTTGTGTGTGTATTACATTACCTTTGCAGGTCAGACTGAAGCTCTTAACATAACAAGATTTTTATGGCAGGAAAATCCTGTGTCGAGTATGTGTCAGCTATTGCAAGGGCTACTTAAAATGTCATTAACAAATTGTTTACTCACCGTGATAACTTCTATCTCAACCTGCATTCCATAGGAGGAAATCTTGAGTCGGGATGTTCTGGTGACCTAGTGTAGCGGGTACGCACAAAATCAACACACAAAACATCAAGTTATTTTTCGCAGTGTAAACAGGTGCATGAGTAGCAGGCAGTTGGTTCAAGGTTGTAAAAGTTAGGAAATCCAATGCCACAACAAAAATAATATTGGCACAGAATGGACAATAGCTGTGAAAGTTGTTCATAACAAACCTTTATGGATTCAATGTTGAGTTTAAAATGACTAGAAACATGTCTTCACAGTATTCAAACAACACTTGTCGAGGTGGTGAATGCAGACACCATGTCTTACATCACGAAAGGAAAAGCATCGGGCGTATCCTGATTAAGTTGCTGACGATAATTGCAAGCAGCTCTTTCAGTTGCTCTCTCGCTTTGCATGGGGGGATCAGTTCATCTGAAACATTTGCAAATACTCGAGAGACAGATCAGAATTGATGACTTTCTGTCTCTCTGTTCCTGTCTCTGTCTGTCTGTCTGTCTGTCTGTCTGTCTGTCTCTCTATCTCTCTCTCTCTCTCTCTCTCTCTCTCTCCTCTCTCTCTCTCTCTCTCTCTCTCTCTCTCTCTGTCTCTGTCACTGTCTCAATAATTGGTTATTTGTGTATCCGCATGCACACACAATCTTCACACATTCACACACACTGTAAGTATAAAAAACAACATAAATAAATAAATATGTGTGAAAGAGCACGCTGCATGCATAAACACATATGAACGTTTATGCGCACGCTCTCTCTCTCTCTCTCTCTCTCTCTCTCTCTCTCTCTCTCTCTCTCTCTCTCTCTCTCTCTCTCTCTTCTCTCTCTCTCTCTCTCTCTCTCTCTCTCACTCACACACACACACACACACACACACACACACAGAGGAGAGACAGACAGACAGACAGAAAGAGAGAGAGAACAGAAAGAGAGAGAGAGATCATCATAAACACACGGACAGACAGAAGCAGAGAAGAAGACATAAAAACACAGACAAAAAAGGAGAGACTTTTCACATACAAAACACACACACACACAACAACAACAACAACAACAACACAACAACAACAACAAAGCAAGCAGGAGGGCAAACAGACTGATGTATGACTGCAAAGAATAAACAAAAGCACTGGATTGAAATATCAATCAGTTTGTATGACCGTAGTGCTTGTGATTGACGAAAGCAAGCATCACATGGGACGGGATAGCTCACTGGTCAGAACACTCGCTTTCCCCAAGCCAATATTGAGCAGCAATCGAGCGTGGTTACCAAGTGCATGTGTGACCGTTTATGCGCCTGGGCTTCATCAGTACAGACCCCCAGTTCTCCCAGCTGTGTATGGATGCTTGCCCTCTTTAGGGTCAGGGAAGGTAAAGCAGCGAGGGAGAGGAGATGTGCACCGCTCTCAGTATGCTGGCCCCTAGAGAAATGAGGTATCTGACGCCTCTCTCCCTTACGACCACATAGGTTATGGGACACCTTTACCTTCATCTGTTTAGGTCACACAAACAAATCCGACACTGTCCCTATTTCTGCTGCTGTACTAGATAATCAGAGATCCAACGATGTACAGATGCAGATGCAGATCAACAGATGAACAAAGACAGACATCCAGACAAAGTTGCCTCTATGTAGAACGGGGTCAAGGACGATGCAGGTCTAAGTCATGAACAACAATTCCAATGTCCTGTCAGCCAGCCTTTTTATTTCATTGGTTTGCTGGTCACTTCCTGTGCAGTTCTGTCCCTTTGGTGTTAAGGAATGTTGCGTCAATGCTGGTGGCTTTTCTGTGTGGAGTTATTAAAGCACTCCATCAATTAAAGGGCAGGGAGGAGGGAGCTGCATTGATGATCATGGAGTTTGTGTGAAATGAGGAAAACAGAAAAGGGAATCAAACAAAATTAAGATATGAGAGTGTGTGGAAGAAAGAACACGTTGTTTTCTTCTTCGTCGTCGTCGTCGTCTTCTTCTTCTTCTTCTTCTTCTTCTTCTTCCTCTTCTTCTTCATTTTATTCTTATTCTTCATCTTCTTCTTCTTCTTCTTCATCTTCATCTTCTTCATCATCATCATCTTCTTCTTCTTCTTCTTCTTCTTCGTCTTCTTCTTCTTCATCTTCTTCTTCTTCATCTTCTTCTTCTTCTTCTTCATCTTCTTCTTCATCTTCTCCTACTTCTTCTTCATCTTCTTCTTCTTCTCTTCATCATCTTCTTCTTCTTCTTCTCTTCATCATCTTCATCTTCTTCTTCTTTTTATACTCCTTCTCTTCATCTTCTTCTTCTTCTCTTCATCTTCTTCTTCTTTTCTTCATCTTCTTCTTCTTCTTCTACTCCTCCTCCTCATCTTCTTCTTCTCTTCATCTACGTTGTTCTACGTCTGCTTTGTGTACCTCATCAATAGCCTGTCTCTGTCTCTCTGTCTCTCTATAGCTCTGTATCTCTGTCACTGTCTCTGACTCTCTGTCTGTCTGTCTGTCTGTCTGTCTCGCTCTCTCTCTCTTCTCTCTCTCTCTCTCTCTCTCTCTCTCTCTCTCTCTCTCTCTCTCTCTCTCTCTCTCTCTCTCTCTGTACTATGTGAGTGTATGGGTACTGGGTTTATTTTAGTATATGATTTGATTTGATTTTATCTCTCTCTCATCTCCTTCTCATCCTCACCTTCCTCTTACTCTTCCTATTCCTCCTGCTCCTCCTTCTTCTTTATCTTGCTGCACTTGTTCTTTCTGCATGCCTCCTCTCTGGTAAGGGAATCTCTCTCTCTCTCTCTCTCTCTCTCTCTCTCTCTCTCTCTCTCTCTCTCTCTCTCTCTCTCTCTCACACACACACACACACACACACACACACACACACACACACAAACACACACACACACGCACTCACACACATCTAATGAGGGTTTTGTTTAGTATCCCTTTATCCCCTCCGGTTCCTCATCTCTTTTCACCATCACTGCTCTCTCAGCCTCTGTATGTTTTCTTCAACTCTCCCTGACATTAACATGGAATCTTCACAAACTTCAGACGAGCTGTAAAACTGTCTGGTGTGTGTGTGTGTGTGTGTGTGTGTGTGTGTGTGTGTGTGTGTGTGTGTGTGTGTGTGTGTGTGTGTGTGTGTGTGTTTTTTTTTATTTTTTTATTCTTTATATCGAGGATAATGGAATAAGCACTCATGTGCTTTTTTACATCCAGTCCCCGAGTGTATGGGGTTTTGTAAATTTTGTCATCTGTTTCTACCGGCACACAATGGCCTACTCTTCCGAAAGCGGAACAGGATTTAACGCGTGCGCAAGATGTTCTGCATGCGTTCGAACACGGGGCCTCGGTTTATGTGCTTGTGTGCTTGTGTGTGTGTGTGTGCTTGTGTGCTTGTGTGTGTGTGTGTGTGTGTGTGTGTGTGTGTGTGTGTGTGTGTGTGTGTGTGTTTGTCTGTCTGTGGCTGTGTACATGTCTGCCAGTGTATCTGTATGTGCCTGTAACTCTGTGTGTGTGTTTTGTGTGTGTGTGTGTGCGCGCGCGCGCGTCTCTATGTGTTTGTGTCTGTGCGTGGTGTGCGCGAGCTAAGGCGTGCAAGCAGGAGTGGGGTGGGGTACTATATATGCCTGTGTGTGTGCCTACTTTATTAGGTGGACATCCGCACGCATGCTCCACTGCCGACAAGTAACTTTAAAAGGTGTGTCTTCCTGCAAAAGGTAAAGGCAAAGGTGTCCCATAACCTACGTGGTCGTAGGGGAGCGAAGCGTCACAGACCTCACTTCTCTAGGGGCCAGCATATTGAGGGTGGTGCCCATCTCCTCTCCTTCGCTGCTTTGTCTTTCCTGAACCTAAAGAGGGCAGGCAGCTGGTGAACTTGGGGACAGTACTTAATAATAATAATAATAATAATAATAATAATAATAATAATAATAATAATAATAATAATAATAATAATAATAATAATAATGTATGGAATTTATATAGCGCTGAATCTTGTAAAGCAACAAATCAAAGCGCTCAGATTTCATTTCATACCACTTTAAGTCACGGCAGATTTCTCTCCGTGAAATTCGGGCTGCTCTCCCAGGGGAGAGCGCGTCGCCACAAGAGCAGCGCCACCCATTTTTTTTTCTTTTTCCTGTCTGCAACTGTATTTGTTTCCCTATCAGAGTGGCTTTTTTCTAAGAATTTTTCCAGGGACAACTCTCTTGTTGCCGTGGGTTCTTTTACGTGCGTTAAATAATTACGTGTAACACACGGGACCTCGGTTTATCGTCTCATCCGAAAGACTAGCGCCCAGACCACCACTCATGGTCTAATGGATGGGGGAAAAGTTTCGGGTCCAAACGGGGTACGAACCGCCGCACACTTCAGACCCGGACTTTTCGCTTTCTAGACAGGCGCGTTACCTCTAGACCACCGATCCATCCAAGGCGCGCAAACGGTCACCCATCCCAAGTGGTAACCACGCTCGATGCTGCTTAACTTTAGCTTGGGGGAAGCTGAGAGCTCTGACCACTGAGCTATCCCGTCCCCTAAAATACTGGTATCCTACATGGCAGCAGACAATAACAGAGAGCAGGTGAGGGCTGTTCAAACAGGAATCGTTCAGGTAACAGCAATTGACACTAACAGTCTACTCAGAAATGGTTTTTCGGGGTTGAAATACAGTTTACCAGTTTGGCCAGATGTCTAGGATGGAGGCCTAGTTCCTATGGAATCAGATAATTTTATAGAAACAGATTCTGATGTTGATAAGTACTACGTTTAAAACATTGATGGTTAACCATTCTTTATTCAATTTACATTGATGGTTAACCGCTCTTTATTCAATTTACATTGATGGTTAACCATTCTTTATTCAATTTACATTGATGGTTAACCGCTCTTTATTCAATTTACATTGATGGTTAACCATTCTTTATTCAATTTACATTGATGGTTAACCGCTCTTTATTCAATTTACATTGATGGTTAACCATTCTTTATTCTATTTACATTGATGGTTAACCATTCTTTATTCAATTTACATTGATGGTTAACCATTCTTTATTCAATTTACATTGATGGTTAACCATTCTCTATTCAATTTTCATGCATCATAAGCAGGCAACAAGGGGGGGGGGGGGGGGGGGGGG
>CM054134.1:47377844-47382844 GCA_028751875.1 Rapana venosa
GTAAGCAAAACATTAACTGACCACTTCACTGGTGTGTGTTTGATTTCTACGGTGGTAGTGCTGGTGGGGGGGGGGGGGGGGGGGGTTGGTGGTGATGGTTTTAAGAGTGGTGGTGGTGGTCGTCGTCGTCGTGCACGCGTGCGCGCGCACAGTGGCACGCGTACCATGTATGTGCAACTAGGCCTAGTGTAATGTCAATAGATCATTGATCCAGTTCAGTTTGACCAGTTGAATTTGGGAGGGGGGGGGGGGGGGGTTAAACTGAAAGCCTAAAAGCGTATTTCTTTTGCAGCTTTGCCCTTTCGTCTTGTAATAGTTACACTCTATAAAGTGTTATCTGCCTGAAGTGTCGATTGTTTAAAATTATGCATAATATTATGTCTGATTTGCCCACGAACTTCTTCGGCAAACCTGCCTTTACAGAACAATTGGCAGCATTAGACGTTCGTAAAACATGGAGAATTATCTGCTGCTGCAGTGGTGGTACAGCAACTGAAGCAGCAGCAGTCGACACCTACGCAGCATCTTTCCAGCACTTGGTGAGTGACCTCCCCTGCATTGGTGCATGCATTAACTTGGAAGATGTTGATGATGCTAACGATGCTGTTAGGACCAAAACAATGTGTTTGCATATACCATGAATGTTCAGGACTGTGAATGCAAGCTGGAAAAGAACTTATGTATTGTAAAGACGGTTTGTCGCTTGTTTATGTGCAAGCACCTTCAGAACTGAACGAGCAGTGGTGATTAGAGTCAAGTGTAGTGATTCACTCGTCACGCAACAGTTTTACATGCATGTCGTGTGGTGTTGTTTCATTACAGTGTGTTTTACTCCTCGGTGTTGTGAATGGTTGATCAGGATCTGGTCTGCCGCAGAGTGGTTTTGAATGTCAGTGACTAAACACTGGTGAACGTGACGCTGGTTATTTGCCAGTCATGTCGGTGTCGCATCCTCTGCTGAAGTTGCTGAAAGGTAGGTAGGCTGAACAAATGAAATGAGTCACTGAGCCAGACGGCTGGATCAATATATTGACAGAATATATGCCTCAGACATGGTTCCAGTTCGGCTGCAAACAGTTTTTTTGTTTTGTTTTGTTTTCACACCACGATAATAATGGGGGAAAAGATTAGCTTTACTAAATCGATCAATACGAGAATGTTTAGCTTTGGTTAAAATTTATATTCATGAAACAATGTTTTTAATTTTTATAGAGTTCTACTTCTAGATATCCTGTAATGCTAAAAAGAAGAAGAGTTATCACTCTTGTGGGTATGCATGCAAATGTGTTATTGATATTGCATGCTAGACAAACATTTGAACATACAGAATCAGGTTACAGTGGACACATTCACAGTCCATATGCCAAATTGCATAACACAGTGTCAAAGCAAAGGGCTAGCAAGAATAGACAAATCCAATTTAACAACCAAGTATTAAATCAGTTATGGGTTTGGCCTTGATTTCTGTAGAAACTTTAAGAGTAAAGACCTGTTTACATCATTATTAATTTGCTGTGATAATTGATATTCACTCACACAGATGATGTAGGCCTTGTGACAAAATAAAAGCAGGCCTTTGACTCCTAGTTTGAGAAAGAAAAGATAACTTGCAATTTGCCTCGCTTTGCTCTCTTTCTCCCCCAGGTAATGACTGACACTGTGATGACTAAAACTGTAAGAGGAATATAGTAATTATGCATATTTTGAAATAGAAATAGAAACTGCTGAGCTAATAATATTAGTTCCACAACAAATTATTGGTATTAGAAAAATGATTAAGCCATATGGAAGTAATAACTTGAGTAATGTTAAATCAGTCTGTACATTGAAAGTGTGTGTGTATGTGTGCGTGCATGTGTGTGTGTGTGTGAAAAGTGTCTGTTTTGGAGGTACACAGAGAGGTGGGATGTATCCGTGACAACAATCTCAAACTACATCCCCTGTGTCAGATTGTGGAAGACATCTTTCGTCTTGGTCTCCTCCGTGAGTATGGACAGCAAGAGGACATAGTGATAGTTGGATTGCAATTTAGTTAATTGTTATGTTTATGTAATTCATTAAGTAGAAGACTTTTCCTTTTTTTTTGGGGGGGGGGGGGGGTGGAGGTTGAAAATATATTCTTTTCAAATGAAATTTTACATTGTCTTGTAACTTTTAACATTTAAAAAATTCACCACCCTCACCATCTATTAGTCCAGCACCTGATTATCATCATGGAGAGCTCTACATTCCATCAAGGGACTTTCTAAACTTCCAGTTCCATTTTCTTTGATTCAGGTAGTTTTTAATTCCAGCATGCAAACAAATCAGTCAAACCTGGCATGATCGATGAATAAATATTGTCTTTTATGATCTAGTGTACCTTTTGTGTTTTGACAATCATTATTGGTAATCCAGTTAGGTTTTACTTGTTTTTTTAGGTTTGGGATGTTTTGGGGCTGTTTTGGTTTGTTTGGGGTTTTTGGTTTGGGTTTTCTGGGGATTGTCTTTTTTTTTCTTTGGGGCGGGGAGGGGGGGGGGGGGATTAACTGTTATGAAAAAAAACTTGTGTGGTAAAATGAGAGACTGTGTAGCATCTATCTAGTCATTGTGAAATTGGATTGTTTGGATCGTAAAGGACATGGTTTTGTACAGCTCAACTTGTTTCAGATTCAGTGATCCTGTTGCTCTAGTTAGTAGTTACATAGTCATAACCATAGAACTTCCTGGTTTCTTCTCAGTTTTTACAGCTGTTGTAAGTTTGTGAGTAAACTCAGTAAAGTCTTTTGGATTTGAAAATTCATAGAGAACTTTTATCAGGGAACCTGGTGATGGCCATCACTCACTGCGAGGTGGTCGCTTTACTCTAACTCGGTCTGGCTCCAGAACTATGTACGATTGTCAGCAATATGGGCTTAGTAGATTACTAAGATAGTGTCTTGTGTATGTTGGATCAGAACATTGTGTCATTTAGCTGTTAGCACCACATACAGAAGAGACCCAGAAGTAGTTCTGGGCGTCTTTAAGCTGGTGTTCTGATGACACCCTGATATTGATCAAGTAATGCTTCCTGAAAACTTTAAGAATATTAAAGAAGAAACTTAGGTATGACTGCAGAGATATCTCTGAATGAATAGTGTGGTAACAGCAGCTCTGGTGTGAGATGAGAAGATGAGACAGTAGATAAAACGGAAGAAAGTGGATGTACTGGAATAAAAAGGAAATGAGCAGCATGGGACTAGGAATACTTTGTCAGAATCTAAGGCTTCAAGAATAGAACAGCAAAACAAAACAAAAAAGACAAATCAGCAACCAACCAAACAAGCAGAAAAACATGAAAAGAAAAGTTATTCATGGTGAAGTATTCTGGTGGGAAATGGGGGTTAATTTTTTTTTTTTAACTTTTTTCATAACCTTTTCAGTTTGAGTTTGATGAATACATTTCTTTTTAATGTATGCTTTGTGTTTTTTGTAAATGGTGATGTTATCTTGATAATTCTTTAAGCTGGTGTATCAAAAAATTATTATTGTACGGTTAATATTGATACGTGTGCAGGAACTGGATCATGGTTCAACAAAGTGGACTACTGGAATGTCTTTGTCAAGTTGTCCCGCAGGTATTGCAGTCTTTATTGTTGTCTTTTTTTTTCCTTTCCTCCTCCCCGTCCTTCTCTTACCCCCTTCCCTCTTCCCCTTCCCAACCCCCCCCCCCCCCTCCCAGCTCTTCAGCAAGAACTCCCCAAGGTTCACCAATGGTGAGATTTTCCATGTAACTTAACTGTTTTTACCCACCATTAAGGTAGCCACATTCCAACTTCAGGGATGCCTTTTCTGTTTAAATTCAGTGTAAATTTTTTGCACAAAGAATCAAAACTTACATAATTTTTTTCAGATTTGGCGGGATGTCCTTTTTTTTCAAATATTTTTTCCCCAAAATATTTTGCCATGCATTTAGTTAGGTTAGAATTAATTGAACTCTTAACTTGCATTTAAAATCAGTCTTTTAGTTTGCTTTCAAGGGTTATTTCAGTCTTGTATGAGTCGGCACAAAAGCAGTGGTTTCATTTTTACAACTGCTGTTGGTACCACTAATGAAGTAACTATTGTCAGTGCCACTACCTGAAGTAAAGATAGAGAGATAGGTAGAGAGATATTGTTTTGTAATATGTACTTTAAAGAGTTATTTGAAATAAACATTTTTAAAAATAAACCAAAAGCTTGAAGTGTTGTCATCTCTTCTCTCTTTTTTTCCGGGGTTTTTTTTCATATACTGTTCTGGTGTCATGTTGTGCTGCTATTGATTAGATGTACATATAGGACAGATCTTACACAAGCTTGTCTGTTTTCGTATTACAGTGGTATGTGATTGATATTTTTATATATCTGCCAGATGTCACAAGTATGTCATATCTATGTGATTGCTTTGTGTTTGATTTTTAGGGCCGGTCCTGGCGTTTATCATGTCCTGGAGTTTGTCAAAGAATCCAAAAAAGTAAGTTTCTCTCTCTCACACACACACACACATCTCTATGTGCATAACTCTATGAATACACGCAAACATGCACATGGACACACACTACATGATATATATATACATTTAAACACACACTACATGCATTCAAACATACTTGCACAAACACACACACACACACACGCATACACACACACATACACACACACACACGAGCAAGCAAGTAAGTACATAAACACACACACACACACACACACACACCAATAACAATACTTTATTATTTTGATAAGCAGAGAAATGCATGCAAACAGCTGCATGTGGATTTTTTTATGTCAACAGGTACATGTGAGGGGAGGGGGGGTCCCATTTTTACTTCATTTATATTTCATTGAAAACCTTACTATGAACAGTGTATTTGAATTATAAACACACACACCCACTATAACTAGCATGAAACACCTGTTTCTCTGAGGCAAAAATCAAACGGAAAACCCACTTGTGTTTTCAGACAATGACAGATCAAGGCCGAGGGCGACTTTTCATTCGCGGG
>CM054134.1:47387844-47432844 GCA_028751875.1 Rapana venosa
ACCAAATACTGTGATGCATCTTATTGTGAAGACAAAAAATCAAATGATCGGGACGAAAGTCCCGAGAAACTTGAATGAAATGAACATCGATCTATGTATTAGGGTTCAAGTGAGATGCACGAGGTGCTGGTATCTGTATGCAATGTTAATAAACATGGGTATGCATACAGATCAAAGCTGCAGATCTAGACTTGAACAGTCTAGAATTCTTGGGAGACTTTTAGCATTTCACCTGTCAGTGCATGACATAAGAAAATCAACTGTTTTAAACTTACTTGATTCATGTGTGTGTGTGTGTGTGTGTGTGTGTGTGTGTGTGTGCTGTTGTTGTTAAACTGAATAAATGTGTGTGTGTGTGTGAAAATTATCAAGTCAAAATTGAGGGTAAAAGATTAAGTTCACACAACTTTCTTTTCATCCTGCCTCTGTGTGTGTGTGTGTGTGTGTGTGTGTGTGTGTGTGTGTGTGTGTGTGTGTGTGTGTGTGTGTGCAATTAATTACACTAAGAACTATTCCAAACAGTACCTTTTTGTGCTTAGTTTCAAAGTAAAATGTTTTACAATATTTAATACTTACATCATTACAACAAAGTGAGTGAGTTCTTTATATCATAACTGTCACTTTGTTTCAGTTGAAGTATTTATCATGTATCCAGGCCTTTTATCAGTTAAAAATACATCTTCTGATCATACCTGGCACATTATATACTATCAAAGAGTATATCTTTGCAATATCCCCTTTTAGTACCAATTTTTGTTGGTATTACCAAAGTGCAACATCCACATTTTATAAGTTCAATGTAGATTTCAAGGGTTTAGCCAATTGTTATTGTGAAGAAGCAAGCAGTGCATGAGGTATTGTGAAAATTGAGATTTTTCACTTAGTGTTTGATCTTTTGACAGAACACTGCTGGCTAACATCTCAATGCAACCTAGAAATTAAGCAATTTGATAACAAAACTGATACTGAGTACTGATTAACTTTTAATAATAGTTCATGATGAAAGTCTGCAGAAACAGACTCTGTGTGTGTGTGTGTGTGTGTGTGTGTGTGTGTGTGTGTGTGTGTGTGTGTGTTTTAGATTCAATACTTTTTGTTTTGACAACAGTGAATAAGCAGCCATGAGCTTCAATTCAGTCCCCATGTGCATGGAGCTTTTTTAAATATGTCATCCATTCTGTGTGTGTGTGTGTGTGTGTGTGTGTGTGTGTGTGTGTGTGTGTGTGTGTGTGTGTGTGTGTGTGTGTGTGTGTGGTTTTTCTTCTCTATTTTGAAAGATCATTTTCTTTCAAGGGTAATGAATAAGTAATCTGTGTGTGTGTGTGTGTGTGTGTTGCCTCGAATGTTTTGATTCAAGGAAAATGAATGAGTACTCCATTGATTTTTTTCTACATGCAGTCTCTGTGTGCATGCAGTATTTTGTCATCTGTTCCCTCTGGATGGTGTCATACTGATAATCTGTTTTCTTTTTTTTCTGAGCAATCAAATGCTATTGAGTCTGATTGTCTCTGCTTTCACTTGCATGTATTTGTGCATGGATGTGTGTGTATGTGTGCGTGTGTGTGTATGAAGGAGAGAGAGAGAGAGAGAGAGAGAGAGAGAGAGAGAGAGAGAGAGAGAGAGAGAGAGAGAGCAAGCAAAATTAAAGTCAACATTTTATTTCCAGATGACAACATTGAATAAGCAATGCATAACATTATTGTTGCCTTTTATAAAGCCATCCATCTAAAAATTAATAAAGTAACAACAAAATCAAATTGAAAATGTGTATGCGAAATGAATAACAGAAAAACCCAGGTATGTAGTTATTATTATTTCAATTAATCTATTATAACATTTTATTTCATATGTAACCAAGTATCATTTATCAGATTCTACATGTTTTCAGCTGACTGAGTTCATTCGATTGGATATAAGCTAGTCAGATACTAACAAGTCTCCTCATTAACCCCTGTCCAAGGTTCTTCCACTTCATGCCCTTTTTCAGGTGGGGGGGGGGGGGGGGGGGGGGGGGGGGGCTATGAGCTAAATATCACAACGATGACAGTCAATATGTACAGTATTTTTTGTCTGATGCTGTGAAATAGTATGTTTTAACACCATATCAAATTTGGCCATCATCAGTTGAATAGAAGTACCCGTTGCTAAGGTGTTAGTTAGCTAGAGTGGTGAAAAACTTTAAAGCCGATTTTCTCAGAATGTGAAATCGCTGGGTCACCCATTTCAAACACCCATAACTTTGTCAATTTTATAGATAGAATAATGTATCATACATCAAAAGAAAGGTAATGATCTGTAGATTTCAGAAAATATTACAACTCAATTTGATCCAATTATACCTTAAGACTCCTTTTGTAAAAACGGGTCACATATCTGATTGTATGTGCTGTATTGCTTTTTGAATTAAACGAAAGTTTGCATCTTGAAAACAAAAGAAAAGACATGTAAGAGCTGCGTTATGAATTTGGTAACTAAAATATGAAGAAGAAAAAAACCTAACAGACAAACAAATATAAAATATAAAAAAAAGAGATTGAGCTTGTAAGTCAACAATGTTCTCTGTAAATTATTTTATTTTCTCTCTTAAATTTTTCTTCTTTTTTTTGATTTATGGGGACGGGATAGCTCAGTGGTCGGAGCACTCGCTTTCCCCCAGCCAAGTTAAGCAGCGTCGAGCGTGGTTACCAGTTGGATGGGTGACCGTTTGCGCGCCTTGGCTTCAGTACAGTTCCCCCAGTTCACCCAGCTGTAAATGGGTACCTGCCCTCTTTAGGGTCAAGGAAGGTAAAGCAGCGAGGGAGAGGAGATGGGCGCCGCCCTCAATATGCTGGCCCTAGAAAAGTGAGGTCTCTGACGCCTCGCTCCCCTACGACCTTATAAGTTATGGGACACCTATGTCAGTTTTAACAAACTTACGCAGCTTTGTTTCTCTCACACACTCACATGAGCCATGCCTGTGTCTGCAGAGCAAGGTTCGGGTGGGCGACATTCTGGATGAGATATTTGGCCACAGTTTGAAAGGAGCCAAGAAAAGCAAGGTAAGCAAGCTTATGCCCACAAGCCCTAGATTTTTCTCGTCACAACTTGTTTTTCCCAGATGAGCCTGCCTAGTATGATTTGTTTGCTGATGTTAGATGATTTTGTTGTTAATATTCCACAGCTTAAAGATGGGGGTCACCCAGAATATGCAATCTGACCCTCTCATCACACCTGGGAATCACTGTGAGATTGTTAATGCATACTGTATGACAAGAAAATTGTGTGTCTTTGTGGCTGTTTCAAACTACCTCACCATGTAAGCAGCCAAATTCTGACTTGTAAGGATTTTCTTAGTTATGCTAGGTGCTTGTCATGGCTTAAGACGGTTCTGTTATATAAGTTTCAGTGCATTGCAACATATCAGTGTAGGTGTTTATATGTTGCCTTCATCAATAACTGACAAAGCAGTTAGCTTGGGTCAACATGCTTTGAAATGTTAGATTTTTTTTTTCACATATTTTTCTTTTTATTTTATCTTGTACCATCTACACCTTACTGTACTCAGACAGAAGAAATTTAAAATATGCTAAAGATCGTGTATGCACCTAAAATATTCCAAAACTCATATCTGTGTTAGTGCAGTGTGGAAACATTAAAATACGCAGCACTGTTTCCAAAGATTTCACCAACACACTGGCTCATGGCATTAGTGATTTTGCTGAAGAACTCCTTTTTTTTAGCAGATGTGATGTAGAGTGTGTTGAATATAATATATAGTGTATGTAGTGGTGCCTCATTGGTAACACTGAAGTGAATGAAAGAGGTCTGTGCTGTTTTGCACAATGTACAAAATATTCTTTGCGTGTGCAGGTGAAGGAGCTCTTCCAGTTATACAAAGGAATACCTGTGTATGCAAGTTTTATCAAGGTAAGTTGCTTTTAGCAATTGGTGGAATGCAGTTTTATATTAGCTTTGAGTTTCTATATAAAATGAGGGGGGGTGGGGGATGGTTGGCTTGGTTTTTCAAGTCTTTAAACTTCAGTAATGGGCCTTTCAGTTTCTTACATATTTACCCTATAGCTGTGATCAGTGTGTTTTATCATCCACCCCCACCCTCACTTCACTCACTCCCCACCTCAGACATTCATTAGAAATACTAGCGTATTAGGTGTATTTTTCCTTCCCAACAAAGGGTGTGTGTGTGTGTCTATCAGTATGTATTTGTATGGATGGTGTGAGTATATGCAAACAGAAGTACATGGAATAAGATTTTTTACTTATTGTCTCAGGTTAAAAAAAGAAAGTTACAAAGTAATCCACCTCACATCAGGTAGTATGTTTACATTACACAAATGGGTATGAAGAGCTTAACCTATATAGATTCTGACCTAATTAGATATAATGGATGTCAATCAGTAAAACTGGCTTACAAATGACTCTTAACAATCCTTTTTTTTTTTAAAGATATGATTGCTTGACAAGTTTTGATTGCTTTTGAAGTTTAAAACAAAACATTTTCACATCAGTAACGCCATTTTGATTCTCGTCAACAGGCAAAGGATTCCAACGGCCACATTCACCGTCATGTAGCCAAACTCTTGCGCAAAGCAGACATCCTCATGGTAACTCCTTCACGACAGAAGAGGCGAGGCACCAAGCGAGGTGAAGGGGAGAGCACTGGAGCTGGTGGCAATCGCAAGTCTGTGCATTCTTTGCTGCCTGAAGATGAGCAGGATGAAATGCCGGCACATGATCCAGATGGAAAGTAAGATACCCTCAAGTCAGGTTAAGTCAAGTCATTTCTACTGCTGCCTGTTGTGGGATAAACAAAGTGTTCTCAATTTGATTTGACTTGACGCGTGGGATGAACAAAGTATGGTCAGTTCAAGTCATTTTTACAATCACCAGTTGTATAAACAAAGTATTCTTGATTTGATTTGATTTGGACCTGTGGGATGAACAAAGTGTTCTTGGTTTGATTTGATTTGACTTGTGGGATGAACTTAGTGTTCTTGAGTTGATTTGACTTGTGGGATGAACAGAAACAAAGAGAAGGATAGAAAAGAGGGAATTCCTAGCACAGAATTTCCAGAAGGTGGGGATGCTATTTAAACTGACAGGCCCCCGGCATCCCCATGGGGGATGGATGATAATGGGCAGTGTACTTACTTTCATCATCACCACCCAGAGGCAGAAAAGGTTGAAGGGTAATGAATATTGTCTCATTCATGCGTTCATTTGATTTGTTGTGTGGACTACACATGAATCTATATGATTGAATTCCAATGATTTGGCACAAAACAGATTGGGGGGGGGGGGTGTTGTCTGTTGCTGCATAAAAAGTGAGCTCAGTCATTTATCAAAATTTAATATTCTTCCTAAAATGTTTATCAATGTTTGTAACTTAACCTGTAGGTGGGCTGCCTTTTTGTAGACTCTTGTGTGTGTGAATGTGTGGGTGAGTGGGTGTAGGCATGTTTGCATGCTTTTTGGCCGGAGTCTGTGTCTGTCAGTATGTTCAATGTAACTGTCTGTTAGCCTAACATGCATGCCAGTCACACAGTGAGTACTTGCAAAATAAAAGTTTGTGAATGCTTGTAACATTTTAAAACTGTCACTGCGTCTGATCTTGAAATGATAAGGAGGACTAACCTTGGTTGTTTCAGAGTGGCCTTTGATGTGATCTACAGGGGACAGCACTCTCTGAAATCAGTGAGTTTGATGTAAAACCACTTTTATTGCCTTTTCTTTCTTTAGTGCACATTTACAAATTTTTATTCAAATTTGACTAAGTTGTTCAGATATGAAAAATTTTAAGATGGGTTGGTTGTTTTTTTAATCAAATAGAGCAAAGTAAAGGGTAAATATCAACTTTAGAGACATTTACATTGAAACTGCTTTTTCTGTGAAGTGATTACTCAGAACTAGGGGTTCAGGAAAGAATGGTTGAATGTATCTATCCTCTAAAGTAAACGTTGAATCCCTGAAGAAAAGTGCTTATCCCCTGTAAATGCCTATCCCCTATGATAAATATTTACCAAAACAGCATTATTTACTGATTTTGCTGCATTTTTCTCTTGTCAATTTGTTCCTTTCTCACAGTGTTGTGTTCATGATGTTGTGTGGACTAGTAATTAGGGAATATGCAGTGACAATAGAGCGTGAAAGTTGTGCTGTGTCATCATTCAGTAGATGAGGAAATGTGCAGGATGGCCGAGTGGACAGAATCCATGATGCTGTGGGGGCCATTGTCCACAACCCTGACAAACTGGAAGAAGTAAGAGAATATATTTGTGGTTGGTGTGTGTGTGTATTTGGTGTGTGTGTGTGTGTTTTATTTTTAATTTTTATTTATTTTATTCTTTTATATCAAGGATATTATTTATTTTATTTTTAAAATAAAATAAAATAAATAATATCCTTGATATAGCACTTATTTGTATTTTTACATCCAGTCCTGTGTATATGCGGTTTTGTAAATTCTGTCATCTGGTGTTTGTGTTTGTGTGTGTGTGTGTGTGTGTGTGTGTGTGTGTGTGTGTGTGTGTGTGTGTGTGTGTGTGTGTGTGTGGAGTAGCAATTCAGAGATTTATGTGAAAGCAAGCAGATAGGAAGGACCAAATTTTGAGAAAAGTTACCAACAGCACATTTCTGTTTGCAGTTTGTGACCATATGTACCACAGAAACTACCATTGTGGTCACAAGGAAATCTGATGGCAAGGTTTGTCAGTTGGAAGTGTATGTGTGTACTTGAGTGTCATCTTCTCTCTCTTCTCTCTCTCTCTCTCTCTCTCTCTCTCTCTCTCTCTCTCTCTTTCTTTCTCTTTCTCCCCCTCCCCACCATCCCCTGTACATTTATCGGCATCTTAAACACTTGTATGTAGGAAAACAACTCTGATTCCTTTTTCATGTCTTTGTGTTTAGTTGATTGGGTTTGGGGTTTGTTTTGTTTAGTCAGTTTGCATGTATGATACTTGCCTGCTTGGTTGATATGGATTTTTCTATAAGGATGTAGACTAAGACATTGGAGGGCCTGCTCATAACTCGACCTGGGAGCTCATAAGAATTCCTATTAAGCTTTGCCAAGACTTGATCCAGTGACCTATGGACTCTTAGGATTACATTTGCTTTACCCAGAGGACTACAGTGTAATATTGTAAATCCATTCTCCTTCATAAAGGTTCCATTTTGTAATGGTCATGTGTTTATTTCAGACAATTCCATTTTGTAATGGTCATGTGTTTATTTCAGACAATCGATAAAGTTTTGAAATAAGTCAGATGATGTGTAATGTTGTGATGTGGTAGTGATGGTAAAGTATGGGACTAGGTTTACTTACATGTGGGTGTGGTTGTGTTTGTGTCTGTGTATCTATGTGCCTTTTTGTCTGTGTGTGCTTTGTCAAGTGATATGGATAGAGAGGGAGGAAACAGTTTTGCAACTGCTGTGGAAACAAACATTCTAAACAAGTTACCTGTAAAAACTTTTATTCGGATTTCAACTGCTTTGTCTGTCTTTCTGTAGTGACAAGGGTAATTGAGTTATGGAGCTGGAGAAATCAGACATGTATTGTAGCTTTCCGCATAGATGACTTGTAGCATGTACTTACACAGCAAACGCATTACTCTACTCAGTCTACTTTGCTTGTTTAAGAGGCTAATGCCTGTGTCTGCTTCCATGTCATGCAGAGGTTGACGGAGCATCCCTACCCAGAAGTGTCTGCCTGTGGTCGCCGCACTGACTACATGAACTACTTTGCCTTCATTGCTGGGTGGGTGTAGGAGAAAGTGTACAACTTGGTGTTTATTTTCCTTATGAAGAAAACACCTGTAGAATTCACTGTGGTCTCTTTTGCTTGCTACCAAAACTGTTGCCACAGTGGCTTTTCTCTCAGCTGGGAATTGGCGGCTGCTGAAGACAGAAAGTCTTGATATTTATTTTTGTGTGAATGAAAGAGACCATCACTCCTTTAGGAGACTACTGTTTTCAGTTCAGTTTTTAGGGTCAGGAGGTTCTTCGTATTGTGAGGGGCGTGGGGGGTGGGGTTGTTAGTTTTGTTGATATCTCAATGTATGGATTTATTTATACCACTTTAAGTCACGGCAGATTTCTCTCCGTGAAATTCGGGCTGCTCTCCCCGGGGAGCGCACGCCACCACAAGAGCAGCGCCACCCTTTTTTTTCTCTTTTTTTCCTGTCTGCAACTGTATTTGTTTCCCTATCAGAGTGGCTTTTTTCTACAGAATTTTGCCAGGGACAACTCTCTTGTTGCCGTGGGTTCTTTTACGTGCACTAAATAATTATGTGCAACACACTGGACCTCGGTTTATTGTCTCATCCGAAAGACTAGCACCCAGACCACTCCTCATGATCTAATGGATGGGGAAAAAGTTTCGGGTACAGACAGACAGACATTGACTGTCATTGTGCATTTGGCAGTATGATGAGAACAGATGAATTTGGGCTGCTGGTGATAGTTTGTTGCAAAGTTTGTGGCATATTTTACAGCTTTTGGAGTTATGCAGGTGTGTGAATATGTGTTTGTTGGGTAGAGGGAGTGACAAAATTACAGCACCATGAAGTCTTTAGCTGGAGTTTTGTTAACATGCTTGTGGTCTGAACTGATGCATCATTTGTGTGTATGTATGTGCATATGTGTGTGTGTGCACATGCATACATGTGTCTGGATCTGTCTGTGTTTGTGTGTGTGATGTGTGTGTGTGTGCACATAAGTGCGTGTGAGTGTGTGTGTGTGTGTGTGTAGAAGAATGCAGATGGGTGTGCAAATGCCTGCTATTGCCTTTATCAGTGCACAACTTGCATGAAAAAACAGGGGAGGGTGGGATAGCCTGCTGGATAGAGTGTTGAGCTTGTTATCTGACAGCCTGAGGTGGCCCCACCACAGAGGCACCCATGCAAGAGGATTTTACCCTGGATTTTACATCATTACTAACTATGCTGTCCCAAAAGTCTTTCATATGAGACTATAAACCAAGGCCCTGAGTGCAAATACGCACAGAACATCTTTTGCACTTATTAAAAACCTGTTCCACGTTTGGGAAGAGTAGGCCATTTCATGCTGTAGGAACAGATAATTTTTTTTTTTAAACACATGCACACAGTGTCATGTTTAGACACCTCTCCAAAGTCAGAATGCAGCAACCTTAATGGTGGGTACAAATGGTTACATATGCAAAATCTCACTATTGGTGAACCTTGAACCTCTAGCTGAGGAATGGGGGGAAAAGAAAAGAAAAAAAATGGAGTGAAAAACCTTTCAGGTTGCAGTATAACTGTGAACTTGTAAAACTGTTTAATTGGTTTGGGGGGTGTTGGGGGTGTTTTGTATGTGTGTGGGTTGTTTTATTTTATAGTTTGCTGCTCTCCCAAAGTATTTTTCTGAGGATGATAGTAAGCTGGAGTGGGGGGAAAAACTATGGGTTTTTTTAATTTTTATTTTGACAACAGAATAGCACGAAACAATCCTGAATGACCTGCTTGTCATAAAATTGTACCAGATGGAAATGATTTTTAAACATGGAAACTTCAGAAAGGTGTTATGAACAGAATAGTGTGTATAGAACTGACTTTTTGTTTGTTTATTTTTAAGCATGCTCAGATTGGTCTGTTCATGATATGAAAGTGTGTTAATGTGATTATATGAATAAAATGATGTGAATAGATGGTTAAAACAAAAAGGGGGCATCCACCATAGGTTCTCTCTCCTAAAAAAGGAAAAGGGGGAGGGGGGGTGGATCCACCTTAGGCTCTCTCCGTGATAAGTACTGTGTTTTTCTGATTGCAGAGAGACAACTTGCAATCTTGCGAAGAATTTCCAGTGTTATGTCTTTGAAACCCCAAAGGCAGATGAGGTGTGTATTGGTGGCCACTGCCTACTTTTTGGCCTTTGACTTAATCATCGGTATGACAGAGTGTATAGTAAAATGAGTGGTGTGTATGGGTTTGTGTGTGTGTGTGTGTGTGTGTGTGTGTGTGTGTGTGTGTGTGTGTGTGTGTGTGTGTGTGAGAGAGAGAGAGAGGGAGAGGTAGAAGCCATTACATTTCTTTTCTTTGGTGGTTGTGAACATCTGATATAAATCGCATAATAATACATTTGTGAATTGACAGGTCATACTTTTCTCTTAACTTCAGCACATACAACTTATGATATAGTGCCTGTTTTATGTATTTTGGATAGGTTGAAACACTGTTTTGAGTTAGAGTATTAACAAGGTTGACCTCCCAAATTGATTAGGGTTTAATCATTTGTGTCATTTTCTATTTGAGTGTTGATCTGTTTCTAATACATCTTGATTTTTTTTTTAATCTTATTTTTAGAATGGTCAGAAGTGAATCACTTTTTGTTCCTCCTTTTTTTTTGTTAAGTTTCTTTAAATGTGAAATAATACTTATCTGAATGCAAATGGCATCAATAGCATGTTTTAATGATAAGTAGCATACCACTCTTGAGTTATTGATTATGTGTCATTGTGTTAGTGAAATGAGTGATTTTCTATTTTCAGGCCAAAAACATTCTCTGCAACATTGGTAAGTAGCGTTTTCTGTGGCATAAACTTCGACTTATATGGCCAGCTATGCAGAAATTAGCATTAAACTATTTGGGTCTCTGTTTTTCAGTGCCTTGTATTTAACACAAAATCAAGTAATGAAAGTCTAAATTTCATTGAAAATTGGTAAAAAGAAATCCCTGGTCAGTTATGTTATCTGGACTCTCCCCCAGTTTTCTTTTTTC
The DNA here is from genome assembly GCA_028751875.1 of Rapana venosa. Classification (NCBI taxonomy): domain Eukaryota; kingdom Metazoa; phylum Mollusca; class Gastropoda; order Neogastropoda; family Muricidae; genus Rapana; species Rapana venosa. The sequence goes on from CM054134.1 coordinate 47,398,576, forward strand.
ATAAAGCATATCTGGCTGGTAGCTTTCCACTTGTGAAGTAATTTGGGGAATGGGGAGGGGGGGGGAGAGAACATGTCACTGTTTTATCATATTTGTTTTCAGCAAGAACATTTTACCATGTCTTTATCATAGTTCTTCGCCATTTATCAAGAGGGTCAGAGTGAGTCAGTGATTACAATGTCAGACTGTGGATCTGAAAGGTCTGCAAGTCTTTGTAATGAGAATGTAACCTGAGATACATCCTGCACTTGTTAGAACAGGTTGTAAGGGAGACACTCAGAAGCTGATTCTGCACCTGGTGTTCACTAGTATGTTGGTTCATGGACCTAGTGAACTTTGTGCCTGGTATATTTCTTGGCTGATGGGGTGTAAGATATGTGGGATATTCTGCTTATTGTCACACCTTGGCAAAGCCAAAACTGAAAATTTGATGGCTATCACTTTAACAGTGATAAATAAACAAATACTTTTTATAAATTGTCTGTGAAAAAAATATTTATAGAAAATCTGTTATTTTCAAAAGAAAGTCAGTGCTTTTATGAAATGTCTTTGTCATGTTCTTTATTTTGCCATGCTGTTGTATTGTCATGCTTTGTCCTTCCTTGTTTTACTGTAATACATCTCTTGACATGCTGAGATGTATCCTTTATATGCTGCTATAACTCCTTTCTGTGGGAAGGGCAGTTACCTCAAATGAATTTAGAGGACGGGTGTTAACACTCTTCTCGTGTTTCATACACCTATAGCTGTCTGACTTTCCATCATGTAGGGACGCATCGCTCTGGTTTGGCCAGTAATGGTATGATCTATTTTGAGAGAAAGGTTCTCTTTTGATAGTTCTTATCTGTACTTGTTGTTTGGAAATGTGTTGTAACGCCTCTGTTCTTGTTACCAACAGCCCAAGGATTTGAGAGGACCCAGTGGTTTCTGTAGCCAGCTGCTGGGTGTGTTCATGCAACGAGACGGAAAGGATGCAAGACTATGTGTGTACATGTGGGATCTTCACCGGCAAGTGACTTCAGATCAGAATGACAGCTTGGGGCATCTCCTGCAATTTTGTTTTCTTTGGGAGGAGGATTGGTGGTTTTGGGAGGGGGTAGGGTTGTGTTTTGGGGTTGTTTTTTTTAGTGGAGGGGGGAAGGAGTGGGAATGTAAATAGAGGCTTTTTAGATTTCATCAGGCAGACTTTTAGACCTGACATGTTTTTGATCTTGCATATCATGTTTTGTTTGGAACTTTTTGAAAGCTTGAATCTGCTACCAAAGCATTGGATGTAAAGGGTGCTTTGTTTTTGACTGTTTCAATGTGAAGGGAAGCCTTCTTTAAGCCTGGTTGTTGTAATGGCTTGACAAAGTGTTGGACCTGAGAGTGGCTTTGTAGGGATGAGAAATGATGGGTCTTTTACTGATCAGTTAGGTCTGATGCTGTATTGATTCCTTTAGCGTCATTGATTCCTTTAGCGTCTAAGTATCAACATAGTGGTAGGTGTCTGCATAGTTTGTTCATAAAGAAATATGTGTCAGTGCCGATTATGTATATGATGATGAAGGCTTTTGTGTCTCTCTGTATGATTTGGTTTGTGTGTGTGTTTGTGTGCATGCTGAATACTCATGTGTTTTTTGTTTTGTTTTTATGTGTGCATACCAAATGCTCAAGTGTGAGTATGTGTGTGTGTGTGTGTGTGTGTGTGTGTGCAGGCACACATACAAGCATGCACTTCCCATCAGTGGAACACACCCCAGCAAGTCATTCCATTTTTTATCGATCACCCATGTGCTTTTTGCCTAGTTGCAATCATGCTATGTAAACATTCGGAACAACAAAACTATTTATATTGATGCCATCATCACTGTGCAATGTTCTACTTTGAAAAATGTAGCTCTAGTGTGTCAAACTTGGTGTCATCCTATTTCAGAGACACACACTGAATGTTGATAGAAATGAATAGACTTAGTATGTTGATTTTCTTTCATGCTGTCATCTCATTGCATGTGAATCATTTTCATACGTGAACAAGATTTCCTTCATAGTGGATGGAAAGAGACCAAAAGGAAGACCTAGCAGAACCTGGGCTGCCTGTATTGCAGATGATCTTAGAGAAAGGGGCATAAATAAGGAGGAAGCTCAAAACAGAGAGAGATGGAGAAGGCTCATCAATGTCAAACCTCCCCTGAGAGAAACATGACAAAAAAGGAAGAAGAAGAGAAGAAGAACAAGATTTCCTATCAACTCATCATACTTTCTGTCTTGGCTTCATAATATGTTGAAACATAAAACACGCTTGCAAAAATGTGTTCCATTTTGATGATCTAAATACCACAGGTCCAAATCTGTAGGCTTTTATGTGTTGTGAATTCTGCTTGAATGTGTTGTGATGCTGCCCGGTCAGAGCATCAGTGTATGTAGATATGATGTGATTGTGGAGCTTAATGATGGTAGAAAATGGAAAGTAATATGGGTAAATGGATGCAGTTTGTAGGACCAGTCAGCTTGAACATGTGATTTATTGGGTCGGCGCGGGGGGGGGGGGCGCGCACACACACACACATGTGCACAGGGAGGACGGGATAGCCTAGTGGTTAGAACATTGCACTTGCAATCTGATGACCCGGGTTCAATTCCTGTTCAAGGGGATATTTTCCCCTGGAGTTAACATCAGTGCAGACTCCACTCTCCCCAAAAGTCCTTCGGATGAGACTATAAACTGAGGTCCCGTGTGCGAACGCATGCAAAACATCTTGTGTTCACGTTAAATCCTGTTCCGCTGTTCGTAAGAGTAGGCCATTGTGTGCCAGTGGGAACAGATGACAAATTTACAAAACCGCATGCAGACTGAATGTAAAAAAGCACATAAGTGCTTATTCCATTATCCCCGATATAAAAGAAGGAAATGAAATAAAATAAAATAAAACATGCACATATTCGATTGTAAGAGAGACATTTTTAATGAGTTTATTATTTTTATGTTGTATCTATAGTTCCTCTTTGACCTCACTTCTTTATGTTAAAAAGAATTAAAATCCTTTCATATCATGGTTATCAATTTGTTGTTGAATATGGATTCCAAGCTTTTCTGTGCAATGTCTGTTCATGAGATTGTTTTATTCAAACATGTCTTATTTTGAGCAACACTGTATTTACACATTCATCCCAGGTTTAGCCTTCTATTGTGATTTATCATGCTTTTACTCATTGTCTTTTTAACAGTTTGTGTTTTTAAACAAACAGTCGTCTTTTGAAGTCACTTTTTGTGATGGTTCATCTTTTTTGAGCCATGTGTGGAATTGTACAGGCTTTTAGTTGAATATTGTGGCATAGCTCTGAATTTTATTTGACAAACAGTGTAATTGTTTTCAAAGCATTCTGTGTTGTGATAGTTTTTGTTGTATTGTGATATACAAGCACTCCTTTTTTTACCAATTTTGAGGCCAGAATTTTTTTTTTCTGTGCTGTGATTCTTGCGTTCAGTAAGCATACACCAAGTTGTTCATTTCTGTGGTTTTTGTTTGGGGATTGAATCTCTGGAGGCAAAGCTCGGATGTTTTGAATGTTTGAAGAGTTGTCATTATTTTGTGTTTTACCGTCTTGCTTGATGTCAACAAACGAGGGGAGATAAATAGATGTGTTGAGTGGCTGATAAAAAGAAGACTTTTTTTTTGGTCATGAAGTGGTCTTGGGAGCAAAATAATTTGAATTAATTTTTACTGTGAAAGAACATTTGAACAGCTTTTTGCTTGTTCACTTCCTTTCCTACACACTAGTATGAGAGCACACACACACAATCACACACTTACACACACTCTTTGTCTCTTTTGCCAAACCAAAGCCATTCATTCCAGAGGTTTGTACTATAGTGATCCCCCACGATGTCAACCCGGATTCCTCCAGACTGAGAGGTACTCATATTTTGGGAGAAAGCCACTGTGTGTTCTTTTTCAAGAAATCTAGTTACTGGTTGGGCAGGACATCAGGTTTGGGTTTGGTTCTTTTTCTTTTTTTCTAAATTTTGGGAGGGTTTTGGGGTAGGTTTGTTTTGGGGTTGTTCTTTTGTTGTTGTTGTTGGTTTGGAGGGGTTGGGGAAGGGGGAGTTGTTTTTTATAACTGCAGATGATGGACTTGTTCCTTGTTGTGCAATATTTTCTGAAATAGTTTTGTCATGCAGTGTTGTGATGGAAGGGTAAATCTTTATGACATATCTTAGCTAAAACCCAAAGGTATTATTTCCTAATTATTGTAATGAATCAATATACATTATTTTATTGTTGATCCTGATTGTGTATCAAAGGAAGTAGTATTTAAAGATGGAATGGAAACCTTTGTTTGTCTAAATAAACGAACAGAGAGTGACTGTGCTGGTATGTTGGGTTTAGTAGTGTTTATAGATGGAACGGAAACTTTTGTTTGTCTAAACAAACAAGCAGTGAGTGTGTGCTTATCTGTTGGGTTTGTGAGACTATGACTTTTCAGTAATGGTATACTGCCCTCTTTATGTACAAGGCGTTGAATCACACGATAAGTCATTTTGGCGCAAGAAAGTGTGGATCTGTCTTTGTTTGAAATCAGTGACTGGCCCCTTCTGTTTAAATCTACTTTTTTTTCTGTGACTTTTTTCTTCTTCTAAGATTATTGTATCCCCCACTTGTTTAGGATATCAGTGTTAGAAATGTTTGCATTTCTAAAACTCTTTGTTTCTGTGTCGCTTTCCCTCCCTTTATGTCTTATCACGCCATTTGTTGTATTTCTGGGAATTACCGTGCACTTTAGTTTAATCTCTGTGTACGGTTTGTACAGCAGTGTCCAAGAAAAGCAAGTTATATGTAGGCATATCTTAGAGATGCATGCTTCCTTTCATGTGCCTTCCTGTATATATTTATACATAAAGACCACTGTATTTTGGCTTAGGACACAAACAAGATACAACACTTTTAGGGTTTTGGTATGGATTTTTTAGCTTTTCCCTCTCGGGTTTACCAGAGCTTGTGTTTTGAAATGGTTGAGAACAGAACATTTTATCAGTAGGTATCATTTTTAGTGTTCCCATCTGGCATCAAATGTATATATAAAACTAAACTTTTTTTTAAAAAAGAGAATATTGGATGACACTACTATATTCTTATACACTTTTCCATCAAGAACATCTGACAGTTTACTCAGATAAATCCTTTCCCTCAGAATCCTTTTTTTTTTTCTTACATGAAAACTGGACATGGTAAATTTTGTTATGTAAAATGATAAAGGTAAAGCGGACATTTTCAGCCCTTACATTGCTTATACGTTAACAGCATGTCAGATGACAATGTGTGGTACCAAGTCTTATGTACTTGGGTGCCATTGGTTAATTGATATCCAATGCTTGACAGTGTAACATTCTAAAGAAAAGCTGGTAACACTTTTCTGAGAGCAATAACCAGTAAGGCTGTTACCAAAGCACTCCAGTCATCTCCCATGCCAAAGTATGCATGACTTGGATATAATCTGAGAACAGATTTTCTCTGATGTAGATTAGATGTACTTGTATGGTGGGTGGGGGGGGGGGGGGGGGGTTCACCTGTACAGTTGATGTAAGCCCAAACTTGCATTAAATGTATAAGTGCATACATGCCTAGAAAGCATGTACTAAAGCTGAAAAGTGGCCAGGTGACAAGCTCCATAAAAACTGCAACTGCTCTCTCTCTCTCTCTCTCTCTCTCTCTCTTCTCTCTCTCTCTCTCTCTTTCTCTTTAGACAGGGACGGGATAGCCTAGTGGTTAGAACATTGCGCTCACAATCTGACAACCCGGGTTCAATTCCCATTCAAGGGGATATTTTCCCCTGGAGTTAACATCAGTGCAGACTCTACTCCCCCAAAAAGTCCTTTGGATGAGACTATAAATCGAGGCTCTGTGTGCGAATGCACGCAGAACATCTTGCGCACACGTTTAATCCTGTTCCGCTTTTCATTAAGAGTAGGCCATTGTGTGCTGGTGGAAACAGATGACAGAATTTACAAAACCGCATACCCACAGGGACTGTATGTAAAAAAGCACATAAGTGCTTATTCCATTATCCTCAATATAAAAGAATAAAATTTAAAAAATAAAATAGATATGTTGAAAGCATTCTCTTCAGTCTTACAGGCATGAGTCTGATGAGTCCACAGTGAAGAATTTACAATGTAATCACTTGCTGTGGTCTTGTCACTAACCTTCTCTTCATTCAAGCCATTGAAACAGTGTTCCAGTCACAATATTGTTCATTAAAAAAATATATATATATATTTAAAAGTCAAATGCTGTTGTTTTGTTTTTAAGTGTAACTCTTATTTCTTGAATGTAGCTAGCTAAAAAGACTACAAAGAAAATGTCAGATGGAAATGACCTTAACACTGCTCAAAAAAAAAAAAAAAAAGATTTTGGTTGGTTTTGTTGTGTTGTTTTTTTGGGGGGTAGTTTAATCTGGTTTGGGAGGTGGGTTTGTTTTGGGTGTTGTTGTGGTTGGTTTGGTTTTTTTGGTGGGGGGGGGGGGGGGGGTATTGGGTTGGGTTGGAGTCTTTTATTGTTTTGTTGGGTGTGTTTTGTTATTGTTTTGTGTAAGTTTGTTGGAGGGGGGGGGGGGGGGGGGGTCCTTTTGCTTTTTTTTTTTTTTTTGCACGAAATGTTAGTTGCAATGTATATGCAAGTGAAACTAATTGTACTTGTAGCTCAGTAGGTAGTTTTAGACTTGGGGCATGAAGGTGGTGAATTTTGCACTATTGCAATAACATTGGTGTGCATGTGTAAAGACAGAATAGAATTTTTACTGAATACAAATACAGGATTGTAAGGGTGTACCTGTATTTAACTAACTCACCTTTGATCAGTCCCTCCATTCGTTCCTTTCACTTTTTTTTCTTTTCTTTGTCTCCTACATTTGTGACAAGTAATTTTGTTGCAAAGGAAGCAAATAAAACTCCTTTTGGGGGAACAACACTGATTGCTGTGTGTGCATTATTTGTTTGGGTTGGGTGTTTTTAATTTTCTGTTGTTTTGCTTGTGTATATCAAAGTTCATACACACAGACAGACAAACCATCACACACAACACACACACACACACACACACACACATACTGAAAGCCATCTTGCAACATAGCTACAAAAAGACTGGAGAAGATGGTGGTAGAATGCTTGTACAGATCTCTGATTTGTTCCCTATGTGCCTGGGAACTGTTCAGTTGTCTCTTTCCCCTGGTCTCTTCCTTGCATTTCATTGTTGAGTAAAGCGACAGGGATTTGGTGTTCACGAATGACTGTGCCCGCAATGTCTGCATAGATCAAAGACAGTGCACAATGAAATGGACTGGCTTTTTTATTTTTTGATGGACTGTCTCTCAAAGGTCTGTGATAACTTGGGTCTCAGAAGTTTTGTACCAACCCACACCTGGAAAGCCCTACTAAAAGCCACACTTGCTAGAGAAGGGACAAAATCTTTAAGTAGTCCACGAGTTATCACACCTGGGGTTGCACCCTGTCTTGTGCAGTCAATACAGATGCAGAGACAAACAATAAACTTGCCAGTAAAGCCCAGAGCTATTATTCAAAATGCAAAGAGGCAGAAAACAGAGTACTCGGCACCAACACAAAGCTGGAGGTCCATCTACCAGTGCTGTACATTGGTTCTCTTCCTCCTCCTATACACTAATGAGACCTGGACGGTATGCAGGAGGCATGCAATACAGGTCAACCACTTCTACAGCTAAGCTGCTGACAGCATCCCCTCTACATCCAGGTGGTACTAGGGTGAAATTCCTAACAAAGGCAATGGCCTGGGCTTCCCAGCATTCACACCCTCCTGCAGAAAAATCAATTCAGGCAGGCCAAACACATAAAGAGTGCAGGCAGTTAACTGCTGAAACAGCTCATTTCGTATGGAGAGTTGTGCCAGGGAAAGCATCCAGTTAGGAGATGAAAGGAATAAATCAAGGACTATAAATAGCATCCCTCAAAGGTATGGTTACTGGTCTTTTTCGAGATACTTGTTCTGAACATTCCTGCAAGAAGAGGAAAGATCTCCAGACACGCTTGTGCAGTAGAGGGGTGCTGTATCACAGAGGCCAAGGAGAAGCAAGCAGTGTGCAAAGGCCTGAGCCACATTCATTCACTACCCCCACTATACCAAATCATACAATACAGTTTTATTATGTCCACCATGTGGGCAAGCCTCAGAACCTGCACTGGACTCACAGCCACGCACAGACAATTTAACACAAAAGATCGCAACAGCACAAAGATGTTTCAGTTCTGAGTTTTTACTACCGCCCTCACAAACCAATGAAGCCAGCGAGCAAGTGATGCAGCACACGTGAAACCAGCCACTCCCCTTTCAGCTGATAATGGTAGGGTGAAGGTAGGAAGGAGGTGATGGCAGGATGAATGAGTTGTTTATCGAAGTCTGGCATTGGTCAAAATTTTCTCTGCTGTTTCCTAGAAAGCAACACACACACACACACACACACACATACACCTGGCACAGCACACACACACACACACACACACACAGAGCTGTGGCCATAGTGGCCCCTGCCAGCCGAAAATGGCATACAGCAAAACAACAACAGCGCGTGCGCGCGCACACGCGCGCGCGCACACACACACACACACACACACACACACACGCGCTCGCACGCACGCACGCACGCACGCACGCACGATTAACAAACATACATAATTTACAGTTACACACTCAGATTTCTCATGACAAAAGGCCCGTGACCTAGTGGGCCTTGGAAAATAACAGTTCGTTCCGCTGAAAAAGCTGACACACCTGAATTCCACCGCTTTGCCTGGGCAGTGTCAGCTGGTGATGGGGAGGGGAGGGAAAATAGGGGTAGGCTAGGACCAGCCTATCGCAGATAACATCACTACTACCCGAGTTAAGGAGTGTGAACTATCACCTTGGAAAAAAAACAACCCACCAGTCTGCACACTCTTCATCCAAATTATAGCAGTGTTGTTGCTAGGCTAGTGGGGCTATGCCTAATCGTAGGTGGGTCTGACAGATCTTATTTTATTTGCTGAATTCACTGACACAGCGAAAGTTCAGTTTCTTCTCACACTGTAGTAATATGTACAGTGTCCGCTCTTTCGTGCCTCCTTTCTTCCATTTACTCTTCCATTCTCTTTATTTTCTTTGATTATATCAGAATCCCATCCAAGGTTGAGACTGTAAGTGTATTGTTTGCAAGTTGTTTTTAAATGATTGCAAACTACACACACACACACAATATTCTTTTATATCGAGGATAATGGAATAAGCACTCATGTGCTTTTTTTACATCCAGTCCCCGTGTGTATGCGGTTTTGTAAATTTTGTAATCTGTTTCCATACATATATATAATCAAATACAAAATATATATGTGTGTGTGTGTGTGTGTGTGTGTGTGTGTGTGTGTGTGTGTGTGTGTTTGGATGCCACGCCCTCTTCAGTCCTCAAGAGCTTGAATGCGTTAATTAATGGACAGCGGAGAGGAGAAAAAACATGTGAACAGGTTGATTGTAAGAAAGTCCGAGCAGAGTGATCTGATTGAACAACAACAAAACTAAACAACAACAAAAACATGAGCAGCAAGGTCTTGTAAAATTGTAATAAGTGTTTGTTTTCATGTTTAATGGCCTTGTCCCTTACACGTTGCAACTGCTAGGATTTATTTCGCTTTTGAGACAATAGTGTTTGAGTCGTAGTGCCACGCATTAAGCTCGGCGTCGGAGTACCCAAAAATGTGTTTGAATATTACAAGGGACGTAATGCTGACAACGGCATGTGACTAGACCATACTTACACAACGTTGTTGACAAACTTCACATGACGCCTATCGGTGTCTGAAGTCTGAAAATTGCCCGAATTTCCACGGCCATATTTATAAGACCTGCAAGTGGCCGATCGTACATCAATTAGAAAAGATGGGAGCTACATGTTTGGTTGGTCTAGGCCTAGTGCTTTTGTTCTGTGCGGCCCAGTTGTCTGCTACACGGTACGAACCAAACTGGGCATCTTTGGACTCGCGCCCTTTGCCAGCCTGGTACGATGAAAGCAAAATCGGCGTCTTCCTTCACTGGGGAGTGTTTTCTGGTAATTTTTTAAAAAGTAGATTTATCTATTCATGTGTTTGTTAATTTATTCTTGCCATTGTTGCTTTTAGATTTTTTTAAAAGTTATTAAAGATACAATAGTAGCTTATTTTAAACACCAAAACAAATCTATAATAATATTAGGTTATAGACCAGTAATGTATAGTATTGATCATATATACTGATGATAATGATATTACTTTGTAACGGCTCAAAGTCAAACACAACAGGGAACATGTCAACCATGGACTGCTTGATACTGATATTACTATTATTAGTCATGTGAGACAGGCTGTTACCCATTCACCAGATTCAGTGTCCTGCATAATTGATGGTATCACCTGCAACAACAAAAAGTGCTATGTCATTACCAGTGTTAACTCTTCTTCCTTGTTAAACTGAACTTTTAAGTATCAAACTCTTGGTTAATGTGTTTTTCATGTCATCCATTCACAACCACTGAACCAGTCTACCCATCCATATCACTACCTTCATCACTTCATGATAAAGTGTTTTGTTTGTTTATATAATATATTAGATGACAAGAGAAGTCTTGTGAGCAACTATCTTTGAGCTTTTAAGGAAGAAGAGCTATAAAAGTATAAATAATTATGGAGAGCTAGATTGCAAGAAGTTTTCACAACTTAAGAGGAAGAAACCTATCTAACAAGTATTTTAGCCCTTCTTGGTTTATATTCAAGTCATACTCATAGACACATCTTTTTCTTCTTTGTAATATAGATGTATGTGTCTGATGTACATGTCATATTACTATTATAAGTATTTTAACTAAGGATGGATTTTAATTACGGTTTATGGACACTGGACAGGATAGTGTGTCATGAAAATTATGTAAGATAATAATAATAATAATAAATGGAACTTGTATAGCGCTATATCTTGCAAAGACAAATCAAAGCGCATGCATTCAATCTAATCTTACACAGTCATGCAACCAATGACAATCAATAGTTAAAACAAACAGATATTACAAACATGGTACGCTGCAGACCAAATCTATGAAATAAAATTTCAATAGTCAAATGTTTTTCAAAAGCACACACACAAACACGCACAGGTCATATACTTTAGCAGGGTGATGGGACATGGGTTAGTGAAGGTGGGACAGTTCTGATATGAAACAGGAGGAGAAAATCTTAGGTCTGAAATAAACAATTCTTGAGGCTGGATTTAAAAGTGTCATAGCTAGGCTTCTGGCGAAGAGAGAGAGGGAGCTCATTCCAGGTTGATGGACCCAAAATAGAGAAAGAGCGGTGGCCAACGGTGGATTGGTTGAATCTAGGTATTCGTAAGCACAAGGTATCTGCAGCAGAGCGGAGGGAACAAGAAGGAGTGTACAGGTGAAGACATTCACATAGGTAGGAGGGTGCTGCTTTGTGGAGACAGTTTGTAACAGAGGGTGATGGTGTAGATCTGTTTCCTCCAGGTGGCAGGGGCCCCCCTTTTTTTGTCTTCTTGTTGTTTTGGGTTGTTTTTTATTCTTAGGGGGGGGGGGGGGAGGCTGAGAACAGGTCTGTTTTTCTTGTTTATATCCTAGTCTCGTAAACCACTCCAAAACGCAGTAACTTCATACTCATGAACACACAAAGGCACAGTACCATCATGCCCTACATTTTATAACTTTGACACATGACACAAAAACATGAAATCTTTAAATAATGCAATGTTACATATGTAACAATCCTTTTACCCCATTAATTCTAAAATTTCATGCAGATCTGTTGTATAGTATGAGATATGATTTACATTTTTAATATTTCATTTTCAGCTCATTTTGGCCAAATCCTTCCATGAGCAGGAAGTTGATAATGATACTAGTGTCACTTCTCTATATGAGACTAAGAGTTATTCAACAAGGCTCTCAACTAGAGTGATTGGAAATCCACCAGGGTTGCTAAGGTGATGTTGAATGAGTGGATCATTGACCGATTTAAGACTAATTTCGCTGTGTAAGATAAGAGTACACAAAAATCAAAAGGGGGGGTGGGGGGTGCTACAGGGTAGTGTAATGATTACTAGATTAGTATGTTGATATTGTTGATCCTGCAGTTAGTCAAGGCATCCTGAGGTTTGTGCTGAGGTGTCCTTTCAAGAGGAAATTTTGCCTTGGCAGTTAAAACAAGCATGAGAGAAGAGAGAGAGAGTAAGAGAGAGACGAGAGGAGAGAGAGAGAGAGAGAGAGAGAGAGAGACTGTGTGTGACTGTTTTTTATTATTTTAATCTTTTATTTTGAGGATAATGGAATAAGTACTCGTGTGCTTTTTTTCATCCAATCCCTGTGTCACGTGTGTGTATGCAGTTTTGTAAATGTTTATATTGTCATCCATTCCCACTGGCACACAATGGCCTACTCTTCCAAAAAGCGTAACAGGTTTTAATGTGTGAGCGAGATGTTCTGCATGCGTTCACACACAGGACCTTGGTTTATAGTCTCATCCAAAGGACTGTAGCAGCACTGATGTTAACTCCAGAGAAAAAATCCTCTTGAACTGTGAGAAGAGAGATGAGAGAGAGAGAGAGAGAGAGAGAGAGAGAGAGAGAGAGGAGAGAGAGAGGAGAGAGAGAGGAAAGTGTGTGACTGTGTGTGTGTGTGTGTGTGTGTGTGTGTGTGTACATTGTATGTGTTTGTTTTATTGTGTTTTGTTTAATGCAGATTCACTACTTGGTGATATATACTACAAACACACCCGCAGTCACACTAGTACACCTATGTAATACCCCTATCTGGCTCTCTCTCTCTCTCTCTCTTCTCTCTCTCTCTCTCTCTCTCTCCTCTCTCCTTCTCTCTCTCTCTCTCTCTCTCTCTCTCTCTCTCTCTCTTCTTGTTGATCTCTACATCCAAGAATGGTCTTGCATTATTATCAGAGTTTGTGACAAAAATATATATATATATATATATATATATAATATAATATATATATTATATATAATGTATACACACATACCACACACACACATATATTTTATATATATATTTATATATATATACATATACAACACACACACACATACATATACACATAATTACAGATCTTTTAAGATAATTTTTGAACAAGAAAAATATGTGACTGATGTGGAAACCTACTGTTTTTAGAGTTGCCATTTCACGAGCCAGGTTTAATGTTAGAACTCCCTCTCAGTGCAGATGTGCATCGATTTAGCAATATTCTGCAGAAGAAATCCTGTCCATTTTGCAAGTCAGCAAATGAAGATGAAGAGCATTTTCTTTTTGCGTGTACCGCATATGCTGACTTAACTTGTATAAGTTGTAATCTTGGCTAGTAAGAGCTAAGGTTCTGGGGGAATTTAGCTAACACTCCAATTCATGTATTAATACAGGTGTCTAAATTCTAAATAGTAAACAGTTGCACAGTCTCAAGGTACACTTTTCATTCGGTGAAGAGGAGGAAGAAAAATCGGTCTGAAATTTGATATCAATTGCTTTTAATGTACTTTGACAGCTTACTGTAGATGTATGTTGTTTTCGTGGAGGTAGGCACTGCTTTTGAAATACAAAATCCTTTGGATGAGACTATAAACCGAGGCCCTGTGTGCGAACGCATGCAGAACATCTTGCGTAACACTTTAAATCCTGTTCCACTTTTCGTAAGAGTAGGCCATTGTGTGCCGGTGGGAACAGATGACAGAATTTACAAAACCGCATACAGACGAGGAATGGATGTTTAAAAAAAAAACCATAAGTGCTTATTGCATTATCCTTGATGAAAAATTTTTAAAAATTTAATAAAAAGAAAAGAATAAATAAAAATAAATTTTAAAAATACAGAAAATGATTGTGGGTGTGTGTATGAGGGTGGGGGGGGCGTAGTGTGCACATGCATACATGCATGTGTCAGTGTGTGTCTCACTGTCTGTGTGATACTGCATTCTGTGTGATACTGCATCGCCAAAATAAATAATGATGGAAAGTATCGTGCTTATAGTTGTATTGATGTAAACTAAAGAAATGCCAAGATTTTACCTTAAAAAATGACAGCTTATAGCATAAACAATGATGAAGATGATAGAGATAACGACAATTGTATTGAATGTAATCATTGATATTACGATGACATTCTGTGTTGAGGATGCTGATAACATTTTTAACAATAACACTCTTAATCATATGTTATGTGTTTGAAGAATGTGTTGTATCATTAGACAGTGTATAGAAAATTGTTTATCTAAAGTATGTCACTGTGTTTCCCTTTATCGCCTTCACTTGTATTGTGGCCCAAGGCCAAAGTACAATTAAAATTATCAGATTTCATAGAGTTCAGAGGTTTCTCTCCTCTCTCTCTCTCTCTCTCTCTCTCTCTCTCTCTCTCTCTCTCTCTCTCTCTCTCTCTCTCTCTCTCTCTCTCCCTCTCCTCTCCTCTCCTCCTTCCCTTCCTTCCTTCTTCCCTACAACTACACACTATGCTTTCACATTATTTACATTGATGTGGCCCTGGACAAAACCCTGTGTGAGTTGCTGATGTAAGCAAAGTGCCAAGGCATACCATCAAAATGTTGTTAGGCTTTAAAATGTCATGTTCACATTGTCTTCATCCATGGCAAGCACTTAAAGCCACAGATTCTTCTTCTTCTTTGTTGAATGCTGAGCAACTATTGTTGTCTGTTATAAACTTGTATGAGCGAAAATGCATCACACTGCTGTTAAGCACCTGAAAGGTCAGACCCAGCGCATCTGACCTTGGCATAAGAGAGAATGGTTATCTTTTAGGCTTTCTGGAAAAAAAGGCAGGAGATTGGACCAAGAAGGCAGGAAATAAAGGAGGAGGTGACAGGAAGAAAAGGAACAAGGCAGAAACAAAGAGAGTGATAGAAAAGAGGAAATTTCTAGCACAGAATTTCCAGAAGGTGGGGATGGTAATTTTATACTGACAGGCTCCTGGCCTCCCCACAGGGAAAGCCACAGATTCTGATCCTAGGAATTGGGTCCAGGAAGCCACAGTAGGTATGGCTCGTTGAAGTGAAAGAAAGAGAGGCTCCATCTATCTAGTGCTGCTTGTCAGTTAATGAGTTATGTGATGTCAGCTTGCCTCAACTCATTCCTTTCCAATTTTATTTTCTTAATAAGCACTGACAGCTACTTTTTTTTATGTAGAAGATTATGATATAGAGTGAAAGTATTGTTTACAAGTGATTTTACTCTTTGAGAAATGTTTGCCCTGTAAGTTGTAATTTTCCGCCAATGTGAGAAATCTGTGATAATTTCACAATATTACAACCTCGACCATTGCAGTTCATAAAGCAAGACACATTGATCTGTGTCACATGCAGAGCGCATTTCAGCCTTTACATACCCCAGTTGTGGCTTTAACACAACAGCCTGTACTCTCCATTAAAAGAGAAAAAAATCCTCAGAAGTTGGAGTATGGCTGCCTAGTACTTGGTGAAGTACTTAATATAGCCATACATGCAAACTTATCAGCCAGTGTGTTATTATATATTAGGGCTTACAGTGGTTCTAGTTTGCTGTGTGTGGGACATGAGACAGAGCGCAGTTAAGCTGGGTAACACCCAACAACAGTAGAACACATGGATGACTGACGTGTTGCTTTGCCTCTGACTGTCCAGTGCCCAGCTACATCAATGAGTGGTTCTGGTGGGACTGGCAGGGGGCCAAAAGCCCTGCGGCAGTGGAGTTCATGGAGGCCAACTACAAGCCAGACTTCACCTACGCCGACTTTGCCCCGGAGTTCAAGGCCGAGTTCTATGAACCTTCCCGATGGGCTGACATCATTAACGCCTCCGGGGCCAAGTGAGTCAAGAACCTAGTCTTGGAAAATAGTTTAAAAGTGGAAAATTGTATTACTCTGGTATAATTACTTTTGTAACAACCGTTTTTGACATTACTGTGATGAGGATGAAAATGTTATACTCTGTTAAACTTAATGTGTTTGTGGTTGTGAATATCGGTTATAGAATTTTGTGTACTGGACTGTGAGACACAAACATTGTTGTTAAAACATTGAAATTTGTATTAACTACTCAGTAAGGAAATGAAATTTGTATTAACTACTCAGTAAGGAAGCTTTAAATGCCTGTGACATATATTGGGACGGGATAGCTCAGTGGTCAGAGCACTTGCTTTCCCCAAGTCAAGGTTAAACAGCATTGAGCTTGGTTACCAAGTGGATGGGTTACCATTTGCATGCCTTGGCTTCGTACAGTCCCCCAGTTCACTCAGCTGAAAATCACTAAATCAGTAAATGGGTACCTGCCCTCTTTTTGGTCAGGGAAGGTAGAGCAGCGAGGGAGAGGAGATGGGCATCACCCTCAAAATCTGGCTCCTGGAGAAGCTGAGGTCACTGACGCCTCACTCCCCATCAACCACGTAGGTTATGGGACACTTTTACCATTACCTTTATATACTAATGTTGTCCATTCATCAAGTGTGTGTTTTATTTTAGTTATCATGATGTGATTGTGTTGTGCTGCAGGTATGTAGTGATGGTTACCAAGCACCATGAGGGATTTACCAACTGGCCATCCAAGTATTCCTGGAACTGGAACGCTAAGGATGTTGGACCCAACAGAGATCTTGTGGTATGACAGTTACCATAGTTCATGTTCATGTTCATGATAAACAATCTCTTTCTAGTCAGTCACTGGAATGCATTGTGTGTATTCAATTCTTTAGAGCAGAATCAAATGGTGTGCAGTTAAGCAAAACAGAATGGCATGTAGTTAAGCAAACTAAAAAGGCAAGTAGTTGAGCAAAATTCAGTGGCATGCAGTTACGCAAAGTTAAATGGTATACATGTGGTGAGTATTTTTAGGAAATTTTGGAATGAGTGTCGGTAGGTTAAGGTGTGATGTGGATCATGCATTAATTTGTATTTTATGATGTTATTAAGATTTTGACTGATTCAGAATGCCTCAATGTGGCTCATGTTCTGTTGCCGAAGTATATATTTGTAGTGATGTTTATTATTTTCATGCTTGAATTCGTATGTTTTATATAAATAAAAAACAAACTGCATGTGATGTGTATTTGTTCCTTTATGATTTTCTCTCACTCAATCAGTCATTCACTAACTCATTTACAAAAAACACACCACACACATAAACACACACACACACACACACACACACACACACCAACTCATTTACACACACACACACTCACTCACTCACATGCATGTACGCACGCACGCACACGCGCAAACACACACACACACACTCAGCATGTACCATAACAAGTATCTTTTGGAGCAGAGCAGACAAGAAAAAAATTAGTCAAAACTACCTCTAACTAAACTCTTCAAATATGTTTCAAAAGAAATTTGCTATGTTGGTCACTTCAGGCGAACTGGCCGCAGCCATCCGATCTCGGACCAAAGTGCACTTTGGCGTGTACCATTCCCTGTTTGAGTGGTTCAACCCCCTCTACATGGAGGATGCTAAGAACAACTACACCACCCAAAAGTTTGTGGCTGTAAGTAGTAGGAGTTCGAGTTCTTTGTTGTTCTGTGGTGTTGTTTGTGTTACTCTTTCCTATTCTTTCTTGTTTTATTGTTTCTTTTGTGTGTGTGTGTGATTTTTGTTGTTGTGTGTGTTGTTTTGTTTTTTGTTTTGTCTTTTGTTTGCTTTTATGAATTTTAATTGTCTTTAAGAAACAATCTTTTTTCTTTCTTTGTGTCACTCTTTTTTTGTTGTTAAGAATGTTACATTTATGTGAATATGTATATATATCACGTTTGTCTTTCTGTATATCTTCCTACCCTTACCTTTCCGTTCTGTTAATTGCTGTTTGATTTTTTCGTTATTGTGTAAAGTTTTATGTAAAAAAACATACTGCATAGTGTGGTGCTAATACTTTATAAAATATGTAACTTTCCAAATACATGAGGCCAATGCTGCAGTTTATAGGTGATTAAGCTTTTAGAAACTGCTACAAAGTGCAGCACATGCAAACAAAGAAACATGGGACCGATGTTGAATGGTCACCTTTATGCAGTTCTGTTCCAATGAATTCTGTCGGATTTGTTTCATGGACCTCTACTAAAAATGAGAAAATTTGATAGTTTTCTTTTTTAAATTTTAATGTTGTTAATGTCTGTGGTTTGGGGGGTTCTTTTTGGTGTGTTGTTTCATTGTTGTTGTTGTAATTTTGGGGGAGAATCTGTGAACAGTAACATAAAACAGCTGTTTTTACTTTTTGTAAGAAACCGTTGTGTTTTCTCAAAGCTGTGTTGAAAGCTCTGACAAGATAATGTTCCTTTGTCTTTAAAATAAGTAAGCAATGCTGAAAGCATTGAATTAGTGAGATAGAAATATATGAAATATTGAAAAGATAATACACAAAATATCAAAAAGGTAATGTGAAAAGTTTTGCATTGTGCTTTAGGCAAAGACAATGCCGGAAGCTGTATGAACTGGTGAACACGTACAAGCCTGATGTGGTGTGGTCTGATGGAGACTGGATGGTGGATGATTTCTACTGGAATGCCACACAGTTCCTGGCCTGGCTGTACAATGACAGGTAATGCCTGTCCACGGCTGGTGTATCCTGCTACATTTACATGAACTAGTCATAACACTCAGTTTCTTGGTAAGAAGAATAAAAGGTTACGGACTCTGCTGCTGCAGAAACAGTGAAGTTGGGTTTCCTGCTGTCTTGTAGTTCTTCTCCCCAGATATTAGTTCCATCTTCGAGATTTTTTTTTTCCATTTGGCTGGAATTGGAGCAAAAAAATCAATTAAACCATTATACCTGGGATGTATTTGAAAGCTGTGTTTGTTTTAAAAAAAAAATATAGCATTGATGATTTTTACTGGTTTCAACCTCAGACTGAAACCTGGCCTAAAAAAGTTATAAGAAGTTGAGAGCTAGTGAGAAAGACCACAAGACTCTGCAGAAGACTATTATGTGTTTTGTGTATTGAAAAACCCCCCAAATCTCATTATTTATCCCAGTTTGTTAACACCTTTCTCATTGCTATCACTGAGGTTATAAACCTGATGGATAGACGGTATTAGTTTAATTATGTTTTCGACTCCTGTCTGTTCCCTTTGTGCTTAGCTGTTATGAAATGTGTCATCGAGGACAACTGTGAAGTGGCATCTGTTGGTGGCTTGGACATAAACAACTTGAAGAGTTCTGAAGGTCTGTAATAACTGTGGAGCATGAGAATGAAGATACATCCTATCTCAGCTATCTGCTTGTTCAATGCATGGAGATTGTTGTGTTCAGCATGAATACCCCATCATCAGTCCTCATTGTAGGCAGCAAGAAAAGGATGCATGCATGATTTCCTGCCAGCACCTAACAGCAACTGGCCACGCTTGGCATGACTGTATCTTTAATGGTGTGTGTCACTGTTAGCTGTTCTGTTTCTCTGATCACAGCCCTGTGAAGGATACTGTGGTGACCAACGATCGCTGGGGAAAGAACATTCGCTGCAAGCACGGTGGTTTCTGGGACTGCAATGACAAGTTTGTGCCATGTGAGTGTGTTTGCATATAGTTTAGTGGATATGAATTTTTATCTATATTGGGTATTCCACTGAATTTTGCATTATGCCCGAAAACTATTGACAGATGTCCATCTGTGATGTCATGGTAACTCAAATGCACAGTCTTGTGCATTTTAGAAATGAAATGCAGCCTCTATATATATATTCAGTAATTTCAATGTGTAGAAGTCTTGTCACCTGCAGACTGAGAAAATTATGTACTGAATAAAGTCATAACCTGACTAAGCTACATTCATAGCACTGGTTTACAACCAGTTCTCCTGTAAGTATAGTTATTTTATACACAATAATGAGATGGGAGAAACTGTGAACTGGATAATAGTATTCATGATAGTTCAGTTGTCTTCATCACTGCTGTTGACGGTAGGAGTTCCATGTAACACCACCAGGGCTTGCCATCTAGGATAGTTCAGTGGCTATATATTTTCATACATATCAATTATTTCATTGAATTCTGCATTACTCTTTAAAATTGTTGACAAATGCCCATGTGTAATATTGCCTCAGTATTGTGTTCAGCATGCGTGGTCATCATCAGTCTTCATTGTAGGCGAAAAGAAAGAGACCAACACTTGACAGTAACTGGCCACGCTTGACATGACTGTATCCTCTGTGGTGTGTGTTAACTGTTGGCTGTTCTGTTTCTCTGATCACAGCCCTGTGAAGGATACTGTGGTGACCAACGATCATTGGGGAAAGTATGGCATGGTTTGCCATATTATGATAATATGACAAAAATAAAGGCAGCTCACTTGTAACTAAGACTGATGGTGTAGGCGGTGCTTTCTCTCCAGTACAGACCGAGACCTGCAGGGTCTAGCTGGAGCTACATGCTGAGGCTCAGTGCCACACTGACTGTTTTGTTCTGTTCACGCTTCAAACAACATTACTCACTAAAACAGGCCAGTGAAGGATTAAACATGTAATGTGGACAGTCCCATATATTTTGCCCTTTTGTGGCTACCTCTCAGCTGTTGGTTTTATTCTTCTCATTCTGACCCTAAACACATTCAGTTTTGAGATGTAAATCTTAAGGATGATAGATTTTACCCAGAAACTTGGTTTTTGAGAGGATCAACCCAAATCTCCTTACTCTAAGTCATATGGAGTTAACCAGTCACCATCACTGCCCACTTTTCAGACTCATATGGAAGAGAAATTTGTAACCATCCTCCCTCCACCTTGACAGGTACAGGCAGGTTGTAGGTGAAAGGTAAACCAGCGGCATGCAGTCAGTCAGTGACAGTCGGTGTCTGTATTGTGCAGCTAAGCTGATGAAGCACAAGTGGGAGAACTGCATGACTCTGGACAAAGCTTCCTGGGGGTTCCGGCGTGACGCTAAACTTTCTGACATCTACCAAATGGATGAACTGATTGCTCTCCTGGTTGAAACTGTCAGGTGAGTTATAAGTCACTCTTGGTTTAAACAGAATTTTAGTAGTTCATAAGAATGTAGCACCAATATATGAAGTGAGTACAACAAGCAATGCTAAATATGAGTACTCAAATAGAAAAAAGTCACACTTCAAGAGTATAAGATCTGATTGTATGTTGACAGTTAGTGTTAACAATTGCAATGTTGATTTATGTACTTTCAACTGAGCAGTTACTTGACTTGAAATTGATAATGCAGTAAGTACGAAAGATAGTTTCTATTTTTTTTCTGTTTTGAATTAGAATAAGAAACCAGCAAAATAAGGACCATGATTAATACAAAATCAGTTCATTCTGATATGCATGTAATATTATGTTTCAGCTTTGATCTAAACCAGGTACATGCATTGTGAAAAGAAAAACTTACTACATAGACAAAATTTACAAAATATTAAGTTGATGAAGGGGGGGGGGAGGCTGCAGAGAAAAAAGGTTTCTTTTTAATCATCTTCATTTTGTTATAGGTTCAATCATTTTGTTATGGCAGGTTTATCATCTGTTATGTGGTGGAACGGTGGTCTAGAGGTAACGCGCCTGTCTAGAAAGCAAAAAAGTCTGGGTCGGAAGTGTGCGGTGGTTCGAATCCCGTTTGGGCCCGAAACTTTTCCCCCATCCATTGGACCATGAGTGGTGGTCTGGGCGCTAGTCTTTCGGATGAGACGATAAGCCGAGGTCCCGTGTGTTACACAAAATTATTCAGCACACGTAAAAGAACCCACGACAACAAGGGAGTTGCCCTAGCAAAATTCTTAGAAAAAAGCCACTCATATAGGGAAACAAATGCAGTTGCAGACAACAACAAAAAAAAGGGTGGCACTGCTCTTGTGGCGACGCGCTCTCCCCAGGGAGAGCAGCCCGAATTTCACGCAGAGAAATCTCGTGACTTAAAGGGGTATAAATGAAATGAAATGTTGGTATCTTTTGTCATCTTGCACAAAGGGAAGATTATGTGGAATAACCAAAGACAACGTAAGCTGACATGTTGATATACATTCATCTTGGTCCAGTCTTGGCGGCAACCTGCTGGTAAACGCAGGGCCCACGGCCTACGGAGAGATCACGCCCATCTACGAGGAGCGACTGCGACAGATGGGCCAGTGGCTGAGTGTGAACGGGGATGCCATCTACGGCACTCACCCCTGGACCTATCAGAACGACACGACCAACCCTGATGTGTGGTATGTTGTTATGCCTCACTTTTTCTTTCTTTGCTTTTCTTTGGTGTTGGGGTTTTTTCTCTGTCCTAAATGTCAAGGAAAGGAATTTGATTGTGCAGAAATAACTTGTGGTAAGCTGCTTGGTTGTTTTTTTTAAAGTGTCATATATATTCAAATGTACCATAAACCATCGTTGTCAATTTGTTTTGCGGCATGTAATGCCTTTTCTTTCATTGGGGTGGAGGGAAGGGGTCTGTTTTGAATACCACAGAAAGGATTTGACTGTTTTGACTGTATGAAGCATTTGATGCACATCTGTTTTTGAGTTTTTGGCATTGCAATGTATCATTTAGTTTGGTTATTGTGTCTGTATATACTTATTTAACTTTCCAAGGAGAAACAGAACCAAGTTGTGTGTTTGAAAAAAACAACCAACCTATGTATTTACATAAACATATAGTGAAAATATAACTGTGATTGAAAAGCATCAGAAGTAACTTTCTAGCATGTTGCTCACATGTGGATGGAGACGGGTTTCATGAAGTAACATGCTGTACAGTGTTTAATCCACACACACTTGAATCAGTAGATGATAACTAAACCTATAACTGTCAGCAGCATACAGACATTGCTTCTGGAACACCATCAATAAAAATTTTGCTTGAAACAGTCAGCTGTGTACAAGTAATTCTGGCTACTTTCCTGTTCCTCTGTGAACTCAAATTCTTGTTGATGGTAACTGCCGCTTGATCAGATTGCAATTGTTCGTAATGGCCACTCACTGTCCTGGTACATGTTTCTAAAACTCACATTAGAGTCATCCCCAAGGACCCTGGGATGTCAGGTAAAATTTGAAATCGCAGCTGTTCCTAACACCCCCCTTCATTCCAGACACTTGTTTTTTTAAAAGTCACATTACAGTCATTCCCATTGTCAAACGATGGTCTAGAGGTAATGCACCTAAGCAAAAAGGCTGGGTCAAATGTCTACGACGGTTCGAATCCCGTTTGGGCCAGAAAATTTTTCCCCTTCCATTAGACCATGATTGGTGGTCTGGGTGCTAGTCTTTTGGATGAGACGATAAACCGAGGTCCTGTGTGTTACACATAATTATTTAGTGCTCATAAGAGAACCCACAGCAACAAGAGAGTTGTCCCTGGCAACATTCTGTAGAAAAAAAGCCACTCTGATAGGGAAACAAATACAGTTGCAGACAGGAAAAAAAGAGACAAAAAAAGGGTGGTGCTGCTCTTGTGACAACGCGTTCTCCCCGTGGAGAGCAGCCCGAATTTCACGCAGAGAAATCTGCCATGACTTAAAAGTGGTATAAATACATAAATAAAAACAAACAGATAAATCCCCAACTACCCTACCCACTGTTTTCAGGTACACGTCTAAGAAGGAAGGGTCTGGCACAGTGGTGTATGCCATTCTGCTGAAGTGGCTGAAGGGAACCACGCTGGAGCTGGGAGCTCCGGGCGCTGGCCCCAAGACGGCCATCACTCTGGTGGGGCACTCCAGCGCCCCCTTCAAGTTCACTGCACAGGCCAGTCAGGGCATCAGCGTCACCGTGCCAACAATTTCCTTCACCGACATGCCCTGCGAGTGGGCCTGGGTCTTCAAGCTGGAAAATCTCAGCAACCAGTGATGTGCCCGTTTTGTCTGAGAAGTGTCTGCATAGTACGCGCAAAAGTAATGATCTTGGTTACAAAATCAGTGTTTTGACATTTTTATTCCTTATGTCCTTTTTACTTTGTGTTTTATTGCCTGACAGCTGAGAGAAGTGTATGCAACATATCTCATCTGTGATACACATGCTTTTTCCAATGTCTGGGTTTTTGTACTTTTTTTTCCCAAGAATATTCTGGAAGTTTTTAACTTACAATATCTATGAAAATCCATAGTTGTTTAAAATGGTATGTATTCATTCATGTATGTGTTGTGTGCTTAGTACAGGTTGGTGATTTTGTGTTACTATTTGTTTAACAAAATAAATGAATGAATGAATGAAATAAAACAGTGCAATTATTATTGTAGTGACAGTGGAAATTGAAATGAAATGATGCAAATACTGATTTGTTTCACTATGTTGTACTGGCATTTTTCCAGCGTAGCCATTGCTTTGTAGCATCTGCCTTTCCCGAGTTTTTCAGTCATGATGTAACATTTTTCTGTGTCCCAACCTCTGTTGCAATGTATGCACAGAGTTTCAAATCAAAAGAGGTGTACTAGGCATGTTTTGAAATGATCACAAAAACTGAACAATTGAACAAGGTTATATATCAAAAGCTGAGTTGTCTTCAGTTGTTTTACCTAGAGTTGCCCTATCAGTATGAGTTCTTGAGTGTTCTTGTCATAATGTTAATTTTTATTGCAAACTCACTTACAAAGTGAAAGTAGTAGATGCTTTCCATGTGTGATGGTATTCACATGCAGATCTATACAAACACATACTTCATAGTCTACCTGCCCCTGTACACATCACTCTTTTGTGTCTGTTCTCTCAAACTCAGTAGAACTTTCTAAAATCAGCTCTGAAAATAGCATTCTTTCGTTGCATTGGCAAGTTGATGAAAGAGTTTAGCACAAAAAGAGAATGCTTCACTCACCAGAAGTAAGTACATTTCCTATCCTGTCAGTGCTGTGATTGCGGTATGGATGAGGAGATTTTGTTGTGACTGTAATTCTTGCATCCATTTATTTGTTCACATGGAAAGGATCACCATTGCAAAATATCATGTTTGATGCTACAAGGTCATTTGACACTCTTCAGATTCAGTCGTCTGACTTTTTGGCATATTGTAAACAGCTGTGCAAATGTTTCTGGCTCCTCCAGCCCTTCAAATGTACTACCATGAAGTGCCAGAAGTGTACTACCATGAAGTGCCAGAAGGCAACCACAGATAACAGGGAGTGTTCAGGAAGGGGTGGTAGTATGTTGTCTACTTTTTTCCCTGGTTTTGTCCTTTTTGACATTAAAAATATCCTACACAATTTAAAGTTACTGAACACCTTTTCTATTATGATACTTGTATTTCATGGCTTTTTTTTTTTAGACAAAAATTTGGCTTGCAGCTGACAACTTTTAACATAATCTCCATTTGTGTGGCTTGAAATTGCATGTCCTTTTTTTTCAAGAAAACAAAACTGAAGGGCAAATGACTATTTTGATCTGACCAGTTATATTTTTGAAGTACTCTTCAAGGGATCAGGAGGGAAAATTGTCAAGACTTCTGTTCATTTTCCAGTGGCCTGTGAAAAGTACTAAAGGGGCCAGCAGAACTGGAAGAAGAAAGATAATACATTTCAGGGTGGTGTGATTGTGTCATCAGATATATTCAAAAGCTATTGTGAAGGATTGAAGCTGACTACTCAAAACCAGAATCACATCTAAACTAGTGTCCAACTACAGGACTTATGGAAAATATGCGAACATAATAGAACAGGCATTTCAAGTGAGAGGATAACATCATCAGGATGGAGTGATTTACCAAGCTAAATGGAAAGGTTTCACAGAAGAAGTTGCATAATATTGAAAGGTTTGTCATTGATATATGATTATTATTTTATTTTTAACTGTGGAATATAATGCCCACACAATCTCCACAAACATGTGGCATCCTAAGATAAGAATTTTGTTTGTTGTTTTTACAGTGATCAGTTTTTGTTAAGTAAAACTTCAGTGTTTTTGTGTGATCATGCCTTTCATCAGTTTTATGTTCTTTTTCCATTCAGTACACTCTTGCTAACTTTTAGCTGAAAGTCAGCACATCACAGCTCAGCCACTCTTTATTACAGCAAATTTAATAAGATGCATAACAGTTTTAAACCCACTCCAAACGATAAGATATATTCTTCATTACATTCCATTGTAATGTTTAGTAACCTGCAGGGAAAGAGAGTGCTTTGATGGGATCTACTTTTGATATACATGGAAATCATTTTTTATACATGGAAATCATTTTTATGGATAATAAACAGTATTTTAAAGTGAAAAGATCGTGTCATGTTCAGTGTCTGTTTTTTGTTACTTTCCCTAAAAAAATTTCACTACAAAAAAAGTTATTGGAACATCATCAGACAAGAGAGAGATAAAATATAGCTATGTATCAGCTGCCATCACAAAGTGGTTATCACCATGGGTTCTTAGCAGGAAGGTTGCAGGTTCAAATCCCATAAGAGTCGTAGAGTTTCTTCACACTCCAACTGGCTCCTACCCAAAATGAGTTTGCTATGGGCTCTTTGGGAAGACTGTGACCACAGTCGAGTATCATCAACTTTACAGGTGTGATTTTGAGAGCATTGTTCAAATTGCTTGACCAAAATTGCAGGTGTCTGTATCTCTGGGGCCCAGTTGATGCCTGGGTATATTATGATTGGAAGTGTAGTCCTGTTAAGTAGTCTCTAGCATCATCATTAAATCATCATCATTGACTACCATACAATGAAAGAAAATTGTCTCCGACTTGATGGCACTGATTGCTCTGGTGTTGTGTGGTGGCCTCAATGTCAGTTTCCCACACCTGTCCATATTTGTGGTGAGTTACTGTCAAAGCCTTAGAGGTCAGAGATTGATGGGAGGTCACAGAATGGACACTGTGGTGGTCACCACCCCAGATGGGCATCTCTCTGTGTCTGACTCTATGACTAAATTGTTATTATCATCAGCAGGGGGCTTAGTAGGGGTGTTCTGTGTATGTTGGCTTAGAGGAGGCTCCACTGAACACCACCAAGGTGACCTAGCAGTAGTGCAGGTCCTTTTGATAAGTGGCCCCATGGAAGCCTAACTCTAATAAGCTTTCCATGGACTTACAACCCTGCGGTTGTGATATGTCAATTCTAGATATGGCTGGGACAGACAGAGAGATTGGAATGAGCGGCACGGAAACAGCAATGCAGGCACACCACAGAAGGTGAGGCAGCAAAATAAGCAAACAAAATAAAAAAAACAACCAACAACAAGCAAACAAACCAAAAACAACAAACAAACAACAGAATAATGTATGCGTAATTATTCATGTCTATCACAACAGTAATAAGAAAATCAAGATTCTCACCTCAGTACTCCCTAGGCTACACAGTTATGTGATTCTATCATACTGTAATTGCTAAAAGGAAGCAAAAACAAAATCTGACCTCCACAGAAAATGCTGCTGTGTGTAAGAGATTTCTCTCCCTCCCCCCCCCCCCCTCCCAAATCTTGTTTTTACACCCACATAAACATGACTTTTCTTGTAATTTACATATATCTCCCAAGTTTCCAAAACACTGTTTATATTATATTTCCTAACTGAAACAGCATACACAAAATGTATAACCAGCATACAGTTCTTTCTTGGACTATTGTATTTCATTGTTACAGGTATGAGAAAGGTAAATATGATTCCAAAACAGCAATAATGCTTGCACATACACAGTATAGAATAGTTTTCAACAAATGGGTGTAATCAACATACATAACTAAAATGAAAGAAACAAAAGCAAAAATTCACGATAAATGAAATTGTAATGAAAAAATTCAACTTCTACGCTGTGCATAATTCATTCCATACAAACCATGAATCAGTACTGATACTTCTGTAATTTCTCAGCAATTATTTTCAAGTAGATTGTCCAAACAGCTGACTGATATGTTTTATTCAGTCATATCACACAATATGACATGTAAAAATGTCCCACTTTTGTTAGCAGAGTTATATGTTTGTCCGCTGTGTTCAACGATGACCTCCAAAACAGCAGAAGGCCTCTACTGTTTTGGAAATTGGGCACAAATTTATTGTAGTGGAGTTGCCTTGCCCACAGTAAATCCCCACTCTCTCGGCCAAGAGGGCATACAGGCAGTCAGCGTTGGAGATGTTCTCCAGAGGCCAACTAGCCCACAGGGTGGCAGCACATAAGGACTGTGCAAGTCAAGCCTCCTAGTCATAGTCATAGTCGATCACTAAAGACTAAGCTGTAAAGTGGAATTCCATGAGTGGGAAAGCCACTGGTCATACAGCCTCTCACTTTGCTGTTGCCCCCAGTGTCAATGGTGTTTATTAAGAAGTGTGATAAAGCCCAGGTGCTGAATTGGTATAGTTTTAACATCTTCCCTAATCCCCACAGGGCACAAGACAAATTGTTGAAAATTGATCAGAACTGTTTGTCAGTTGAAGAAGTTGGCTTTAATCAAGTTGGTTTTTTTAATTGAAGGGTGGGAATTATTTTCCTTTCTCTCTCCCAGTGTTAACCAGTGGTACCGTCAAGAAGGATACAGTAACAGTGCATTTACTATGAGAGTATGAACTTCATAGGTAATATCCATATTTCAATAATTATGGTCTACTCTCCCTGTCAACGGCTAGGGGGGAAAGGCTACACAGTGTTGTTATTCACTCAGAGAAAAGACTGAATAAAATTGAGATATATAAGAAAACTTTTAAAATTCTTCACATGTCTATTTTGAAAACCAAAAAAAAATCACACCTAAAATAAGCAGACTAAGATATAAATAGTTAACATGCATTTCACTTGTGTATATCAAAACCAATCGCATCATAAACAATACAAATAAATATCACTTCGGCATGATCATAATCCAGTAATGATAGCAAAATCGTTGCAATGTGGACAATAAACATGAAAACCTAAGTGATATTAAAGATACGTATATTTCATTCTTAATTAAGCAAAAGCGCTGTCATTATGAGATACTATATACTGCCCCAAATACAACCAGACGTTGCTTAATTACAGAAGAAGATGTATACGCCCTGCTCCATCCATGGCTCACTGCATTCTGAGTTTAAATGCTCAATAATTACTCAGCAACAACAACAGATATGAAAGTAACAACAACAACTATGAATTTGTCTTGAAAATCACTGTTTTTCCAATCAATGTATGAGTGAACAACAAGAGCAGACTCAATGATTTTCACCGTGCATCTGTAATTATATGCTTTCATAGGCTTGGGAATGTATATGTACCTCTGTGTGTGTGTGAGTGCCCATGCATGGGCATGTGTGACTGTTAGAGTAAAGCTCATTCTCTATCACTTTTGCACAAGTGTGTAGCATGTAATAAGTGTAATCTTAGCGCTGCAACACTGTCTTGAGAAATGGAAACAGCAAAACAGACAACTCAGATCTGAGATACTTTGAATTAGAAACAATCACTCATTCAAATGGATCAACTCACACATCCCCTGTCCTCCTATGACTGTTCAGTTCAACAGTCACTAATATAAAATATATATATATATATATAATCCCCCCCCCCCCCCCTCTCTCTTCAGCGTGCTCTTTTTCGAGTTGTGTGATATCACATATTATATTCACACAGATATAACATGAAAATTCTAAATTATCAAATGACAGTGCAAACTGACATGCACATGTTAGGAGATCTTACTGATCTGATTGTACACACATCCACATAAACAAAAGTCTGTGGATATCATTATGCGGGATTCACAATTTACAATTTCATATCACTTCACAAAATAGAAAAATTGTCAATGGTATGATTATGCTCAAACAATTCAAAAAATTGATTTAATTCACAAGAGGTTGCATAAATAAATAAGATAAACTGATGTATATGTTACAGTGCAAAAATATGTACATGAATTTTTTCTATTAAAAAAAACCTCAACAAAAGTAAATGGAATTTCTGTAGACATGCTTTTAACATTGGGAATAGGCAAAATAAATTACCATGTGTTTAACATTGCATATTAAAACGTGTACAATGATTTAGATGATGTTCAAAGGTTTGGGTGAGTGAATTTTTGGTGTGGGATTTTTTTTTTTTTTTGGGGGGGGGGGGGTTGTGTTGGTTTGTTGTTGTTTTGGGGGCGGGTGGGGGTGTGTGTCTTTTTTCTTCTTCTTTCTGAGAGATAGTTTTTGATGGCTTTTTTGTTTTAGTTTCCATCACTTTTTAAATAAATATATGATAATTAAGTTCAACACAAGGTGCGTCCACATTTTGCATTCATTTTTCAATGAAATTCTAAAATCTCAAATATAAATGTTTAAAAGTATAAATCTCAAATGTACATCAAACTCTCATTCTGCAATACTGGCAAAATGCTTTCCTGATAGCAAAGCTGACTCAGTCATAATAACAACACTTACAAACTACTGGACGGAAATATGTGGGTAATCTTTACCAGCACAACTAAGAATCAACCTGGACATGTATTGTGACTGTGAATCATAGTCACATTCACAATTGGATGGATATGCATGGACAATTCATACAGAAAAGCTAAAATTCAATAACAAAACTTGCTGCTATTAAATAAAAATATATCAACAAAATTTTCAGTTCAGCTAAAAATTTGGCTTAAAAAAATACAACCCAAACAAAACCCCACTATCAAATTAATCAGCAATCTTTCATCACAACTGAAAATAGACTGCAAAAGTTATCACAGCTAGGAAAAATTTTTTAAATCGCTATCTTTCTAAGGAAACTAGTTAAAAGCAGAAAGTACCTAATACTGTTGAAATAATCCAAAGTTAACAAAGAGAGATATCTACACTCAAAACTCTGATAAATGATATAAAAATGGCTTTCCCAACAACTGTTTCTAAATATGATCTCTCTCTCTCTCTCTCTCTCTCTCTATATATATATATATATATATATATATATATATATATAGCTAAGACAATACAGCTAAGGCAACAAGCACTCATTAACATATTATTCAGTATTAACATATATTCATCCATAGCTTAATCTGGTAAAAAATAAAATAAAGTAAAAATGTTTAAGTCTTGTGCCATGATATTTACGTAATCTTTTACAGATCCAATGATATCAATAATCAGTGGTATGCATGGTTCATCACATACATACTCTCCATTAAGTCAAAATGCAGTTACCTTAATGGTGGACAACAACAGTCACATGCGCAAAAAAATTTGACCATCAGTGAACCTGTGAGCTCTGGCTAAGGAACAAAGAAAAAAGAAGAAAAAAAACCCCCACATAACTTCGATGCTCATTACTTCGTGTATCCCCTTAAATAAAAAAAATGGCTCACACATACAACAAAAAGTAAGGACTGATGTGCCATCATGCATACTACAGTTCTGTGTTGTACTGAGCAGCATTTAAAGTCATGACAGACTTTCATGCACAAAATCTAAACTGCTCCACCCTGAGAGACTATGTCGTTGTAGATTGGGTTTTATTTTGTTTGTTGTTATCAGTTTTGGTTTTATTTTATTCCCAGTTTGTATCTATTTTCGTTTACTTCTTGCATGCAGGCAGACATGGGGGGGAAAGTATCATACAGCCATTATCACTTAATATCAGACAAACCCATGTGTATAATGGAATGCAGCTCATCCTTATGAAGGTAAGACACATTAAGGAGGTACACTTCTTGATTTCACAAGCACCTCCTTACATACTTAATAACAACACTTTCAGTGTTCAGAATACAGAAACAAATCAGTAAATACACCAGGTCAGGACAAAAAATCCTGACCTTCCATATCAATTTTGGTTTTGAGTACATAAACCATGGTATATCTATCATACATAAAAACTCAAACTCACAGTGGCACCCAACACAAGACTTCAATGATGATTAAAAAAATATATAAAAATGTATATGATCAAGAATTGTTTACCTTCTATACTTCAAAACCAAATGCAAATAATGCAAACAATGTAAACTTTTGATATGTTACCAGGCATTAACAATAATTATGTAAAAAAAAGGTTTTGCACTTCGTGTCAAATTATAAACTTTTGATATGTTACTGAACAATAACATACAAAAAAAATTCACCTGTCTCTCAAGTCAGTATGAAAGTCATGGGTGTTACTAGGCAATGACAACATGTGGAAAAGGTTTTTACCTTGTCTGTTCAATCACAATGTAAATATCTGATATGTTACTGCGCAATCACAATGTGTGGAGGTTGTTGGTTTTTTTGGTCACAATGTACACTCCTTGTATGTCTCTGAGTTTTGACAACATAAATGAACAACTTCAACACCATCTTTCATTTTACCAAATAAATTTCTTAATGTGTTAGTGACCAATCACAACATAATGCAAAGAATTTTTATCACTAACATTTTTTACATCCTGATGCAAATTTCCGATAAGTCATGAAGCAAAAACAATACATGTGAGAGGGTTTCTGTATATTTATGTTCTTCATATCACAAAACATATTTTTGATAGATTACTTAGCAATGATAACCTCTGTGAATCATCCAATATAAAGAACATCGATGAATCATCTGATGGAAAGAGAGATCTTATCCACCCCAGCAACCTGTCAGCATGGATAAATAATGGCATTGTGGAAGACTGCCTCTCTGACAGCAGCTGGGATCTCCCCTGGGAAACCATACCAGCACATGTCTCTCCTCTCTCTCTCTCTGACTCTCTCTCAGACTAATAAAACAAACCATGCCACCACACCACAAACCAATCCTGACACCAAAAATTATACACTTCATTAGTCTTCAAACAGATTACCGTGGCACTTGTGGAAATAAACAAAAAAATTTTTCGTGTTTAAGTACAAAACCAGTTAAGTTGAAAAAACCTAGACAATAAAGGCACTAATGCTGTTGTTGCTTTTCTTTTCACACCTAGGGAAAAAAGCAAAACTTCTTCACTGAATCTGTTCTAGCCCTTTTCTTCACACATCCGAAGTACCGTGCTTGTGCTCTTCAATATCCTGAACGTCCAAAGGGGTTTCAGCTTGGCGCCGATGCAGTCGCAGCAACATCTGCTGGTCAGCCAGGGAGTTCTCCACCAGGACCATCAGCTGACTGAGGCGCTGGGACATGGCAGCGGACTGGGCTGCTACCCCCTCCACCGTCCTGCGAAGGGTGTCCATTTCTGACCTGTCAATACAACACCATTCCAATCTCTTTGCTGTAGAAAAGTGTGCGCTAAAATATGCCTCGTTATGGACATGTTATGTGAAATGGGGGGCATATTCTGAGGTAGCATTAAAAATGATGGACCGTTCAAAGTTTTTTCTCTGAATTTGCTGGAATTGAGTGTTGACAGATTAACGCTTAGGAATATATACACACACAAACACACAAAAATATCACATGCTCCAGTCAACAATTTGACTAGGTATTCCTTAGGATTTTGATTTTTATCCTCCTTTACTTGTTTTTTATAATAGAAATCACACACTGTGCCGATTTTATAAAACTGATGGAAGTAAACACTCACACACACACACATCACCACCACCATCACAAACACACCCTTACCCCCCTTCTTCCCAACACACACACACTCCCTCTCTCTCTCTCCACACACACACACAATATATATATAAAATCATCATCACCTCCACCACACACACACCCACGACCACCACCACCCACACACACACACACATCAAAAACAAACTCCCCCACCCCTTACCCCCCTCCTACCCCAACCTACCTCTTAGCTGGGGTAGCTTGTGAAGGCTGGTGGACCGGCGGTCGTTCCATCAGCTCTCTCTCCCTCTCCAGATTGCTGGAGGTTAAAAATGGGTTTAAACCTTTTTTTAAAACCGGGTTTTTTTCCCCCTTTTTTGGGGGTTTTTTTTTTTTCCCCCCCCCCTTTCCCCCGGGGGAACCCTTGGGGGAAAAAAAAAAAAAAAAAAACCCCCCCCTTTTTTTCCCCTTAGGGGAAAAAAAAAAACCCCCCCCAAAATTATTTTTAAAAAAAATTTTTAAAAAAGGGGGGGAAGGGGGGGGGAAAAAAAAAACCCAAAAAAAAAAAAAACCCTTTTTAAAAAAATTTTTTTTTGGGGGGGGGGGGGGGGGGGGGGGGGGGGGTGGGGGGGGTTTTTTTGGGGGGGGGGGAAAAATTTCCCCCCCCCCCCCCCCCCCCGGGGGGGAAAAAGAAAAAAAAAAAAATTTTTAAAAAATTTTAATTTTTGGCCCCTTTTTTTTTAAAAAAAAAAAAAAAAAAAAAAAAGGGGGGGAAAGGGGGGTTGGGGGGGGGGGGGGGGGGGGGCCCCCCTTTTGAAACCCCTTTTTTGGGGGAAAAAGGGGGGGGGGGGGGGGGGGGGGGGGGGGGAAAAAAAAAAAAAAAGGAAGAAAAAAAAGGGG
>CM054134.1:47435344-47487844 GCA_028751875.1 Rapana venosa
CTTTTTTGGGGGGTTTTTTTTTTTTAAAAAAAATTTTAAAAAAAAAAAAATTACGGAAAACCCCCCCCCCAAAAGAAAAACTTTAAAAGGGGGGGGGGAAAAATTTTTTTGGGGGGGGCCTTTTTGGGGGGGGTTTTTTTTCCCCCCCAAAATCAAAAAAAAGGTTTGGTAAACCCCCCCCCAAAAAACCCCCCAAAAAACCCCCTTTTTTTTTTTTTCCCCAGGGGAAAAAACCCCCCTAAAAAAGGTTTTTTAAAAGAAAAAAAACCCCCCCAAAAAAAATTTTTTTGGGTCCCCCGGGGGAAAAACCCTTTTTGGGGGGGAAAAAAAAAAAATTTTTTGGGGGGGGTTTTAAAAAATGGGGGGGAAAAATTTTTAAAAAACCCCCAAAAAAAAAAAAAAATTTGTTTTTTTTTTTTTCCCCCCAAAAAATTTTTTTTTTTTTTTTTTAAAAAATTTTTAAAAATTTTAAAGGCGGGGAAAATTGTTTAAATTTTTCCCTTTTTTTTTTTTTTTTTTTTCCCCCTTTTTTGGGTCCCCTTTTTGGGGGGGCCCTTCCCCCCCCAAAAAAATTTTTTTTAAACCAAAAAATTTAACCCCCCCCTTTTTTTCCCCCCCCCCCCCCCCTTTTTTTGGGGGTTTTTGGGGGTTGTTGGGGGGCCCCCCCTTTTGGGGGGGGGTTTTTTTTTTCCCCCCCAAAAAAAAAAAAGGGGAAAAACCCCCCCCCTTTTTTTTTGGGGGGGGGGGGGTTTGGGGCCCCCCCCCTTTTTTTTTTTGGGGGGGGAAAAAAATTTTTTTTTTTTTGGGGGGGCCCCCGGGGAGGTTTTTTTTTGGGGGGGAAAAAAAAAAATGACAAAAAAAAAGGGGGTTTTTCTTTTTTTTCCCCAAAAAATTACCCCCAAAAAATTTTTTTTAAAAGGGGGCCCCCTTTTTTTTTAAAAAATTTTTTTAAAAACCCCTTAAAAAAACCCCCAAATTTTAAAAATTTCCCCAAACCCCCCCCCCCCTTTTAAAGGGGGGCCCTTTAAAAAATTTTCCCCCCAAAAACCCCCCCAACCCCCCCCCCCAAAACCCCCCCAAACCCCCCCCTTTAAAAAAAAAAAAACCCCCCCACCCCCCCCCCCCCCCCCCCCCCCCCTTTTTTCCCCCCCCTCCCCCCAAACCCCAACCCCCCAAAAAAAAAAGGGGGTTTTTTTTTAAAAATTTCCCGGGTTTTTTTTTTGGGGGGGAAAAAAAAAACCCCCTTTTTTTCCCCCCCTTTTTTTAAAAACCCCCGGAAAAAAAGGGGGGGAAAAAAAAAAAAAACCCCTTTTTTTTCCCCCTTGTTAAAAAACCCCCCAAAAAATTAAAAATTTTTTTTAAAAATAAAAAAAAAAAAATTTTTTTTTTTAAAAAAAAAACCCCCCGGGGGGGGGGGAAAAAA
This sequence comes from Rapana venosa, assembly GCA_028751875.1. NCBI lineage: Eukaryota > Metazoa > Mollusca > Gastropoda > Neogastropoda > Muricidae > Rapana > Rapana venosa. The sequence goes on from CM054134.1 coordinate 47,436,768, forward strand.
AAAATTTTTCCCCCGGGGGGGGGGGGGGTTTTTTGGCCCCCAAATTCCCCCCCCGGGGGGTTTTTTTCCAGGGGAAAAAAACCCCCCCCCAAAACCCCCCCCAAAAAAAAACCCCCCAAAAAGGGGGGGGGAAAAAGGGGGGAAAAAAAGGGGGAAATTTTTTTTGTTTTTTTTTTTTTTAAATTTTTTTTTTTTTTCCCCCCCAAAAAAAAACCCCCAAAAAAGGGCCCCCCCTTTTAAAAAAACCCCAAAAACCCCCATTTGGGTTTCCCCAATCAAAAAATTTTTCCAAAAACCCCCCCAAAAACTTTTTTTTTTTTTTTTAAAAAAAAAAAAAAACCCCTTTTTAAAAAAAAAAACCCTAAAAATTTTTTTTTTCCCCCCCGGGGGGGAAAAAATTTTTGGGAAAATTTTTTTTTTGGGGGGGGGGTTTGGGGGGGGGTTTTTTTTTTTTTTTTTTTTAAAAATTTTTTTGCCCCCGGGGGGGAAAAGGGGGCCCCCGGGGGGGGGTTTTTAAAAAAACCCAAAATTTTTTTTTTAATTTTTTTTTTTTAAAAACCCCCGGGAAAAAATTTAATTTTGGGGGGGGGAAGGGGGGAAAGGGGGGGGGGGGAAAAAACCTTTAAAAAAATTTTAAAAAAAAAACCCCAAAAAAAAAAACCCTTTAAATTTTTTAAAAACCCTTTTAAAAAAAAACCCCCAAAAAACCCAAAAAACCCCACCCCAAAAAAAGGGCAAAAAAACCCCACCCCCCCCCTTTCCCCCCCCCCCCAAAAAAACCCCCCCCAAAAACCCCCCCCCCCCCAACCCAAAAAAAACCCCCCAAAAAAAAAAAAAATTTAAAAAAAAAAAATTTAAAAAAAAAAAAAAAATTTTTTTTTTTTTAAAAATTTTGGGGGGAAATGTTTTTTTTTAAAAAAAAAAAAAAAAGGGGGGGGGGGGGCCCCCCCCCCCAAAAAAAAAAAATTCCCCCCCCCCGGGGAAAAAAAAAAACCCCCCCCTTCCCACCCCCCCCCCCCAAAAACCCCTTTTAAATTTCCCCCCCAAAAAAAACCCCAAAAAAAACCTTTCCCAAAAAAAAACCCCAAAAAAAAAAAAAAAGGGGGGGGGGAAAAAGGGGGGGGGTTAAAAATTTTTTTGGGGGAAGGGGGGAAAAACCCCCTTTTAAAAAAATTATTTTTTTTCCCTTTGGTTTTTCCCCCCCAAAGGGGCCCCCCCCGGGGGGTTTGGGGGGGGGAAAAGGGGCCCCGGGGGCCCCCCCCAAAAAAAAGGGGGGGGGCCCCCCCCTTTTTTGGGGGGCCCCACTTTTCCCTTTTTTTGGGTTAAAAAAAAAGGGGGGGGGAAAAAGGGGTTTTTTTTTTAAAAAAAAGGGGTTTAATGGGGGGAAAAAATTCCCCCTTTAAAAAAAAAAAAGGGGGGGGGGGGGGGGGGCCCCAAAAAAAAAATTTTGGCGGGGAAAAAGGGGGGGGGAAAAAAAAAAGGAAGGGGGCCCCCCCCCAAAAAAAAGGGGGCCCCCCCTTTTTTAAAAACCAAAAAAAAAATTTTTAAAAACCCCCCCCAAAAAATCCCCTTCCCCTTTTTTAAAAAAAAAAATTTTTTGGGGGGGTTTTTTCCCAAAAAAAATTTTCCTTTTTTTTAAAAACCCCCCCTTTTTTTCCCCCTTTTTTTTTTCCCAAATCCCCCCAAAGGGAAAATTTTTTAAAAAAAAACCCCCGGGGGGGTTTTGAGGGTTTGGGAAAAAAAAAAAAATTTTTTAAAAAAAAATTTTGGGGGGGGTTTTTTGGGAAATTTAAAAGGGGTTTAAGGGGGGGGAAAAGGGGGGGGTTTGGAAAAAGGGCCCCAAAAAACCCCAAAAAAATTTTTTTTTTTTTCCCCCAACCTTTTCCCCCCCCAAAAAAAACCCTTTTAAACCCCCCCCCAAAACCCTCCCCCACCCCCCCCCCCCAAAACCCCCCCCCCCAAAAAAAGGGCCCCCGGGGGGGGGCCCCCGGGGATTTTCCCAAAAAAAAAAAAAACCCCTTTAAAGGGGGTTTTTAAAAAAAATTTTTTTTTTGGGGGGGGGGGTTTTTTAAAAAATTTTTTTTGTTTTAAATTTTGAAGGAAAAAGGGAAACCCTTTTTTTTTTTTTAAAAAAAAAAATTTTTTTTTAAAAAAAAAAAAAAACCCCCCCCCGGGGGGGCCCCCCCCCCCCCCCCCCCCCAAAAATTTTTTTTTCCCCCCCCCCCCCCTTTTTTTCCCCCCCCCCCCCCCCAAAAACACTTTTAAAAAAATTTTTCCCCTTTGGGTTTTTAAAGGGGGGAAAAAAAAATTTTTAAACAAAAAAAGGGGGGAAAAAAAACCCCCCCCAAAAAACTTTCCCCCTTTTTTTTGCCCCCCCCCCGGGCCCCCTTTGCCCCGGCCCCCCCAAAACAAAAAAAAGGTTTTTGGGGGGAAAAACCCAAACCGGGGCCCCCCGGGAAAAAATTTTCCCCCCTTTTTTTTTTCCCCGGGGTTTGAAAAGGGGGGGAAAAAAAAAAAAAAAAATTTTTAAAAAAAAAAAAAATTTTTTCCACCTTTAACATTTTTTTTTAAAAAAAAAAAAAAACCCCCAAAACCCAAAAAAAAAACCCTTTTTGGGGGGGGGGGGCCCCCCGGGGGGGGTTTTTTTTCCCCTTTTTTTCCCCAAAAGGCCCCTTTTTTTAAAAACCCCCCCCCCCAAAAAAACCCGGGGTCGGGGGAAAAAAAAAAAACCCCCCCCCCCCCCTTTTAAAAGGGGGTTTTTTTTAAAACAAAAAAAAACCCCGGGGCCCCCTTCCCCCCAAAAACCCCTTTTTTAAAATTTTTAAAAAAATTTTGGTAACCCTTGGGATTTTTTTAAAAAAAAAAAAATTTTCATTTTTTTTTTTTTTCCCCCTTTTTGGGGGGGTTTTTTTTGGGGGAAAAATTTTTTTTCCCCCAAAAACCCCCCTTTTTTTTTTTAAATTTTTTTGGGGGGGGGGGCCCCCCCCCTTTTTTTTTCCATTTTTTTTTCCCCCCCCCCCCCCTTTTCCCCCCAAACCCCCCAAAACCCCCAAAACCCCCCCCACCCCCCAAAAAAAAAACCCCCCCCCCCAAAAACCCCCCCCCCCCCGGGCCCCCCCCAAAACCCCCCCCCCAAACCCCCCTTTTAAAAAACCCCCCCCCCCCCTTTTTTTAAAAAAACCCCCCCCCCAAAAAAACCCCCCCCCCCCAAAAAAAAAAAAAAAACCCCCCCCAAAAAAAAAAAAAAAAAAAAAAAAAAAAATTTTTTTTCCCCCCCCCCCTTTTTTTTTTTTTTAAAAGGGGGGGGAAAAATTTCCCCCAAAAAATTTTTTGGGGGGGGGTTTTTAAAAATTTGGGCCTGGGGGGTTTGGGGGGGGGGGGGGGTTTGGGGGGGGGGGAAAATTTGGGGGGGGGGGGAAAAAAAAAAAATTTGGGGGGAAAAAAAAAAAAAAAAAATTTTTTTTTTTCCCCCCCGGGGGGTTTTTGGGGGACTTTTTAAAAAAAAATTTTTTTTCCCAAAAACCCGGGTTTTTTGGGGGGGGAAAAAAAAAAAACCTTTTCCCCCCCAAACCCCCAAAAATTAAAATTTTCCTTTTTTTCCCTTTTTTTTTAAAAAGGGTTTTAAAAAAATTTTTTAAAAAATTTTTTTTCCCCCGGGGAAATTTTTTTTTTTTTTGGGGGGGGTTTTTTTTTTTTGGGCCCCCCTTAATTTTCCAAAAAAAAAAAATTTTTTAAAAGGGGGGTTTGCCCCCCAAATTTTTTTTTGGGGAATAAAACCAAAATTTAAAAAAAAAAACCCCTTTTGGGGGGGGGGGAAAAAATTGGGGGGCCCTTGGCCCGGTTTTTTTCCCCGGGGAAAAGGGGTTTTTTAACCCGGGCCCCCCCCTTTTCCCCCCAAAAAAATTTAAAAAAACCCCCCCCAAAAAAAACCCCCCCCCCCCCCCCAAAAAATTTTTAACCCAAAAAACCCCAAACCCAAAAAAAAAACCCCCCCCCCCCCAAAAGGGTTGGTTTTCCCCCCCCAAAAAGGGGGGGTTCCCCCAAAAAAAAAACCCCCCCCCCCAAAAAAAAAGGGGGGGGGGGGTTTTTTCCCCCCCAAAAATTTTTCCCCTTTTTTTTAAAAAAAAAGGGTTTTTTTTTCCTGAAAAAAATTTTTTTTTTTTTTTGGGGTTTCCCCCGGGGAAAATAAAAAAAACAAAAAAAGGAAAAAAAAAAAAAAAAAGCAAAAAAAAAACCCCTTGAAAAAAAAAAAAAAAAACCCCGGGGGGGGGGGGGGGGGTTTTTTTCCCAAAATTTTTTTTAAAAAATTTTTTCCCTTTTTTTTTCAAAAAAAAAAAAGGGGGGGGGGGAACCCCCCCCCCCCAACCCCCAAAACCCCCCCCCAAACAAACCCCTTTGTTTTTGGGGTTTGGGGGTTTTGGTTTTTCCCCCCAAAAAAAGGGAAAAAATTTTCCCCCCCGGGGGCCCCTTTTTTTCCCCCCCGTTAAAAAAAAACCCCCCCAAAAAAAAAAGGGGGGTTTTTCCCCCCCCAAAAAGGGGGGGGAAAAAAGGGGGGGGGGGGGGGGAAAAAAAAAAAAAAAAAAAGGGGCCCCCTTTTGGGGAAAAAAAAAAAACCCTTTGGGGGGGGGGTTTTTTTTTTTTTTTTTTTTTTTTCCCCCCCCAAATTTAATTTTTTTAAAAAAAAATTTTATTTTTTTCCCTTAAAAAAAAAGGGGGGGAAATTTTAAAAATTTTTAAATTTTTTAAGGGAGGAAAAAAAAATTTTTAAAAAAAAAATGTTTTTTTTTAATTTTTTTTTAAAAAAATTTAAATTTTTCCAAAAAAAAACCCTTTTTTTAAAGGAAAAAAAAAAAATTTTTTTTTTTTTTTTAAAATTAAAAAAAGGAAAAAAAACCAAAAAAAAAAAAAAAAATAACAAAAAAAAAAAAAAAAAAAAAAATTTTTAAAAAAATTTTCCCAAAAAAAAAAAAAATGCCCTTTTTTTTGGTTAAAAAAAACCCCCCCCAAAAAAAACCCCCAAAAAACCCTTTTTTTTTTTTAAAATTTTTTTTTTTCCCCCCTTTTTTTAAAAATTTTTCCCAAAGGGGGAAAAAAAAATTTTGGGGCCCCAAAAAAAAAAAAATTTTTTCCCCAAAAAACCCCCCAAAAAAAACCAAAAAATTTTGGGGGGTTTTTTGGGGGGGGGGGGGGGTTAAAAAAGGGGGAAAAAAAAAAAAAAAATAAAAAAAAACCTTTTAAAAAAAAAAAAAATTTTTTAAAATTTTTTTTAAAATTTGGGGGGTTTTTTTTTTTAAAAAAAAAAAAAAAAATTTTTTTTTCCCCCCCTTTAAACCCCAAAAATTTTGGGGGGCCAAAAAAAATTTTTTTAAAAAAATTTTAAAAAAAATTAAAACCGGGGTTTTGGGGGGCCCCCCCCTTTTTTTTTTGGGGGAATTTTTTCCCCTTTTTTGGGGGGGAAACCCCCCTTTTTTAAAAAAAAAATTTTTTTTTTAAAAAACCAAAAAAAAAATTTTTAAAGGTTTTTTTAATTTAAAAAACCAAAACAAAAAAAAAAGGGTTAAAAAAAATTTTTTTAAAAAAAAAAAATAAAAAAATTTTTTTAAAAAGGGTTTTTTTTTCCCCCTGGGGGGGTTTTTGGGGGGTTTAATTTTTTTTTTCCTTTCCCCTTTTTTTTTAAATTTTTTAAAAAAAAATTTTCCCTTTTTTAAAAAAAAACCCTTTCCCCCCAAACCCCAAAACCCAAAAAAACCCCATTTTTTTTTTAAAAATTTTTTAAAAAATTTTTTTTAAACCCCTTTGGGGTTTTTTTCCCCCCCCGGGGGGGAAAAAAAATTTTTTTCCCCCCCCCCCCCCAAAAAACCCTTTTCCTTTTTTTTTTTTTTTCCCCCCCCTTTGGCTTTTTTCCCCCCCCCTTTTTTTTTTTGGGGGGGGTTTTTGGGGGAAAAAAAAAAAGGGGGGAACTTTTCCCCAAAAATTTTTTCCCCCTTCCCCCCCCTTTTTAAAAAAAAAAAAACCAAAATTTTTAAAAAAAAAATTTTTAAAAAAATTTTTAAAAAATTTTAAAAAAGGGGGGGGGGGGGGGGAAAAAAAAAAAAAAAGGAAAATTAAAAAAAACCCAAAAAAATTTTTTTTTTTGGGGGGAAAAAAAAATTTGGGTTTTTTGGGGGGGTTTTAAGTCCAAAAAACCTTTTTTTAAAAAAATTTTAAAAAAAAAAATTTTTTTTTTTGGGGGGGTTTTTTTTCCCCCAAACCGGGGGGGGGGGGGTTTTTGGGGTGGGGGGAAAAAAAAAGGGGAATGGGGCCCCAAAAAATTTCCCCAAAAAAAAAAAAACCCCCCCCCCCTTTTTTTTTTTTAAAAACCCCCCCCTTTTTTTTAAAAAAAAAAGGGGGGGAAAAAAAGGGGGGGAAAAATTTTTAAAAGGGGTTTTAAAATTTTTTTTCCCCCCAAAAAAAGGGAAACCCTCGGGGGAAAAATTTTTTTTTTAAAAAGGGGGGTTTTTTTGGGGGGGGGGTTTTTTTTTTTTTTCCCCCCCCCCAAAAAAAAAGGGGGTTTAAAATTTTTTTTAAAAAAAAGGGGGGGGGGGGGGGCCCCCCCCCAAAAAAAAACCCCCCCTTTTTAAAAAAAAAAAAACCCCCCAAAACCCTTTAAACCCCCCCTTTTTTTAAAAATTTTTTTTTCCCCCCCCCCTTTTAAAAACCCGGGGGCCCTGATTTTAAAAAATTTTTATGTTTAAAAAAAAATTTTTTAAATTTTTTTTTTTTTTTTTTGGGGGGTTTTTTTTTTAAAAAAAAAAATTTTTAAAAGGGGGGGTTAAAAATGGGTTTAAACCTTTTTTTAAAACCGGGTTTTTTTCCCCCTTTTTTGGGGGTTTTTTTTTTTTCCCCCCCCCCTTTCCCCCGGGGGAACCCTTGGGGGAAAAAAAAAAAAAAAAAAACCCCCCCCTTTTTTTCCCCTTAGGGGAAAAAAAAAAACCCCCCCCAAAATTATTTTTAAAAAAAATTTTTAAAAAAGGGGGGGAAGGGGGGGGGAAAAAAAAAACCCAAAAAAAAAAAAAACCCTTTTTAAAAAAATTTTTTTTTGGGGGGGGGGGGGGGGGGGGGGGGGGGGGTGGGGGGGGTTTTTTTGGGGGGGGGGGAAAAATTTCCCCCCCCCCCCCCCCCCCCGGGGGGGAAAAAGAAAAAAAAAAAAATTTTTAAAAAATTTTAATTTTTGGCCCCTTTTTTTTTAAAAAAAAAAAAAAAAAAAAAAAAGGGGGGGAAAGGGGGGTTGGGGGGGGGGGGGGGGGGGGGCCCCCCTTTTGAAACCCCTTTTTTGGGGGAAAAAGGGGGGGGGGGGGGGGGGGGGGGGGGGGGAAAAAAAAAAAAAAAGGAAGAAAAAAAAGGGGAAAAGAGACAAGAGGGGGGCCCCAGCACCCCAAAAAAGACGGGGGAAAAAAAAAAAAAAAAAAATTTTAAAAATTGCCCCCTTGCCCCCCCAAAAAAAAAAGGGCCCTTTTTTTTAAAAAAAAAAAAAAAAAAAAAAAAAAAAAAAAAAAAAAAAAAAAAACCCCCCCCCCCCCAAAAAAAAAATTAAAAGGAAACCTTTTTTTAAAATTAACAATAAAAAAAAAATTTTAAAAAAAAAAAAAAAAAAAAAAACCCAAAAAAAAAAAAAAAAAAAGGACAGTTATTACAAATTAAAAAAACCCCCCAAAAAACCCCCTTTTTTTTTTTTTTTTAAAAAAAAAAAAAATTTTATTATTATTATTTTTTGAAAAAAAAAAATTTTTTTTTTTTTAAAAGGGGGGGAAGGGGGGGGTTTTTTTTAACATGTTTTTAAAGTGAAAGGGAGAAAAAAAAAACCCCCTTTGGAATTTCAAACAAAGCTTAACATTAAAATTTTTTTTAAAAATCCATCAAAAACCCCCCCAAAATTTTAAAATGACACCCCCCCTGTCTAAAAAATTTTTTAGGGAAAAGTGGGGTCCCGAAGTATTTTCAAGTCATTTCATGACGGGGGGGTTTCATTATGTTCTTGTTTGTGTTGTGTGTGGGGTGTTTGTGTGTGTGGGGGTGTGTGGGGGGTGTTTTTGGGTTTTTGTGTTGTGTGGGGTGTGTGTGTTTGTGTGTTGGGGTATTTATAAGTTTTGTTATTTAAATTTCACACAAACTGTAAAGTGCTTTTGGTATGTAAACGTGCTTCCACACGTGCGTAAAAAAATATATGCAAGAGCATTTGGTATAAGTTTTATATTTTTAAGCATGTACATAGAACATGAAACGGTCAAGAGCAAATGATGTAAATTCAACAACTATATCATTAACCCCCTTTTAATGCCCAGTGCAAGTGCACCCTATATCCGGGGAATTTTTAAATTTTTATGTACCACTTTCTATGTTTTTATCCCTCTTAACCCGAAAAAATAAATAATGAAATTTTTCCCCGATAGTCTGCCCAATGACAGTATTTATAAACATAGATTACTTTGAGGCCAAACTCAAAAAAAAATTTAAAAAAAGATATTTCAAATGCGAAAATTATTTAAAATGTAAAAAAAATGCCCCAAAAAAAAGAAATTTCTCTATCACCATGTCATTCTGAAGTACCCCCCTTTTCAATTTAAAGTCAAAATAAGTTAGGCCAAATCCCCCAAAATTTTTTTTTTTTTTTTTAATGCAAAGATCAGCTGAAAACCCTACAGACGTTTTCATCCTGTTAAAGGGAAATCAGAGTTTTATTGCCACTTTTACAGCTGTGTAAAGTTATTTATTCCCTTTAACAAGAATGTTTTTTGCCTTTGAACCCCCAACTTCCCCCAAACAAAATCATGCATAAAAACACAAAATCCCAGCCCAAAAAACGATCGGTTTTTTCTACTGGTTTTTGCGCCCGGATGTTGCCAAGCAACAGGAGAGTGACTCCATTAATTTTGGGTTTTTTTCCCTTTAACTGTAGTCCCGGAAACAGGCTTTTTTACTTCGGGGTTTTAAGCCCGGAAATTTTTTCCCGGGGTTTTGGGGGTATAGGGTTTCCTTTTTGCCCCCCGGAAAAAAATTTCCCGGGGGAAGGCAAATTAGGGTTAGGTAATATAGATGAAAACAAAACAAAGGAAAAAACCCCCCCTTTAAAAAAAAAGGGGAAAAAAAACAGTGTTTTTTACAAACAAAAAAAGCTTTAAAAAAGTTAGATGCAACATTTACAATTCAAAAAAAAAATACCAGAATTTTTTTGTCACCACATGAAACAAGTGAAGACAAAAATTTTGGGCCCCAAACTACAAACTGCTGTATTTAAACCTACCAACAAAAACCCTGCTTTAAAGGTGGAAAATTTAAACAGCTGTGACAAAAACAAAGCATGTATTTTAGAAAAATTAAAAAAGAGTAAAAGCTTTAAAGCAGACGAAAAAAAAAAAACCACGGGACAGATCAAAAAAAACCCGAAAAAAGCCCGATCCTTTCCCCTTTTTTTTTAGCTTGAAAAAAAAAAACAAAAAAAGAAAAAACCAAAAATTTTTTCTCTCTTCCGCATACCACAGGGACTGGATGTAAAAAAGCACATGGTCTTTTTTCCCCCTTTTCCCTTTATATTTGAAGAAAATCAAAATAAAAAAAAGTCCCAAAAACCTTAGGGGGGAAAGAATAGCCCGGGGATTTTGAGTGAGTATTTGGGATTTTTGCTGACCTGGGTTTTAATTTTTCGTTCAAAAAGTATTGTTTCTCTGGAGTTAACATCAGTGCCGAAATCCCCTCCCCCCAAAAACCCTTCAGATGGATTATAAACTGAATCCCGTGCACGGAAAAGCACCCCTGGGAAAATTTTGTGCACACATTAAAAAACCCCTTCTAAATTTTTGGAAAAAGTAGGCCCGTGTGTGCAATGGGGAAAGGGTTAAAAAAATTTACAAAACTGCATACAACCGGGGACTGGGTGAAAAAAGCACCTTAGGCTTATTTTATAATCCTCAAAATAAAAGTTTTTTTTTTTTTAAAAAAAAATCCTGTCTGTCTGTCCCGTCTGTCTGTCTCTCTCCACTCCAAATCCCCCTCCATCCGCTTCCCTTTTTCCCTTCCATTTCCCCCTCCTTTTCCCCTTTTTCTTTTTTTTTCTACTCCCTTCTTTTCAGTGTCTGAATCTGTCTTTCTTTCATTTTTTTTCACCTCAGTTTTGTACCTTTTCCTTCTTTATTATGGTTGAGGCTGGTATAAAATATGTTTTCAAATTTTTTTTTAAAAGAAATTTGTGCATTTTGATTTCCTTTTACGACACAATTTTGCTTAATTTTTACAGGGAACATGAACAGTGGGAACCCATCCCCGAAAATCTTTTTCGCAGAAAAAGGGTCAGGGGGCACTGCAATTCATTTCATGCTTTGATTTGTTTCTTTTCAAAAGATTTAGTGCCCATAAAAATTGCAAAACTGTTTTGTTGTTATTATATTATTTTTCATCATTATTATTATTATTAAATTTTCTAGAACTCACCCCCCCGCAAAGTTTTTTACAAAGGGAAAATCTCAAAATTTTTTTGTGGTGAAAACCTTCCATACTATGATACCAAAAAAAAAAAATCTTTTGAACCCCGTCCTCTAGGGGAAAAACTATTTTTTAAACTTTTTCTTTTTTTTTGTTTCCCCCAGCCCGGGCTCCAAGGATCACCATGGGAGAATTTTGGATACCCTAACTGGGTTTTTCCCACTATTAAAGGGGGGGCCACATTCTGACTTTGGGAGGATGCATATATTGCACAGGGCCTCCTGGATCCACCAAATGGGCTTTATAGTTTGAATAAAAACAACAAAAATTAAAATAATTAAAAAACACGATGTTCCTTGCATGTTGTTGGGTTTTTTTTTTAACATTTAACAGGCTTTTTAAAACACTTTAACCAAAAATTTTTACCTTGCACAATTTCAGCATTCTTTGACTGAACGATTTTAAAAATTTTTAAAAAAAAAATTGAGAGAGAGGTGGGGGAGGGTGGGGGGGAGAGAGAAGGGGGGGGGAGAGAAAGGGGAGGGAGAGGAGGGAGGGGAAAGGGGACAGGGGACAGGGGATAGACAAAACAGAAAACAGAGACAAACACACAAACAGCAAGACAAGAAAAAAGGAGGTACCTTCCCACGAAAAAAAGAAGAGAAAAAAAAAAAAAAACAAAACAAAAAAAAAAAAAAAAAGGGCAAGGAAAAAAAGGAAAAAAAAAAAACACAAAAAGGAAAAAATGACCAGCCCCCGGGCTTTCTGGGGGTCCAAAAACGGACCTTTTAAAAGGGTGAATGCTGGTTCCCTCCCCCCCTTTCCCGGGCATGGAGGGGCCCCCTTCAGCACCCCTGCCCCTTTTCTTCTGCACTCCAACAACCCCACCCTCAGTCTCACCTTTGTTGTTGTTTTTTAAAGTCAATTTTCCACGCAGGGGGGGGTGGGGATAACCTAAATGGTCCCGAGTTTTTCACACTTTCAAAACCCACATTTCCCCAGGCAAAATGCAGATTTTCGCCCTACCCCTTTTCCCCTTACCCAAATTTCCAAAGTGGTTCAGTTTTCCCGCTATATAATTTGCACCAGGGCCCCCGCTAGGCTGGGCCCGGGATTGGTTTGGTTTGCAGCTGAGAGGGAAACTGAAGTGGGCGAAAAACCGCCCCGTTGGGGGATTCATGATCTCTTGGGGGCTTGTACCCAAACCACCACCGGGGCACTCTTTGCTGGGAATTTTTTTTTAATTCCCCTTTGGTGTTAACATCAGTTTTTGAAATCCACTTTTCCCCAAAAAACCCCTTTTGGATGAGACTAAAAACTGAAGTCCCCCGTGCGAATGAACACAAAGCATTTTTGTGCATGCATGAAAACCCGTTCATCTTTCAAAGGGGTAAGCAATTGGGGGGCTGACAGTAATGGATGACAATTTCTTTTTAAATTTCATGCAAATTTATAAAGTTAGGTGTGGCTTCTTTAATGGTGGGGAGAAAAAAAAAGTTTTTTCATAGCAAAATCTTTAAACCCTTTGGTTTAATCCAGAGCTACTCGAGGAACGTAGCTTTGACAAAACATAAGTCAGTTTGGGAAATCCTTTTGGTTTGAGCACTCAGCTCGTTTACGTGATTTGGGTAATTTACTGTGCCAGTTCCCCAAAGGGCCCCTGAGATAGCCTTTTGAGGAAAATTAACCCCGACTGTTTTTAAATGGTTTTTAAAACCCCCTTCCCCCGCACACACTTTTAAAAATCAAACCGGGGGGGGGGTGCCAGTGGTAAGTGTTGCCCTCGTGTTTTGATACCCAGGATCAAGCCACAAAGGAGGGGCCCAAATTTTAAATTGATTTTTCCCTGAGGTTTACAAACGGGGCTGATTCCACTCCCCAAAAGCCCCCAGATGAGGGATAAACCAAAGGCCCGGTCAAAAAACACATGGGCTTTTTTGCACATGTTTTAAAACCTGTTTGCCTTTTAGAAGAGTTTAAACCATTTTCCCTGCCAGTTTGGGAACGGATGACAATTTTTAAAAAAAAAAAATTTAAAAGGGGCGGGGATTTTGGACCCCAAACCCCAAAAATCAGAAAAGCAGCTACCCCTTTAAAGAGGGTTTAAAATGGTTGGGATATTCCAAAAAACCCAAACCAAAGGATGAACCCCACACCCCTAGCCAAAAAAACAAAATGCCCCCCCCCCCCCCCCCCCCCAAAAAAAAAAAAACCCTAAAACTGTGAATTTAAAAGCAAGATTTGGGGGGAAGATTTTTGCTAATTCATGGGTTTTGGTTCAAAAATTAAAAAACATAAAGCAAAAAAAAAATAAAAAATTTTAACAGGTTAGCAAGCAGTTTTTAACAATTTTAGTCAAGAAGTCCAAAGGGCTTTAGAGAGGCTCGGGGAGAAAATTTTTGCTTTATAAACACGGGGTGCCCTGATAATATGGTGCTCCAATTAAACTTTAATGCTTGTGAAAAGTTGTACTCTACATCACTTAATGCATAAAGCTATGTTTAAAGGGTTTTAGGGTTTCCCCAAACCCTTTGGGGGTTGTGGGGTAGCTTGATTAATGCTTTTCCCAAATTTGCGGTGGAAAAGGGGTGATACTTATTTTTGTAAACAGGATGGTAGATTTACTCTTTTACAGTAAAATAAAGAACAAAAATTTACTCTTAAAAAGGAAGGCATTTGATTTGTATTGAGAAAAAATTTTGCAGTGGATGGGTATTTGCTTGCTGTCCTTTAAATTTTCCCCCTGAGGGCCCGTGCAAAAATCAGCTCAGGAAAGGGCCATCTAGAGGGTAAAATTCCCACAAATAATATGTCTCCCTGCTTTCTATCACCACTCTCATCACCAACCCTAATTTTTTTCCAAACCCTTCACATTCTGTAAATACCAACCAAAAAATAAAAAACTGTTACCAATTTTTGCAATCAGTGATATCTGATGGGTTTTTTTTTTTATATTTTTTATATCAAAGGGTTAGGAATAAGCATTATCTTTCCCTTTTTTTCATCCAGTCCCCCCTGTGTTGCGGGTTTTTTAAAATTCCCGTCACCTGTTCAACCCGGGAAACAATGGCCTACTCTTATAAAAGTTTGGGAAAAGGGTTTCAAAATGTGCGCAAGATGTTTTGAAAAACATTCGCAATTTTGGGGCCTGTTTAAAAGTTAAAACCAAAAGGGCTTTTAGGGAAGTGGAAATCTGCACCAATGTTAACTCCAGGGGGGAAAATTTTCCCCTGAACAGGGGAAACATTTAGTTAACTGGCATACCTACCTGGGGTAGAACCGGGAAAAATTTGGGCTTGCAAACAGAGAATGATGACTTTTTTTGATGTAGGGCAGCGATCTGGAAAGTTCTTTTAAAAAAAGGTGTTCCCTTGGGCCCGCAAAAATCCCGCCATGTTTGCTGGGAATCCACAACATTTTTTTTGAGTTAATAAAACTAAAAAAATAGTTGCATGTTTTAAAGAAAAAAGGGTACTCCTTGGGCCACAAAAAATCCCTTTCCCTTGGGTTCTGTCTTTCATCTGAAGAGAAAAACACCCTCTGACTAAAAAATTTATTTTAAAATCATCACTCTGATTTCAACGGTTTTGTTTTTTCCCGTAACCCTTTTAAAATTCAAAACCTTTAGAATATAAGTAAAAACAAACAAAAAAAAAACCCCCCCCCCCCCCCCAAAAAGAAAGGGAAAAACCCAAAAAAATAACACAAAAAAAAAAAACTCAACACTTAAACTGGGGGTTTGGGGGGGAAACAGATTTTAAAACAATAGCAAACTCCATGTTTAAAATTTTTCTTTCAATTTTTTCTCCTTTTCTTTTATTTCCTGGGTTAAAAAACCCCCAAAAAAGGTGGGCGTAGCTGGAAATAAAGCAAAAATTCTACTGAAAGTTGGGGTTTTTTTTTGATATGTTATTTAAAGTCTTGCTTCATTTAAACCCCCCCCCCCTATTTTTTTTGATATTTGATTTTTAAATATTAAAAGAACTATATACTTTTTTTGGGAATTTTTTTCCCCCTTACCTTTACCTAATTGTGGCCTTTTTGTCCCCTGGCAGGGAGACAAAAAGGTAGACACAGAAAATATTGAAAAAACAAATCAAAAGTGACGGCCCAAGTGGAATGACAAAAAGTACTATGGGAAAAACTTTAGAACCTTTAAAAGTGGAGGAAGGGGGTTTTCAAAAAACTTTAGTGGTGCCCCAATTGTTTACCAGACTATGGGAAGGTGATGGTGAAGGGCTTTGGCCAAATTAAAAACCCGGTTCTCTTGCCCCCTCTGTCTTTTCTATCCCCTGTCTCTCCCGTCTGTCTTCTCTGTCTCTGTCTGTTATCTCTGTCTTCTGTCTCTTTTCTGTCTGTCTTTGGGCTGTCTATTTCAACTCACCTTCAGGGAGGTGAAAGGTTTTCAGGAGGTTGGCCTCTGCACTGGTGTAAAATTAAAGCACTGCACAAAGCAAACATCCCTTTTTGAAGCGGGGTTTATTCAAAAAATGGGGTTTTTGGCACAAATTAAAACACAAAAATATGTTGCTGACAACAGTAAATTGGTTTTTTTGTTACAAAATCAAGAGTAAATTTTTTTTTCATTCCTCGGCTAGAGGGCCAAGGTTCAACCCAAAGGTGAGATTTTTTTCGTAGCGAGTTTTTTTGCCCACCCTTAAATTTAAGGGATCTGAATTCCCCCTTTTAGGGGTGCATTTTAATGTCGGATTTATAAATTTTGTCTTTCCCCTTCCTTTGGGATGAGGGCCCTACTCTTTCCCAAAAAGGGGGAACAAGGTTTTTTGAATTAAAGTGCACAAATGAACCCGCCCTACTTTTTCAGATGGGACCTTTTATTTAAAAATTTCATTTTGGAAAAAACTTTTCCCGGGGAGTGGAGTTAGGTTAATTGATAAGTTAAATCCAGGGAAAAAATCCCCCTTAAAAATTTTGGGAAATTTGGGGGTTTCTAAACCCAGGGAAAAACCCCAATTTTGGGCAATTTTCTTCTAAAACCACTTTTTGGGTTAACCACAACCCCCTTAATTTTTTTTTATGGTATGGAACCCTGAAACATATTTCCAAAATGACATAAAGGAACTAAAAAAAAAAGATTTGTGCCAAAAAGTGAGCCCCAAAAAATAAGAAAAAATGCTTTATGTAAATTAGGTGTGATGAAAGCTAACAGGGCAAAAGGGATGCATAAAAGCTTTTCCTCCCCCCACCCCACTACCCTGCATAAGCCCCACAACAAAACACACACAAAAACTCAACCCATCAACACCACAACCCAAAACCCCAAACCCCAAAAAACACACCCTCCCCAAACACACACCACAAAAACCCAACACCCCCTCTCCCCCCCCCCCCCCCCCCCCTTCCCCCCCCCCCAAAAAAAATACTACAACCCGTTTTCTCTCACTTTGCAGGGGGGGGTTCCAAAAGGGTTTTTGTGGTCAGAAAACGTTTGGGGGCCACTCCTTGTCCCCGGAACAAATGGACAAAGTCAGCCCGGGTTTTGCACTAGGGCAGTGAAAAATGGCATTGTACAGGTTTTTTGCTGAAAAACAAGCCCAAAAAAACGGAGGTACAGACATTTTCGTTCAACAAGTCAAACAAGTTTTGTTTGTTTTTTTTGTTTCGGGGTTGCGCTTTGAAAGGGTTTACCGATGGTGGTAATTTTTTCGTAGTGATTTTTTTTTTTTTTTTTTTTAGGTAGTCACCCTTTTGCTTTTAGGGGTCCAAAAAAGGACATCTTTTTGCTGGTTTTTTGTTGGGTTTTTGTTGTTTTGTGTTGTTGTTGGTTTTCTTCGTTTCCCGCCAGCACATAATGGGGCCCACTTTTTCGGGAAAGGGGGGCATGGGTTTTTTTTAAAGTGTGTGCAAATGTTTTTGATGCAAATTTTGGGATGAGGCCTTGGTTTATTTGTCTCAAACTGAAGGGCCTGGGCATTGAGTTTTTATTTTTTTGGGTAAATGGAAAAAAGGGGAAACAACTTAACCATTTCCCGCCACCCTCCTTTTGAAAAAGGTTTATGACTGTATTTGTACAATTCAAAATTGTGGAATTTCTTGGGGATTTGGGATATCTTCTTGAATGCTTACAGGTTTAAGATTTTGTTGTTGGGTTGTTTTGTTGTTTTTGTTTTCCCTGCTTCAAAACTTGATGTTTGCCAATTTGGGGAGATTTTGCATATAAAAATTTGCAAACCATTAAGGAGGGTGCACTCTGACTTTTAGGGGGGTTTTCTATAAAAAAGACTTTGGGGTTTCATACAGTTTCCTCCCAAAAAATTTTTCATCCGTTGCTTCCAGGAAGCAAAGCCTACTTTTCCCCAAAAATTTTAAAAGGTTTGAACAGGGGTGAAAGATTTTTGAAAGGGATTTTTACCCTGGGTTTAAAATCCCCATCTGAAGAAGTTTTGTGGGGGTGAATTTGGTACCGATGTTCATTCCCCGGGGGGAAAAAAAACCCTCCAATGGGGTTTCCATGGTGGCCCTTTAAACCCCTCCAACAAAACGTGAGCCCCTCACTCTAACCAATATGTTTAAAAATAAATAAATTAAATGCAAAATAGTATTTAACTTTTTCTTTTTCTTCTCCCCAACAACCCCAGCAAAACAAAATATGTTTGTCTGTTTTTGAGGAAAAAGTGTCACCGTCATGCTCACTCATGCCTTTTTCAGGCCCAGCACATTTTGACTTTCGCACAAGAGAGAAAATTTTTATCTTTTAAGCTGTCTGGGGAAAAAAAAACAGGGGAGTGGACCAAAAAAGGAAGAACATAGGGAAGAAGGGAAATTTTACAGGGAAAAAAAGGAACAAAGGGGAAAAAAAAAAAGAGTGATAGAAAAGAAAGGGAAAAAACTAGGGACAGTTTCCAGAATTTTGGGGGTGCCAATTTTCACCGATAGGCCCCCAGCTTCCCCCCCGGGGGTTATTTAACAAGTCTGGTGAGCCCGAACATTCTAACAACACACCCCACACACACACGCAAGCACGCCCCCCACACACACAACTTATTCCTTTCCTTAAAAAAAAAGTAAAAAGGGGGATTTAAAAAACAAAACACACACACCCACACAACACACACCCCACCACACACAAACTGAATGTGTTTACCTCCCGTTGTGCCCGGTTTTGGCAGTGAAGATCTCCTGTCTGGCAAAGTCACAGCGATTCCAGGCCCGGGCCCCCGCCAGCTGAGAATTTGGGATTGGACTTGTTGGGTGAAAATTCATATTTCTATTTTTAAAACAGCCAAATGTTACAACAGCATAACTGAAACCAAAAAAGAAAAAAATTTTGAAATGTTTTTTTCTTTTGACAGACTAAAATTTTTTAAATGGGCAAAAATTTCCTTTTAGTGATTTATCCAGTTTTACTGGACCCTAAAAAATTTTAAACTTTTCTGAAAAGTTTTTTTTTTTGTGGGCCAAAAATGAGCACAAAAAGTACTTTTTTCCCGTCGTTTCTGAGAAAATCCCCCTTTTTTCATCAGGAAATTGCAAAACAAATTTTAAAAAATTAATGTTTGACCATGAAAAAATTCAAGCCAGTTACCAAGATTTTAATCATGAAACAAGTCAAAGGGCCCGTTTATCAAAGGGTTTTTATCATGAAAATTTCAAGTCCCTTTTTTAAAAAGCATCTATGAAAGAGAACTTCAAAAAAAATTTAACCCCGCTTTTGACATAAAAAAATTTTCCCGTTAATTTTTCAAAACTTTTTCCAAATTTTTTTGTTAAATTTTTCAGCTTTTTAAAATTTTTAAGCCAATTTATAAGCTTTGACATAAAAATTCAAGCTTTTTAAAAATTGGGTTTTAGTTATTAAAATTTTATTTTTTAAAGAAAATTTCCCAATTTATTTAACAAGCATTGATTGGATTTTTTTGAACTTCAAACCAATTTTAAACCCAAACTTTTTAAAAAAAAATTCCAAATTAATTTTTCAACTTTTCCAATTTTTTTCTGTTAAAAATTTTTCTAAGGGTTTTAAAATTTTTAAACCAAATTTTTTCAAGGGGTTTTGGGGCATAAAATTTTGTAGTAACAAAAATTTCTTCCCCCCAAAATTCCTAATATTCCCAAAAAACCTTTTAAAATGTTGCCCAAATTAAACCCCATTTTCTTTTTCCCACTTTAAAAGAAATTTTTTTAGAAACTTAAAATTTTTTAAATTAAACCCAAAGCTTTTTGAACAGGAAAAAACCCCAAGCCCAATCTTTAAATTTTCATTTCCCGGAATTTATTTATTTTTGGGACAATTTAAAAAAATTTAAATCAAACGGGGAAATTTAAAGGAATTCTTGGGTTATTAGGGCCTGTTCTCTTTGCAACAAAAGGGGGTCTTTTATTTTTTAAGTTCCCCAATTTTTTACCAAAAAAGTTTAACACAAATGCAAATTTTTTCCCCAATTTTCTTTTTCCCACCGAAAAGGAAAAAACTTAAAAAGGGAAAAATTTTCATTCAAAACATGGTGCATTAGTTCCCGATGGGGGAAAAAAAAGGGTGTCGGGGTTTTTTTGTTGTGAAGGTTTTTTGGTGTGGTTTTTTAAATTTGGGGGGTGGTTGGGGGTTTTTGTTTGGTTTGGCTTTTGGGGTTGGTTGGTGGTTTTCGGGGGGGGGGTGCACTAGCACGCAAAAATGGGTGGTTTTTATTCCTTCTTTATTCCCAAAATTTTTTTAAAAAATTTCCAAAAAATTTTTAAAAAACATATAATTTTTAAAAATCCCCCCCAAAAACCCCAAAAGGCCCCCCCTTTCCCAAAACCCCAAACAGGGGTTTTTAAACAATTGGGGAAAATTTCCTTGTGCAAAATGGAGGTTTCAAAAAAATTTATTTTTTCCCCAATCAAAAGGGTTTACGGTTTGTGTGGGGTTTTTTTGTTTGTTTTGGGTGTTGGTGTTTTTTTTGTTTTTATTTTTTGTTTTTTTGTTTGTTTGGTTTGTTGGGTTTTTTTTTTTTTTTTTGAAGCGGGTCTTTGAAAATTTTGTTGGATAAAAATTTTCAAAACTTTCCCCTTAAAAATTTTTGTTTGTAATAAAAGAAAAAATTTTGCTTTTTAAATTTTTTGGGAACCCAAATTTCTTTTTTTTTCCAAACCCAAAAAAACCCAAAAATCAAACCCCCCCCTCCCCTTTCAAAAACCCTCCTTTAACCCCCTATAAAAAAATTTTAAGAAATTTCAAACCCCCAGAAAAACGACAATGCCCGTTTTCAAATAATTTTTGGCACCGGTTTTTTTCCTCTAAAAATGGGGATACTTTAAAAAAAAGGGGGAAAAAAATTTTTTTTTGTTAAGCATTGGGCTTTCACAACAAAATCATTTCCCCCTTTTCTACCCTTTTCGAAATTTTAAAATACATTTTCCAAAACTTAAAACCAAAAAAAAATTGTTTGGGGGGGTTTTTGGGGTTTAAAAGGCCAATAAAATTAAAAAATTTTAAAAAACGAAAACTTGGGGGTTTTTAAAAAATTTTTTCCCCAATTTTTAAAATGTTCTTTTAAAAAACAAGCTGAGAAATTTAAAAAAGAAAAAATAATTTCAATTTTCATTAAGTTTTTGGATGCCCAGGGGGTTTTCTAATTTGTCTTTTTAATAAATTAATAATAAATAAAAAAAAAAAAAAAAGAATGAGTTAAAGAAGGTTTTAAACAACCCCGGAAAAAGGGATAAAACTTAAAACTTTTTTTCAAATGAAATTTTTTTTCCCCCCCCGTGTTTTTTTACTCATAAAGGGTTATATTAATAAAAAAAAAAAAGCCCATTTTTGCAATCAACATATACAAAAAAAAATATTTACACCAAAAAATTTCCCCCAAAAACCCCCCCGAATTTTTAAAAAGAAAAAAAGTTCCAAAAAAGGGAAAATAAAAAAAAAACCCAAAAAAAATTATGGTTCCATTTAAAAAAAAAAAAAAAATTAAAAAATTAAAAAAGAAAGGGGGAATTTTTAAAAAAAAATTAAATAGAATCAAAATTAGAGCAGAAAGTGTAAGAAAAAGAAAAAATCTCCAAATTTGAAAATTCAAAACCCCTGGTTGAAAATCTTTTTAAATAAATTTTTTTGTTTTTAAAAAAGGAAAGAGGAGGGAGGAAAAAAGGGGGGGAAGGGGAGGGAAGAGGAGAAAGAGAAGCCCATTTTTAAAAAATCCTGTACCCCCAAAAATTCCCCCCCCCCCTTTTTCCTAAAAGCCCACAATTGAAGTTTTCTTACAACAAGGTACAGTTTCTTGTCCCAACC
The DNA here is from genome assembly GCA_028751875.1 of Rapana venosa. Classification (NCBI taxonomy): domain Eukaryota; kingdom Metazoa; phylum Mollusca; class Gastropoda; order Neogastropoda; family Muricidae; genus Rapana; species Rapana venosa. The sequence continues at coordinate 47,457,457 of CM054134.1, forward strand.
CTTTAGCATAAAAATGCATGCTAAAAAAACAGAAAAAGTTTTAAAAAAAATAAAACCATCACATTTACCACCTTTCTTCACATTCACTACATGGTTTTGACCCCTAAAGAGATTCTTTAAACTTACTTATTTCACTTGGGAAATTTTAGCAAATTTTTTAAAGTATTCCCCATTCAAAAACAGCTAAAAACAAAGCCCAAATTTCCCAAAAATACCCCCAAAAAAAACCTAATCCATTTTTTTTTTAAAAAGGGACTGGAAAAAAAACCCGCCCAAAAAAAACAGCATTGATTAAAAAAAAGGGTGGAGAGGGAAAAAAAGGGGCAAAGGGGGGAGGGGGGGAGAGGGGGGAAATCACTTTAGAAGGGTAGGGGTTGACTGCAACAATGAGGTATTCTTTGCACTGAACCAAATTTCAAAAAATACTTAGGGGGTACCCATGCTTTCCCCAAGCCACTCCCCCCCTTGGGTTTTTACTTACCCACAGTAGGAAAGGGTTTTTTCTGCAGATAGCAAGCCCCATTGAATTAACACAAAAAGCGATGAATTTTAATATATCAAAGGGTTTAAAGTGGTGAAAGGGAAAGTCGTTTTTTTTTTATTTTGGGGGGGTGTGGTGTGGGTGTGTGTGTGTGTTGGTGTGTGGGTGTTGTGAGTGAGAAGGGGGAAAAATTTAGGGGGAGTGAGTAAGTGGGGCATGCATGAAACATGCGTTGTGGGGTGTGTGTGTGTGTGTGTGTGTTTTGTGTGTTTGTGTGTGTGTGTGTGTTGGGGTGTGTGGTGTGTGTGGGTGGGGAAAGGGGTGAAGGGGAGAATGGAGGAAATGAGTGGTAAGTGAGCATGATGCATGCGTTTTGTTGGTGTGTGTGTGTGTTTTGTGTGTGTTGTGGGTGTGTGTGTGTGTGTGTGTGTGGGGGTGGTGTGTGGTTGGGGGAGAAGAGTGGGGAGAGAATGGGGGTGAAATGAAGATTTTAAGTTTAGCATGCATGCAGGGGTTTGTGTGTGTGGGGTGTGTGTGTGTGTGTGTGTGTGTGTGGTTTTGTTTGTGTGTGTGTGGTGTGTGTGTGGTGTGTGTGTGAGTGTGTGTGATGTGTGGTTCAAATTAAAACATTCGAAACTTCTCTTATTTGTTCATGTTTCCATTACTAAAATTTCTCCTCATCCTTTAATTTAAAAACTTTTAAATTTTATCTAGCCAAAAAGACTTTTATTTAATCCAATAGCTAACAATGAATTTCAAAATAAAATATTGGGGTTTTCTTCTTTCAAATCTGGGGTTTTTTAAAAACCCTTTTTAACAAAAACATTTTTAAAAAAAAAAGAAACAGTGACAAAAAATGCACCAACATTAAAGTTTAAGGAAAAATCAGTCTGTTTTTGTAATTTCCCTTTGGGCTTTCTAAATTTTTGTTGGTCATGGTTTTTGTTAATGGTTTTTAGTTAATTGGAAGGGTTTTTTTTGTTGATTTTGAATTTTTTGGAAAGGGGGGGGGGGGTTGGGAAGAGTGTAAGACAAAAAAATGGAGGTTTTTTTTTATTTCAAATAAGGTTTTTTAAAATCTTGAAAAATTTTTTCTGTTTTTGATTTCTTTAAAATTTTTTTTACATTTTGACTTTCAATGTTTAAAGACATTTTTCGAAGATGAATGAAACAGTTTTCAAAGGCCCCATTTATTCCCCCCCCCCATTTTTTAAAGGGGGGAATTCCCAAATTGTCTTTATACAAGATGCAAATCAAACAAAAAAAAAAAAAACCAAAAAACAAAAAGGGGGGGGAGAAAAAAAAAAAACACATTAAAAATGTTTAAAAACCAACCCTAGGAGAAGACTCAATTTGGGGACAAAGTTAAAATTAAGGGCTTTCATATAACCTAACGTCCCGATTTTAGGGAAATCTACTGGCATTTTCCCAAAAAAAAAGCCCAAAAATAAATCAGGGAAAACAACAACAACAAAAAACCAAAAGGGAAAAGCCCAAAAAGGGGCAAAAGTTACAACCTTTCCAAATGCTTTTCAAATGGCTTGTCAATGTCTTTCACGGAATTTTGCTTTTTTCCAAAATTGAAGATATTTAAGCACACAAACATAACAGTAATAAAAATGACAGGAAAATTTACCATCAAAAATCATCATCATAAACATCAACAACATCACCCTCATCCCTCACACTTTAAGAATATTTTAACATGGGGGCAAATCCCTTTGGGAAAAAGGGGTACAAAACCACTGGCAACCTTTTCCCCCCACATGTCTGATTCTCTCACATGAAATTTCCCCCAGCTCTCAGGCCCCGCTGGTCGGTCTGGAAAGGGAAATTTTTTCTCACTCCGCCTTTGCCGTTTGGCAGGGAAAACATTAGACAAACCTGGGAGCTGGGGAAAAGAATTTCCCAAAAAATTTTCTGGGGTCCCTTTTTCCCATGACAAAAAACGAAACCCCGCAGGGCACTTTTCAAAAAAGTTCCCCACAAAAGTGGTTCCCCATTACAGAAATACCAGCTCCATATTCCAAATTGTAAAATGTGTCTCTTTAAAACTGTTTTTTTCTGCAAAAACAAAGCGGTTTCCTCAATTGGGGGGAAAGAAAAAAGTCACCCCATGCAAAAATCTCACCAAAGGGGAAAACCTTTAAAAGCTCTGGCCCAGGAGCAGGCCCCCCAAAAAAAAAATTTTCCTTCTCCAACCCCAATTTTTTTGCCCAATTTCTTTTTAGGGGAAAGGGGTAAACTCAGTGGTCGGGCACTCGCTTTCCCCCACCAAGTTAACGCGTCAAAACTTGGGTTTCCAGTTGGATGGGTAATGGTTTTTGCGCCCCTTTGGGTTTTAGTTTCAGTTTTTCCCCCCGTTCACCCAGCTGTAAATGGGGGCCTGCCCTCTTTTGGGGCAGGGAAGCTAAAACAGCGAGGGAGAGGAGAAGGGCCCCCTTTTTTAAAAAAAAAAAATTTTCCCCCCCCCCCTAATTTTTTGGGGGGGGTTTTTTTTTAATTTTAAACAAAAGGGGGAAAAAAATTTTTTTTTGGGGTTTTTTGGGTTTTTTGGGGGGTTGGGGGGGGGGGTTTTTTGGGGGGGTTTTTGGGGGGGGTTTTTTGGGGGTTTTTTTTTTTTTTTTTTTTTAAAAAATTTTTTTTTTTAAAAAAAAAACTTTCCCCTTTTTGGGGGGAAAAAAAGGGAAAAAAACCCAAAAAAAAAAAAAATAAATTTCCCCAATGCCCCAAAAAACCCTTTCCTTAAAACCCCCCAACCCCCTTTTCCTTTTTTTAAAAAATCCTTTTTTTCCGGGTTAAATGGGTTTTTTTTTTAAAACCCCCTTTTTAAAAATTTTTCCCTTTTTAAGGGGAAAAAAAAAAAAATTTTAAAATTTTTCCCAAAAAAAAATTTTTTTTTTAACCCCCCAATTAAAAAAAGGGAAAAAAAAACCCAAAATTTTTTTCCCCTTTTTTTTTAAACCCCCCAAAAATTTTCCAAAAAATTTTAAATTTTAAGGGGGAAAATTTTTTTTTTTTTTTTTTTTGGGGTTTTTTTGGGGGTTTTTTTTTTTTTTTTGGGTTTTTTTTTTTTAAAAAAAAAAAGGGTTTTTAAAAAAAAAAATTTTTTTTTTTTTTCCCATGTTTAAAAAAAGGCCCAAAAATTTTTTTTTTTTTTTTTTTTAAAAAAAAAAAAAAATTTTAAACCGGGTTTTCCCCAAAAATTTTCCCCTTTTTCCCTTAAAGGGGCCCCCCCCAAAAAAAAAATTTCCGGGAAAATTTTTTTTAAAAAAAAAATTCCCAAAAAAAAAAATTTTTTTTAAAAAAAAAAAAAAAAACCCCCCCAAAAAATTTAAAATTTTTTTTTAAAAAAAAAAAAAAATTTTTTTTAAAAAAAAAAATAAAAAACCCCCCTTTTTAAAATTTCCAAAAAAACCCCGGGGGGAAAAAAAAACTTTTTTTTTAAAAAACCCTTTAAAAAAAAAAACCCCCCCTTTTTAAAAAACCCTTTTTTTTTTTGGAAAAAAAAAAAAAAATTTTTTTTTTTCCCCCCCCCAAAAAAAGAATTTCCCCCCCAAAAAGATCTCTGTCTCTCTGTCTCTCTCTGTCTGTCTGTGTCTGTCTATTTCAACTCACCTTCAGGTAGGTGATAAGGTATCTCAGGAGGTTGGCCTCTGCACTGGTGTAATCTATGATGCACTGCACAATGCAAACATCCCTTTCTGAAGCGGTATCATTCAACAATGTTTTGGCACAAATTACACACACAAAAATGATGTTGTCTGACAACAGTAACTCTGCTTTCTCTGTCTACAATATCAAGAGTACTTTTTATTTTCATTCCTCGGCTAGAGCGCCAAGGTTCACCGATGGTGAGATTTTTGCGTATGCGACTGTTTTTGCCCACCATTATTAAGGTATCTGAATTCCCACTTCAGGGATGCATTTGAAGTGTGCGTGTAGTTTTATAATTTTGTCATCCATTCCTTCTGGCATGAGAGGCCCTACTCTTCCAAAAGGCGGAACAAGGTTTAGATATGTGCACAAGATGACCTGCATACGTTTGCAGATGGGACCTTGATTTACATTCTCATCTGAAGAACTTTCAGGGGAGTGGAGTCAGTACTGATGTTAACTCCAGGGAAAAAATCCCCTTAAATGGGCAGTTTGCTGGTAGCTCAAACCCAGGCCATCAAATTATGAGTGCAATGCTCTAACCACTAGGTTATCCACCCTCATATTTTTCTTATGGTATGGACAGCAGTGAAACATATACACAAATGACATAACAGGATACTAAAAAAAAAATGATTTGATGCCAAAATGTGAGCCAAAAGTAAGAAAAAATGCTGATGTGAAATTAGAGTGTGATGAAATGCTAACAGACAAACATGCATGCATAATGCATATCCTCACACACACACACATACATGCATAAGCACACACACAAACACACACACACACACTCACCCATGCACACACCACACCAAACCACACCACACAACACACCATCCCCAAACACACACCACACCACACACAACACCCTCCTCCCCCCCCCCCCCCCCCCCCCCCTTCAACAAAATACTACAACTGTTACTCTCACTTTGCAGTAAAGGTTCCACAGGGTTTTTGTGGTCAGAAAACGTTTGAGGTCCACTCCATTGTCCAGGAACAACTGGACAAAGTCAGCCCGGTTCTGCACTAGGGCAGTGAACATGGCATTGTACAGGTCTTTTTGCTGAAACACAAGCAAGAAACGGAGGTACAGACATTTTACGTTCAACAAGTCAAACATGTTTTGTTTGTTTTTTTGTTGCTGGGCTTGCGCTTTGAGGTTCACCGATGGTGGTATTTTTGCGTATGTGATTTTTTTTTTTTTTTTTTTAGGTAGTCACATTCTGACTTCAGGGGTCTAAACGTGACATCTTTGTGCATGCGTTTTGTTGTTGTTGTTGTTGTTGTGTTGTTGTTGTTGTCATTCGTTCCTGCCAGCACATAATGGCCTACTCTTCTGAAAGGTGGCATGGGTTTTTTAATGTGTGTGCAAGATGTTCTGCATGCATTTGCGCATGAGGCCTTGGTTTATAGTCTCATCTGAAGGACTCTGACATTGAGTTTGATTTTCTGGTAAAGCTGGGAAGAAAAGGTGAAACATCTTAACCATCCTGCCACCCTCCTTCTTGCAAAGGTGTATGACTGTATTTGTACAGATTCAAGTTGTGGAATACTTGGCATGGCATCATCTTCTTGAATGCTTACAGGTGAAGATTTTGTTGTTGTTGTTGTTGTTGTTGTTGTTGTTGTTGTTCCTCTGCTACAGCTCTGATGTTTGCCATTGGTGAGATTTTGCATATACAACATTTGCAAACCATTAAGGTAGCTGCACTCTGACTTCAGGGATGATGTCTATACAAGACATCGGTGTGCATACAGTTTCCTCAAATTTTGTCATCCGTTGCTACCAGGAAGCAATAGCCTACTTTTCCCAAAGGTGAAACAGGTTTGAACATGTGTGAAAGATTTTTGTATGCATTTTTACATGGGTTTATAGTCTCATCTGAAGAAGTTTTGTGGGGGTGAATTTGGTACTGATGTTCATTCCAGGGGGAAAAAAATCCCTCCAGATGGGTGTTTCCATGGTGGCTTGAACCCGTGCCATCACATCGTGAGCCCATCACTCTAACCAATATGTAACAATAACATAAGATTAAATGCAACAATATGTATTTAACTTCTTCTTCTTCTTCTCGAACACTCAGACAGCAACTATTGTTGTCTGTTATATGAGCGAAAATGTGTCACGCGTCATGCGTCACGTCATGCCTTGTCAGGCCCAGCACATCTGACTGCAGCACAAGAGAGAATTGTTATCTTTTAAGTCTGTCTGGAAAAAAGGCAGGAGAGTGGACCAAGAAGGAAGAACATAGGCAAGAAGGAAGTGACAGGAAGAAAAGGAACAAGGCAGAAACAAAGAGAGTGATAGAAAAGAGGAAATTTCTAGCACAGTTTCCAGAATGTGGGGATGCTATTTACACTGATAGGCCCCCAGCATCCCCACGGGGGAATGTATTTAACAAGTCTGGTGAGCCAGAACATTCTAACACACACACACACACACACACACGCATGCACGCACACACACACACACATTATTCCATTGTCCTCAAAATAAAAGTATAAGAGATAACAAACAAACACACACACACACACACACACACACACACACACACACACACAACTGAATGTGTTTACCTGCCAGTTGTGCCTGTTTTCGGCAGTGAAGATCTCCTGTCTGGCAATGTCACAGCGATTCCAGGCCAGGGCCAGAGCCAGCTGAGAATTGGCATTGGACTTGTTGGCTGAAAATTCATATTTCTATTTGAAAACACATGCCAAGTGTTACAACAGCATAACTGAACAAAACAGAAATAAAGTATGAAATGTGTCTTTTTGTACAGACTAAATTGTTACTGACAAAAATGCTTTCAGCTGATCATCCAGTTGACTGGACATAAAAGTTTTAATCTTTGCTGAAATGTTTGTTTTAGTGGGCCAAACATGAGCACAAAATGTACTTTTTTCAGTCGTTTCTGAGAAAATCAGTTATTTCATCATGGAAATTGCCAGACAATTTAACAAATTAATGTTTGACCATGAAAACTTCAAGCCAGTTTACCAAGATTTTAATCATGAGCATGTCAGGCCAGTTTATCAAGGTTTTGATCATGAAACTTTCAAGTCATTTTAACAAGCATCTGATGATGAGAACTTCAAACCAGTTTAACAGCTTTTGACATAAAAATTTCCAGTTAATTTTTCAATCTTTTCCAATTTTTCTGTTAATTTTTCTAGCTTTTGAAAATTTCAAGCCAATTTATCAAGCTTTTGACATAAAAATTTCAAGCTAGTTTATAATGCTTTTCATCCTGAAAACTTCAATCTAAGTGATTCATATTTCATTATGAAAACTTTGACCAATTCATCAACCATGAACATTTCAAGCCACTTGATGAAGTATTCTTTTATTATGACAACTTCAAGCCAATTAAATTACCAAGCTTTTGAACAGGAAAACCTCAAGCCAATCTATCAAGCTTTCATTCAGGCATTGATTTGAGCTTTTCCTGTCCACAAATAAAACTGAGGCCTATCTAAATACAAGCGGGGTAAATAATGCAATCTTGGGTCATTCAGGGACTATAGCTAACTTCTTAGTAAGCAAAAGTAGTCTTCCTTGATCAATGTCCTCAGATATTCAAAGTTCCTATACACAATGTAGTGCAATGTCATCCCCATTGTCTTTTCCCTGACTGAAAAGAAAAATATCTTAGAAAAGCTTAAAACTTTCATCACAATACAAAGCTGATGCACTAGTTCCAGCATGGCAGAAATAAAAGACTGCATAGCAGAGGCGTCTTTACATTTGTCACTGTGTCCAGGCATGATGACTGTGGTACAATCTAACATTAGAAAGTGGCAGCTAAGGGAAAGTTTATGTTTGATTGACATGGTGTGTATGAGTGTGCGTGCGTGCGTGCACATGCACGCACATGGGTGTTCTTTTATTCTTCTTGTATCTATTCTTTTATTCCGAAAATAGTGGAATAAGCACACATGCATTTTTCCATCCAATCCCTTTCTTCCCACCAGCACAAATGGCCCAATCTTCCAAAAGGCAGAAAGGTTTTAACATGTGGGCAAGATGTTCTCTGTGTGTTCACATATGAGGCTTCAGTTTATAGTCTAATCACAAAGGGGTGTACGTGTGTGTGTGTGTGTGTGTTTGTGTGTGTGTGTTTGTGTGTGTGTGTGTGTGTGTGTGTGTGTGTGTGTGTGTGTGTGTGTGTGTGTGTGTGTGTGTGTGTGTGTGTGTGTGTGTGTGTGTGTGTGTGTGTGTGTGTGTGTGTGTGCATGCTTGCAGGTCTGTTAAGAACATGGTTGTGGATGAGAAAAGTTATTCATGATGAACTTTCACCTTAACTTCTAGAATTTGTAAGTAAAATACATATCTTAAATTGATGAACATAACTTTTTAAAAAATCCAAACAAAACACAAAAATCAAAATGGCAAATCTCATTATCAAAAACCCTAAGCAGCTTTGACTCTTAATACAACTAAGAAACATTTCAAACCTTGATGAACAGCAACTGCCACGTTGTACAAATATAATGCCATCCTATTTCCATATCTATAAACTGATTATACTGCTTATGAAATGTAAAGAAGAGGTTTTTTTGTTTGTAAGCAGTGACTTACACACAAGCAATGCATCCCCCTATCAACCATTTTCAGTATTTTATACATCAACAATACTTTAAGTCTTCAATAAAACTTTGATTTGTTGGTTTACAAGATTCAGCGCTATATAAATTCCATACATTATTATTATTTCTGAAGCGGTCACTTGTATTTTAAAGTGGTTAGCATACTTTTTCCCAATTTTCAAAAGCTGATTCTTCAAAACTTTCAAGCTGTGACAATAAAAGAGAAAACTTATGTTCATTATCTATAACATGTTTGTGGTATACGCACAAGGGGATGTTACTATTTTTGCTGCTTTCTCTGTGACCATAACACCCCCCTCACCCCCACCCCCGTCCATACACCCTACCCCAATTTACTCCTCCTTCCTACATCCCCATCCTCATAAAATGAATGATGTTAATATGAAGCTTATCAAATCTTCCTTCCTAGCAATAAGTCTGATATTCTTAAAGCATCTTGTTGTCAAATAATTTTGTCACTTACTGTAGTTGTTTTATCTCATGAAAGAAATGGGCTCATACTTAATCAAAAGCAGAAACAACACATTGTTACCCTTATTTATGATCAATCAAGCATTGGACTAATCAATCAAATTATCATTTCACATCCTGAAAATGCATAAAAGTATCATACCTCCTGCTCTGAATGTTACAGTATCATGTTCGGATGAAATTACAAACAACACAAAAAAAATGGGACGTGTGGTGATAATGTCAAATCAAAATGAAAAATAACAACAAGAAAGCTTGGATTTAAAATCACAATTAATATGATCTAATTCAAGCTAGCAGAAAGTGTAACAAAGAAAAGATAATCTCAAGTACATGAAGAATGTCAAGCAGATCTCTATGACATACTGAATTGTCTTTATTTAACTATATATGTTAGATGAGAGAGAGAGAGAGAGAGAGAGAAGCAAAGAGAAGAAGTAGTGGAGGAGGAGTGAGAGAAATGACATGACAATTCTTTATTCTAATAATGAATAAGCACCCTATGCTTTTACATCCAGTCCAACCTTGGGATATATTGATAAAAAATAAAATAAGCATAGCAATTACACTTACACAGTATACAGAAAAAATTATACACAAAAATCCAAAAACTCACGAAGAAGAGAAAAAGTAGCAACAATGTAAGAAGAATCCAAAATACCAACAACAAAATCATGATCTTAAATAAAAAAAAAGATGTGAAAAAAGACAAGTAAGAGAGAGAGAGAGAGAGAGAGAGAGAGAGAGAGAGAGAGAGAGAGAGAGAGAGAGAGAGAGAGAGAGAGAGAGAGAGAGAGAGAGCCCATAAAAATCTCCATGTACATTCATAAGCATGGTTGCAAATCTGTTTGACAATAACTATTTTGCTGACAATGGATAGAAGGAGGAGATGCTTAGCAATCTGTGGGATTGGGCAGTTTCTTGTCACGCACCTTGAGCATAAGCATGCATGCTAAAAAGCAGAAAAAGTTAAATAAAATAAAACCATCACATTTCATCCACCTTTCTTCACATTCACTACATGGTTTTGCACACTAAAGAGATTCTTTAAACTTACTTATTTCACATGTCAAATTTGAGCAAATTTTTTAAAGTATTCCCCATTCAAAAACAGCTAAATGCAAAGCACCAAATCCCAAAATATACCCAAAAAAATCCATAATCCATTTTTTTTTAAAAAGGTACTGGAAAAAAAACAGCAACAAAACAGCATTGATCTAAAAAAAGATGCTGGAGAGGAGAAAGGAGGCAAAGAGGGGGGAGGGGGGGAGAGGGGAGAAATCACTGTGAGAAGGGTAGGAGTAGACTGTCAACAGTGAGGTATTCTTTGCACTGAACAAGTGCAACATACTTAGGGACTACCCATGCTTTCCCTAAGCCACAGCCTCTTGCTTTTCACTTACCTACAGTAGGAAAGGGTTTCTCTGCAGATAGCAAGCACATTGAATTAACACAAAAAGCGATGAATATAATATATCAAGGTTAATGTGGTGAAAGCATGTCGTGCTGTGTGTGTGTGTGTGTGTGTGTGTGTGTGTGTGTGTGTGTGTGTGTGTGTGTGTGAGTGAGAGAGAATGAGTGAGTGAGTAAGTGAGCATGCATGCATGCATGCTGTGCGGATGGTGTGTGTGTGTGTGGTGTGTGTGTGTGTGTGTGTGTGTGTGTGTGTGTGTGTGTGTTGTGTGTGTGTGTGTGTGTGTGAGAGAGAGAATGAGTGAGAGAGAATGAGTGAGTGAGTGAGTAAGTGAGCATGCATGCATGCGTTGTGTGTGTGTGTGTGTGTGTGTGTGTGTGTGTGTGTGTGTGTGTGTGTGTGTGTGTGTGTGTGTGTGGTGTGTGTGTGAGAGAGAGAGTGAGAGAGAATGAGTGAGTGAGTGAGTAAGTGAGCATGCATGCATGCGTTGTGTGTGTGTGTGTGTGTGTGTGTGTGTGTGTGTGTGTGTGTGTGTGTGTGTGTGTGTGTGTGTGTGTGTGTGTGTGTGTGTGTGAGTGTGTGTGAGTGTGTGGTTCTATTAATCAGTCGAAACTTCTCTTATTTGTTCATGTGCCATTACTAGATTTCTCCTCATCCTTTAATTAAAATCTTGATTTGATCTAGCTAAAAAGACTTTGATTAGATCCAATAGCTAACAATGAATATCAAAATAAAATATTCAGGTTATCTTACTTCTCAAATCTGTGGGTTTTTTAAATCTTTGTTAACAAAAAGCATTTTTAAAAGAAAAGAGAACAGTGACAAAAATGCACCAACATTAAAGTTTATGGTACTATATCAGTCTGTCTGTATTCCTTGGACTTTCTATTCTTGTTGGTCATGGTTTTTGTTAATGGTTGTTAGTTAGTTGGAAGGGTTTTTGTTGTTATTTTGATTGTTTGGAAAGGGGGGGGGGGTTGTAAGAGTGTAATGACAAGTAAAATGGAGGGTTTTTTTCATTTCAAATAAGGTTTTTTAAAATCTTGAAATCTTTTGCTGTTCTTAGATTTCTTTTAACTTTTTGTACATTTTGACTACAATGTTTCAAAGACATTTTACGAAGATGAATGAAACAGTTACAAAGGCATCATCATCACATTCTATGATATCCTCAAATTGTCTTTATACAAGATGCAAACTAAAACAACAACAACAACAAAAAGAGGGGAGAAAAAAAAGACACATTAAACATGTAAACACTCAACCATAGGATGAAGACTCAATGGTGACAAAGTAACTTAAGGTCATACATATAACCTAACTGTCTGATTCAGGTAAATCTACTGGCATTACCCAAAAGAAAGCCCAAAACTAAATCAGGGAAGACAACAACAACAAAAAACCAAGAGAAATGCAAAAAGGACACAGTTACTAACCTTTCAACAATGCATACAAAATGGCTCTGTCAATGTCTTTCACGGAATCTGCTTTGTCCAAGTTGAAGATATTTAACTGCACACAATCAGTAACAGTAATAACAATGACAGAAATCACCATCATCATCATCATCATCATCATCATCATCAATCATCATCATCATCATCATCATCATTATGAATATTGAACATGACAAATCCTTGGAACTGGTGTACAAAACCACTGGCAGACTCTCCACCCCACATGTCTGATTCTCTCACTTGATTCCACCAGCTCTCAGGCCTGCTGGTCGGTCTGGAGGAACTGTTGTCTCACTCCGCCATTTGCACTGGTTCAGAAGACATGTGAGACAAACCTGGGAGCTGGTGAGAATGACTCCAAAACTTTGCTGGGATCCATTTCTCTATGACATAAACGAACCCAGTCAGGTCACTTTTCAAAAATGTTCCCCACAAAAGTGTGTCACATTACAAGATATACCAGCTCCATATTCCATAATTGTAACTGTGTCTCTTAAATCTGCTTTTATCTGCAAAATCAGAATGCGGCTACCTCAATGGCGGGAAAGAAAACAGTCACTCATGCAAAAATCTCACCACCGGTGAACCTAAGAGCTCTGGCCGAGGAGCAGGCCCCCCAAAAATAAAATCTCCTTCTCAACACATTTTTCTGCCCAATTTCTTGTAGGGGACGGGATAGCTCAGTGGTCGGAGCACTCGCTTTCCCCCAGCCAAGTTAAGCAGCGTCAAGCGTGGTTACCAGTTGGATGGGTGACTGTTTGTGCGCCTTGGCTTCAGTACAGTTCCCCCAGTTCACCCAGCTGTAAATGGGTACCTGCCCTCTTTAGGGTCAGGGAAGCTAAAGCAGCGAGGGAGAGGAGATGGGCGCCGCCCTCAATACGCTGGCCCTAGAGAAGTGAGGTCTCTGACGCCTCGCTCCCCTACGACCTTATAGGTTATGGGACTCCTTTACCTTACCTTTACCTTTCCTGAAGAGCAAAGGGGAGTAAGAAAGTCGAAGCTTCACTGTGGAAAACTTAGATGGTGTTATCTAGCACGTGTTGGACAGAACAAGCACCACTGAACAAAATCAGAGTGACACATCAGCAGAGCAGGGTCTTTTCTGGTGGGCAGCCTCAGGGTAGTCTGACACTGATAACTTCATGTGGACCACTGACTTTTTAGGTAGGATAAAACAAAACAAGCTTGGGTACCCAGCATTGGAAGCAGTGCTATGGCAAACGCAGCTCTGCTACATCAATAAACAATGACACAGACTACTGAAGAAAAAACTAACATTTCCACAGAATTCTGTAACTGACTTTACAACCACTACCAAACTGAAACATCCTTAACCCGTCCCTCAGTCCCGCCAAAGGTTTACCAGTTTTCTCTGCTCCAAACAGTCCTTCAAATAACGCAGTGCATCGTTGATGTTCCTCTGTATGTCTTCTTCAGCCATGCCTCTCTTCCATTCAAACATCACTCGTGCATGCTTGATCATGGTCTCCTGGAAGTCTTTGGGGTACATGGTTTGATCCTCACTGTCACAACAAGCATGAACAGTTATAGATATTAAGCACACACATGATCACATGCATGCACGTATGCATGCACACATGCATGCACACACACACATGCTCTCACCCAGCCAAAGAATTCAATTCACAAACACATGTTTAACTAATAACAGAAATATTTGCACTGATTTCAGTAATAATGATAAAACCAGGCATTTCAATAAAATTAATTTCCAAACATTTTAAAATTCAATCAGAAAATATACCATCAGACAAAGTATTGCTAAATATGAAAAAAATCAAACACACACACACACAAACACACAATCAGATATCATAATGCGCATCATTTAAAGTCAGTCACAACACAAAATCTAAAATAACAATGCAAAACTTTAAAGTTAATCAAAACACTCGAAATCAGAAATCGATAATGCCAGACATAATTACCACCCAAAAAAGTCCCAACAGACAAAACCTAAAAATGAGAATGCTAAACCTTAGCAAGCCAATCACAAACTCAAAATCATTAATGCTGCGACATTATTATGGATACAAAGAAAGTTTAAAAAAAGACCCACTCATTGAGATTTCTGGTCAGCCTGAAAGCCATGGCGATGAAGTCTGCAGCCCGCCCTGACCGGTCGATGACCACTACGGGGATTTTGCGTGTAATGGATTCCCTGACTGTCTTCATGGTGTTGATGCCCCCCTCCACTACGATCAGCACTGACGGCACGTTGACACCTGTAATGTGCACAGCAACAACACAGGAGTAAAAACAAGGGTGTGATGTAACCAAAAATAGGCAAACAGTACACAATCATGTATCACAGCGCGCCTATACAGCAGCGCTCAGTCAAAGGTTCAGGCAGAGTGCTAAAATTAGAGCGCCCCGACCTTTTTACCCCCACACCCCTCTCATTTCTTCACCCCTCCCCTTCCCCCTCCTCACAGCATCTCAAGCCAAGTAGCACGTACACATGCTCGCGCGGCAGGCCTAAGCCTAAGGCTACAGATCTGGGCTAGACTAGGCCTACAGGAGACAAGCCCGCTGCGTGCGTGCATGCGGCCTGCCTATCCTCTTAACACACACAGGCACTAAGCCTAGGCTAGATTTAGACAGCAAACAGACAAGATTTTGCCCAAATTTGAGCCCTTCAAAACTGATGAACACATATCCTAAATACAACAAAAGTTGATTCAGCTTAAAAATAAAACATTAACATTACATTCTTGACTTTGCCAAAGTGAAACTTAAACGATTTCAGGAGGAAAATTGTGATCAATTTACGTCACTAGCACAGAAATTATCACTCTCAATACTAAACAAAGAAGAGCTATCTGGTGAGAACAACCAATCTATCTGTTATTTTTATTTATAACGCCAACACAAAATTGCTATACTTGTTCAAATTTACGTCTCCACAACAACAAGAGAACACTGCACTGAATACACCTGAATGTAGCACTGAAGAAAATGACAAAGGTATCAATAAGCACTTAGAAATTGGAAATTAAAATCCGTGTGGCCACTTCTCTCCGCTGAAACAGTGAAAAGCACGCCACGCTATCTTGATGTGCCAAACTGGACCAGTGCATCTGGTTGGTGCCAGAGCTAAAAATAGCACATCAGGGGTCAAGTTCCAGCGTCTAAGTGCAGCAGAAAATGGGGGAAAACGACTGCCGCGGTATGTTGGGAAAATAAGTAAGGCATAGGGAAAATGGTGCTGCTTTATGGTGACTTGCACTCTTTAAGGTCAGGAAAGGAGATTTTACATAAAGAGCTGTGGAAAGAATCTCTCTCTCCCTCTCTGTCGCTCTCTCTGTCTCTATCTCTCATTCCCCTCTATTTCTTTCCCCCCCTCTCTCTCTCCCCTCTATCTCTTTCCCCCTTTAACCCTCTTGTTGTTGGATTCTACAGAGCTAAACTGCCTGTAGATTTTGAATTCTTTGAAGGTTTTCTACCTCCATCTGACTTACTTTACTCCTAAGACAATTGTGTGTGTGCATGAAAAGTTATCAAGCTGAAATTTTGTCACGAGCTAGGTATGTCTTTGTACTTGCATTTAGGCGCAAGTTTATGTGTCTGGTCACAAGATGTCTTGTCATTGTCACCTTATTTGTCACCAATCACAGGTAAAAATATGGTATATATGATAAAACAGCAAATCCTGCATGGATTTGACAATAGTTCAAGCATGTTAGTGTCGAATAAGGAAGTGATACCCAGCTGATGTGTTTACCAATAGTTATGTGCAATAGTACTTCAAGGATGTGTCACACAATGTCCCCATAGCACCTGTTGTTTTATGGTATGTCTAGAGGAGACAGAAGTTTTGTTTAACTATTTTTTCTTTTGAAAACAAGTCATATTCAATCAACATGTGACCTTTATACTGCAGTTCATACATGCGTGTGCTACCACATGTTTGTTAAGTGTACAGAAGTGTATTATTGTACATGACTGTCACACTGTCACCAGTGTCACAGCACAGGTGTGACAAATTCGAAACAACACAGAACTTCTGTAACCCTACAACATTTTAATGTTGGTAGTCTCTAAAGTAGTCGTAGTGGTGGCACAGGGTCACATCACATCACAAAAAGCACAAATTATGGATGTGTGTGTGTGTGTGGGGGGGGGGGGTGTACCCATTGCTCTCACCTGTCGAACCTTGGCAGATGGAGACCTATTTTATTTTCCTTCTTGCTATTTTCATTATCGGCATATCTGTTTGTTTCTGCCATTGCAGTTTCAAAACAAAAGTGTGGTAATAATGAGAAAACAGTCAAAATGCATCACGCTTTCAGGTGTCTATGCCGCCGACCGGCCAGGAGGTCAAATTTCTCCACAGTCAGTGTGTGTAGCACAGGTCAGGAATGTGCCCTGTAGCACGTTATTTTCAGGCTCACTCTTCTCCCTAACTGCAGCATTTCCTTCCTCCTCTTCCTCGTAAGCGTTTAATATCGGACCCACTTAACAATTCTCGTTCAAATGTTTCTACTTCCAAGACAATAACATTCAATATATCGTCTTGCTAATCAGAGGAATCATCTGCTATTAAAGAAAATGCCATTTTTTTCCGCCACACTGCACCATTGAAAAGCGTTCTGGTCGCTGGCTGTTATTTCTTCCTTCCCTCTCCACTACACACATGTTAGTGGTCTAAATTTATCACTGGCACCCTCTGACACCCTCCCTGCATCGCCCCACCAACTTTCAGACACATAGTGTGAAAACCACGAGATCTGTGTGTGATGGAAAAGTACTGCCCACGTGGGCACCACCAACTGTCGGCTGCGGTCGTATTGGAATCTAGCGGGGGCCTCCGTTACTGTCGGCTGCGGCCGGATCGGGGACAAGAGGGTTAAACCCTTGACATATCATTAGGGCATCAAACCAAAGTCAAACTTGGTGGATCCCATCCCTCTCTAAGTCCAGTAAAACAAACAAATAATTATAATACTAATAATAATAATAATAATGTGTAATGGGCAAGAAAATGATATGATCCCCTTTAACTGACAACTTACTTTAGTCCGAGGCTGCTCATATCTTCATCTATAACTACCCACTGTTCAATATTTACACACATTTAAGGAATATCATCAGTAGCTTTTGTACAAAAACACACACACACACACACACAAACGATCACACAACATAGACACAACACACACAACTCACACACACATATGCTATAAACCGAAACCCGTGTTCGAACGCATGCAGAACATCTTGCGCACATGTTAAATCCTGTTCCGCTTTTCGGAAGAGTAGGCCATTGTGTGCCGGTGGAAACAGATGACAAAATTTACAAAACCACATACACACAGGGACTGGATGTAAAAAAGCACATGAGTGTTTATTCCATTATCCTCGATATAAAAGAATAAATAAAATTAAATAAATAAAACATGCACACATACACGCACACATGCACACGCACACACACGCACACACACACACACACACACACACACAAAGAGTAGGCCATTGTGTGCCTGTGGGAGCAGATGACAAAATTTTACAAACTGCATACACACAGGGACTAGATGTGTAAAAAAACACATGTGAGTGCTTATTCCATTATCTTCAAAATAAAAGAATAAAATAACATAAAAATATCATATAAAACACACACACACACACACACACAGAACACCTACTCTGGGTCTCAGTAACACCAGTCTCCACCTTCTGGGAGATATAACTCTCCAGCTTGGAACGAAACTGGATCTCCACCCCAAACTTGCCCTGCGACCCGTCATCCACCAGCAGAAAGTGAGTGTGGTTGTAGTCCAGAGGTGCACAGCCTCTCCGGTCTGTGTCAATGTCCTCCATGCTGTAGTCCGCAGGAAACAGACCGTGGTCCTAAGAATCAAAACATAAAAGGGTGAAACGGTTGGTTTTTTTCTCCAGTGCCAAATACTTTAAACAGATAACATAGCAGGGAAGGAGCTCACACAGTTCAAAGAATCTGTGATTTAAAAGCAACACCGCCATCAACAACGAAACAAACCAAAATCTTTTTTAAAAACCAGGCCTCACAATGAGGAGGAATGATCATCTTTAACCTTTTCCCTACGGGTAATCTGGTATAGGGTAACCAACCATCTACTAGCCCTTCCCTTCGTATCACCTACTACTGGGTTACAGGAGCATACAAATGTGCACAGTGCATGCGTACTGGGAAAGAGGGGTTGTCAAAACAGTGTCCAACTACCATGAAGCAACTTTCAAACAAATTCTCATAATGTGTCATTAGGAAACTCTGGTCATTGCTTTGCACATTCTCTGCCATTGTTTGTCTACTTTAAATGACTTCTTCTCCTAGCCAGTCACCATAGTGTGCAGTGGTTAGCACCTTGGGTTACATACTGGAGGGTTGCGGGTATGAGTCCCATAGTCATAGGCATTTTTGAGACTCCTCCCATCTCCTACCCAGAGTGAAATTGCTATGGGCTCATTGGGAAGACTGCAAACATACAGCTGACCTTTATCCACTTTACAGACGTAATTTTGACAGTTTTGCTCAAATTACCCGACCTTAGGCCCAGTTGAAGCTGGGATATATCATGATAGGAAGTTGGGATATAGTCCTGTCAAGCAGTCTCAAAGCAAATGCTATTCCATAGCAGTAGCATTACAACACCATCATCACTGTCTATGATTTGGTGCCCTTGGTTGTTCTGGTCTCATGGGGACCTCAGTTTCGGTTTCCCAAACATTTCACTGGAGGGACGTTGTGGAGGTAACCATCCTGAATGGGTGTTTCACTCAGTCTGCCTCTGCAACTAAGCTTATTATTGGCATCGAAATGGACCTTAGTAGGTGGTGTCCTGTGCATATGAGTTCAGAACAGGCACTACTGAACACCTCCAACGTTATTAGGCATAGTGCCTGGTCTTCCTGAGCTTGTAACTTTGCAGGAGGTCTGCCTGCTGGCTTTAGCCAACACATTCTGACTTCAGGGCAGCTCATCAGAAAGTTCACAGGAATTTTTTTTTTATAGATTTGCATGAAAACAGGCAGGAGAATGGGCAGGGTAGTTCAAAAAACAAACACAAGAGAGATAGAGAGAGAGAGAGAGAGAGAGAGAGAGAGAGAGAGAGAGAGAGAGAGAGAGAGAGAGAGAGAGAGAGAGAGAGAGAGAGAGAGAGAGAGAGAGAGAGAGAGGAGAGAGAGAGAGAGAGAGAGAGAGAGAGAGAGAGAGAGAGAGAGAGAGAGAGAGAGAGAGAGAGAGAGAGAGAGAAAAGACAGAGAGGTAAGGAGGAAGATAGAAACAAAGGGAGCGACAGAAAAGAGGAAATTCCTAGCACAGCATTTCCATAAGGGAGGGATGTTCTTTACAGTGAAAGGGCCCCCGCAGCATCCCCGGGGAGCTTCCCTACCATTCACACACAGCGCCCCATTTTCCGCCTGGAATTCACAGCCTTACCCCTTCTCCGTCCAGAGCCAGGTTGTTGGCCACAGCTCCCCAGGAGGCCACGCCCAGAGCCACACACTCGTTGAGCTCATTGCCTGAAGCCTTGATGTGGTCCTGCACTGCCTCCCCCACAAACTCCATCACTCCTGTGGCTGTTCCTCCTGTGATGATCCAGGCACCTGCACACCACATGCATGTACAGAAATATACTCCTGACACCACCCCCCTTCCAAAAGAAAGTAAATAGTTTGTTCACTCTGCAGTTTTCATCAAGTCGAGTCATTCTCACCAGCAACCATTTCATGCTGGAGACTTTCTAGCTAATTTGAGTAAAAAGGAAAAAGTCCCCTATGCTGATGTGTTCATCAGATTACTGGCCACCCATATGTATTCATTTCCAGTCTATGATGGATTCCACCCCCACTCCCATTTCTTTTTTGTCTGGAACATTTACAATGCTCTTAAATGAAGACCTCCAAAGAAGGCTTTGATGAAACTTCAGAATGCATACTGACCATCTTACTCATTACCATCCTCATTTTCAATGAGAGAGAGAAAAATGTGTCATAATTCAGCAGTTTCTCAAGCTCATATCCTTCAGGAACCCCATGCTTAAGTTACGAAACTTACACGCAGGCTAGATATAAAAAAAATAAAAAAGGAACAAAAATGTTGCTTTGTCAGCACAAACATTCCTTTAAAAAACCAGCCTGAATTTTGTTTGATAATGCTTGCATAGGTTATGTTTCTTAAATCATGATAAATCATCTCTATCTACATTGTTCATTCACTTTCCTTTAAGAAAATATATACTTTTACCTGCATTACTTCAGAATTTGATTCACAAGATTTTTTTTTCAACAGTTACCCTTCTTTTTTCTTTTTTTTCTTTTTTTGGAGAGGGGGGGGGGGGGGGGGGCTTCCCTGGCAAATAAGAATTTCCTATTAGCCAAATTCCTTGGCAGGCTAAGGGTTAAGAAGTATTGTCAATATACATGTACTTTAAAATATCACCTAAAGAAAAATCATAATATCTATGACAAGCTGCTACTTTATCCATGTCTCTTGACTTTTGCTTTATGTTCTTTCTTTTCTCTTTTTCTCACTTAGTCTTCCTATACTTCCTTCTTCTGACTTTAAAAAACCATGTGTAACATATAATATGCAAGCTTTTTATAAGTGTAAAGGCAGAAAGATAAAAAGGAATATCCTTGATTCATCAATTACACTTGTTCCTAAGGGATAGTTTTGTTATGACATGTTTTCCAGTTGCCAAAATACAGTTTTTTGTTTTGTTTGCTGGTGCAGTACACTATTTTATTTATTTATTTATTCTTTTATATCGAGGATAATGGAATAAGCACTCATGTGCTTTTCTACATCCAATCCCCATGTGTATGCGGTTTTGTCAATTTTGTCATCTGTTTCCACCGGCACACAATGGCCTACTCTTCTGAAAAGTGGAACAGGATTTAATGTGTGCGCAAGATGTTCTGCATGCGTTCGAACACGGGGCCTCGGTTTATAGTCTCATCCGAAGGACTTTGACTTTGACACTATAAGCTGTTAGCTTGTTGCTGCTCCAAATGGATGTGTGTATGATGTGTTTCTGTTCTGAACAAACATTTGTTCAAACCAACTGCATGCAAAACATCTTATGCGCATATAAAACCAGATCTGCCTTTCAGACGAATAGGCTATTGCATGCTGGTAGGGATGGATGACAACATTTAAAAAAACACATGCACACACAGAGAACATCTTGCGCACACGTTAAATCCTGTTCAGCTTTTCGTAAGAGTAGGCCATTGTGTGCCGGTGGGAACGGATGACAAAATGTACAAAACCGCATACACACGGGGACTGGATGAAAAAAAGCACATAAGTGCTTATTACATTATCCTCAATATAAAAGAATAAATAAATAAATAAATAAAGCATCATGTTTAGACATATCTGAAGTCAGAATATGGCTACTTTAATGGTGCATCCAGACAGTTACACACGCAAAAATCTCACCACTGGTAAATGTCCGAGCTCTAACCAAGGAACAAAACGCAAAAGAAGGAAAAAATCCGTAACGTTATACCAGTGCTGACGGCCGCATTCACCAGCCCCTGTTTGAGGATGGTTTTGAGGCGGGGCCTGAGGGTGAAGCGTTTGGCCCCTCCTGTGACAGAGATGAGCAGCTTGGGGACAGGTAGCTGCCAGCAGTCAGTCAGCACGGTCCACACCTTGTCCATGTCACACACGCTGTCCACCCGCATGTACTGAAACAACAAAACACAGTGTTTCATTCAATATGTCATGTCAAATCAAGAAAAAATAAGCAACTTGTTTTCTCATGAGATTCTGTGATTACTAGGGTGGTTGGGTTTTTTCATTTTTTTTTATTTTTTAGAATAACCACAACCTCTGAAGGAAAATATATTTCTGCTGTATCAAAGTTTATGCTGCAGTATTTACGAGGCTGTCCATATAAATGAATTTAGATATTTCAACAAACACACTCAGATACGCATACCTAAACATACAAATGCATGCATCCACATGTATGTGCTCACTCAATGCGCACACACACACACACGCACGCATGCATGCACACACACACACACACGCATGCATGTACACACACACTACAATGCACGCATGCACACACGTGCATGCATGCACGTGCACGCACACACACATATACGGAATCTCAGACATACCGGGGAATTGGTCGACTGAGAGCCAAAGCCGCGGAAGAGGATTTCTCCAAACGAGTCACAGGGCATGGTCTCCGTGTGGTCCTTGGGGTGCCAGAAGGTGTGCTCTGTGGCAAGGTCTGTGGCCAGCCCCTTGTCTTTGTGCCACTGAATATCCCGCCCACACTGACAGTCATTCCTGTCACCACCAATTCTCGTGAGAGGGAAACACTTAGAGCACAAACGCTCAGTTTTCATGATCATATGAAAATGATGGTTGGGAAATGATGATCAAAGCATACTGGAAAGCAA
Organism: Rapana venosa; assembly: GCA_028751875.1. Lineage (NCBI taxonomy): Eukaryota > Metazoa > Mollusca > Gastropoda > Neogastropoda > Muricidae > Rapana > Rapana venosa. The sequence goes on from CM054134.1 coordinate 47,479,979, forward strand.
AATTATGGATCTTCTTATGCTTGCATATACATATGTTCATGTGCATGCATGCTAACACACACACACGCACACACACACATATATGCACGCACCCGCACACACATACCACAACACACACGCACGCACACACACACACACACACACCCTTGATCATTTTTTTCCCTTTTCCTCATTATCTCTCATTTTTTGGGTCTAGTTTTCAGATTTTAGAAAGCTACAAAGTAGTAAAAAAAAAAAAAATCAAGTACAGTGCTGCAAGTAATGACACATGATTTTGGATGGGAAAAATGAAAGTTAAAACATGTAAATAGTCAACAACTTCATAAGTAATCTATCAATTACAACAAACATGAGAAAAAAGTTATTACAACAATCAAGAGAGAAAGGGTAGAAAAAACAATGTATATTGACAATTATAATGATATTAAGATGAGGCAATGAGGATTAAAAAGAAAGCACATTCAGATGAAAAGGGTAAGAAAACAGAGAAAACTGAAAAATGAGTTAGGTATAAAAGAAAACAGAAGAAACAAACAAAACAAAAAAGCAAACAACTCAGAACAAAAAAATGGAGCAAAAATAACTCACATTGCTGATTTCTTGTTGCGAGCGTATGAACAACATTCTCTTTGATTGATGTTGCTGTAGATGTACATCGCTGTATAATTCTGCAAATACACACACATGCACACACGCATGCACGCACACACACAAACAAACACATGTATGTATGCATACACACAATTACACACATGGGATGAATGATGCTCATCAATTACATACATGCATAATTTTATTTATCTATTTTATTGTTATATTTGAAGGATAATGAAATAAACATTCATGTGCTTTTTTTACATCCAGTTCCAGTGTGCATGTGGGTTTGTAAGTTATGTCATCTGTTCCCACCTGCACAATGGCCTACGCTTCCAAAGGGTGGAACAGGTTTTTGAACATTTGTACAGTATATCATGGTTCGCACTTTGGACCTTGGCTCATAGTTGATCTGAAGGACTTTTGGGGAAGTGGAATTGACACTAATGCTAACTCCAGGGAACACATCCCCTTGAACAGACATCTCTGTGGTGGCTTGAACCTGGGCTTAAATCTGGGCCATCAGATTGCAAGCACATTGCACAGTACTCTAACCATACATGCTTGCACTCACACAATCATACACATATGCATATATGCAAACACACACGCACACATCAATGACCAATGCATACAGACATAACTTCATCAAATATTTTGGAGCACAGTTTTGAAATGTCTAAAACTCATAACTCATATAAAAAAAATGCATACTAAATACCAATGTACAACAAAAAAATTGTTTAATAGTTACGCAAAAAATATACAATTCTAGTGTTAACTGTTCTTAATAGTGCTCACTGACTGGCATTTACTCTGATATTCATAATCAAATCTCCAAAAACTGATAACTATAGTCAAGGCTTCACCCACCTGGTTAATAATCCTCCTTGTCTCAGAACTCATAACAGACTGCTTCTGCAGGGTGACAGTATGCATGGACAGAGTTTCCTGTGTCAAGACTGTATCTGAAGACTGGTATATGCTTCTGTGTCCATCCACATGGTTGTCGTCACCCTCTGGGGCAGTAGTGAGAATGCCCGAGTCCATTTTTGCGACAGGCGTAGAAGTCACAGGGACACCACTTGCTGAAGGATGGGAAGTTGGCTGTTGCTCACGGGATCTTGGCATATCACCATCAACAGAGTCTGTATTTTCAGACGCCTGACCCCTGCCTCCTGTGTCGATGATATATTTTTCAGTGTTTTGAACAGGTGTGCTTTGGTGATTCTTCCTGGAGCTTCTTTTACCCTTTGGTTTCTTAAGGATGGGATCTGAAATGGAATCAGCCAGCTCATTTGACTGGTCATCTGTTAATGTGGAATCATGCATTACTGTGTCTTCTGAATCCTTGCCATACTGGCTCCTCTTCTTCCGTCGTTCTCTGGTCTTGGGTTTCTTCACTTTCTGCAGAGAGGTTTCATCAACATCAGGGCCTTCACCTGGCATTCCTCTCTGCATCTCTTCATACAAAGTGTCCACTTCACTTTTGGAAGGCTTGGTTTTGGACGCTACAGAAAACATAGGAATGTCATCACTTTCTTTGCGAGGACTGGAAGCTTCCCCTGACTCACTGGCATCAAAACTCCACTGATGAGTGGCTGGTGCCCATTTGGAAGAAGAGGCTGGAGGTTTAGCATCATCTTGATGACTGTTGCTTTCATCATGGGTGTAAACTCGATGGTGTGGGGGCTTTTGCTGACCCGGATGAAAGCCTCTAAAATGTGGATCTTCACTCATGGCTTGTTTCTGTCGCTGTACATAGTCAATAGAACTCACACTGCGTGCCGCTGGCCCTAACTCCGACTCCTGATCAGAGCAAATGCTTGGTGCTGTCTGCAGGCATTTTTGCTCTGTGTCAGACATCACTCAGTGGCCCCATCCCTGCAGGCAGAAACCAGCAGTTTTATGCACTTTCCACCCATAATTGCCCAATGATCATAGATCATGAGTATATGGGTATGCAATTATACCCACAATTCCCCAACACCAACACCACAACCAAACCAAACCACCACCACCAAACCAAACCACCACCACCAAACCAAACCACCACCACCACCATGAACAGACACACCAATGCTGAACACAAATTAAACATTGAACACCTTCCAGAAATCTGTTCCCCATTATGGAAGAGTAATGCAGATTATATACTGAAAACTGAGTATCTGTAACTATGCAGCAGCTGTACTTTGATATAACAGCACAATCATTGATATCAAGTAGGCAATAATGCATATTTTTCACATGCAATGCTTGCAGCAATGGCTTCCACAGCAGCAGAAGTAGCAGCAGGTAAGTTTAAAAGTGAAGGTAGTGGCAATGACAGTAGTTGTAGTTAGTAATAGCAGCTCTAGTAACAAAAGCAGTTGCTATAATAGTCATGATGGATGTGGTACTAAAAATGATAGTAGTAAAAAAAGAAGACAGAGATTTTTTTTATAAAAAGGTTGGTATAAGGTAAAGATGTTGAAGTGTATGGCAGAGTGGTACAAGTATAGCTGTTAAAGTGATGATGTTAAAATTTTAAAAAAGAATGATAGTACTAGTAGCTGTTCTAGAAGGAGAAGAAGAAGAAACACACAAAAAAGAGGAAATCGAATTGTTATAGTTCCATGTATCCACCTCTGATGATCAATGTGACATGATTATAATTATCCAGACATATGATATTTACTCTACCTTCCAGTTCATCTAAAGAGAAAGTGATGCTTTCCTGAAATCTCTCTTTCAGTTGTTAAATATACTAAAGAACCAAAGCACTACTTACATTACTTTATTGATGTTGATATTTTCTGAAGTTCATAAGGAACTCTCAAAGCCAAAATCCACCGAAATTTAGAGGAAAGGACAAAGAGTGCTAGGTCACATACAGTGCTGGGTTATTTTGTCAGAAACTTATTTCTAGTCTTCTACAGTATCTATTCATTTCGTAGAATAAAGGACTTCACTTATAGTATCTGCTGCAGATGATGAATGTGTATTATGTGCTGTGTTGCACTGTCATTATGAAAGTGAAATACAACCTATGAGCCCTATCACTTTTAACTCTGGACATGATGACTTATTAATATTCAAAGTTAGCTGCTTGACAACTTACCTCAACACTTCATATTGCAGAAGTCCAGAGCGATGTCATCAGGAAAGCAGCACATGAATGGTCACAGAATCTGGGACAGGTTTGACAATGCCACAATCAGAACATGAGTGAACAGAATGAATATCAAGGTCTGCTATTAATTTTTATCTGAAAGTGTATATATATATATATATATGGATAAAATTGAAGTGTTTTTTTTAATGATTATGCTACAAGCCATTTATATACAGATGGCATGGCTCTGCTCTGAAAACATTGAGGAACCACTCAGACCAAGCCTTGGCCCAAGCCAAATTTAATTAGTTATTGATGTCAGCTAAGTGCCAAAGCTTATATCAATAACTGGTTTTTATAGATATACAGGTAAAGGTAAAGGAGTCCCATAACCTATAAGGTCGTAGGGGAGTGAGGTGTCAGAGACCTCACTTTTCTAGGGCCAGCATATTGAGGGCGGCGCCCATCTCCTCTCCCTCGCTGCTTTACCTTCCCTGACCCTAAAGAGGGCAGGTACCCATTTACAGCTGGGTGAACTGGGGGAACTGTACTGAAGCCAAGGCACGCAAACGGGCACCCATCCAACTGGTAACCATGCTCGACGCTGCTTAACTTGGCTGGGGGAAAGCGAGTGCTTCGACCACTGAGCTATCCCGTCCCCTTTTATAGATATACAATAGTTAAACAATAGTTAAAACATTGTTAAGTCATAAAGCGCTATGTTAAGGTTGTCTTCAGCCATGATAAGCTCTTAACAGAAAAGCCTGCACTCTCAAGTGTGATGGTGTGGCAAGTAGGTTACCTCCCATGCGATTAGAGCGACGTATTACTATTTTGGGACACACCTACAAATTGTGCAGCGCTCTGCTTCCTTGGGTGATAGTTGAACACCCTTGGTTGCATACACTTTGCCTTTGCAGTAAAATGTAATATGTATGCAGCCTCTTTCTTAAAAGCCATACCCTCCCTGTTCATACTGTACTGATGTTGCAGAGTAGTTAAACAAAGTAGTGGCAGATCATATATCTCCACTCTGTTACAAATTGGTGTCACTGGCAGGATAATGAAAGAACTTAAGCTTACTGGCTGGAGCATCAAATATGCTAGTCAGTGCCTCACGATTGTACCTTGGGACGCGGTACAGTTGAGCAGGGGTGGATGTGATGGTGTGGTAAGTAGGTTACATCCATTGCATACACCTTGCCTTTGCGGTAACATGTAATGTTTAGAGGCTATATCCTCCCTGTTCATACTGTGCTGTCCTTGCCGAGAAGTTGTACAGAGTGCAGATCAAATATCTCCACTCTGTTACATACGGATAAAAAAAATCCTCTGAAGTCAATGCAGGGATGCCTATAGTATATAATGTGGTACTGGAACACACTCAAACATGCAAACTTCTCATTCAGTGTGCACCCCAATTTTGCAGTAATTTCCAGGTAGGATGAGTGGATCAGAATACATATTCTGGGTGAAACCCCATGGTATTAAGCTGCAGCAGCAGCAAGCAACAACAACAACAACAAACAACACAACAACAGTATTGACAGACCTGGCCTCTATAACATATTGTTAACAACCAACAATCTACCCTTTCACATTCTGAAATCTTTATAATACAAACTAGTTTCTTGCATTAGATTATGAATTCACACAAAGGAGAAATACCTGTCATAAAATGAAATTGTATGTTCTATGCATAGACATGAGCATTCTTAGATTAGTCCGTACACATAGCCCCCCCCCCCCCCCTTTTTTTTTTTTGGGGGGGGGGTAATATCACTTTTATGTGAACAGACATAAAATTGAAGACACACACACACACATACACACACACACACACACACACACATATATATATATATATATATATATATATATATATATATATATATATATATATATATATATATTACACACCTACTTTCATTGTGAGCAAAAAATCTGGCTTTGAATAGAGTGTGTGTATGTTGACTACAAATATTTTAACATAAAAACTGTCATGACTGGAAAAGTAATACGATGGGTTATGAATAGGTTATGAATAGACTAAGTTCCAACACTGAGCACTACATTCCAAAAGATTATTGAACAAAACCCCATGGGTATGTCATATGTAGAGAACATTACAAACAAAATACATTCCTGTCTTCCAATAGCTGCACTGGTTGTTAATTTCTATATTATTTCCACTAAATCACATGAATTTTATTTTCACTGGTTTATAATTCTAAAGCCAGGCTGCACACCGGTAAAGCAACTATTGTTTACCTCTGTTGATGGCCGCCATGTTGTATCTTAGCAAGACAGTCTCTTACACTGTTAATAAAATCATGCTAGGGTGTTTTTCTATTTTAAATTTCAATGAGAAATGTTAGTCTATACGTAACATTTATTCACTATTTGCTTAAATACTGTTATATTATTGTATTTAATTTCAAAAGAATAGAACGCCAAAGAGCGTTTGTCTTTTTCTAGTGCTGTAAGGTTTTGAAACTATAGCTATTCCGTCAAAAGGCTAGGTACCCATGTCTCATAATTATAGCCTAGCCCAATTTGTATGCTTTGTATCCAATTAAATCCTTCGGTGTGTGTGTGTGTGTGTGTGTGTTTTGTTTTGTGTTTTTGTGTGCGTTCCTCGCCTCAGCTTTGACGTTCACCGATGGTGAGATTTTGTGTATGCCACCAGGGGGGGTTTTGTGTGTGCTTTTTTTTTTTGGGGGGGGGGGGGGGGGGGGGGGGGGGGGGTAGGGAGGGGGGGTGGTGGTTATGAGTTTGTTGTTTTTTGTTGTTGTTTTTTTGTGTTTTTTTTTTTGGGGGGGGGGGGGTTGGGAGGGGGTGGCCCTCAATGAAGGTAGCCGCATTCCAACTTCGGGGATGTATGCCGGTCATGTTCGTGTTTCCATAACTCGCCAAATGCTGACATGAATTAGGGAATCTTTAACGTGCATATTTGATCTTCTGCATGTATATATATATATGTACACACACACACACACACACACACACACACCATACGAAGGGAATTAAGGCGCTGGCAGATCTGCACTTGAAGTTGACCTGGGAGATCAGTGAAAATCCCCACCCTTGATTAAGCGACGCCGCTGAGATTCGAACCCATGACTTAATGGGCCCATGGGATTGAAGTCCGACGGTCTTAACCACTGGGCTATAGTGTCTTTCATTCTTTTGTTTAAAAATGCGAAACAAAAATACCCCTGAGACTAGCACAAATCAGTTGAGCAAATTGGGGAAAGTGGTGAGAGGGAGGGGGGGGGGGGGGGGGGGGGGGGGGTAGGTACAAGGGGGAGGTTCCTGTTGGAAGAATAGGTCATGAGTAGGAACAGGTGAGAAAACTTTACAAACAAACAAAAACAACCCCCCCCCCCCCCCCCACCCCAACCCCCTCCAAAAAGAAAAAAAGGAAAGAAAAGAAGAAAGAAAGAAAATCCACACGAAAAACAAAAACAAAAAGCCCACACTAATAAAAATGCATATAAACTGGTGTGGTATCATCCCCGAAGTCAGAATGCAGCTACCTGAATGGTGGGCACGCGGTCGCATACGCAGAATCTCACCGTTAGTAAATCTGGCATATGTAACCGAGGAACCAGACACACCAATAAAAAAAAAAAATTTATATTTTAAGTTGAGCAAAATACTTTAGAAAAGCTACAATTCGTTGTGTGTGGTGTGTGTGTGTGTGTGTGATGTATGTGTGTGTGTGTGTGAGAGGAGAGAGAGAAGAGAGAGGAGAGAGAGAGAGAGAGAGAGAGAGATGAGAGAGAGAGAAGAGAGAGAGAGAAGAGAGAAGAGAGAGAGAGAGAGACAATGACAATGACAATGACAATGACAAATTCTTTTATTTCGAGGATAATGAATAAGCACACATGTGCTTTTTTACATCCAGTCCCCGCCCGTTTAGGGATACATCTTAATAATAATAACCCAATACTTATACAGTCTCGCAATAAAAACAAGGGGAAATAACCCTTTTCAAAACAGCTCCCCCCAACAACCTCCCCCCCCCCCCCCCCCCCCAAAGCAAGCAATTAAAAGAAAATCCTAAGAATACCCCACCCCTACCCCCACCCCCCAAAAAAACCCTAACCAAAACAAACAAACAAACAAAAGAGAAGGAAAAACCAAACCAACAAAAGATGATAAAAAAGAGA
>CM054134.1:47500344-47502844 GCA_028751875.1 Rapana venosa
AGCCAGTGGAGAGATCGCAAGAGGGGGGTAATGTGCTCCGATTTTTTCTTTCTGAGAACTAGTCGAGCTGCGGAGTTTTGTATAGATTGAAGGGAGTGGATAGATGATGCTGGCAGACCAGACAAAAGAGAATTGCAATAGTCCAGACGTGAAAGAATAAGAGTAGTGACAAGTTTGGCTGTTGCATCGGTGGACAGGTACTTTCGAATTGCACTAATACGCCGTAACTGATAGTAGCACGACTAACAGGCCTGGGTGATGAATTTTTGCATAGAGAGTGTGTTGTCGGTAACAACACCTAGGTACTTCACAGCAGTGGATAGAGGGACTGATGCATTGCCAAGTTCTATTGAAGCTGTTGTAATGGAAGAGAGTTTGTGTTTGGTCCCTACAAGCATGGCTTCGGTTTTATCTGCATTTAGCTGTAATTTGTTCTGTGTCATCCAATTTTGAATATCTTCAAAGCAGTGGGCCATATTTGCAGGAGAGAAGGCAGATTTTCAGGAGTAACGCTGCTTTGAATCTGAGAGTCATCTGCGTAAAAATGATGGTTGATTTGATGACGTTTTATTATATGTGACAGTGGGGCAGTGTAAAGAGTGAACAGAACAGGCCTAGAACTGATCCCTGTGGGACTCCGCATTTCAGTTTGGCAGGTATTGATTGAATCTTGTTTACTGCAACTGTCTGAAATCGGTCAGTGAGGTATGAATTAAACCAGGTGAGGGCTGTGCCAGTAACACCGAACGTTTTTTGAAGACGGGAGAGAAGAATTGAGTGGTCTATAGTATCGAAGGCTGCTGATAAGTCGAGTAGAGTGAGAAGGGAGATTTTCCCCGAGTCAGAAGCTAGTAGAAGCGTGTTTAAAGTGTGTACTAGGGTGGTTTCAGTGCTGTGGTTGACGCGGTAGGCAGACTGAAACTCAGGAAGAAGATTGTTGGAGAGAAGGTGGTTGTTGAGCTGTTTGAGAACTACTTTTTCAAGGACTTTAGAAATAAAAGGTAGATTGGAAACAGGTCTATAATTCTTCAGAATGTTAGGGTCAAGGTCATGCTTTTTGAGTAGAGGTGTGACAATAGCAGTTTTGAGAGCTGATGGAACATTTCCTGAAACAAGAGATGAGTTTCACTATTTTCGTGATAGTGGGTATAAGTTGTGGTAGGCATTGTGTGAAAAGAGAAGCAGGTATGGGATCAAGATCACATGATTTTATAGTCATTTCTTTCAGAATTATCGTGATTTCTTTCTCACTTGTCGGATGAAAGAAAAGGAGAGGAGTGCCAGAGAATTGGGGATCAGGAAGTGCAGGCTGGAAAGGAGTCTGATCCAGTTTGGAGCGAATATTATGGACTTTTTCAGAAAAAAATGCAGAAAATATAGAAGGAAGTTCAGAGTGATTGTGTATGAAAGGCAACACCTTGTTTGAGCCAAACAAATCCAAACCCGAGTTCACATAAACAGGTACGTATTTGTGCATCCCAGTTGTTTTTCCCTTTGACATCTAGATCATAAAACATCTTGTAGGATTTAAAAGGTAGCCTGCTCTCATCCAGAATCTTAATCCAATATCTAACGCATCTTATAGCAGCATTAACAGAAAAAGGATATTTATTAGTTTCACTATAAACAAGATCATTGGGTGTATGTCTATCTAAGCCTAAAAACTGCTTTAAAGCAATGAGGTGCACTGATTCACAATGTGTTACTGCTACATCCAAACCCCAAATTTCTGCACCATATAACACAGTGGGTTGTATTTGTGCATCAAATATCTTATTGAACAAGTCAAAAGAGCTATTATTCAATATTCGTAATTTGTTCAACACAAATAACAAGCTTCATTTACCTCGACTTGCCAGATCTTTACATGCAGTTGTGAAAACTAAGCTTTGTAGAAAAACAGATTCCTAAATATTTATATACATTAATCACAGGCATGATATTTCCATTGTACAACCATTTTTCATGAGCAGCTAAATAGCCACCTTTTCTGAATACAACGATAATACTCTTACTCAGATTAACCTTAAGATTAAGTGCTGTTGCAGCACTGCTTAAGTTATTTTTTATTTTTTTTTTTTTTTTTTTTTTATACCACTTTAAGTCACGAGATTTCTCTGCGTGAAATTCGGGCTGCTCTCCCCGGGGAGAGCGCGTCGCCACAAGAGCAGCGCCACCTTTTTTTTCCCTTTTGGTCTGCAACTGTATTTGTTTCCCTATCAGAGTGGCTTTTTTCTAAGAATTTTGCCAGGGACAACTCTCTTGTTGCCGTGGGTTCTTTTACGTGCGCTGAAAATTGTGTGTAACACACGGGACCTCGGTTTATCGTCTCATCCGAAAGACTAGCGCCCAGACCACCACACATGGTCTAATGGATGGGGAAAAATTTCGGGCCCAAACGGGGTACGAACCACGCACACACTCGACCCGGACTTTTCGCATTCTAGACAGGCGCGTTACCTCTAGACCACCTATCCACCATTTAACTGCTTTTGTAAGC
>CM054134.1:47507844-47515344 GCA_028751875.1 Rapana venosa
GATAGATGGGTGGATGGGTGGGTGGATGGTGGATGGATGGATGGATGGATGGATGGATGGATGGATGGATGGATAGATAGATAGATAGATAGATAGATAGATAGATAGATAGATAGATAGATATACACATGCATATATAAAGCTGGAAAATCTATAAATCTATGCATTCTTGAAGAAATTTTATTACAGTGGGGGGGGGGGGGGGGGGGGTTCTTTCTAGAATTTGGTTTCCATACAAAAATAGCATTTATAAATTATTCTTGTGACTACGTTAGTTTTGGCATTCATTTTTTCGAGATCTCTTCTCTTGTTTATATTGTTCCTGTTCTGTTATTCTTCTTCACTGTTTCTGCAAGTATTCTCTCTCTCAAAAACAAAAACAGCACTTGTGTTTGAGTGCGATTAGACTTGCGTTCGTGTGTGTATGAGCGCGCATGCGTGCGTGCGTGCGGGTGTATGTGTGTGTATATGTGTATGCCTCCTGTATATAAAATATACATATATACATATATATATATACATATAATATATATATAAATCATATGTGTGTGTGTGTGTGTGTGTGTGTGTGTGTGTGTGGTGTGTGTGTGTGTGTTGTGCGTGCGTGGGTGTTGTGTGTGTGTGGATGGTGTGTGGTTGATTGTGGTGTGTGCGCGTGCGCGCGCGTGCTTGTATGCATGTGTGTGGATGTGTGGGTGTGTCCGCGTGCGCTCGCGTGCTTGTATGCATGTGTGCGTGCTTGACGCTTGTGTGTGCATGCGTGCGTGCGTATTGTGTGTGTATGCATCCGTGCGTGAGTGCTTGTGTGTGTTTGTGTTCCGGTGCGCCTGCATGCATACGTAAGAGTGCATATACCTATGTGCGTATCTGCATATGTCTTTACATAATTACAACCACATGTGCATGCACGCATGACCCAAGCTTGTATGTCTGACACACCTGCCTACCTGTCTGCCTTCATGTACATAATATGAGGGACGGGATAAGGCTGGTGGTTAGAGTGATGCGCATTGCGTTGACCCGGGTTCGAATCTCATTCAAAAGGATTTTTCCCTCTGGAGTTAACATGAGTGCCGACTCCACCCCCACCCCCCCCCACCCCCGTCTTCAAAAAGGCCTTCAGATCAGACTATATACCGAGGTCCTGTGTGCGAACGCACGAAAACATCTTGCGCACACGTTAAAACCCGGTCCGCTTTTCGGAAAGAGTAGGCCATTGTGTGCCGGTGGGAACGGATGACAACAATGACAAAACTGCATATATATATATATATATATATATATATATATATATATATATATATATATATATATTATATATATATATATATATATATATACGGGGTACTGAATGTATAAAAGGCACACGAGTGCCTCTATTCTAGAAAATATAAATAAATAAACAGACAAACAAACAAACAAATAAATAAATATGTATGTATTGATCCATCGATGATTATTCGTCATTCTTCGTCACCCAGGGTGTCCATGAATCTGGTCACCCCGAAATACCAGGCCGTCCTGCACCTGGACTTTCGCCTGAGTTACCTGAACTTCGTCAACACGGTGGTGCTGGACGCCAACTATAGCGGAGTGTGGGGGTGGCAGACCCAGCTGATGAGCCCCAAGCCCTTCCCCCTCTTCCCCGGCACCCCCTTCACCCTCATCCTCACTGTCCTCACCGACAAGGACGTTCAGGTCAGGTTTGGGAGCCATGTTGTGTGTGGCGTTTGTTTTATTCTTTTTTTTTTTATTGTATTCTTTTTTATGTCGAGGATAATGGAATAGTCGCTCGTTGTGGGTTGTTTTTTTTACAATCAGTCCCCGTGTGTATCTTGGTCGTCCATCGATCCGATGATGACTGTCCTCATGTGTTGAGTCTTTGTCTTATGTGGGCACGGTGATGGCTGGTTAAGCCAATCCGTAATAGGCAGACGCGGGTGCAGTGGGGGCAAGGAAACTGTCCGGGGGGTTCAGGGTTGCTGCAGTCACATCATCTCGCCTCTTCTCCTCGAAGTTGTCATGCGCCCGGATGGTTAGGGCGCGCCAGCCTGGTCTGTCCATAGCATACAGCTCCAGCTGTTTGGGAGGGATGTCAGCGTGTTTGATGTTGGACTTCACGCAGTCCTTGAATCTTTTGCGTGGTCTGCCCTGGTTCCGCTTTCCCAAGGTCAGTTTGCCATACATGAGCTGCTTAGGCAGCCTTTGGTCGTCCATCCGGATCACGTAACCAACCCATCGAAGCTGGGCTTTCAGTATCATGGCCTCGATGCTGGTCATCCCAGCTCTGTCCAGGACCTCGAGGTTTGTGATCCGGTCTTGCCAGTGGATGTTCATAATTGACCGCAGGCTTCTCATGTGGAACTTCTCCAGCTGCTTCCAGTGTCTTTTGTACACCGTCCATGTCTCGCATCCATAGAGTAGGCTGGTGAGGACGACGGCTCTGTACACCTTGAGCTTTGTGGAAAGCTGGATGTTGTGCTGGTTCAAGACACGAGCTCGGAGGCGACCAAGAGCTTGACTGGCCTTGCAGATCCTAGCGTTGATCTCTTTATCCAGGGTGTTATCATTGCTGATGATAACACCGTGTGTATGCGGGTTTTGTAAATGTTGTCATCTGTTCCCACCGGCACACAATGGCCTACTCTTTCGAAAAGCGGAATAGGATTTTTAACGCGTGTGTAAGATGTTTTGCATGCGTTCGCACACGGGGCCTCGGTTTATAGTCTCATCCGAAGGATGTGTGGTAGTGTTGTGTTTTGTTGTTGCGGTGTGTTGTGTTGTGTTGTGTTGTTGTATTGTGGTGTGGTGTGATGTTGCGGTGTGTTGTGTTATGTCGTGTCGTGTTGCGTTGCGTTGTGGCGTGTTGTGTTGTGTTGTACTGTGTTGCATTGTATTTTTGCTCTTGAGCGCTCCTCAGCTGTAGAGTGTAAAGCGCACACGTATTGTTTTGTTTTATATATTATCGTTTTGTTTTGTATACTGCTTTCAGTCATAGAGATTTCTCTGCAAGAAATTCCTGCTGCTCTTCTAGAGGAGAGAGAGAATGGCCGGCCATAAGAGCAACGCCACTCGTCTTGTTTTCATTTCTTTTTTTTTTTCCTATAGGCATGTGTATTTCTTAACCCTACCAGAATGGCTATTTTCTGCTGAATTTTGTCAAGGACACGTTTCTTCTTGCCGTAGGTTCTTTTACGTGCGCTGAATACGTGTTGCACACTGGACCTCAATGCATGGTTTCATTAGAAAGACTATATATAACCCAGATCACCACCCAAGGTGTAGTGGGTGGGGCCGGGCAGGGAGAGGGGAGAAGAGGAGAAAAGGGGTGAGGGGGGGGGGGGGTGGTGAGGGGTTGGACACTAACGGGGATTGAACCCACACTTCTCGCTCTCTGAACAGGTGGGTTGCCTCTAGACCACCGATCGTTCGTCAGTGCTGTCCATGAGTGAGACTCCTGCCTTGACTGGCTAAGCGTCACTTTCAACATGTTTTTTTAAAGGCAGAGTGTTTGTGTATGCACGTGCACTATAGCTGAGTGGTTAAGAGCGTTTGACTCCCATCTCATGGGTTCATAAAATCTAGGGTTTGAATCTCGCTAAAGGCGCCTGGTGAATTACAGGTGGGGGGGGGGGGGGGGGGGGGGGAGGGGGGGGGGGGGCGAGGGGGTACGATGTTCTGGGTCAACTTATGGTGCAGCGCTTACAGTGTCTTTATTCCCTTCGAGAATATACGTATGCAGGGGAAAAAAGCCAGATATTGATGTTAGAGATCCCATGCGTTGATGGGTTTTGGAAACACGAACAAACCTAGCATGCACTCTGTACCTGGAGGGGATGGGCTCCGCCATGTTCCACTTGCCCATGAGACGTGGCCTGAAAAAGCCAGGGCAGTGCCCCAACGACAGCACAGAGAATGCATGGAGAAGAAAGTTGATACGCATGTAAACTATTCCTTAATACGCTATGGCATATCAGTGGTCTGGAGGCTATACACATGTCAAGACAACAAAAAATTGCAGGTTTGATCCCCGTTTGAACCCAAACTGTTCTCCAATCCTACGTTCAGCATACGACGGAGATTTAGCGCACAAAAAGCCCACGGCATCTAGAGAGTTGTCCTGGGTCAAGTTCTTAGGGAAAAAAGGCCACTCACATGGAAGCTAAAAACACATGCAGATGGGGAAACGTGTCACCTGTCTCTATCGACTGTAGGAGCTCTTCATAATGTCACCAGGATTCGCTACCTTTCTCTGTCGCTGCTGAGTTCTACGATCTTCTTATAGCCCTCCCAGACCCCTGACCTCAGTGATGTTGGCAGTGTAGGATCTTGCTGATCTGCCTCTTTTCCTTCTGCCCTCAACCTTACCTTGGAGATCTGTCTTTCTGTCGTCATCAGATTTGTTTGTGTGTTATTGTTTGTATGGCCAGCATATTTTCAGTCTGTGCTTATCAGTTTCAGCCAACATTTGTCTTTCCATTGAGAGTTCACCAACAATGTTTTCATTTGTTCTCCTGTCTGATCATTCGACTCTAAGAAATTGCCCGTACTCCACAAAATATTGCAGACAGAGTAAAAAAAAAAATGATGGCGCCGTTCTTATTGTAACACGTTGTCTCTGGCGACAGCAGCCGAAATTTCCCGAAAAATTATCTGCTATGGCTAAAGTTATATACAACACACAAAAAACACACAACACAATACAATTTTCTTCTTCTTCTTCTTCTTCTTCTTCTTCAACATCGAACGCTCAGACCCTAGCTATTGTTGTTTGTCATATGAGTGAAAATGCGTTGCGCTGCCGTTAAACGCCTGACAAGTCAGGCCCAGCGCATCCCACTTTGGTTTGGGAGAGAATAATTATTTTTAAGTCTTTCTGGAAAAAAAAAGCCAGGAGAATGGACCAAGAAGACAGAAAATAGACAAGAAGGGGGTAACGGGGGAAAAAAAGAACAAGGCAGAAACAAAGATAGCGCTAGAAAGAAAGGAATTCCTAGCGCAGAATTTCCAGATGGTTGGCATACTGACAGACCCCCAGCATCCCAACGTGGGGACAGTACAGTATGATACATCACTCTACCAGTGTCAACTAGAGTGGGTAGGGGAGAGGAGGTGGAGAAGGGGATAGAGAGGGAGAAAGGGAGAGGGAGAGGCGAGGGTAGATTCTCTGAAATTCTTCTTAGCAGGCGGCTGATCTAGGTATAATTCAGTAATCAGCTCAAGTGACGAGTTCACAATCATTTGTATTTGTGAAAGTGCATGTTTATGAATGTACGAGTATGCCTGTGTATATGTTTCCACCCATATACATGTTATTATGCATAGGTGTGTGCAAGTGTGTTTAGTTCATCAGCCTATTTACTTTTGTTTGACTATGTTTTTTGTTGACCAAATAGTTGTGGGTCTTTCATATTGTGGTGGTGTTAGTGGTGTGTGTGTGTGTTGTGTGTGTGTGTGTGTGTGTGTGTGTGTGTGTGTGTGTGTGTGTGTGTGTGGTGTGTGTTTGTGTATATGTGTGTGTGTGTGTGTGTGTTGTGTGTGTGTGTGTGTGTGGTGTTTATCTATCCATCAATCTGTCCGTCTGTATTTTGTATACTTTCATTTCGAGGATAATGGAATAAGCACTCGTCTGCTTTTTTACATCCAGTCCCAGTGTGTTTGCAGGTTTTTTTTAATTTTTGTCATCTGTTCCCACCAGCACACAATGGCCTACTCTTCCGAAAAGCGGAACGGGTATTAACGTGTGCGCAAGATGTTCTGCGTGCGTTCACACACAGGACCTCGGTTTATAGACTCATCCGGACTGTTGGGGGGAGTGGAGTCGGCACTGATGTTAACATCCAGAGGAAAAATTCTCTTGCATAATTTATATGTATGTTTGCCTAAAGACACAGTAATCCATCCTTTCATTCTTTTCATTGCAGATCATAGTGACCGGAAGTCAGGGGTCATGGTCGAAACCGTCAAGGCCACTGCCAGAGAGAGTTCAAGAAGTCACCCGGGTCACCTTCTCGGGCGATGTGTCCATCAGTACGCTGGATGTGTGGTGTAACCAGGATGGCCCGGCCCTCAGTCCTAGTTGGGTTGTAGTTGGTATTTTTAGTCAACGCTGGGTTACAGTTATTGCCCGATCTTTCTTAGAGTGCAGTAACTATCCAGTAATACCTACGCTACTGACAAGTGTTACTAGCTATTGCTGGCTTGCATTTATCTTCCCGCCATAGTTAAGTTATTATTATCACCTGGTCATAAATAGGTTGCAATTATGAACCAACCACATGTAGATTATAACTGCTTCCCACCCACCCATCCACCCCTACCTCCTCCTTCTCTTGCTCTTTATTCTTTTATTTCGAGGATAATGGAATAAGCACTCATGTGCTATTCTTTTCATCCAGTCCCCGTGTGTATGTACTTTTGTAAATTTTGTCATCCGTTCCCACCGGCACACAATGGCCTACTCTTCCAAAAAGCGGAACAGGAGTTAACGTGTGCCAAGATGTACTACGTGCGTTCGCACACGGGACCTCGGTTTATAGTCTCATCCGAAGGACTTTTGGGGAGAGAAGAGTCGGCACTGATGTTAACTCCAGAGGAAAAAATCCTCTTGAAACGAGATTCGAACCCGGGTCAGAAGATCACGAATACATCACTCTAACCACCAGGCTATCCCGTCCCCTCTAACTTGGTTAGATGTAAGAGGTTCTTGGTCACAGTTTGTCTACCGTTACCATGCATCCAAGGTTTTACTTCAGTAAATATAAGACAAATATTGATTATGGATATTAATTACACTTGATTAGCACTTAGTCGTACACTTTAATGATTATCTAGACTAGGCTGATCACAATTTTTATTAATTACAGCTTTATGACATCGTCGTCCTTTACACATACCACTCAGCTTTATCTTTGTAATAGTTGTCACCTTATAATATGCACATTGTGTTTTCTTTCATTAAAACTAAACGTTACAAGTTAAAACTCTGCCAAAGATTGCTCACAAATTAGGCTCCACTCGTAATTGGTAACACTAAATTATGCCTCAGCAGTTTATGGTCTGCCAATTATAGCTAAGTTATGATTTCTTGTATGTATTCTACGTGCATGATAGTCATTATCCCTTTATAAGTTTAAATAAAATCCTTTTCCCTCACTCCCTAAGTTGAAACATCCAAGGGGGTGGGGGGGGGGGGGGGGTGTCACTGAATCATGTCACGCTGTACTGGTGAGACCATGATTATGGTAACTGTCCTGCTCAGTCCATCTTAGAACGGCATTTGAATTTGGTGCTGTCCTGATGACGGTTAAATTGAATAATGAAGTTAATCAAACAAACTGAGTAAATACATGTGAACATTTGAAAGGATGATCCCAAGAAAACTTTCTTTCTGATGACAATCAAATCAAATGATTAAGTTAATTACAGTATTTGAGATTATCATATGTGGACATTTTCATGCGCAATCCTACAATATGCTTTGCATTTGCAGAGTTTTTC
>CM054134.1:47520344-47522844 GCA_028751875.1 Rapana venosa
GTAATGGCTAGTTGTCCACATTTTATCTGAAGAATGAGTAGAAAGACAAAACAGTCATTGGATCCTACGACACAACATTTTGGTGGTCAGAACATAAAACTTATACCCTACAGACTTGACATATTGACAGCATGAGTATGGGTGGCATAGCGAGACTTTGTAAATATTTTCCTCATTTCCTAGGTAAAAAATCGTGGCCATCCAACATTGCGAGGATACTATTACCTAAAAATGTATACCCAAGACCAACATATACAGTAGAGAGTACATAATGCAACTGAAGTTGCCGAGGTTTTAAAGGTTACATAAACATACTAGCTTTCACTTCCCCAAAATGGAAGAATGACTGTTTGAGTTCCGGAGCAAAAGCTGTGACACACTGCATAAAAGCTCTTTGGTAAGAACCCTAAGAGAGAGAGAGAGAGAGAGAGAGAGAGAGAGAGAGAGCAAACATGGTCACAGAAACTAGTTGTTTTTCCTTTCGATGACATGTCCATGGATAAGTTCCTTGCAGCCATGTTTAGCTATACTGTGTGGTGCATGTCAGTCAGACCCAGAAACCTATCGACTTGGCATTCACGAAGCACTGAACTACACAAATAAAAGTTTTATCTCGTACCATGCGTGCGTAGTTCCGCTAACAAAGGGCGGTAATTGGTATTGTTAAAGACTGCCCTTTCGGGGTAGGTTTTCACTTTGTTGTCACTATTGTCAGAAGAGGAAGTGCCATTCAAGCATTGTGTCCCTTGATCAATACTGAGGAGCCAGCTGTTACTTATTGTTGTTTGAGGGATTAAAATGTGTGTCTCTCTCTCTCTCTCTCTCTCTCTCTCTCTCTCTCTCTCTCTCTCTCCCCGTGGGAAATTGTCTCATCATGTTATTTGCTTCAAAGCTGAACCCAAAAAATATGTTATAAAGTTAATCTTATAAGTATTGGGATTTGATACAATATTGACTTGCACCTACTATGAGCAGTAAGACCTACCACATGAAAAGAAACAGCAATGTAATGAATGTGTGCATAAAACGGATAATCAATTCATTTAGCTACTGTGGTGTTTATTCTTTGTTGTTCTTTGATTCTGATACTATATCTCTCCTCATTGCTAACATTGTAAAGACAATTTGTTCTGATTAAACGCTTGCAATGGCAAGCTGAAAGCAAGGGATAGTATATGAAGTCATTTTAGCTTATGATAGTTTATGGAGTACAACCAAACATTGATGTCTGCATGTAGTAAACACATGCGTCCCCCTTGCACCACACACACACACACAACACACACACACACATTATGGAAGGTTCTATTAAAAAAAAAAAAGGGTAAAGATGTCCCAAAACCTATGATATCATCAAGTCAATTCAAAAACACTTTAACCATCCCTTGAAGCGCAGTTACAATACTGACTGTCATAGGGGAGCCAGGCATCAGAGACCTCACTTCTCTAGGGGCCAGCATATTGAGGGCGGCACCCATCCCCTCTCCCTGGCTGCTTTACTTTCCCTGACCCTAAAGAGAGCAGGTACACATTAACAGCTGGATGAACTGGGAGATTGTACTGAAGCCAAAGCGCGCAAACAGTTACCCATCCTCTTGGTAACCTCGCTCAATGCTGCTTAACCTTAGCTTGGGGAAAGCGAGTGCTCTGACCACGGAGCTATCCGGTCCCCACACAGAGTATACCCAACAGCAAGTCAACACAGGAAAGGCTTCATTCTATAGCCTACAGGGAACGGGATAGCCTGGTGGTTAGAGTGATGTATTCGTGATCTGCTGACTGGGGTTCAAATCTCATTCAAAAGGATTTTTCCTCTGGAGTTAACATCAGTGCCGACTCCACTCTTCCCAAAAGTCCGGATGAGACTATAAACCGAGGTCTCGTGTGCGAACGCGCGCAGAACATCTTGCGCACACGTTAAAACCCGTTCCGCATTTAGGAAGAGTAGGCCATTGTGTGCCGGTGGGAACGGATGACAACATTTAAAAAAACTGCATACACACGGGGACTGGATGAAAAAAGCACATGAGTGCTAATTCTATTATCTTCGAAATAAAAGAATAAATAAATTAAAATAATAAAGCGCTGGTAGGGTTTCAAAGACAATCAGCACGTGCAGGAGCTACCAGTCACTGATCTCTCCCCCCCCCCCCCTACCCTCCCATCCTCCTTCACAGCAGAACATCAACATATCACTACACCTACACTAGCAAGCAAATATATCATGCGTGCGCATGCGCGCGCGCGCACACACACACACACACACACACACACACACACACACACATGTATCAAAGTATTATATCACCCAAATTTTCTTATGCAGCTGTTCAAGTAGATAAAGAATGGTTTTTCTCTCTCTCTCCTCTCTCTCTCTCTCTCTCTCTCTCTCTCTCTCTCTCTCTCTCTCTCTCTCTCCCTCCCTCCTCCCTCCCTCTCTTAGTGTAGCAGAAAGCATTAAAAAGAGGAAGGGAAACAAGATGAACACAATTATCATGTT
>CM054134.1:47527844-47530344 GCA_028751875.1 Rapana venosa
GCGTGTTTGTGTGTGTGTGTGCGCGCGCGCGCGCCCGCGCGCGCGCCCGCGCGCGTATGTGTGTGTTTGTGTGTGTGTGTGCGCTCGCGCGCGCGCGCACGCACACACATACACCTAGTGATGTCATTACATGGTACTTTATGTTGTTGTCTATGTTTAAGGTCTGTTGTTCATATTTAGTGATATGATTACACTGTGCTTTGTGTTGTATGTTCAAATTCTGTTCACATTTAGTGATATCATTACACTGTGCTTTGTGTTGTCGTATGTTCAAATTCTGTTCACATTTAGTGATATCATTACACTGTGCTTTGTGTTGTCGTATGTTCAAATTCTGTTCACATTTAGTGATACATTACACTGAGCTTTGTGTTGTGTCGTATGTTTTAAGTCTGTTGTTCACATTTACTGAAATCATTACATGGTGCTCTGTGTTGTCGTATGTATAAAATTTGTTGTTCACATTTAGTGATGTCATTTCATGAGGCTTTGTGTTGTTGTATGTATAAAGTTTGTTGTTCACATTTAGCAATATCATGACATGGTGGCGAGCATTATACACAGCACCTTGACTACTGCCCTCGCTTCAATCTGCTTTTTTCTTTTTCATACAAAGCACTGAACACTGGCTTATCAAACGCTGTGTGATGAACTAAAATTGTAGCATAAGAAGATCAAGCACATAATATAATTATGATGAATTGGACAGACGCCATAGACAAGTGGGTAAAACAATTCGACTTTAATCCTATGGACGCATAAAGTCGTGGGTTCCAATCGAGTCTTGTGAATTAGCAGTGGGGATTTTTGCGATCGATCTCCCGGGTCAACTTCAAATGCAGACCTGCCAGTGCCTTAATTCCCTTCGTGTATACATGCATGAAGAAGATCAGATATGCACGTTAAAGATCCTGTATGTAATTCATGTCAGCGTCCGGTGAGTCACGGAAACACGAACATACCCAACAGACATCCCCGAAGTCGGCATGCAGCTATCTTCATGGTGGGCATAAATGGTCACACACGCAAATTCTCACCATGGATTAACCGTAGATATATAGCAGAGGAGCTAAAAGATATAATGATGAACTGAAACAGTAGCATAACAAGTCTCCCATAAAAAAAATTTGGATTATTTTTGAATTCTTAATGTGTCGGTGTTTTTTAACTTTCTAAACACATTGTTTTCAGATTCTAACAGTTTCAACTCGTTCCCAGTTTCATTTCAAGCTCTTCACGAAAGAAAGAACCTCGTAACAAGAGACCATAACTAGTAACAGTAATGCTTCTGTTTCGCCAGCGAGAGAAAAATGGGTCGACTATCAGACCGGAGTCTGATTTATGCCAGAAATAATCCTCTTCAAGCCTTGTAAAGAAGCCACTTTCCATAAACCATAGCGTAGTGAGATTCTTAACCTAAATCAGCCTAAGTTTGTAAGAAATAGGAACATAAAAAGGTTTTGTATTGAAATTCTCAACCTAAATTAGCCTAAGTCTGTAAAAATAGGAAAATTAAAAAAAAGCCTTGTATTGAAATTCTCAACCTAAATCAGCGTACGTTTGTAGAAGTAGGGGAAAGTTTTTTTAAGGGAAAATATATGTTGTCATAAACATTAGTTAACTCGTGAATAAAACTTTATCATGTTGTTTATGACTCTTGTTGAAGAGATCTTCGTAGTGCTGTTTACAGTGGAAGAGCGTGACCATAAGACTGGGCTAAAAAGAGTACGTATGTACACACACACAACACACACACACACACACACACACACACACACACACACACACACAACACACACACACACACACACACACACACAGAGAGAGAGAGAGAGAGAGAGAGGAGAGAGAGAGAGAGAGAGAGAGAGAGAGAGAGAGAGAGAGAGAGGAGAGAGAGAGAGAGAGAGAACTCGAACTCGAACTCGAACTCGAACTCGAACGGTTTATTCACAAAAAGGCCATTGGCCCCATACATGAAGGGGGTTGCCGAACTGCTTAGTATTTTGGTTTAAACACATACGCGCAACACACACACCACACACACACACACACACACACACACACACACACACAGACCAACATGTTACTGTATAAGAGAGAGAGAGAGAGAGAGAAGAGAGAGAGAGAGAGAGAGAGAGGAGAGAGAGAGAGAGAGAGAGAGAGAGAGAGAGAGAGAGAGAGAGAGATCTGGAACACTGCTTATTGTTTTGTCAGAAGCTTCGTGGTTTCTTACCCCAAAACTTTTTAGACAAAAATACTTCTGAAGAAAAAGTAGATGTAATTCTGTTGGATGTAAACATTGTTTATGCTATTACGAAGTCTCTTGTACATAGCCCAGTTTTCGCGTTTCTTTGAAGTTCTTTGGTATTGTTTTCCCTATTTGCATTTTTAGGCGTTACATTGATGTTTGACTACCAATCTGTCACATGACTCTCTTTCCGTCTGTCTTCTATTGTTTTGTTGTTGTTTTTGCTATAGGTCTTTATTTCCCGTCTAATAT
>CM054134.1:47537844-47540344 GCA_028751875.1 Rapana venosa
TGCAGAGCGGCGCTAAGCAGCAGTAGCACAAAAAAAATTCGAAGGATACAGCACTTCACACTTTATGTTTGGTTTTATCGGTGTTGTTTTTGCTTCTGTTTTTGTGCGTTCCCCCCTGCTGAACAATCCGGGGATCGTGCAGAATATGCACAATGTTTCACGCACCCACCGGGGAGTCTTTTTCAGACCATAAGTACACACTGGACGAGAGGCTTTGTGTGTATGACCGTTTTTTTAAACATCTCGTTATATAAACAGCCACACTCCGATTCAGAGGATTTTTGTTTCTACTTTGAAGGAGTGTATATAATGTCGTTATACTAAGAGCTTTGTCACGGCTGAAGACAATCTCAACATCATTGTTCTAAAGAATAACAACATTAATTTTAATGTAGGTTTAGTACTTACCTTACATCAATAATTAACAAAGTTTCTAGCCAGTGTCAACCAAAAAAAAAAAGCTATGTATTTATTTTCGATAAGTTGTATGAACTTTTCACACATTTTCGACTAAGAGACATCATCCCTTTTTCTATCACTACTCTCCACCCCACCCCCCCCTTCCCCTCACCCACCGCTACCCTCCCCCTACCTACCCCCCACCCCCACCCCTCACCCCCAGTAACTTTCCTTATCTTTACTCCTTCCTCCTCTCCCCCCAACAACCCCAAACCTCCTTTCCCTGCTCAGTGCAGTCACATCTCGCTAACGACATCCCGGCAAATGCGGCATGGCAGGTCGCGGTAGTGCGGTAGGGCCAGTGTCGTCGGATCGATCAGCGTCATCGACGTGGCTGCCTAGTTAAGGGCTCGAGCCCGCCCGCCGCCAGTCGCTGCGACACTCTCCGCACTGCAGGCAAGAGCACCGCCGCCGCCGCCGCCGCGCATCTCCACCACAGCAGTAGCACTTTTCGGAAATCTGCTGTGTGCATACTCACAGCGGTCTTGCCAATTGGTTGTTGTTGCTGGTTGTCGTTGTCAGCATTCGTCGTCGTCGTCGATGTCTTGCTAGCGGCAGCGGCGGCAGTCTGTCTCTGACCCGTGGACATGTCAGGCTAGTGCGGGGAAGCATGTGTGACTTGGAGCCAGCTGCTTCCAGATGGTGACGTTGTACGTTATCTTCTGCTCCTTCACAAGCAGCAGACGACATTCCTTTACGCCGTGCCTGAAGACCTAGAGGGAGGGGTGACGTTCCGTTATGACCAGAGAAGGGATCCCCATGTTTTGCTTCATGTCCTCGCCGTTCTTCCTTCTGAGATGATACCTCACAGTCTGGCGACATCCTCGTGCATGCCTCTGTAGCAGACGACTGTCAGAATCTGCAAAATCTGAGCATTGACCTGGTTGAACTCCTTGGTGTGTGGGTTTTTTTTCCTTTCTATTCCTGTCGCTGTTTCTCAAGAACCTTCTCTCCTAGCGTTTCCACCTTGTTCTGTGGTTGGGCCATCATTTCAGTACATTGACATCGTGTTTGCGTTGTTCAGCTGCATTGCTGATAGAAAGACGCTGGTTCTCGGGCAGGTGTATAAACATTTCTCTGTGCGCTGAACTCTTTGAGGTTGATTCCAGAAGACAGTTTTCCAGTCTACGCCATCGACATTCATTGATATCAAGGTGTCAACATGTCTGGGTTTTATCAAAAGGTAAGAACATTGTGTGTGTGTGCGTGTGTGTGTGCGTGCGCGCGGGGCGCGCGCGTGAGCGGTGTTGTGTGAGGATGGAGAGGGAAGGAGGGGAGGAGAGAGAGGGAGGAGAGAGAGGGAGGAGGAGGAGAGAGAAAGAGAGAGAAACATACAAACAGACAGACAGACCGACAAGACAGACAGAGATATTCAGACAGACAAATTCACACACACGCGCGCGCGCGTGCGCACGCACGCACACAAACACACACGCACACACGCACGCACGCGCGCGCGCGCACACACACACACACACACACACACACACACACACAACCCCAGATAGATGTAAGAAATCCGTAGATAGAGAGTAACTATGTACCTATTCCCACACGTGTGTGTTGGCCTATGTGTCTACATTATGTGCGCTTGCGTTGCCCAAATATTCAAGCAAGTCAGAACAGCAACCCTGTGAATAGCAAGTTGCAGAAGCCGAGAGAGAGAGAGGAGAGAGAGAGGAGAGAGAGGAGAGAGAGAGAGAGGAGAGAGAGAGAGAGGAGAGAGACAGAGAAGAGAGAGAGAGAGAAAGGGGAGAGAGAGAGAGAAAGAAAGAAGAGAGAGAAGAGAGAGAAGAGAGAGAGAGAGAGAGAGAGAGAGAGAGAGAGAGAGAGAGAGAGAGAGAGAGAAGTCGAACTCGAACTCGAAAGATTTATTCACAAAAAGGCCATTGGCCCATACATGAAGGGGGGTTGCGAAACTGCTTAGTATTTTAGTGAGAAAAGTAAGTAACACAAAAAACCAAAATGTTATTGTATACCCACAACTACCACAATAAAAATCAGTTCCCAAAAATATATGACCTAAGAAACCAAGATATCT
>CM054134.1:47545344-47555344 GCA_028751875.1 Rapana venosa
CTTTCTCTCTCCCTCTGATCTCTCTCTCTCTCTCTCTCTCTCCTCTCTCTCTCTTCTCTCTCTCTCTCTCTCTCTCTCTCTCTCTCTCTGGCATTTTATTTTGCACCATTCCACTTCTTGTTCAGTGACCCTCAGGCAGTACTTCTTTTAGCCCAACCTTTTGGGTGGTCATGTCTTGTGTTTTCCTGCCCCTCCCTAGTTCCTTAATAAATGTCATTTTCTTCCGCGGTTGTTGTCATGTTTTCTCTTCCTGTCAGAAACTGTATTATTGCAGAATTTGGAAGTTAGATCAAGTTTACATTAAAAAACAAACAAACTTTTATACCACATTAAGTCACGGCAGAATTCTCTGTGTGAAATTCGGGCTGCTCTTCCTAGGGAGAACGCATTGGCACAAGAGCAGCGCCACACAGTTGTTTTTTCTTTTCCTGTCTGGGACTGTATTTGTTTTCCTATCAGAGTGGCCTTTTTTCTACAGAATTTTGCAGGGATAACTCTCTTGTTGCCATGTGTTATTTTATGCGCGATAAATAATTATGTGTGACACACGGACCTTGGTTTTTATTAGATACAACTTTATAGTTTGATATCATAAGGATAACATGGTTGATGATTTTTTTAAACAACAGTCTGCAGCAATTTGTTATGGAAATTGCCATATTCTGCCGACATTGTTAGAGCAATTTCAGAGGTATAGTATTTAAAGATTAGAGCAAGAGTCTTTTGCAGTAACTATCTATAACTGTTGCATTTGTTAAAGTCTATTGAACTATGATTATGCTGGTCCGAAGTCAATGATGAGTGCTTTCATCAATATTGCAATTTACCATTTTATAGAGAGAAGAATCGGTTGACAGAAATCTTTTAAGATATTGCTTCATTTCACAGATCGGTACTTACACCTGACAACGTAAAAGAATTTGCTAATATATTGCATCCCCTATGCCCCCGCGCGTGAGCACGCACGCACAACACCACAACACACACACACACACACACACACACACACACACACACACACACAACACACACACAACACACAACACACCACACACACACACACACCAACACACCACACCACACACACACCACACACACAACACACACCCACACACACAACACACACACACACACACACCACAACACACAACCACAACACACACACCACACACACCCCACACACACACACACCACAACACACACACACACACACACACACACACACACACAACACACAAAACACACACACACACACACACACACACACACACACACACACACACACACACACACACACACACACACACCACAACACACACACACACACACCACAACACACACACACACACACACACACACACACACACACACACACACACACACACACACACACACACACACACACACACACACACACACACACACCACACCACACACACACACACACACACACACACACAACACCACACAACAACACACACCACACCACAACCACACCAACCCACACAAACACACACACACACCCACACCACTTATTCATCCCCCCCCCCAGGCAGTACCACTTTTAGCCCAACCTTTTCCCTGGCCATGTCTTTTTCCTGCCCCTCCCTGTTTCTTTAATAAATGCAATTTTCTGACGTGGCTGTTCCTCCCCCCCCTTGCTTTGTCGGTCTAAATTTAAACAGTTTGAGATCAGGACATTTGAAGGTGAAGATGATAGCCTATGACGCATGTGCACTTTAGCAGATCCTATTGAAAAGATAATATAGACATGATGAAAGAAGTGAAAACTAACCTGATGCAGAGTAGGTTGCCATCACTCAGTGTCACCAGTTTGAAAGCTCCATCTACCACAGTGTCTTTTTCCAGGTGATTTCAATAAAGAGTTCAGAACAAAAAATAGTATTACCCTCGGCTTTGATCAGCCATAGAAACTGTTGGTAAAATAATATTTGTAACTGCACAGCCCGCGCCCGTGCGCGCGCGCGCGCACACACACACACACAAAACACACACACACTCACACACATACACACACACATTTTTAAAGTTTGTTTTAAATTCTTTTATTTCGAGGATAATGGAATAAGCAGAGAGAGAGAGAGAGAGAGAGAGAGAGAGAGAGAGAGAGAGAGAGAGAGAGAGAGAGAGAGAGAGAGAGAGAGAGAGAGAGAGAGAGAGAGAGAGAGAGAGAGAGAGAAAATAACAAAACCAACATAAAAAGGTATTTTAACAGACATTGAGTTGTATCTAATGAAGCCAGCTTTTCTTCTCAACCTCAAGAAAGAAAAGGCCCTATCTACAATAGAAACTTTACAGATGAAGCAGATGAAGGGAAAGGCAGGGGAAAGGAAGGCAGGGAAAACGAGGCTAGAGGAAGAACAGTGGCCATGGAAAACCAAGAACAGTGGCCATGGAAAACCAAGAACAGTGGCCATGGAAAACCAAGAACACTGGACGTGCAACACCAAGAATAGTGGACGTGCAACACCAAGAACAGTGGACGTGCAACACCAAGAACAGTGGACATGGAACACCAAGAACAGTGGCCGTGGAAAACCAAGAACAGTGGCCATGGAAAACCAAGAACAGTGGCCATGGAAAACCAAGAACAGTGGCCATGGAAAACCAAGAACAGTGGCCATGGAAAACCCATCTATCGCTTAAGGCTTCCGGCGCTTCTTCACAGACAGGGATGGTGAAGTCTCGTGTTAGGCTGGCACGTGCCATCTGACAAATGGGGAGAGAATGGAGAGAATCATTATTGCCTGGGGCATCTGTCTCCTCTTTCTCTTTCTCGGTCATCTTATTTTCTCTAAAACAGCAGCAGCAGCAGCAGCAACAACAATAGCAACAGCAACAAAAAAATTTAAAATGCAGTGGTTTAAATCAGCCAAGTAGGGTCATGCCAGTCGTTCTGTATGTGAAGCTGTTTGTATTTTTTTTCCTTTTAAAGTGTACTGTTTCCGAGTTTCATTTTTCCACCCATAGACTCCCAGCTGTTATTGGTGATCAGATCCGGTTGCAGTAGGTCACGACTTATGCAGAGAGCATTGATGGCAAATAACACGAAAGAAAACAGATTTTTGTAAAGCTTATCCCTGGAAAAACTCACAGCGCCAAACACTGTAAATGGAGTATAACGTAGGCATCTTAGAAATAATGTGTCTCGCTGTGTTTTGAACCGGGAGAGAGAGGATTAAAGGAAGAAGGGGTATTGGTGCGTTATTGATCAAAATATTCCAAGGAGTGTGCAGGGGGAGGGGGGGGGAGGCCGGGGGCCATCTTGAGCCAGATGGATGCAGGCAAAGCATATACAGCTGTGCAATGTACACTGCATGTGCTGAGCTGGACTCAGGAGATGTGTACAATACATGTTAGAGTGGGATGAAGTGACTGTTTTCCAAACTGCTCTGTTGGGGATGGGGGGGGAGGGGGAGGGGGTCTCCAACAACTTGTATCGAACTTATCCTTCTTTTGGTATTATTTTGATAGAAAGAGAGAGATGGGACACAGCTGCCCTAATCAAACAATGTGATTAAGTAATAATTGATCCTCCCCCCCCCCCCCCCCCCCCCTTCTTAAGCTATGCTAGTCTGTCTCCCCTCTCCTCAGTCAACAAGAACTCGCCAGACCAAGCCAGCAGTTCATGCCCCAAAGAGATGAAGCAGCATTTTCCTCCTCCTCCTCCTCCTGCTACTGGCTTTATTCAGGGGCCGGGAGTAGGCGGCTGCTTCAAGGTTAACAAATTGGACTTACCATCTCAGGTCGTATAGAGGCCGTGGGTTGGAGTCCTGCTGAGGTTTCTGGTAAAAGTGACTTTTCCTCCAAAGTCAGCACTGGCTGTGGCTCCAGTTGCCTGCAGAGGTCTCAAGCCGGTGTGTAAACCGTGATCCTGTGTGCAAATGCAAGTGTGTCGTGCCTACCTGACGAAACTCGTCCATCCTTTATAGTGGACAGTGCAAAAGGTCAGCTGTTCATTCATTGTGGACTTAATTCTGGTACTTATACACCTACCCGTCCCTCTGTCTGCTCGTGTGTCTCTCTGCCTGAGGACAAGCCATTGTGCTTGCTGATCAGTTTGTCTGTTGGGCACTGTCCTTCTCTTGAAAGCTTTAAAGGGACATCAGGGGCATTAAAAGAAAAGGGCGGATAATCGTGCTGCACACGTACAGGTCTCTTGCTTTTTGAATGGAAACGGTGGAGGAAGTAATGCTGTGAACTGAGAGATGACTCCCACTGACTCAAAGAGTGTAAGGCTCATATTTCTTTCAGAGTAAAGTCACAAACATTGCTTTCACTCTGTCGTAAGATTTTAATTTTTAAAAATGTAGCTGTTGGTGTTTATTAAGAAAAGAACATTTGAACTGAACCAGCACATAACTGACAAGCAGCCCTAGGGGCGGCCTCTCTTTCTTTGACTTAGATCAGCCACGCCTGCTTTTGCCTCCTCTCTCTCTCTCTCTCTCTCTCTCTCTCTCTCTCTCTCTCTCTCTCTCTCTCTCTATGAAACGGGTGTAAAAAATCTAGGTGTGTATCTATGTAAAGCTCTCCAAGGCCAGAAATAGTATAAGGATAAAAATGGTTATAAGTTGCCACACCTTGATGTAACTTCTCAAATTCTGTTGCTTCATGTATATTTGTGGTGACTGTGTGGGTGAAATTTCTTGAAATATTTATTGTTTCCTGTTGTGGGCCCTGGGCCAACAGAAAACTCTCTCTCTCTCTCTCTCTCTCTCTCTCTCTCTCTCTCTCTCTCTCTCTCTCTCTCAGGATGCTGGTATAACGTACACCATCTGAATGAAAAGTGTT
This sequence comes from Rapana venosa, assembly GCA_028751875.1. NCBI lineage: Eukaryota > Metazoa > Mollusca > Gastropoda > Neogastropoda > Muricidae > Rapana > Rapana venosa. Next base: position 47,550,157 of record CM054134.1, read on the forward strand.
GAGTAAGCCCTACGCCTCCATGTGCAGGGTGAAGAATGAGAATAAAGTGTTTGGAAGAGGGAGAATGTAAATAAGGTTGATGGTATGGTCTGTTCCCTACTGTTTGATCAATACAACATCTGCACATGAGTGGGTGCAAAAATGAACGGTAGACGTGTATTTTTTTTCGGGTGTCGAATTGTTAATATTTTCTGTCGAAGTTCTTTCCCTGGAATGGACTGAAATAGCCAAGAAAGGCTTATTTTTAGCACCGTTCAAATCAGAAGAACTGCATGTAATGTGAACTCCAGTATTTATCTCTTCGCCTCCCCTCCTCCCACCTGTTCACACAATTTCAGTTTTCTCTTTTCGGGAGCAGACGGAGTGGCAAGGCAAAGCCGGCTATGTAACTGACAGAAGAAAAGTGTTGCTGTAATTAAAACAAATCAACTTTTTTAAAAGCAACTTCCACATCTTCCACTACCACCCTCCCATCCCCCCGTATCCCCAGAATGTAGACACCCACTCCGATGAAGTGTGCTTAATCTATACTTTGATATTTATTTTGCACGCCTCCACTTCAAAACTGAGTTTTAAAACAGTAATCTTTTATTTATATAAACAAGAAAGTGGACAAACTTTAATGGTTATAGACAATATGAGGAATCAATGTCTGAAAATGAAATGTTATTATTACATAACACAAAATGTTAGGAGAGCAGATAGTCAGCAAAATAGATTGTTGCTATTAAAATATATATCAGTCGTTACATTCTCTGTAAATATTATTTTCAGGTTGGAATTGTTTTAAGCTTTTTTTTGTCATCGCCGACTTTATAAGCTATGGTCTACTTTTTGCTTTCGCTTGCTACAAGCAGCTTACTTGTTAGCCCTCCACACATCTTTCACATAAAACAAACCTATACATTTGTGCAATAAGTTGACTATAATCAGGTTGATATGAACTGACACTTTTGGCTACAAACCTCATTTTCCTAAAGAACCCCCCCACCCCCTGATGTTTTCTATTTTACCATGACAGAAATTAACAAATCACCATCACCTTTTCGGTAGTCCCGTGGACTGTGGGGACACCAATGAAGATTTTGCAACCAGCTTCCTCCACTCCCCGCAGTCTTCCGCCTACTCTGTAACAAATTAGAGGGGGCTGTATCTTTCTCTCTTTCCTGCGTTCGTCAGATGGACAGCTCAGTCTGTGATGAAGGCAGCAATGCGCTGCTGGTCCTGCAAGTCTCCATAGAGCTTCTTGGCCACTGGGGCGGGGTCAGGCCAGGTCCTCTTTCAGAGTGCTGCCTCATGAAGTGTGCAGGCCTGGTGCACATGCTCCGTTGTCTGGCTGCCAGGCTTCAAGGCCACTGTTCTGTGTGGCCTATTCGAAGCTTTGTGCACATGATTGTGGCCGTGTGGGCGCATATTGCCTGTCCTGTGAGATGAGGCGTAAATTGGGGCATCTTTGCTGTGACTTGTAACTGCTCTAAATGTCACTGTAGCGGGTGCTATTTGAACATGATCTTTAATCTTATAAAGATACATGGTCTATTCCTTTTTTTTTCAAAAACGAACTACTCCACTTGGTTTTCAGCATTATGTATAGGTACATAACACTTTTCAGTTGTCCCGTTTCTACTCTATATGTATTTCGTCAATATTTTGTGCATTCGTCTGATGTATTACTAATTATTTTTTTCCTGAAGTGAATCTTATCTTTTAACGATTAGTTTACAGTGGGATTTTGGTGGTTATTTTTAGCGCTAAAAATCAATGGATCGTCCATTCTTTGGAGCTGGCGTAGACTGCTGCTTAAACTGTTAGTGCGACAGTTTACAAAAAAGAACAAGAAAAGAAAGAAATCGAGCATAATTTACCCACTTTCGCTATGATAAAAAGCAAACTATTTTTGAAGAGATCGATGACCATGCTGACTCTATCGTGTTTTTATTTTATTTTTTATATCGAGGATAATGGAATCAGCACTCATGTGCTTTTTTACAACCACTCCCCATGTGAATGCGGTTTTGTAAATTTTTTCATCTGTTCCCACTGCCACGCAATGGCCTACTCTTTCAAAAAGCGGAACAAGATTTAACGTGTGCGCAAGATGTTCTGCATGCGTTCGCACACGGGGCCTCGGTTTATAGTCTCATCCGAAGGACTTTTGGGGAGATTGGAGTCTACACTATCCAGGGGCGGGAAATTCTCTTGAACGGGATTCGAAACCGGGTGGTCAGATAACGAGCGCAATGTTTTAACCGCTAGGTTATCCCGACCCCTGCGGTGAGGTAAGGCTGGCCGTAGGCTAGTTGATGTCAAGAGGAGATGGGGTCAGTATCTCAGGACGAGTGGCTATATACATGGTCACTGTGACTTCTTCACCCACAGCGTATTCAGCACTGCTGCTGCTGCTGTGCTGCTGCTGCTGCTGCTGCTGCTGCTGCTACTGCTGTTGACAACGGTCCATTGTCTGCTCCTGATGGGGAATCACGTTCACCTATCATCAGTGCCTCTGAGGCTGAGTGTACATGACTGTATTGTTTTCATGGGGGGTGTATATGTCTAGGTATATGCATATGTATATGCAGGGCTTTGTCTGGTGCTAGTTTGTCTTGGTTATCGGATATTTTCTCTGTCTGACTGACTGTCTTTGTCTGTAGCTGTCTGTCTCCCTCCCTCCATCCTCTCTGTCTCTGTATCTCTCTCACATACGCATAGACACACGCGTGCGCGCGTGCGTGCGTATGCACACACATTCACACGTACACACATACACACACATGGATAGATGGATAGATACATACATACATACATACATACATACATACATACATACATACATACATACATACATACATACATACATACATAGATAGATAGATAGATAGATAGATAGATAGATAGATAGATAGATAGATAGATAGATAGATAGATAGATAGATAGATAGATAGATAGATAGATAGATAGATAGATAGATAGATAGATAGATAGATGGGCGCTCTTTTTAAAAAAAAATTATAGCTCTATAGTCGCATTTCAGATTCGCGAGTGACACGACACATAAAGATGATACGATAGAACCTTCTCGGATTGTGGGGTCATGTTCATTTCTTCTACTTTCTCGTCATCGACACTCAGGCAGCAACAATTGTCTTGTCATATGAGCGAAAATGCATTGCGCTGCCATTAAGCGCCTGACAAGTCAGGCCCAGGGCATCCGACTTCAACGTAATAGAAAATTGTATTTTATGCTTATGGGAGGTCTTTGAAAGGATTTTGCGGTGGTCGCCCAGATGGGTGTCTCACTCAGTCTGGCTCCACAACTGGTGTTCTTGTCGGGGTGGGGAGGGGGGGGGGGGGGGGCTTTGAAAGTTAGGGATGTGGTGCATAAAATGTATCAGAACAGGTACAGCAGAACAAACACCACTAAAGTGACCCAGGAGCAGTGCAGGGCTCATCTTGTTGGGTGGCGTCGTGCCGGCCTAGCATAACAAGTTCTCTGTCAAGTTCTGGCGCTGAGGATTCACCAAGACGTCAACCTTAGTGTAGCACTGACGAACCTTAGTGTAGCACTGACGAACCTCACTTAGTGTAGCTCTGACGAACTTTAGTATAGCTCTGACGAACCTTAATTAGTGTAGCTCTGACGAACCTTAGTTAGTGTAGCTCTGACGAACCTTAGTTAGTGTAGCTCTGACGAACCTTAGTTAGTGTAGCGCTGACGAACCTTAGTGTAGCTCTGACGAACCTTAGTTAGTGTAGCTCTGACGAACCTTAGTTAGTGTAGCTCTGACGAACCTTAGTTAGTGTAGCTCTGACGAACCTTAGTTAGTGTAGCTCTGACGAACCTTAATTAGTGTAGCGCTGACGAACCTTAGTGTAGCTCTTACGAACCTTAGTGTAGCTCTGACGAACCTTAGTTAGTGTAGCTCTGACGAACCTTAGTTAGTGTAGCTCTGACGAACCTTAGTTAGTGTAGCTCTGACGAACCTTAGTTAGTGTAGCTCTGACGAACCTTAGTTAGTGTAGCTCTGACGAACCTTATGTAGCTCTGACGAACCTTAGTTAGTGTAGCTCTGACGAACCTTAGTGTAGCTCTGACGAACCTTAGTTAGTGTAGCTCTGACGAACCTTAGTTAGTGCAGCTCTGACGAACCTTAGTGTAGCTTTGACGAACCTTAGTGCAGCTCTGACGAACCTTAGTGTAGCTCTGACGAACCTTAGTGTAGCTCTGACGAGCCTTAGTGTAGCTCTGACGAACCTTAGTGTAGCTCTGACGAACCTTAGTGTAGCTCTGACGAACCTTAGTTAGTGCAGCTCTGACGAACCTTAGTGTAGCTCTGACGAGCCTTAGTGTTGCTCTGACGAACCTTAGTGTAGCTCTGACGAACCTTAGTGTAGCTCTGACGAACCTTAGTTAGTGTAGCTCTGACGAACCTTAGTTAGTGTAGCTCTGACGAACCTTAGTGTAGCTCTGTCCGTTACCTGGGGATGAGTGCGGTGGAAACAGCGGGACTGGTGCATCAAAGAAAGTGAACAGTCAAAATAAGTTGTTGTTGATGGTTTTTTTATTTATTTAGAAAAACAGTCATGCATGCATCTCTCTCTCTTTCTCTCTCTCTTCCTTTCGCCCCCTCTCTCCTCTCTCTCTCTCTCTCTCTCTCTCTCTCTCTCTCCTCTCTCTCTCTCTCTCTCTCTCTCTCTCTCTCTCTCCTCTCTCTCTCTCTCCTCTCTCTCTCCTCTCTCTCTCTCTCTTCTCTCTCCTCTCTCTCTCTCTCTCTCTCTCTCTCTCTCTCTCTCTCTCTCTCTCTCTCTCTCTCTCTCTCTCTCTCTTTTCTCGCACGTGGTATACACGCGCGCACACACGAGTATGTGCGTACGTGGGTGTGGTGCTTGCATAAAACAAATCCTCTGATCAAAATATGCATGTATGCCACCTCAGGAATGATACAGCCTCTACATAATATTTTGTTACAGCAACCGACTTATCTCTTTATTGTTTCCTCCCAGCTGCTGCTACATTCAAAGACTGGCCTGTACTTCGCCTGTTCAAGATGACTGGTCACGAGCCAGTTTGGTCATTTCGCGCTGAGATGCTCTTCACTGGCTTTTAGGACCATTCCATTATATATATATATATATATATATATATATATATATTATATATATATATATATATATATATATATATATTAT
>CM054134.1:47560344-47567844 GCA_028751875.1 Rapana venosa
TGAGAAAGGTGTCATCTGCTGCTGTCGTCTGCTGCTGTTGCTGCTGTGTTACCTTGTGCACATATTTTGTGTATCCATGTGTTATCGTGCATGTGTGTGTGCGTGTTTGTGTGTTGTGTGTGTGTGTGTGTGTGTGTTGTGTGTGTGTGTGTGTGTGTGTGTGTGGTGTGGTGGTGTGTGTGTGTGTGTGTTGTGTGTGTGTGTGTGTGTGTTGTGTGGGGTGTGTGGTGTGTGTGTGGTGTGTGTGTGCAGTGTTTGTGTGTAGTGTGTGTGTGTGTGTGCTGTGTGTGTGTGTGTGTGTGTTGATGTTTGTGTGTGTGTGGTGTGTGTGTGTGCAGTTTTGTTTGTGTGTTTGGTGTGTGTGTGTGTGTGCGTTGTGTTGTTTGTGGTTGTGTGTGTAGTGTAGTGTGCTGTGCTGTGAGCGGACGTGCATGTGTGATCATGTGTGTATGAACGATGTATGTGTGGTTTGTTGTGTGGTGTTGTGTTTTATGTGTTGTTGTGTTGTGTAGTGGTCGTAGCTTGTTGTTTGTTTGTGTAATGTGGTTGATGTGATTGTGCTTGTGAGACAGTTTGTGTGTGTGCATTTGTCTGTTGTAGTGATGTTGTTGTGTGTGTGTGTGTGGTTGTCTGTGTGTGTGTGTGTGTGTGTTGTGTGTTGTGTGTGTGTGTAGTGTGTACGAGCGAGCGAGCGAGAGACAGACAGAGAGAGGACATGGGAAATGATGAAAACGATGCTCATCTTCACACAGAGCACTCCTATACTCGAATTCTGATCAGCAGTTTTAATCCTACTGTCTCCAAGTTAAAAGTTTGTCATCATAGTAGCTCGAGTAAACGTCAGCCATTTTCTGCTTTGTTGTGTGCCATTTTCTGCTTTGTGTGCCATTTTCTGCTTCGTGTATATCATTTTCTGTCTCGCTGTGTGCCATTTCCTGCTCTTTGTGTGCCATGTTTTTCTGTGTGTGTGTGTGTGGTGTGTCTGTGTCTGTGTGTGTGCGTGCGCGTCATTATATGCTTTTGTGTGTGTGCTATGCTTGCTTTGTGTAGCCATTTTCTGCTTTGTGTGTGTGTCATTTTACTTTTTGTATGCCAGATTTGTTGTGTGTCATTTTAACTTTTTGTATGCCATTTTCTGCTTTGTCGTGTGTCATTTTAACTTTTTGTATGCCATTTTCTGATTTGTTGTGTGTCGTGTTGTGCTTAGTGTGTACCATTTTGTGCTTGTGCGTGCCATGTTCTGCTTTGTTGTGCGTGCCATGTTCTGCTTTGTTGTGCGTGCCATGTTCTGCTTTGTTGTGCCATTTGCTTGGTGTCATGTTCTGCTTTGGTGTGCGCGTGGCCATGTTCTGCTTTGTGTGTGCCATGTTCTCTTTGTGTGGTGTGTGTTGCGTGCGTGCGTGCCATGTTCGTTGTGTGCGCGGCGCATGTTCTGCTTTTGTGCGCACCCTGTTCTGCTTTGTGCGCGTCCATGTGTGTGCCTGTTTCTGCTTTGTGCTGCGCCTGTGTGCTGTGCCATGTTCTGCTTTGTGTGTGCCGATTTCTGCTTTGTGTGTGCCATGTTCTGCTTTGCTTGTGTGTATTCTGCATGTGTGTGCATGTTCTGCTTTGTGTGTGCCATATGTGTGTCATGTTCTGCTTTGTGTGTGTGATGCATGTGCCATGTTCTGCTTTGTGTGTGCCATGCTCTGCTTTGTGTGTGACATGTGCGTGCCATGTTCTGCTTTGTGTGTGCCATGTTCTGCTTTGTGCGCGCCATGTGTGTGTGTGTGTCATGTTCTGCTTTGTGTGTGTCATGGGTGTGTCATGTTCTGCTTTGTGTGCGCCATGTGTGTGTGCCATGTTCCGCTTTTTTGTGTGCCATATGTGTGTCATGTTCTGCTTTGCGTGCGCCATGTTTTGCTTTGTGTGTGTCATGTTCTGCTTTGTGTGCGCCACGTGTGTTTCGTGTTCTTCTTTGTGTGTGCCACGTGTGTGCCATGTTCTGCTTTGTGTGTGCCACGTGTGTGCCATGTTCTGCTTTGTGTGTCATGTGTGTTCCATGTTCTACTTTGTGTGTGCCATGTGTGTGCCATGTTCTGCTTTGTGCGCGCCATGTGTGTGTGTGTGTGTGTGTGTGTCATGTTCTGCTTTGTGTGTGCCATGTGTGTGCCATGTTCTGCTTCGTGTGTTCCATGTTCTGCTTTGTGCGCGCCATGTTCTGCTTTGTGTGTGCCACGTGTGTGACATGTTCTGCTTTGTGTGTGCCATGTTCTGCTTTGTATGTGCTATGTGTGTGCCACGTTCTGCTTTGCGCGCGCGCGCCATGTTCTGCTTTGTGTGTGCCATGTTCTGCTTTGTGCGCGCCATGTTCTGCTTTGTGTGTGCCGTGTTCTGCTTTGTGTGCGCCATGTTTTGCTTTGTGTGTGCCGTGTTCTGCTTTGTGTGCACGCGCCATGTTCTGCTTTGTGTGCACGCGCCATGTTCTGCTTTGTGTGTGCCATGTTCTGCTTTGTGCGCGCCATGTTCTGCTTTGTGTGTGCCGTGTTCTGCTTTGTGTGCGCGCGCCATGTTCTGCTTTGTGTGTGCCGTGTTCTGCTTTGTGTGCACGCGCCATGTTCTGCTTTGTGTGCACGCGCCATGTTCTGCTTTGTGTGTGCGTGCTATGTTCTGCTTTGTGTGTGCCATGTTCTGCTTTGTGTGTATGCGCCATGTTCTGCTTTGTATGTGGGTGTGCCATGTTCTGCTGTGTGTGGGTGTGCCATGTTCTGCTTTGTGTGTGCCATGTTCTGCTGTGTGTGTGCCATGTTCTGCTTTGTTTGTGTGCCATGTTCTGCTTTGTATGTGGGTGTGCCATGTTAGGCTTTGTGTGTGCCATGTTCTGCTGTGTGTGCGTGCCATGTTCTGCTTTGTGTGTGTGTTCCATGTTCTGTTTTGTGTGTGGGTGTGCCATGTTCTGCTTTGTATGTGGGTGTGCCATGTTCTGCTTTGTATGTGGGTGTGCCATGTTATGCTGTGTGTGGATGTGCCATGTTCTGCTTTGTGTGTGCCATGTTCTGCTTTGTGTGTGCCATGTTCTGCTTTGTGTGGGTGTGCCATGTTCTGTTTTGTGTGTGTGCCATGTTCTGCTTTGTATGTGGGTGTGCCATGTTCTGCTTTGTATGTGGGTGTGCCATGTTCTGCTTTGTGTGTGTGCGCCATGTTCTGCTTTGTGTGTGCCATGTTCTGCTTTGTGTGGGTGTGCCATGTTCTGGTTTTTTTGTGTGTGTGCCATGTTCTGTTTTTTTGTGTGTGTGCCATGTTCTGTTTTGTGTTGTGTGCCATGTTCTGCTTTGTGTGTGCCATGTTCTGTTTTGTGTGTGTGTGCCATGTTCTGCTTTGTATGTGTGTGTGCCATGTTCTGCTGTGTGTGGGTGTGCCATGTTCTGCTTTGTGTGTGCCATGTTCTGCTGTGTGTGGGTGTGCCATATTCTGCTTTGTGTGTGCCATGTTCTGCTGTGTGTGGGTGTGCCATGTTCTGCTTTGTGTGTGCCATGTTCTGCTTTGTGTGTGCCATGTTCTGCTCTGTGTGTGTGTGTGTTTTATGTGTGTGTATGTGTGTATGTGTGTGTATGTGTGTGTGTATGTGTGTGTGAGTGTGTGTGTGTGTGTGTGTGTTGTGTGAGTGTGTGTGTGTGTGTGTGTGTGTGTGTGTGTGTGTGTGTGTGTGTGTGTGTGTGTGTGTGTGTGTTCTGCTTTGTTGTGTTCAAAGTCTCGTGATGTTTAGGAAAGGAGAGAAGGGGAAGGAAGATTCTTAAAGCTGACTTGATTTGTAAATACCTCCTACGATTTCTACTGCAGGGATTAAAAAGAAAACTTCTATTTTGTTTTTTTGTTCTTTTCCTAAGATTTTTACTGTCGGAATTTTTTTCTTTGAATTCTAGCTTTAACCCCCCTCTTTTCTTTTTTCTTTTTTTTTTTTTTTGGGGGGGGGGAGGGAGGGTTGAATTCTACATCAAGAGTTAAAAGACCATTACAGACGAAGATTTCTTGTAATCCAAGCAATAAAATAGGGCACAGGCTTAAAAAAAATTCCCTGAAGCAAAAATCTTGCAGCAACTGTTTATTTTCTTTGGGAAAAGAGAGAGAGAGGGACAGAGAGACGGGGGGTGGGGGGGGGGGGGCAGAGGAGACAGAGAGAGAGAGAGAGAGAGAGAGAGAGAGAGAGAGAGAGAGAGAGAGAGAGAGAGTCTTTATCTTTATATCTTTATTCTTTCTTTATTTCGCGGATAATGGAGAGAAGAAGGGAGAGAGCGAGCGAGCGAGAGAGAGAGAGAGAGAGAGAGTCTTTATCTTTATTCTTTCTTTATTTCGCGAATAATGGAGAGAGAGAGAGAGAGAGAGAGAGAGTGTGTGTGTGTGTGTGTGTGTGTGTGTGTGTGTGTGTGTGTGTGTGTGTGTGTGTGTGTGGTGTGTGTGTGTGTGTTTATCTTTATTCTTTCTTTATTTCGCGAATAATGGAGAGAGAGAGAGACAGACAGACAGACAGAGAGAGACAGAGAGATTGAAGAAGGCTGGAATGAAAGAGATATTGATCCTGGTGCTTGCGTCACTGCAGATGGCAGCGGAAATAGCCTTCCTGCAGGATCACACAAGGCACCGTGTCAGACGCCCACAAAGACAGCTCTTGAAGAGGAGGAGGACGAGTCACTTTGCTCCTGCTCTTTTTACACTGGTCGATGATTATTGTCCGGGAGAATGGGATTCAAATCCTTTCTTTCCCCCTTCGAATGTTTTTTGGTGTGTGTTGGCTGTTGTTTTTTTAAAACAGGAGTGAGTTTGGGAGGTTCATACAGAGTTGAGTGTTCTGTACAGTTCAGTGGGAAGACTGGGATCTCACCGTATTAGAGGTTCCGTGATGGTCGTGAGAGAGTGTGTTGGTCAAATCGCTTGACCAGTATTGCAGATGCAGAGGCCAAGTTTACACGTAATGATAGTATTAAAGGAAGCACAAAAGAAAGGTACAGCCTTATCATGCAGTCCCAAACCTTATTCCATAATCTTCATCGGGGCCTAAAAAAAATTTTTTTAATTTAAAAAATAAGAGAGGGAGAGAGAGAGGGGGGTGGATGGGAGAGAGAGAGAGAGAGAGAGAGAGAGAGAGAGAGGAGAGAGAGAGAGAGAGAGAGAGAGAGAGAGAGAGAGAACGAATGAATGAATGAATGAGAAAGAGAGAGATAATGAAAAAATGAATGAATAAATGAATGAATGAATGAATGAATGAATGAATGAATGAATGAATGAATGAATGAGAGAGATAATGAATGAATGAACGAACGAACGAATGAACGAATGAACGAATGAATGAATGAATGAATGAATGAATGAATGAAATGAATGAATGAATGATCGTTATTTTTCGAGGGTTACAGATAAGCATTCACATACTTTTTTCATCCGGCCCTTGCCCTGATTAGGGACTATCAAAACGGTCTCAGAGAGAGAGAGAGAGACAGACAGACAGACAGACAGACAGACAGACAGACAGACAGACTCAGAGAGACACAGAGACAAGACAGACACAGTATTAAAAATAACGAATACCTAATACGATATCAGACGTAACTAACTATCTTGTGTCTGTAGTAGTAACAGGTCTGACATTTCGATGCTGGTGATTTTCCTCCTCAAAAGTGGCAGCAGGCAACTGACCGCTTTATATCATTATCAAGACACCACAGACGTCGCCCACACCATTAGGCTAGTCCCAGAACTGAACTGAACTACCTCCTTTTTCTTTTTTTTTCTTCTTCCTGTGCAAACAGCCAATTAACTGTTACGTTCTCTTAAGGGTGTTAGACTGCGAAGACCGAAGAGGACAGAAGCAGTTCAGCCGTTTGTCGGTATTTTGATATCATGTAGGAGGGAGAGAGAAGCAGGAAAACAGTGGCATCATTATGGAGATCATTATCCCGGTAGGAACCTTCCCTTAACGACCCTGTATTACTAGCCACTTATTCGGGCGTCTCCCACGTGGGAGATGTCTAACTGTTGCAGGCTGGAGGGGAAAATGACAAGCCTTGTTATCGTCTGTGATAGTTACGTGAGGCAAGGCTTGTCATGTTTGACTTGCCAGGCAAAGTAGGGCTGTCTGTCTGTCTCTGTCTGTCTGTCCCTGTATATCTGTGTCTGTGTCTCTGTCTGTCTCTGTCTGTCTGTCTCTGTCTCTTTCTCTCTCTCTCTCTCTCTCTCTCTCTCTCTCTCTCTCTCTCTCTCTCTCTCTCCTCTCTCTCTCTCTCTCATGTTTGTTCACTTTTGCCCATGAGGCCTGGTGTAAAAAGCCTCTCTTATCCATTACCCTCATTAATATTCGAATTCGAGTTCGATTCTCCTCTTCTTCTTCTTCTCTCTCTCTTCTTCTCTTCTTCTCTCTCTCTCTCTCTTCGTCTTTGTAATAGAGGCTGTTTAAGGGTTTGTGTGGTATTTTGCTGATAGTCCCTCATCAGGCAAGGGCCGATAAAAAAATATTGACTCTTACTCTGTAACCCTTGAAATAGATCATTCATTCATTCATCTCATCTCCTCTCTCTCTCTCTCCTCTCCTCTCTCTCTCTCTCTCTCTCTCTCTCTCTCTCTCTCTCTCTCTCTCTCTCTCTCTCCTCTCCTCTCTCTCTCTCTCTTGCCATTCTCTCTCTACTCCTCTTCCTGCTTCTCCCGCCTCTCTCTCTTCTCGATCCTCTCCTCCCGCTCACTCTCTCGTCTCATCTCTCTCTCTCTCGTTCTCTCCCTCCTCTCATCGCTCTGACTCTCTCGCTCACCTCCTCTCTCAGCTCTGTCTCTCTCGCGTCTCTATTTCTCTCTTCATAAGCTCCTCTCTCTCTTGTCATAACTCTCTCTCTCTCTTCTCACTCTCTCTCTCTCAACTCTTCTCTCTTCTCGTCCTCTCTCTCCCCTGCTCTCTCTCTCCTCTCTCTCTCTCTCTCTCTCTCTCTCTCTCCTCTCTCTCTCTCTCTCTCTCTCTCTCCCTCTCCTCTCCCCTCCTCTCTCTCTGTGCATCCTCTTCTGTGAGGCTCGCTCATGTCCTGCTGTTCCCACGCCACTTCTCTTTGATCCCTCCCCCACGCCAACCATGCCCAGATTGATTTTGTTGTATCCTCCCTCCCTCAGGGTCAGCAGTCAGTAGGGAGGCCGCAGTCAGGCCACCATCCAGAAGGGTCCTGCAAAGCTGCTGGGTCACTTCGGAGCAAAGGAATTATTTATTTTCCCTGTGCATAAGATGACTTATCTATGAATAAACACCGTGGTTGTCTAATATCACAACTTGTGAAGAGACGTAACATGAAATCGAACTGTAGTTGTGAGTGTTATACAGTGGAACGGGGGGAGGGAGGGGGAGGGGAGGGGGCGGGGGGGGGGGGGGGGTCCGTTCCTCGGCTAGAGTAGAGCTCTGAGGTTCTCCATACATTATTATTATTATTATTATTATTATTTTAGCGTATGCGACCGTTTTTGCTCATGGTGAAGATAGCCACATTCCGACTT
>CM054134.1:47572844-47575344 GCA_028751875.1 Rapana venosa
AACACACACCACATAACACAGACCCACAAAGACCCACCCACATAACACACACCCACAAAGACCCACCACATAACACACAGACCCACAAAAACACCACCACATACACACCCCCCCACAAACACACACACCACAAAACAAACCCACCACACATAACACAGACCCACAAAACACACCCACATAACACAGACCCACAAAACACACACCCACAAAACACCACCCCCTACACAGATCACAAAACACACACCCACATAACACAGACCACAAAACACCCACCCACATAACACAGACCCAAAACACACACCCACATAACACACACACATAACACCCACACACACAAAACACACATCCACATAACACACACACACCACAAAACACACACCACATACCACAGACCCACAAACACACCCATAACACACAGACCCACAAAACACACACCCACATAACACAGACCCACAAAACACCCACCACATAACACAACACCACATAACACACACCCACATAACACACCACACACACCCAAAATCACACCCACATAACACACACCCTCAAAAACACACACCACATAACACACACACAACACATAACACCACACAACACATAACACACACCACATAACACCCACCCACATAATACAGACCCACAAAACACACACCCACATAACACACCCACAAAAACACACCACATAACACACACACCCACAAAACACACACCCACATAATACAGACCCAAAACACACACCCACAAAAACACACACACACCATAACACAACCCACAAAACACCCACCCACATAATACAGACCCACAAAACACACCAAACCCACACTAACACACCACCCCACAAAACACACACCCACATAAACACCACCCACAAAACACACACCCAATAAACAACCCACAAAAAACCCCACCCACATAACACACACCACCCAAAACACACCACAAAATAACCATAAAACACCCACATAACAACACACAGACACCACCCACATAACCAGACCCACAAAACACCACCCACATAACACACACCCACATAAAACACACAAACACACACCCAAAACACACACCCACACATAACACACACCACAAAACAACAACCCACATAACACACACCCACAAAAACACACACCCACATAACACAGACCCACAAAACACACACCCACATAACACACCACAAAGGACCACACCACATAAACACACACCCACAAAAGACCACCCACAAACACAGACCCACAAAACACACACCCACATAACACACACCCCACCAAAAACACACACCCACATAACACACCCCACATAACACACACCACATAAACACACACCACAATAACACACAGACCCACAAAACACACACCACATAACACAGACCACAAAACAACACACCCACAAACACACACCCACAAAACACACACCACAAAACACCCACCCACCCACAAAGACCACCCCAACACACACCACATAACACTCACCACAAAACACCCACACCCACAAACACAGACCACAAAACTCACCACAAACCCACGACCCACATAAAACACACCACATAACACACACCACAAAACACACCACATAACACCAGGGCCCACAAAACACACACCCACTAACACAGACCCACAAAACACACACCACAAACCCACATAACACACACCCACAAAACACACACCCACATAACACACCCACATAACACACACACCACATAACACACACCCACAAAACACACCACCCACATAACACCAGACCCACAAAAACCCCACACCCACAAAACACACACCCACATAACACACCCCCATAACACCCGACCCACAGAAACCACCACAAACCACATACCACAGAACACAACCTACAAAACACACACCACAAAACACAACCACAAAAACACACACCCACAAAACACACCACATAAACACACCACACAAACAGACCACAGAAAACAGACCACAAACACGACCACAAACACACACCCACAAAACACACACCACAACACACACACCCACATAAACACACCCACAAAACACACACCATACACCACCACAAAACACACACCACATAAACACAGACCCACAGAACACCACCCACATAACACATACCCACAAAACACACACCCCATAACACACACACCCACAAAACTCACACCCACTATAACACAGACCCACAAAACCACACACCACAACCACACAACACACACACAAACACACACCCACAAAACACACACCCACATAATACACACCCACAAAAACACACCCACATAACACACACCCACAAAACACACACCCACATAACACACACCACAAAACACACACCCACATAACACAGACCCACAGAACACACACCCACATAACACATACCCACAAAACACACACCCACATAATACAGACCCACAAAACACACACCACATAACACACACCCTCAAAACACACCCCCAAAATAACACCCCCCCACATAACACACACACACACACAAAACACACACCCACATAACACACACCCACAAAACACACACCCAC
>CM054134.1:47580344-47592844 GCA_028751875.1 Rapana venosa
ACACACACACACACACACAACACACACACACACACACATCACAACACACACACACACACACACACACACACACCAACACAACACACACAACACAACACAACACACACACAAACACACCACACACGACGCAACACAACACACACAAAACCACACACACACACACACCACACACACACACACACACAACACAACCACACACACACACACACATGTAACACCCCACCCCACCCCTGACCCTGCCACACAAAGAACAAAAACTACATGACTTGGTTTCGGTATGTGTGGGGGCTTTAAAACAAGTATAAAGGGGGGGGGGGGGGTCTTTTTCTTTTTTCTTTTTTTTTGGGGGGGTGTTTAAAAAAATTGGGGGGGGGGGTGCTTTCCCCCCACCCTCCCCCCTCTCCAGTCATGACGTCAATAGTGTCTTTGCCCTTCAAGAAAGATGGACGGAAGAAATATAAAACACTCTTCGTCCCTCCCTCCCTCCCTCCGTCAGTCCCTCCCTCCCTCCCTCCGTCAGTCCCTCCCTCCCTCCCTCCCTTCGTCAGTCCCTCCCTTCATCCCTCCCTCCCTCCACTTAATGGTGCTACTACTCTCCTGAATGCTCGCCTTCTTCTGATGCTTACTCCCAGACAAACACAGAGCATGCACGCCAATAACAATTGAAAAGTATATAGAAGGAGGCTGATTGTCCGAGCCGCTTGCATTGTTGTTGTTGTAGTTGTAGTTGTTGTTGTTGTTTGTTGTTTGTTTTGCATACATGTCCTTTTTTTTGGTGGTTGGATTTGTTGTTGTTGATGTTGCTGTTGCTGTTGTTTGGGTTTTTGTTGTTGTTGCTGCTGCTGCTGCTGTTGTTGTTGTTTATTCCTGTTGTAGTTGTTGTTTGCATACATGTTTTTTTTGGTGGTTGGATTTGTTGTTGTTGTTGTTGCTGTTGTTGGTTTTGTAGCAGGTGCTGCTGCTGTTGGGTTTTGTTGTTGCTGCTGCTGCTGTTGCTGCTGCTGCTGCTGTTGTTGTTGTTGTTGTTGTTGTTGTTATTGCTGCTTCTGCTGCTGTTGTTGTTGTTGTTATTGCTGCTGCTGCTGCTGCTGTTGTTGTTTGCATACATGTCTTTTTGGTGGTTGGATTTGTTGTTGTTGTTTGCTGCTATTGCTGTTGTTGGGTTTTGTTGGTTGTTGTTGCTGCTGCTGCTGCTGTTGTTGTTGTGTTTGTTGTTTGCATACATGTCTTTTTGGTGGTTGAATTTTTGTTGTTGTTGATTGCTGTTTGCTGTTGTTGGGCTTTGTTGTTGTTGTTGCTGCTGCTGCTGCTGCTTGTTGTTGTTTGTTGTTTGCATACATGTCTTTTTGGTGGTTGATTTTTGTTGTTGTTGTGCTGTTGCTGTTGTTGGGCTTTGTTTGTTGTTGCTGTTGTTGCTACTGCTGCTGCAGCTGCTGCTGCTGCTGCTGTTGTTGTTGTTGTTGTTGTTGTTTGTTGTTGCTGGCTGCTGATGCTGCTGCTGCTGCTGCTGCTGCTGCTGCTGCTGTGCTGCTGCTGCTGTTGGGTTTTTGTTGTTGTTGCTGCTGCTGTTGTTGTTTGTTGTTGTTGTTTGCATACATGTCTTTTTGGTGGTTGGATTTGTTGTTGTTGATGTTGCTGTTGCTGTTGTTGGTTTTGATTCTCCTTGCCGCTTGGTTTTTTGGTGTGGTGTTGTTGTTTTTGTTGTGTGTTGTTGTTGTTGTTTGCAGACATGTCTTTTGGTGGTTGAGTTGTTTCTGTTGTTGTTTGCTGCTGCTGCTGCTGTTGGGTTTTGTTGTCGATGTTGTTTCTGTTGTTGTTGTTGTTTGTATACATGTCTTTTCGGTGGTTGGATATTTTGTTGTTGTTGTTTATTGTTGTTGCTGTTGTCGGTTTGTTGTTTTTAATGCTATTTTAGGTTGTGTTGTTGTTACTGTTATTGGTTTGTTGTTGTTTGTGGGTATTGTTGTTGTTGCTGTTGTTGGGTTCTGTTGTTTTGGGTTATGTTGTTGTTGTTGTTGTTGCTTTTGTTTTGTTGCTGTTTGTAGGGTATTGTTATTGCTGCTGCTGTTGGGTTTTGTTGTTGTTGGGTTCTGTTGTTGTTATTGTTGTTGGGTTTTGTTGTTGCTGCTGCTATTTAGGGGTACGGAGTTGTGGGGTGGAGGGGGGTTGGTGTTGTTGCGGTTTTGGGTTGTTTTCTTTTGGGTCTGGTATTTGTGTTTTACAAGATATAGCGCTATATAAATTCCATTTAGTAGTAGTAGTAGTAGTAGCAGTAGTAGTAGTAGTAGTAGTAGTAGTAGTAGTAGTACGTTTTGTTTATTTCCATTTTGCTACGCTTTTTTTCCAGGCGTCCTTATTTCATTTTCATGTCTGTTTGTCTGTCTGTCTCTGTCTCTCTGTCTATCTCTCCCTGTCTCTCTGTCTCTGTCTCTGTCTCTGTCTCTCTCTCTCTCTCTCTCTCTCTCTCTTCTCATCACTAATCCACGTATTCATTCATTCGTTTATTCATTCTCTTTCAAGTTGTGTGAATGTGCCTCTCCCCAAAACATCACCAACAACAACCACAACCACAACATCTATCTATCTATCTATCTATCTGTCCCGTAGTCTGCCGACCGTGGGGGCACCCTCAAAGACTCAACAACCAGTTCCCTCCATTCCTTTCTCTGTTCTGCCTTTCTCAGGGTTTTGTTGAGTTCTAGGCCTGTCCATTCGCTGATGTTATCCTCCCAGCTCTTCCTTGGTCTGCCTCTTCTTCTTCCTCCTTGGACAGTGCCTTGCAAAACTGTCTTTGCAAGTCCTTTGGATCTTGTGACATGCCCATACCATTTAAGTTTACGCTTTTACCACAACAACAACAGCCAAATCAACAAACCAACATAAAAACTGTACCACATGTAAACATCTACAGTTAAAAATATTTTTTAAAGAAAACAAAAGGGGGACAGTCAGACAGAAAGACAAGTAGACATAACAGACAAACAGACAGAAAAAAAAAAAAAAACCCGTTCAATTCAGCTTGGTTGTTTTTTTTTATAATGAAGTTTTGCCTTAAACTTACAATGGTCCAGATTACACTGAGGATCAAAAGCCCTTACACACAGAGCAGAACAGGGGGTGCTGTGTTGTGTGTGTGTGTGTGTGTGTGTGTGTGGTGTGTGTGTGTGTGTGTGTGTGTGTGTGTGTGTGTGTGTGTTGTGTGTGTGTGTGTGTGTGTGTGTGTTGTATGTATGTGTGTGTGTATGTGTGTGTGTTTGTGTGTATTTGTGTGTGTGTGTTTGTGTGTGTGTGTGTATGTGTGTGTTTATGTGTGTGTGTGTTGTGTGTTGTGTGTGTGTTGTGTTGTGTGTGTGTTTGTGTGTGTGGTGTGTGTTGTGTTGTGTGTGTTGTGTGTGTATGGTGTGGTGTTGTGTGTGTGTGTGTGTGTGTTGTGTTGTGTGTGTATGTGTGTGTGTTTGTGTGTTGTGTGTGTTGTGTGTTTGTGTGTGTGTGTATGTGTTTGTTGTGTGTTGTGGTTTGTGTGTTTGTGTGTGTATGTGTGTGTTGTGTGATGTGTGTGTGTATGTGTTGTGTGTTTGTGTGTTGTGTATGTGTGTTTGTGTGTGTGTTATGTGTTTGTGTGTATGTTGTGTATGTGTGTGTGTTGTGTTGTGTGTGTTTGTGGTGTGTATGTGTGTGTGTGGTATGTGTGTGTTATGTGTGTGTATGTGTGTGTGTGCGTATGTGTGTGTATGTGTGTGTATGTGTGTAGGGTGTGTATGTGTGTAGTGTTGTGGTGTATGTGTGTATGTTGTGGATGTGTGTGTGTGTGTATGTGTGTGTGTATGTTGGTGTTGTGAGGATGTTATTGGGGGAACGAATGAAGCTAATCTGACCGAGTTTTTTCTTCCAACCGGTAAGTGTGTGTGGGGGGGGGGGGGGGGGGGGGGGGGAGTCTGGCTTGACTGTCTGCTGGTATATACTTTAAAACCTATGAGGTCAGTAGCTGACCTCATTTCACTCTCTGGTGTGATATCAGTTTCAGTCTCTTCACGAAATGGGATAGTGGACTTACACAAACAAGGAAGTGGGGTGGTTGAGGGGGGGTGTGAGGGTTGTAAGAAGGGGGTATGGGAGGAGGTAGGGGGTGAAATCACACATATTGAATACCTATGGACACAACAGGAAAATTCACTTACTGACCTAAAATGAACAGGTGTTGTTGGTGTTGTGCTGCTGATGCTGGTGCTGATGATTTTGTTTTTTTCTTCAATTTTAACGTCTGTTCACTCTCAGTGATATTAGACAGGAAAGTGGAGAGTGTAATAGAAGTAAAAGTAGGGAGAGGAGGAGTGTAAAGAGAGAAGTCTGAGAAGACAGCATGTGCGTTAATATGTTCTTGCATTTGAAATGATATTCTTTTAAACATTGATGAAATAAACTCAACACAAAGTTAATATAAAAGAACAATAACGTAACTACAACAAGTATTCTAGTGGATTGTCCAATAAAAATTTAACAATGGCAAAGGCGAACTTTGAATTTTCAAATACATTTTCCAAAGACTGCTCAGAAATTTGTTACAAAAAGGTTTTACAGTCGGGCGCTAAAGTATGATGTGAGTATTGGAAATTTGCTCTCCACAAACACACCTGACATTTTTGAGAAAAAAAATTTATAATGAATACATTTATTTTCATTCTACAATACATTGTATTAACTTTTCTTACAGTTACAACACTAACATGTAATATAGAAACATGAAACATGAAATATAGGCATTAGTCAGACAACTCTTTAAAGATCCTTCTTTGAAATGTGTGTGTGTATGTATGTGCTTTGGTTCTTTCTTTCTTTTATTTCTTTCTTCCCTTGCTTTTTGTTTTCTTTTTGGTTTTTTTTATTAGATTGTTTCTGTGTTGCTGTTTCCTTGTTTATTATTTGTGGGTAAGGCGAGATGGCAGCAGGAAAGGATAATGTGCATTGTACAATAATAAAGTCTTTACAACCTGATTACTTGATCTTCTTATCATTCCTTCAGACCAGTTTTTATTTTTCAAGTCTACAAAAGCTGGACATTGTTTGATTACCATCCTTGTTCTTTTTTTGTGATTAAACCAAGCTTTTACAGATCGTTTTTTTTAGAAGGGGATATTGAAACATGGTGGGTTTTTTCTCCAAAAATAGAGACCATTACTTACCTATCCTCAAAAGTTCGTGCAAAAAATAATAGACGTTAGCAGAAGAAAAAACAAGAGACATACAAACAGGTAGATAGTTCGTGCAAAAAATAATAGACGTTAGCAGAAGAAAAAACAAGAGACATACAAACAGGTAGATACAGCTAGCTAGCTAGCTAGCTAGCTAGATAGATAGATGAGGGACAGACGATAGACAGGTAGGTAGTAGGTAGGAAGACAGACAGACAGGCAGACAGACAGGCAGGCAGGCAGGCAGACAGACAGGCAGGCAGGCAGACAGACAGACAAACAGACAGACAAATAGATAGATATATAGATAGACAACCAGACAGAAAGATAGAAAGACATACAGCTAGCTAGCTAGCTAGCTAGCTAGCTAGCTAGATAGATAGGTAGGTAGGTAGGTAGGTAGGTAGGTAGGTAGGTAGGTAGGTAGGTAGGTAGGTAGATAGATACATAGAGGGACCGACGGACAGACAGACAGGTAGGTAGGTAGGTAGGTAGGCAGACAGGCAGGCAAGCAGGCAGACAGACAGACAAACAGACAGATAGATAGATAGTAGATAGACAGACAGACAGACAGACAGACAGAAGACAGACAGACAGATAGATAGATAAAAAGATAGATAGAGATAGATAGATAGATAGATAGATAGATAGATAGATAGATAGATAGATAGATAGATAGATAGATAGATAGATAGATAGATAGATAGATAGGAAGTTAGGTAGGTAGATGAATACATACATACATAGAGAGGCAGGCAGGCAGGCAGACATACAGACAGACAGACAGACAGAGAAATAGATAGATAGATAGGTAGGTAGATAGATAGATAGATAGATAGATAGATAGATAGATAGATAGATAGATAGATAGATAGATAGATAGATAGATAGTTTAGATAGTATAGATAACAGACATACAGGAAAGGCAAAGCAGGTAGGCAGAACAGACAGACAGACAGACAAATAATATAAATAGATAGATAGATAGATAGATAGATAGATAGATAGATAGATAGATAGATATAGATAGATAGATAGATAGATAGATAGATAGATATAGATAGACAGACAGACACATACAATACATACATTCATACATATATACATACATACATACATACATAGACAGACAGACAGCAGAAAGACAGCCAGACAGACAGACACATACATACATACATACATACATACACACACACATACATACATACATACATACATACATACATACATACATACATACATACATACATACATACATACATACATACATACATACATACATGCTTAGATAAGTAGATAGACAAACATTTCAGGGGGGAAATAAGACTATTGGACAGACAGACACAGGAACAGACACTGGAAAAAAATTTGTTTTTTTGGGGGGGGAGAACCGGAAGAAAACTTTGTTGGTTGGAACTTGGTTTTTTTTATATAATGAAGTTTTACCTTATTTATTTAATTATTTATTTACTTATTTATTCTTTTATATCGAGGATAATGGAATAAGCACTCATGTGCTTTTTTACATCCTGTCCCCGTGTGTATGCGGTTTTGTAAATTTTGTCATTTGTGTCCACCGGCACACAATGGCCTACTCTTCCGAAAAGCGGAACAGGATTTAACGTGTGCGCAAGATGTTCTGCATGCGTTCGAACACGAGGCCTCGGTTTATAGTCTCATCCGAAGGACTTTGATATTCAGTTCGATTTTTTTTGTCAAACTGGGAAGAAAGGGCGAGGCTGGGAATCGAACCCAGAACCTCACGGTTTACTTGTTGGCAGGCGAACGTCTTAACCATCCTGCCACCTTCCTTCCTACAATGGTCCAGATTAAGCTGAAGATCAAAGGCCAATACAGAAAGAGCAGGACACAGGGTGCTTCGTGTGTGAGTGTGTATGAGTGTGTGTGTATGTGTGTGTGTGTGTGTGTGTTGTTGTGTGTGTTGTGTGTGTGTGTGGTGTGTGTGTGTGTGTGTGTGTGTGTGTGTGTGTGGTGATGTGTGTGTGTGTGGTTGGTGTGTGTGTGTGTGTGTGTGTGTGTGTGTGTGTGTGTGTTGTGTGTGTTGTGTGTGTGTGTGTGTGTGTGTGTGTCCGTTATTGCGGGGAACGAATGTAGCTAATCTGTCCGAGTTTTCTTCCAAGGTGAGGGGGGTGGAGGGGGGGGGGGAGTCTGGTTTGGCTATCTGCTGGTACACTTTAGAATGTATGAGGTCAGTTATTGACGTCATCCTTGATGGGTACTTTTTTTTTTTTTGGGGGGGGGGGGGGGGGTTGGGGGGGGGGGAAGGAGATCTTTCTTCCTTTTTTTCAGGATCAGAAATTTAACAGTTGCCAAAAAAAACCTCATCAGAAATGCACAGTATTAAATGGGAGATGAAGGAGAGAGAGAGATGGAGAGAGAGATGGAGAGAAAGAGAGAGAGAGAGAGAGGGAGGGGGGGAGGGGGAGAGAGATGGAGAGAGAGAGGGAGGGAGAGAGCGGGAAGGTGGAGAAAATACAACAGAAGAAGAAGAAAAAGAAATACAAAGACAGACAGGCCGAAACAGAGACAGAAAAACACTCAGGACAATCAGTTACCAGCATGACCCACATGACCCACTAACAAACACTGGCAGACGAACAAAAAAACAGGCAGACTAACATGTTTATGTCCACTTCTAGATCTGATCCCAAAACTCGGATCTTGGATAAATCGTAAGGGCATGTTCCCCCGTTGGAATTCCCCGGGCTTGTCAGTAAAAAAAAAAAAAAAAAAAAAGTGAATTCCTACTAAAGATCTGTGCTAGTAATTCCCTCTTTTCTATCCCTCTCTTTGTTTCTGCCTTGTTCCTTTTCTTCCCGTCACCCCTATCTTGTCTGTTTCCTGCCTTCTTGGTTCATTCTCCTGCCTTTTCTTTCAACCCCGCTCACCTTTGGTTGGGGAGAGAGCAGGTTGATAATGACCAGTGGTATGGGCTGCACGAAATAACTCCAACTCGCATGAACTGGGATGTGCAGCTGGTAAAGCGTCTGCAAAAAGGATGATGATGATGATGATGATGATGATGATGATGATGATGATGATGATGATAATGATGATGATGATGATGATGATGATGATGATGATGATGATATGAAGCGCATAATTATGGTCTAATCTGACTGCCCTGGCATCTCGGGAAAATCGAAAACTGAAATCATGGAAATGCTGTCTGTATAACTCTGTCTGGACATGTGATACGAAACAGGAACAAAAATAGTTTCAGGTCGATGTCCTGCGATAGCTCAGCAGCCATTTTTTTCTCTAGTGTATATAAGGTGGGCTTTTTTTTTTAAACCTTTAAGCGGGTGTTGCTCTCTCTCTCTCTCTCTCTCTCTCTCTCTCTCTCTCTCTCTCTCTCTCTCTCTCTCTCTCTCTCTTCTCTCTCTCCTCTTGAAACAGATCACGCAGCGCTATAACTCTGCACAACAAACCACACACACACACACACACACACACAAACACCAGAGAGCATAAATTTTAGATTGACAGTTTATTTCCGTGATGAAAGAGATCCTTTTTTTATGCATATTTTAGATTAGACCAGACTGATGGAGTGGCGGTTTGTGCCTCAAGAAGGATGGAAGTAAAGTTCAGAACCAAGGGGCCTGGAAGAAGATAGATCATTCTCCTTACAGGTTTGTTCTATCACTTGAAACTCGAAAAATGCGAATGTGAATGTCAGCTGAAGTCCCTGGAAGACCAGAGGGTCATAGCGTTAAAGGAGGCTTGGCAGGTTAGCTGTAACAGAATAGAATGATCGAAGTATCTGTAGCATTGCAGCTTAGTACCTTTGTATTGAACTCTATTGACCACTGGAAGCCAGTGTAGGTCTGTAAGAAATTTTTTGTAATTTTTTGGATTTTAGAAAATCGATACATCAACTAAAGTGCATAGTTTTGTGCTTTTTTTAAAGATTTAGCTCGAAACTGTTTTGAAGAACCAGACAAAAGGGCATCACAAAAGTCAATGGATCGGCGTCTTCTCGAACACCCGCATTTTAAATCATTGTCAAGGTTTCGCTGCCGTCCATATGCTGGCCCCTAGAGAAGTGAGGTCTCTGACGCCTCGCTCCCCTTCGACCTTATAGGTTATGGGGCACCTTTACCTGTACCTGTCAAGGTTTTGATTCCAAGGTAAAACCCAGACCCCACCTCGAACGTCAGTGAATTGTGTACGCATGAATCGCACTGGCCAAACCCTTGTGACCGAGGCTCCATCAGTGAATGGGTGAGGAGGGACCCAATGAATGACCGGCGACTGAATGGATGGATTAATGAAGACACTGGCCATCTCTGATCAATAACTGGACCTTGAGCCTGGCCAGCTCATTTTGCCTTCATTATATTCCGTCCAGTCGGAAGGGATGCATTATCTGGAGTCTGCGTTTCTATAGCCCTGGTCATCTATCGATCGCCTGTGGTCAGTCTCAGTCCTAGGGTTCACCGAGTAATTTCCCCTGCCTCTCCGCCTAGCAGCTGGGCTCTGCACCAGACAGGTAGACTGTCCTCAGCGTTCAACTGCCATGGAAAACCACTGGGAACTAGATAAATTATCATGCAATTTAGCGACCGTTACCTTCTCCTTTTTTTTATCATTCTTTTTTGTAATCCTGTTTATGTGCAGTGATCATTTTAACATCATAGACACACGTCTAGAAACGAGTGTGTATCGCAAAGACTCCGAACTCCAGTCTTTTTTTCTTTTTTTTTGGTGGGTGGGTGGGTGCGGGGGGTAATCTTATTCACATACAAAGGTTTGTAATACTAACGTCAGAGACACATTCGAAAGAAACGAACACTGAGCACCCAAAAGAAAGTTCCAACTTTTTTCTTTCCTTTTTTTATTTTGGCAATTCCTTTTTTTTCTGTGCGGTGGTAATCCCATCGTGACAGACACATAATTTTATTTTTATTTGGGGGGAGGTGGGGGGTAAATGACCACCAAGCAAAAAGGTCACAAATCCTCTTCTTTTTTTCTGTTCTTGTGCAGGGGTACGTACTCTTCCCTCTCAGCCGCTAACTCAGAAACGGATACAAAGTTAAAATGGTCGCAGTCTCCATTAATGAATGAAGGGTCTACATACAGGAAATAGTCCTTCGGATGAGACTATAAACCGAGGCCCCGTGTGCGAACGCATGCAGAACATCTTGCGCACACGTTAAATCCTGTTCCGCTTTTCGAAAGCGTAGGCCATTGTGTGCCGGTGGGAACAGATGACAAAATTTACAAAAACCGCATACACACGGGGACTGGATTGTAAAAAAGCACATGAGTGCTTATTCCATTATCCTCGATATAAAAGAATAAATAAATAGATAAGTAGCTGGTCAGCCCTACCTTGTAACCCACGTTAGGCAGACGACAGGGTCAGAGGCCAGAGACAAAGACTGCTGTAGTGAACTCGAGTGCTTGAGAACCTGGAGTCAGCAAATAGAGCGAGCGGTGAAGAAAGACGTGGCATGAGATGATCTTATGCCTTCCCTCTTTGCCTTTTGTCTTTTGTTGTTGTTTGGGTTTTTTTCACAAACAGGTTTTTGTCTCCGTTCCTCGGTTACAGCTCCGAGGTCCACCAACGGTGAGATTTTCGCGTATGCAACCGTTTTGTTTTTGCCCACCATGAAGGTAGCTGCATTCCGACTTCGGGGATCACGTTAATGTAACACATCAGATTGCATGTTGGGGTGGGGGGGTTATTTTGTTTTTGGTGGGTTGTGTTTGTTTTTTGTGGGAGTGTTGGAGGGGGGGCGGGTCGGGTATTAATCTCATCCGAAGGACTTTTAGGAAAGATGGGGGGGGGGGGGGGGTGCAGAGTTGAGTCGGCCAGAACTGATGTTAACTCTTACGGGAGGGAGAAAAAAAAACAACCTTCAACGGAATTCGAACCCTTGTCAAGCAGATCGTGACTGCAATGCGCAACGCTCTAACCCACCCCCACCAGGCTATCCCTCCCCACCCCCACCCCCACCCCCCACAAACCCACCCACCCACCCATTCCCGTTCCTGCCAGTCTACAGTCTGGATCGGTGGTCTAGAGGTAACGCGCCTGTCTAGAAAGCGGAAAGTCCGGGTAGGAAGTGTGCGGTGGTTCGTACCCCGTTTGGACCCGAAACTTTTCCCCCATCCATTAGACCATGAGTGGTGGTCTGAGCGCTAGTCTTTCGGATGAGACGATAAACCGAGGTCCCGTGTGTTTTACACATAATTAGCGCACGTAAAAGAACCCACGGCAACAAGAGAGTTGTCCCTGGCAAAATTCTATATAGAAAAAAAAGCCACTCTGATAGGGAAACAAATACAGTAGCAGACAGGAAAAAAAGAAAGAAAAAAAAATGAGTGACGCTGCTCTTGTGGCGACGCGCTCTCCCCCTGGGGAGAGCAGCCCGAATTTCACGATAGAGAAATCTGCCGTGACTTAAAAGTGGTATGAAATGGAATTAAATGAAATGTGTTGACTGACGGTGTGTGTGGCCGCTGTGTGTTCCAGGAGCGTCAGGATCTGGGGGAGATGCTGCTGTCCCTCAACTATCTGCCCAGCGCCGGCCGTCTGAACGTGGACATCATCAAGGCCAAACAGCTGCTGCAGACCGACCTGGTCGGTGGCTCAGGTAGGCCAGAGGGTTGGGTTTGGTTTGGCTTGGTTTGGCTCGGTTTGGTTTGGTTTGGTTTGGCTTGGCTTGGTTTGCTTTGGTTTGGCTTGGTTTGGTTTGGTTTGGCTTGCTTTGGCTTGGTTTGGTTTGGTTTGGCTCTGAGAGTTGGGGAGTTGGGGTGTGGGGGGGGGGGGGGGGGGGTGGTTGGGGGGGGTATTTTTTTTTTTTTTTTTTTTTTTTTTTATATCGAGGATAATGGAATAAGCATTCGTGTGCTTTTTTTTACATCCAGTCCCCGGGTGTATGCCGTTTTGTAAATTTTGTCATCTGTTTCCACCGGCACACAATGGCCAAGGGGTAGGGAGTTGAGGGGGGGGAGGGTATTCTGTGTATGTATGTGGGTGGGTGGTTTGGTTTGGCTCTGAGAGTTGGGGAGTGGAGGGGTGGGTGGTTGGGGGGGCAGGGGTAGGGAGTTGAAGGGAGGTGGGTATTTTGTGTATGTATGTGGGTGGGTGGTTTGGTTTAGTTTGGTTTGGCTCTGAGAGTTGGGGAGTCGGGGGGGGGGGGGGGGGTAGGGGTAGGGAGTTGAAGGGAGGAGGGTATTCTGTGTATGTATGTACGTGGGTGGTTTGGCTTGGTTTGGTTTGGTTTGGCTCTGAGAGTTGGGGAGTGTGTGTGTGTGTGTGTGGGGGGGGGGGGGGGG
>CM054134.1:47595344-47597844 GCA_028751875.1 Rapana venosa
GAATACGCAAACAAACCCAGAAAACGCAAACCCAGAAAACGCAAACAAACCCACTATACGCAAACACACTGTACGCAAATAAACCCAGTAAACGCAAACAAACCCACTATACGCAAACAAACACACTGTACGCAAACAAACCCAGAAAACGCAAACAACCCCAGTAAACGCAAACAAACCCGGAAAACGCAAACTAATAAAGTTTACGCAAATAAACCCAGAAAACGCAAACTAATAAAGTTTATGCACACAAACCCAGAAAACGCAAACTAATAAAGTTTACGCAAATAAACCCAGAAAACGCAAACTAATAAAGTTTATGCACACAAACACGGAAAACGCAAACTAATAAAGGTTATGCAAACAAACCCAGAAAACGCAAACTAATAAAGTTTATGCAAATAAACCCAGAAAACGCAAACTAATAAAGTTTACGCAAATAAACCCAGAAAACGCAAACTAATAAAGTTTGTGCAAACAAACCCAGAAAACGCTAAGTAAACGCAAATAAACCCAGTAAACGCAAACTTACAAAGTAAATGCAAACTAACAAAGTAAACGCAAACTAATAAAGTTTATGCAAACAAACCCAGAAAACGCAAAGTAAACGCAAACTAACCCAGTAAACGCAAACTAATAAAGTAAACGCAAACTAACAAAGTAAGCGCAAACTAGCAAAGTAAACGCAAACTAACCCAGTAAACGCAAACTAACAAAGTAAACGCAAACTAACCCAGTAAACGCAAACAAACCCTGCACACAGTTCCAGTGTCAGTTTCCAAAGGAACCGTCACTGTCTGTGGAATATCCATATAAGCACCGCCACCTTTGGTAAACAGCACAGATGTGGCATAAACGACATTGGCATGCTACTTTAGAGCAATTTGTCTACGCGAGGGAAGCTGCTTGATATCTTCTTCTTTTTTTTAAAGAAAGATTTTTTTTCTTTTGTTTTTCATTGTCATGCCACTTTCAGTCAGGGAAAATTTCTCTGTGTGGAATTCGGGCTGCTCTCCCCAGCAAAATGAAAAATCTTCTTGCAAAAAACAAAACAAAAGAGAGAGAGAGAGAGAGAGAGAGAGAGAGAGAGAGAGGAGAGAGAAGAGAGAGAGAGGAGAGAGAGAGAGAGAGGAGAAAAATCTTCTTGCAAACACACACACACACACACACACATCTTTATAAACTTTTATATATATATATATATATATATTATATATATATATATATATTATATATATATATATATATATATATATATATATATTATATATACAGACAGACAGACAGACAGACGTGTGTGCGTTTGCGATCCTTTGACCATTTGCAAAATGAAATAATGGATCCCCTTCTGCTTGATAGCAACCAGTCAAGCATAAAACTCAACAGATGATGCGAGCATGTTCTTCACTATATCACTGGATAATACCGGATATATCCCAGAAGATATTGCATGAGTCGTATCTTGATAGCAGTTGATGAGCTGACTTTTAACAGATGTAGCATTAATTTGTACCCCCCAAAAAAATCATTTTGTCTTCACGCCAAACTAGAGTTAGTTTATTAGATGCTGTACCTGACTATCCTGATTTTGTACAGTTTGTTGTTGCTTGGTACGTAATTAGTATTGTACTGTTTCCTAAGGTAATAGTAAGACGAAAAGTGGTCTGCATCTAGTCAGTTATTTTCCTGAGATCTCTATACTGCTTTCAAAGGGGAAGGGAACGGGATAGCCTGGTGGTTAGAGTGATGCGCTTTGCGCTCGTGATCTGCTGACCCGGGTTCGAACCTCGCTCAAGAGGATTTTTCCTGTGGAGTTAACATCAGTGCCGACTCCACTCCCCCCAAAAGTCCTTCGGATGAGACTCCAAACCAAGGTTCCGTGTACGAACGCACGCAGAACATCTTGCGCACACGTTAAAACCCGTTCCATTTTTCGGAAGAGTAAGCCATTGTGTACCGGTGGTGGGAACGGGATGACAAAATTTACACCCAAAAAACCTGCATACACACGGGGGGACTAGATGTAAACAAGCACATGAATGTTTATTCCATTATCCTCGAAATAAAAGAAGAAAGAAAAAAGGTTTTCCTTCCCCCCCTCCCCCCCCCCCTCCCCCTCGCGAGGTGGGAGAGGTGACATGATTTGTGCATCATGTTGAGGTCATACTCGCCTCCCTCTCTCCTCCCTTGAACGGGCTTAAAGCCCACTTCACGCCCATTCAATCCATCACCCTCTCGGTGCAACAAACCCGTAGTTTGTTCCCTCCCTGTTGGCTTTACCACATGTTCTTGTTTAGGTGAGTGGCGAGGCGGGAGGGAGAGAGAGAAGGGGGGAGAGAGAGAGGACTGACAGAGAGAGGGAGAGAGACACAGAGAGAGAGAGGGACTGACAGAGAGAGGGGGGGAGAGACTGACAGAGAGAGGGACAGAGACAGAGAGAGAGAGGGGGGAAAGACTGAGAGAGAGGAGGGACAGAGACAGAGAGAGAGGGGAGAGAGAC
>CM054134.1:47605344-47617844 GCA_028751875.1 Rapana venosa
GTGCTTTTTTTTTTTTTAGATCGTGATGGGTGCGTGCTGATGTTCAGATAGTGTGTGGTGGTTGTTGGGTTGTTGTTGTTTGGGTTTTTTTTGCCGTGCTAATTATTATGTTCACTGTTTTTATGTGTGGCTTGTAACCCTGTTGAATTTCTCTGTCTCTGAGATAATGAAAGTGTTTAAATTAAGTTGAATTGAAACGACGAGAAACTAACACCCGACTCCTCGCAACCAAACTGAAGACTGTTTAGAACTGGGTTTTTTTAATTCATGTGTAGCATATTTTTCTCCCTTTCATTTTTTGCAGGGAGGATGGGAAAATATCTTTGATTTTTTTTGTCTTCCTGTTTTTCCTAAACAGGCCAACAAGGACACATGGCTACACTCCAGGAACACAAAACTAATATCCAAGGCCCTACTGAAGTGTGTCAAAGAACGCCATTTGAAGCCGACAGTGGAACAAAAACGACAACAACAAAATGTATTAAAAGAACAAACAAACAAAGCCAGTTAACAGTTGGAACAAAGTAACGTCTGAAGTTAAGCGCGCGATACCTGGAAACAAAGAGAAAAACACAAAAAGTTTATTTTTAAACAACAAGAAGATAGATAGATAGATAGATAGATAGATAGATAGATAGATAGATAGATAGATAGATAGATAGATAGATAGACAGACAGACAGACAGACACACACACACACACACACACACACACACACACACACACACACCAATACTGAAAGCAGCTAAGTACTCTATGAACTCTGTAACGAAAAGCCCGTGGCAAGCTTAAAAGAACCTCTTCTCTCTCTCTCTCTCTCTCTCTCTCTCTCTCTCTCTCTCTCTCTCTCTCTCTCTCTCTCTCTCTCTCTCTGAAAAATATCAAAGATTATAGGAGAAAAAAACCCAAAAAGATCATTTATTCGTCTACAGACATCCAATTGCCGTGCTCTTTCAATTTAATTTTTTTAAAGTAAGCTCCTAATAATTGATAAGTAAAGGAAACAGGTCTGGCAACGTTTTGTTTGTCGTTTGGTGTGTGTGTGTGTGTGTGTGTGTGTGTGTGTGTGTGTGTGTGTGTGTGTGTGTGTGTGTGTGTGTGTGTGTGTGTGTGTGTGTGTGTGTGTGTGTGTGTGGGTATGATATACAATAAAGGCTTAATAAAATACTTTTTAAAAATGTTCTATTCTTTTATTTCGAGGATATTTCGAGGATGACGGTATAAGTACTCATGTACTCTTCTTTCTTTTTACATCCAGACCTCGTGTGTATGCGGTTTTGTAAATTTTGTCATCAGTTCCCATTGGCACACAAGGGCCTACTCTTCCAAAAAGCAGAACAGGTTTTAACGCGAGCGCAAGATGTTATGTGTACGTTCGTACACGGGACCTGGGTTTAGAGTCTCATCCGAAAGACGTTTGGTGGGGAGTGGAGTCAATACTGACGTATACTCCAGGAGAATCCCCTTGAACAGGATTTGAACCCGGGTCAGCAGATCGCGATTGCGCAACGCTCTTAACCACCAGGCTGTCTCCCTTCTCCTCCCCCTCCTCCCCCTCGCCCCCCCCCCCCCCCCCCCCCTCTCGTTCCCCCCCCCCCCCCCCCCCCCCCCCCCCCCCCCCCCCCCCCCCATGAACTCGTGAAGCATTGAAAGCGGAGTAAGTAGGAACCAGCACTTAGAACACACTGACAGCAAGCTACACACGACCTCTGAATATGAAACGTACGTGGTATTTATTTTGCTTGTGGGTGGTACTATACGGCGATCAGTGAAGATGTGTATAGTACGAGTGATGCTGAGAAGATCCAATTATGATGATTTCACACCTGTAGGCTACTCTGCGCTACCTTTCATGAAATAGCTAGGTGTCAACCAGGCCTGAGAGATACGGACACCAGTGGTGTTTGTCAGGTAATTTGAACTCTAACCACTATGTAGCGGGATGGTAGTTGTCAACATGACTAGAGCTTGAACTTGTAGGTGGAACAACTCCTGATTTGACACCGCTGGTTAGAAATTCTGCTGAAGTGCTCGTTAGAGGATACTCTTTTCCCTCGCACATACATAAAAAATCCATCCGCTTTTGGCAGACGAGGAGAGCCGGAATGGCAGGTGGTATGACTGACACGGCCGTACCCAGAATGCCACCTGGAGAGGACTGAGCTTCCCCAGGTTCAACTTGCCTAAACACGCTGCCTGAACAATGAGTGCAATGCCCTCAACGAAGCCTCCAGAAGCCAAAATAGTCAAATAAAGTCAAGTCAATGTGAGCAACAGCTTCAATTCGGGCATCTGAAAAGTGGACGCACTGTACTTGACCCTGTGGTTGTAGTTTTCCCATTTGAGTCCTTAAAAAAACTCATTTGTATGTAGAAACACAAAGAACAACAACAAAAACCAGAAAAGGTATAGTCTGAAAGTATGTTGACCGGTTAAACCATTCAGAAATACAGAGAAAAAACTTCTACAGATTTGTGCAAACATTTGGGGGGGGGGGGAGGGAACAAACAAAATGTGTACCTCGGACATGAGACCTTCAAAACATTTTTTAATATTTCAAAGTTATCAGATACTTAGGTGGAGGCTTAAGATTCGAACTGTGCAAACTATTGTTTTGTTTATTCGTTTGAACTTTTTTGGGGGGTGGGGGGGAGAGAAGGGGGGATTGTGGATTAACTTCAGTATATCTCACAAACTTAGTCACTGGTCCAGGCCGAAAGCTTTCTCAGTTCTTGATGTCAGCTAGTTTCCAAGGTCCACACTAACATGCTGTTATGTTGTAAAATGTTGTGTTGAGATTGCCTTCAGCCATGACAAGCTCTTAACATAGCAACCTGCACTCTCCTTGAAAGGAGAAAAAAAATCCTCTGAAGTCGGAATATGGCTGCCTGTATGTCGAGGTACTTAAAAACAGTCATACACGCAAACTTCTCACTCAGTGTGCAATTTCACTCTCACAGTGATTCCCAGGTGGGATGAGTGAGTCAGAGTGCACATTCTGGGTGACCCCCAGAGTTTAACACTCTGGGGAACGCACAACAACGGCGACGACGGCAACTACAACAACTACAACAACAACAACAACTTAGTCTGTACCTCGGATGCGGATCAAGCCAGACGTCTCGCAGCTTGAAGCGACAGACCACTGTGCTTCCTTCACCAGCCTCTGTGCTGTGCTTTGTGCCAGGCTGCCTAACCCACAGGTCTCGTGCAGAAAGTATCAACCAGTTACGTTTACCAGTGATTCTGCAAATACTCTCTCTCTCTCTCTCTCTCTCTCTCTCTCTCTCTCTCTCTCTCTCTCTCTTCTCTCTCTCTCTTCTCGGGGACTGGAAGTTTAAAAAGAATAAGGGCACATTGGTGCTTCTGCATTATCCTCGATATAAAAATTTGATTTGATTTAATCTCTCTCTCTCTCTCTCTCTCTCTCTCTCTCTCTCTCTCTCTCTCTCTCTCTCTCTCTCTCTCTCTCTCTCTCTCTCTTTCTCTCATTAATAACTAAACAGCATTCTTGAAAGTTCTTGTTATTATTTTAGTTATCTTTTATTGGTTCCTATTGTTTATCCTTGACATTACTTTGTGTTCAGTTCGAAACTGAGTTTACGCCAGAGCTTAAAGTCTTAATCGCTTTGTAGCTGCCCTACACACCACTGGGTGTAATGGTTAATGATGATGATGAATGTGGCCTTTTGACAAGACTTTCTTTTGAAAATGCAAATAAATACAAGAAAAATTACATGATGCACTTGACGTAATGTTAAAAAAACAAACCAAGAGCTTTCTATGAACGGATAAGACTTTAAGCTCTGGCGTAAACTCAGTTTCGAACTGAACACAAAGTAATCCTGCCTATCCTGGGCCAACCTAGTCACTGATCCCCAAGAGTGCTGCATGGCCTTCATCTCACTTTCTACAGTCCTTCTCTACATTGCTTTTGGTCTTCCTTTCTTTCTCCTTCCTTCTGGGGTCCAGTGCAATGCTGTTCTTGTGATTGACTGTGGGTCTCTTCGGAGGATGTGCCTAATCCACTTCCACCGTCGTCTGGTGTTGATGGTTCCCATGTCTTCCTGCCTGCATCTCCATAGTAGGTCTTCATTGGGGATCTTCTCTGGCCAAAAGATCCGGAGAATTCTTCGGAGGCATATGATGTGAAAAGATCGAAGTTTGGTAAGATCCGCTTCCGTCATCCTCCAGCACTCAGAACCGTACAGGAGCGTAGATACAACACTGCTCTGGTATAGCTTCAGCTTGGTGTTGGTGCTGTACTGAGTTGATCTCCAGATATTGTTCATCTCCCTAAACACATTCCTGGCCTTGCCCAGTCTGTTGTGGATGTCTTTTTTTGTGCCGCCCTCTGGTATGATGATGAATAGGCCACATTGGGCAATGATAATAAATTGGTCAATGCGTCAAAAGCGTCTCTCTCTCTCTTACAAGACATGGGGCGAGAGAAGTCATCACTGTCAACCATGAGTCGTCGGTTTTCTGTACTGATGGCATCAAATTAATAAAGAACATATTGAGCGTAATGATTATGGCATTCCACTCATGTAAAGGTTTTCAGTTACAAGAAATACTATTATCTTTATTTTGCCTGTAGTATGCTATCATGTTCAATGTCTTTTCCTTTACAAGTAAAAGTTCCGCTCACATCATATTTTCCACCCTTTCATAATATAGGGGTTTGGCCTTAATGAGTGAACCATCTGAAGTATGAACTCTCTCTCTCTCTCTCTCTCTCTCTCTCTCTCTCTGCCTATCTCTGTCTCCCTGTCGCTCTTAATAATAATAATGAATGGAATTTATATAGCGCTATATCTTGCAAAAACAATCTTATCTGTCTCTGTCTTTGTTTCTCTTTCTCTCTCTCTCTCTCTCTCTCTCTCTCTCTCTCTCTCTCTCACTTGGTCTCGATCTCTGTCTCTCTCTCTCTCTCCATTCATATTCTCCATTTTTTTCCCTCTCTCCTCCTTTCATTCATTGCAAAGAAGAAGGGAGGGGGAGGGGAGGAGAGAAGGAGGTGGGAGAGAAAAATGTCATGGTCGCTTTGTAATCCATTTGCAAAATAACCTACATTAATTTGTGATGAGACAGGACAAGCAAGACAAGACAAGAAAAGAAAAGAAAAGCAAAGATGACATTTTGAACTGTCCATGAGGAAAGGAAAAATTAATGGCACCGTCTACTTCCCCCTACCCCGTTTGAATGCCAAGGACTAAGATCAGTATAAAATATAGTACCCCCCACCTTCTGGTAAATGCTGTGTTAGAAATTTCCCCTTTTCTATCACTTTCTTTTTCTTAACTCTCTCTCTCTCTCTCTGTGTCTCTCTGTTTCTCTGTCTCTCTGTCTGTCTCTGCCTGTCTGTATCTGTGTCTGTCTGTGTCTCTCTGTCTCTGTATGTTTTCTCCCCACTGTCTCTTGGTCTCTGTCTCTCTGTCTGTCTCTCTCTGTCTTTCTCCTGTATCTCTCTCTCTCTTTCTCTCTGTCTGTGCGTGTGTCACTCACTCTCTCTCTCTCTCTTCTCTCTCTCTCTCTCTGTCTCTCTGCCTGTCTGTCTCTTGTCTCTCTGTCTCTATCTCTCTGTCTCTCTCCGTCTCTCTGTCTCTCTCTCTCTGTCTCTCTCTTCTCTGTCTGTCTCTGTCTCTCTCTCTGTCTTACAGACACTCTCTTCTCTCTCTTCTCCTCTCTCTCTCTCTCTCTCTCTCTCTGTATTGCTGCCGCTGTGCTGCAACCTGTTGCTTTGCCAGCAGACTCAGAATAAACGGCTGCTCTCTCTCTCTCTCGCTCTCTCTCTCTCTCTCCTTCTCTCTCTCTCTCTCTCTCTCTCTCTCTCTCTCTCTCTCTCTCCTTCTCTCTCTCTCTCTCTCTCTCTCTCTCTCTCTCTCTCTCTCTCTCTCTCTTTCTCTCCGTCTGCAGACTATTTTCGTTTCTATTTCTTATTTCTGTCCCTGAGTTGTGTGTGTGTGTGTGTGTGTGTGTGTGTGTGTGTGTCTGTCTGTCTGTCTGTCTGTCTGTCTGTCTGTCTCTCTGTCTGTCTGTCTGTCTGTCTGTCTCTGTGTCTGAGTTTCTGTCTCTGCTTCTGGGTTTCTTGTCTCTGTATCTTGTCTCTGTTTCTTGTCTCTGTTTCTTGTCTCTGTCTCAGCGTTCCTGTTTGCCCTCTGCATAACCGTTGACCGTTTTGAGTCACAGAAATGTAGAACATTTCTGTCTGACTGACTGTCTCTTTGTCTCTGTCTCTGTTTCTCTCTCTCTCTCTGTCTCTCTTTCTCACACACACACACACACATACACGCACACACACACACAGGCACGCACACACGCACGCACACACACACACACGCACACACACATGCACACACACGCACGCATATACACACGCGTACACACACTCTCACAAACACACATACTTTTTTTTTTAATTTTCTTCTTTTTAAAAAAAATCTTGTCTACTCTTTTGTGTCTACAGTCAGCTTTCTCTTTCTCTCTGTTCGTTTTTTTTTCTTCCTTTTCTTTTTTTTAAAATTCTTTTCTTTTATCGGTTGATCGATCGATCGATCGATTGGTGGCATGCAAGAACATATTTATCGATCATCCAGTTGACCTTCCGTTTGTCCTGTTGCTGTCTCTGCGCCCTTAAGCCTCCGTCTGTCTGTCTGTCTGTCTGTTTGTCTGTCTCTCTGTCTGTCTATCTCTCTCTCTGTCTCTGGTCTTTCTGTCTCTCTCTGTCTCTGTCTCTCCTTCTGTCTCTCCCTCTCCTCTACCCCCCCCCCCCTCTCTCTCTCTCTCTTTCTCTCTCTGTCGCTCTTTCTCTTTCTCTCTGTCTGTCTCTCTCTCTGTATCTCTCTCTCTCTCTCTCTCTCTCTCTCTCTCTCTCTCTCTCTCTCTCTCTCTCTCTCTCTCTCCTTCCTCCTTCCTCATTTTTCTCCTCCCTCCTCGTTCTCCTCCTCCTCCTCCTCCTCCTCCTTCTCCTTCCACTTTCTTTCTTTCTTTCTTCTTCCTCCCCCCCTCCCCGACCCCCCCCCCCCCTACCTTACACCTTGTGCTGTTCGTAACTCTATCTAGTCAGACCTCTTGTTGCTATGGTAGCAGTGACGTCACCAAGGCCGCTGCGATTCCTGGACACTACACTGGAAGAATGAGAGGGTGGGTAGTGGGTAGAGCAGAAGAGAAGGGGAGGGTGGGGGTTGGGGGGATGGGGGGCAGGAATGAAGGAATGGGAGGTGGGGGAAGAGGGGAGGGACAGGGGGGCAGGGGGGGGGGGGGGGGGGGGGGGGGGGGGGGGGGGGGGTTGATGGTCGGGTAGTCTGGACACGAGCCACAAGAACCGCTACCACGCTGTCTCTTCAGTATTGCAGGCGCTGCTGCCTTCACAGATTGGATTTCCTCACGACACATACACACACGCACGCACGCGCGCACGTGCACGCGCGCACGCGCGCGCACACACAAACACACGCACACGCACACACACACACACACACACTCACTCACTCACTCACTCGCTGGCAAACGCTGCTCGCTCACGTACGCGTTTGCATTCTTATGGAGATGTGTAGTATAATTTAATGTATCCAAGTACAGAATAAAGAAACCAAGTTTTATATAAATGTATGCGGACACGCATGAACATGGACTACACACACGCGCTTGCTTGCTTGCTTGCTTGCACACACACATACACACACGCGCTTGCTTGCTTGCCCACACGCACGCACACACACACACACACACACCCACACACACACACACACACACACACACACACATACACACATTATGGTTTTTTTGTGCATTTCCATTCACGTTCAAACGTTTAATCTTTGCACGTAAAGCTCTATGTTAGAAACATTCTCACTATCTGACGTGGAGATTTGCCCGAGACTTTTCGCTGTCTTTAAACTTCTCTGTGCGTTTGTAACTAAGACAAGGTGGTGAGACAGATGCACAGGCATACAGATAAATGAAAAGATGCCTACTGAAGAGTGACGGAGACAGTCAACAAGACAGTCAGACCAACGGGGAGACAGACAGACCAAGAGACAGACAGACAGACAGACAGACAGACAGATAGATAGATAGATAGATAGATAGATAGATAGATAGATAGATAGATAGATAGATAGATAGATAGATAGATAGATAGATAGATAGATGTGAATCCACAGGCATTTTCAATACTTCTCCTTAACCCGCTAAGACAGTGTCTGAGCAGGGTAAAAAGCACAACCACGATGCGTAGCAGAGTACACAGCCATTCTAAATAAATGATTCTTATGACCTCTGCACAAATGTTCCTGCACAGACAAAAGCAGAACTAAATATAATGCGGTATCGCCCACAGGAAAGGAAAAAACAATAATGGGTGGCGCTGCTCTTGTGGCGACGCGTTCTCTCCGAAGAGAGCAGCCCGAATTTCACGCAGAGAAATCTGCAGTGACTTAAAATGGTTGAGAAATTTTTTTAAATTTAATTTTAAAGTTAGATTTCCTGTTTAAGAGTGTTTCGGGACAACATTCTAGCTCGTACTCCTCCCTTGATGCTAACAATGGACTGCTTGATTCAACATCCTCCGGATGAGACTACAAACGGAGGCCTCGTGTTCGAGAACACACGCGGAACATCATGCGCACACGTTAAATCCTATTCCGCTTTTCGAAAGAGTAGGCCATTGCGTGCCGGTGGGAACAGATAACAAAATTTACAAAACCCCTTACACACGGGGACTGGATGTAAAAAAAAAGCACATGAGTGCTTATTCCATTATCCTCGATATAAAAGAATAAATAAATAAATAAATAGATCACGAGCGCTACGCAATGCGCTTCACTCTAACCACCAGGCTATCCCGTCCATTAATGTAGCGCCGTGATGCTAACATTGGACAACTTGATTCAACATCTGAATGGACATAGGCTACATCTGTTTTTCGGTAGTGGGCCAGGTCAGTGGCTCAAAGATGGACACTATACTGTGATCTGGGAATTGCCTCTACCAGGGGAGAATGTAGAGGTTTCGTTCATATCCATGTTGCGGAGCTATTTCATAAGTTCGTGTCTAGGGAAACAGGAAAATGCCCAACATATCGCACAGGTGTCATAGAAAAATCGATCAACTGCTTTTGAATCTGTTCGAAAGGCGAGGAATTCTCTCTCTCTCTCTCTCTCTCTCTCTCTCTCTCTCTCTCTCTCTCTCTCTCTCTCTCTCTCTCTCTCTCTTCTCTCTGTTTATTTTTTTTATTTATTCTTATATATCGAGGATAATGGTGTGTGTGTGTGTGTGTGTGTGTGTGTGTGTGTGTGTGTGTGTGTGTGTGTGTGTGTGTGTGTGTTTCTAACTGTGTATAAAGGTGCATTAGTCAGAAGAAAAAGTTTACCTGGTTTTTATGGAAGAAAGAGTTTACCTGTTTTTGGGGTGGGAGTCACAGTGTACCTGGTTTTGAAAAAGAAAGACTTTACCTGGTTTTGTATTTTAAAAAAAACAACTATAATGCATTAGTGTGCCTACCTGTCTAGTTTGTAATATGTTCGGGTCTGATATGCCAACTATTGGGCAGTTCTAATGATCATTGTTGCGTGAAAAAAAATCTGTGCTTTTTTTTTCATCGAACGCCCAGACAGCAACTATTGTTGTCTGTTATATGAGCGAAAATGCGTCACGCTGCCTGTAAGCGCCTGACAAGTCAGGCCCAGCGCATCGGACTTCGACACGAGAGAATTGTTATCTTTTAAGTCTTTCTGGGGGAAAATGCAGGAGATTGGACCAAGAAGGCTGAAAATAGACAAGGAGGAGAGTGACAGGAAGAAAAGGAACAAGGCAGAAACAAAGAGAGTGATAGAAAAGAGGAAATTTCTAGCACAGAATTTCCAGAATGTGGGAATGCTATTTATACTGACAGGACTCCGGCATCCCCCACGTGGGGAAAATGATCTATCTGAAAGTGTGTATGAATTTCATCGCGATATTGCCCAGTAGGCCCTGAAATGTACTATTGCAAACAGTCTCTGACCTTTTCCCAGACTCTCTTGTGTGGTCCGAGTTGTTGTTAGAGCTTTGCGCTCATTTCAGAGACGTGGTCAGGGAATCAGCCTGTGATTGCGGTCTGGCAGACAGAGCAAGGGAAAACAGCAGAAGGAAGCATGATGTCGCTGGTGAGGACAGTGGTAGCTAGCTAGAATAGCAATCGCATGTGCTGAACCTGACTTGTCTGTCAGGCGCTTAAGGCTGCACACCGGTATTAAAAAATCACTCTTTTCCTTCTGTTTTTCTATGTAACTCTTATATTCATACCGCACGTACTAAGGCATCCACAGAAATTTTAAAAAAAACACTTTTTTGTGAAAGACTAGCCTCTGACTCAAAACTCATGTGATTTTGAACAAATTTGGTAGGTTTGAATTTTTTTTATTTTTCAGCAAACACTGTACCCCCTCAGTCCTTTGTCGTCTGCTAGCCTCCTTACCGAAATATGCATGCGCGGGGTCAACGCTGAAGGAATACAGGCAAACCTCATTTGATGGTTATTTCCAACTTTCTTGTGACTACCTGGTATTGCTATATGTCCTCAATCCAAAAAACAAGTGCACAGTCCATTTTTTCATGCTTAAAAAAATCTGTGAAAATCACCAACTTTTTTTTCCACTTCCACTCTAACCCCCAAATTAATACCGAGGTGTAGCCTAATGGCAGCGCAACGCAATTCCGCTCATATGACAGACAACACTAGTTGATGTCTGAACGTTCGACAAAGAGGAAGATGAGGAAGAATCGCAATAAGGGTTCTGTTAATGAGGGGAGGATGAATGCTGCTGCTGCTGCTGCTGATTATGATGATGATAGAAATCTGTTGTCATTTTCCACTGATATCTTGTTTGTGTATGCGGCTTACTGGCATGTTCTTCTCTGACCTCTAGGCCACAAAGCTGCCCACATATTTGTCACCTATGGTATTTTTCTTGAACGGCCTAAATTCTAGAGGTTTGTGTATACTGGGCAAGGGCCAAATTAAAATAAACTGTGTGAAGTCTAAACTCCCTCTCTCTCTCTCTCTCTCTCTCTCTCTCTCTCTCTCTCTCTCTCTCTCTCTCTCTCTCTCTCTCTCTGAGTTCAAACAAAAGTGCTGGAATCCATAAATTCTACGAGACATGCAAGCCTGATAAATAACAGACAACAGTTTTCGGTTTCACCTAATGAGGCGTTATACCACACATGAAATATCACTTGCATTGTATTGTATAGTCTTTCGACTGAAACCATGATCCGAGTGCAACACGCATAAAGCACGTGTCAAAGAACCCACTTCAACAAAAGAGTTGTGCAGCAAGATTATGTGAGGGGGGAAAACCCCCAAGCCAGTCTGACAGAGATTCGAAATAATGCACATGCAGACGGGGCAGTTTGTTGTAATGGATGGCGCTGCTCTTGTGGCGACACGCTCTCCTGCACTCCCCCAAGGAAAGCAGCCCGAATGCCATGCAGAGAAATATTGCAGTGCCTGTAAGTGGTGTTCAATGCAATACAAATGGCATGGTATAGTGCTGTGTTGTGTTGTACTGTATTGTATTGAATACTACTTTCAGTTGCGGCAGATTTCTTTACAGGAAAGTTGGACTGCAGTCTACTGAGGGAGTGCATCGTCGCTAAACTAGAACAGGGCATGTTAGTATAAAAAAAATTCTAAGTAAAATAATAATAATAAAAATAATAATAATAAAAACTGATAAATAAATAAATAAGTTAAAAAATAACAATTATTATTATTGTTATTATATTAGTCAAGCCAAATCAAGTCAAAAACACTTTAATCATCCCATGAAGGGCAATTACAATACAATACTGACAGGCACATTGATACGTATAATTATCTCAAAAGACACAAGAAAAATACACACACACAAACACACACACACACACACACACACACGCACGCACGCACGCACACACACGCACACACACATACCCACACGCACCAATGTGGGAATACAATGTTGTAAAAACCATTGATTGGAAAAGACATATAAACTTATTATTTACGCGTGCACGCAGGCGCGCACTCACACACGCACGCGCACGTGCGCACACCCATATACACACACCAATATATGAACACAATTTTATAAAGACTATTGACTAGTAAACACACATACACACACACATGACCATTGACTAGTAAAAACATAAACTTACACACACACACACAAACACACACACACACACACACACAATTTAAAAATCATTAACAGAAAATACAGTTCTTATTTTCATGACCACACACACACACACACACACACACACATACATCACACACACACACACACACACACACACACACACACACACACACACACACACACACACACACACACACACTTGACAATCAGGGAGGTATATCAGAGAATGTAAACTGTTTGGTCAGTGCTGTTTTGAATTTAGAATTCGAATGACTGCTGGAACAAAGGAATTTCTTTTTCTATTTGTTTTACTGTTGGAGCACCGAAAAC
>CM054134.1:47625344-47753219 GCA_028751875.1 Rapana venosa
GCTCATGAATTCGCTCAGCAGACGCTTCATCCACATGACCTCACCTCACACACTTGTGGAGCCTTGGGGTATGGTATGCCAGCTTTGTACAAGTTTGCATAAACCTATGGAACCCTGAGCTGGATTGCAGGATAGATATAGATACAGATATGTAAGGTCTTCTCCATGCAAATACACCCTGCAGGGGGGGGGGGGGGGGGTTAAGGCGTGTGTCCACAGAGACTGGTTACATGCCCTGCAAAATTACATTTGTAAAGTCTGACTGTGTCCCCTTGGGATAAACTTGCTTTTGAAGTGCTGGTGAGGTGTCTGCACGTTTCCTCTTTTCTTAGGGCGTTTTGCCTATGGTTAGACTGCACCAGAAGCAGCTGCTCCTCAACACACTTCCCCATCCCTACTGTATTTTGGCTATGACGCGCTTAGAATGTTTGCTCTACCTAAATTAACTGTAAGCTATTTTGTGCATGTAGGAATGGATGGCAATTTTTTTTATATTAAATGCATGCACACAGGTGTTGTGTTTAGACCCCAT
The DNA here is from genome assembly GCA_028751875.1 of Rapana venosa. Classification (NCBI taxonomy): domain Eukaryota; kingdom Metazoa; phylum Mollusca; class Gastropoda; order Neogastropoda; family Muricidae; genus Rapana; species Rapana venosa. The sequence goes on from CM054134.1 coordinate 47,625,877, forward strand.
CCCCGAAGTTGAAATGCAGCTACCTATATGGTTGGGGGGGGGGGGGGGGGGAGGGAGCCGTGTCACATATGCAACAATCTGACCACTGGTGAACCTTTGAGCTCAAGCCAAGGAACTAAATAGAAAAAAATGTGATACCGTGTGTTTGAAGAAATAAAATAAGCCAGGTGCGTGTGTATTTGAACGTAGGTTGAGAGGCGGGTAGGGGGTATGTGGTCTTATCCCTTCCTGTTCCTCCTCCCTTTCTTTAAGCCCTTCTACTTTTCAAAGAAGGGTACCAGATCAGATAAGGGTTTTATAGGTGCACATGGTTAGATTGCTTGTCGTATATGGTTTTCTTTGTGAATAAGATGTAATCATACTACATTGTGAGTTTATATATATATATATATATATATATATATATATATATATATATATATATATATATATATATATATATATATATATAACTGTCTATGTACATGAACACTTGTAAATAAAGCTTTTTGTACATACTGTACATACACTATCTGACCATTTGGCTGTTCTTTGGTTTTAAAAAAAAAATTGTTTTTGTAATTTTTGTAACTTTTACTGTGCAATTTCTTTTGTATATATAGTATATTTTATATCAGAAATAAATCATACTTATGTTGAATTGTGTTCTTTAGATGTGATGTATACTTGGTTATTTGTGAAATGAATATTGCACCATTAAGTTGTTTTTAAAATAAAATAAACAGTTAACTGTGTTCATTTTCAATGACCAAACCAGAAACATTGATAAACACGTGACTAGAGATTGCTTTCACTTTTCTTATGTGACAAAATGATCTAGTTATTTATTGTTTGGTCCGAACAATGTGTGTGTTTTGTGATGTTAGTGTGTACAGTTTTGTGATGTTAGCGTGTACAGTTGTGTGATGTTAGCGTGTACAGTTTTGTGATGTTAGCGTGTACAGTTTTGTGATGTTAGTGAGCACAGTTGTGTGATGTTAGCGTGTACAGTTTTGTGATATTAGCAAGTTTTGTGATGTTGGCGAGTACAGTTTTGTGATGTTAGCGTGTACAGTTTTGTGATGTTAGCGTGTTTTGTGATGTTAGCGAGTACAGGTTTGTGATGTTAGCGTGTTTTGTGATGTCAGCGAGTACAGTTTTGTGATGTTAGCGTGTATAGTGTGTTTTACATGTTTGACCACAAAGACATGCTTCTTTAAGCTGTTGTCAAAGAAGTATACAGCTTGATACTGTACAAAAGCCTGAACCACTTACTGTCTTCATATTGTCAGAATAGCAAGCAGTGTGTATGAAAATCACCCACCCACCCAACCTTCCCCAGATGACTATTTTGTGGTTTTGTACTTACATTCATACACTTGCATAACCGCTGTGCAGAAAACGATAATAAGCCTTTTCGAAAAGTTCGCTATTTATGAGAGAGTGAGATTTACAGATCATGAATTTTGTGGCTTTTTATATTAAGTCTGATGTCTGTTTTATGTTAGGTTCTGTTTCGATTGTTGTGCTGCCAAAGTTAAGATGAACTGAAGAGTATATAGATTATTTTTGTGAAGACCTTGTTCCCGTTTAAGAAGGCTATATTTGTAGTTATTACTTTCCAAGTGAAAAGGTCTGCTTCTAATAAACATTTTCCCACAATATATATGTGTGTTGTTGTTGTTGTCGTCTTCAATTTAACGTCTCAGTGATGTGTGTGTGTGTGTGTGTGTGTGTATGTGTGTGTATGTGTGTGTGTGTGTGTGTGTGTGTGTGTGTGTGTGTGTGTGTGTGCGCACACTGAAGCAGTTTAGCTGACCATGCTAACATTAAGCCGACACATTCTGTTTATCTGCCACCTTCAAAACAACAATACTGTCTTACATGTTTCACTCTATCTCTGATCTCATCTCAAACCAATGGCAGGCACAATTTTTTTCATGACAATTGCCTACAAACCTAAGGGGGTTTCGTGTGAAAATGGTGGATTAAAAAAAAAAAGCTATAAACAAAAAATTTTATTTTCTTTCCAGCATCATTTTTCTTCTTGCAGATCTACTTCTTTCCTTCAAAGATTTAGATGCTTGTGATTTCACAATCATGTTTAGTCGTTTCAATAGATCTCTGTAGGATTTTAATGTAGACGTCTGACAATGAGGATATTTCTTTGTATATGTGTGTATGCAAGTCCATGCACATATGGAAACATTTAAGTTTGGGTGTGGGTGTGTGAGTGGGTGTGTCAGGGGAGGGAGGGCATGGGTGAGTGTGTATGTTTGTGTGTGTGTGCAAGTGTGTGTGTGTTTGAGTGTGTGTTTGAGTGTGTGTGTGTGTGCGTGCATGTGTGATACTGTCAAATGGCCTGTTCTAAGAGCTGTAACAGCTAAAGAATGACCTTCCTGCTACATCCACGATTGATACAGCATGCCATCACTCGAAGCTATGAATAGTCTCACTCCTTCACAGTCACAACTCTCCCACAACCAACATCCACAAAATGAATTGATCAGTTTAATCATTTCTCTGACAGCCAAATGAAGGAGCAACTTCACGAATGCACATCTTCACATACACATCACACACAGTCCAGACTTCACCATAAAAATTAAAAAAATACATGATGAGTATGACGGCCAAGCAGCCAAAAAACTGGACTTCAAATGCTTAATGTTCGTGGCAGCTGAGTGGAATATTCTGCTGGATTTTTGTTTTCAATTCCCGCATGGCAACTTTTTTTGCTGAAATGATGGTACCGTAATCTCCTTGCATGTGTATTCATGTATATCAAATGCACAGTAATGTTTAAAATCCTGTAACTGATTTATACATGTTGCAGATCAAATTCACACTTGCTTTGAAGATATTGCAGCTAGTATCAGCATTTAAATGGATACAAAAACACAAACATTCCCAAAACTACAAACTCAAAATGAGCAATGGGGGACACAAACTGTAGTACATGAAAAATGCTAGTCATTTTCAGAAAAAAAGAAAAATCGAACACTGCAGCTCATGACTTAGGTTTTTCTAAGGTGCCACAGAAAATGGACTACTTTACATGTAACATACACTCCAGCACCACATCAGCCACTTGGCAGATGCCTGATCAGTTGCATAAGCCATTGCAGTGGTGAAGTCTTGGGTGCACACTAGATATTGTGAATACATACCACCACCCATAACTGGTTTTCTCTTCCATGTGTGTGCACATGATCTTCAGCATGCAGTCACACACAAACTCTGTTTGTGGTCGGGCCTCATCCTATAGAAAATGACTTGGAAAATATTCCCCACACCAAAGAATACAGTCACAATTTAGGCTCAAAGGAGCACCCTTCAGATACCAACTCCGACACTGTTCACTGGGCTGTCTACTGCGTATGAACACAGAAAGACGGAGAACAGCCTGCTACCCAATGATCAACAACCGTACACATTAAAGCCCTACTTAACTCCTCTGTGCTTTTGATTTCTCTCTGCAAGAAAATAAAGGGTGGGCAATGTCCTCATAATTTCATGTAGCTTAATACTAAATCAAGGTCATGTTGGGGGTTCATTGAATTGAAATTTACTAGTACCTTCAGTATCAGATATAATAGACCTTCAATATCAGATAAAATGGACCTTAAGTATTAGATATAAGGGACCTTCAGTATCTAAGATAATGGACCTTCAGTATCTGATATAATGGACCTTCAGTGTCAGATATAATGGACCTTCAGTATCAGACTTCTTAATTATTTGCTAATATATGAGTTACTTCAATGCACTCTACTAGGAATTGCATCCTGATGCAAGTTTGGAAGATTTGTATCTGATATCAAAGATCCATTGTACCCGATACCAAAGGTCCATTATATCTTATACTGAAGTCTCCACATAGTTGTATGTACTACTATACTATATGGCTGGCCAGGCTGGTTACCATGTGCAGCAAATACAAACAAAAGACACTACTTCGATACAAACAAAAGACACTACTTCAAACAAAAGACACTACTTCGATACAAACAAAAGACACTACTTCGATACAAACAAAAGACACTACCTCCAATACAAACAAAAGACACTCCTTCAATACAAACAAAAGATACTACTTCAAACAAAAGACACTACTTCGATACAAAAGACACTACTTCAAACAAAAGACACTACTTCGATACAAACAAAAGACACTACTTCAATACAAACAAAAGACACTACTTCAAACAAAAGACACTACTTCAAACAAAAGACACTACTTCAATACAAACAAAAGACACTACTTCAATACAAACAAAAGATACTACTTCAAACAAAAGGCACTACTTCGATACAAACAAAAGACACTACCTTCAATACAAACAAAGGACACTACTTCAAACAAAAGACATACTTCAATACAAACAAAAGACACTACTTCAAACAAAAGACACTACTTCAATACAAACAAAAGACACTACCTTCAATACAAACAAAAGACACTACCTTCAATACAAACAAAAGACACGACTTCAATACAAACAAAAACCACAACTTCAATACAAACAAAAGACACTACCTTCAATACAAACAAAAGACACGACTTCAATGCAAACAAATGACACTACCTTCAATACAAACAAAAGACACTACCTTCAATACAAACAAAAAACACTACTTCAATACAAACAAAAGATACTACTTCAATACAAACAAAAGACACAACTTCAATACAAACAAAAGACACTACCCTCAATACAAACAAAGGACACTACCTTCAATACAAACAAAAGATACTACTTCAATACAAAGATATAGGCCAACAACTGTTGACATCTGAAGCCCAATTTTTCAGTTCATCTGCAAGCCAAGGAAAACTCTTTTTAGAGGGGAGGAAGGTGTGTGTGTTGATAGGGAGGGGGGGGGGAAGGAGGGGTTGTTTACACTGTGATTCACTTTGCATGCCTTACATTCTTTCTGACTTTAAAAAAAATAAAAAAAGCACAACAACAACAACAAAACCAGAAACACAGATGGAGCAGGCACTTATAATGAATATGAGACTACACATCAGAAAACAAACAATCCTAAGAAAAAAAGTCTTTTTGTGTGTGGGGGGGGGGGGGTGGGGGGATTTTTTCAGAAAAAAATTTAACTTGCTGATATCTGCAATCAGTGATATTAAAGTTTGTTCCTGCATTTTGGAAGATGTGATTGACCGACCCAACTTTTGATTCTTTGATTGATAGTGACTGAACATCCTTCCCTCCCTTCAGACATTCAAATGACACGAGCGTACGTTACGCTTACATCATGGATCTGGTTAAAACGCCACAATGCCTCGCAAGAGCAAATAAATCCACACAACAATGCTAAAACACTCATTCATCGGAACACTCTAACACTGCCAGCTGCATGCATAACAGTGACTGGAGCAAGCTGTTTCAGATGCCAAGTTGCCAAAGGCGTGGTGGAGTCACGAAGGAATGTTTTTTTGGAGATTGTCCAGCGGCAGCACTGAAGCGAATGAAAGCTAGAAGCCACACCAACGTGGAGGGAAAAGAAACTAAAGCACCTAAGCATGTTGCAACATTGACCGGTCCCCATCACAGTCAAAGATCAAGAATTGCTGCAACCCTACCCCTCCCCAGTCAACTTTTGTGTGCTTCAAGGCAACCCATTCCTACAGCAAAAAAAAAACAAAAAAGGCCACCCCACTGATTTTAACACACCATCAAACAGACCATGTATCTGATCTTATTTGCTCCTCTGACTTGAAAATAAAACCAAAGCTCAAGAATAAAAAAAAGCTTTCTTCTCCACAAAGCACGCTTTTAAAAAAAAAAATGGATGTAGCACACATTTAACCAACTGCCTGTCAAGATAGCAGCTTTCTGAAATCATACAAGTTCACTTTTTTCTTCTTCTTTTCCTTCTTCTTCTTCTTCCTAAAGGAAACACACTTTGCACAAAATGTCAGGACCTGTCTAGCCAAAAAAGAAACCCAACCAAAAAAAAAAAATATCAAACTGATCTATTTGTTTTACATTGATGATTCTCATATCACATCAGTGTCACACGGTAAAGACTCCGTGGCAGGTAAATGAGCTGAGCGAGGATGGTGAAGCCTTCAGAAGAATTGCCACTTGCCCAGGATAGCATCCTTGATGGCTTCCACATACTGTGCTGGTACCCAGTAGATCCAGTATCGGGAGGCTTCTGTTGGTCCTAGCTGCAGACCCTGCACAAACACAAGCAGTTGTCCCAAAGGGAACCCAAACCTCTATCATGTTAACAATCTCAACAACAACAACAAAACAAATCCTCACTTTTGATACCTTTTCCAGTTACCAGCTACCAATTTTTAAGCCATATCAACCCTCTCCCAAAACACAGGCCAAAAACAACCTAAAAATAAAGACTTGTCTCAAATTTTTCATCAGTTTACATTTTAGTAATAAAACTGTTTGTGGTCTTGACAAACGACTGCTTCTGCATTTTTATAGACGTAGCACATGCATGAAATTCCATGGTTTCCATTGAGACAAATTCTGTAGAAATATGTGTTTAAATTGTACTTTAAATCAGAGCAGAGTTCTCTGCATGAATTCCAGGCAGCTCTTTCTTCCCCAGGAGAGCATGTCAACACAAGAGCAGCGCCACCCTTTATATTATTTTCCTGTCTGCATGTGTACTTGTTTCCCTATCTGAGAGGCTTTTTCTACAGAATTTTGCCAAAGTCAACTCTCTTGTTGCCATAGGATCTTTTACATGTGCTAAATGCTTCTTGCACATGGGACCTTAATTTATTGTCCCATCCAAAGGACTAGCACTACTCACAGTCTAGCGGATAAAGTTTCAGGCACAAATGGGGTTCAAACCTGGACTTTTCACTTTTTAAGCAGGTGCATTGCCTCTTGACCACCGATCCACCCTATCTAGCCTTACACCTCTGGTCATACATGGTTAAACATGCAAAACTGACTGAAACTAGTGACAAGCTTATTTCTTCACACTGACAATGTCAGCTAACAAAAAGTGAAAACCTTCCTTACAGCTAACCTGCCCATCAAAATAATGTGCTAGTGGGGAAAAAAAAGCAGTATATTTGTTGCCACCACACTTTGCCAAAGAGGACTTTTATTTTAGATTTATGATCTATCTTTCAATTCATATCTCTGGAGACAAAATAATCAACAAAACAAGCAAATATATATTATATTATATGATATAACGCAACAACAACCTGAGGCTGGATCAAAATCACTCCTTGGATTACTGGTTTTGGTACTGTCATTAAATGGATCACAGTGTGAGAGTAACAGAAAAATTTATTTGTCTCTGTTCTTCTTCTTCATTAAAAAAATTTTTTTTATTGAAATGATATGCCTTATATAGCCTTGTCTGCTTTGTTCATATGGTACAGCTCAACACACTGTACGTGCACAAAAATATAACACTAATGAATAACAAACCAAATACAAACATTTGAGAAAAAAGCTTTCAATAATTCAAAATACACAACTAATGCATGCATGTATGCATTCACGCACACGCGCACACACACACACAAACACACACACACGCACACACATGTGTGCACGCACGACTAATGGCAGTAATGCATACACACACACGACTAATGAATACACACACATACACACACAACTAATGCTTGCACACACACACACACACACACACATACTTGCTCTCTCTCACTCTCTCTCTCTCTCTCTCTCTCTGTGACTCATTTTCTCTGCACACACTCCAACTTACACATGCTCATTTGTACACATTCTTCCCTCCCTCTTTTCCTTTTCTCCTCATAATTCTTTTCCCTATCGTCTAATATCACTTTAAGTGCAAGGAGGTTAAAGTAAAAACAACAACACATACACGCACACATACACACACACACACTTCTCGCTTGGGGTTACAAATATCACGCCAAAGGCCAGTCATAAGTCTTATTAATTGACTGAAGTTAAATGTTTTCCATACAAAATTTTCTAGAAGTCTGCATTGTATGTGTGGTGGGGCAATCTCAAACTTTCATATTCTTTTCGAATGTCAGATGTTAAAAAAGCACCTTCCCACCATTGGTGAGAGATCTTTGCATTAGGTTTTGAATAACTGTACATTGCTCTGTGAAATTGCTTTGCTGTTGAAAGATAGTTGTGTTAGTAATTTGCTATAGCCCAAGTAAATATGTCATTTATTGATTTGAAGCAGAGGCATTCTACCCATCACGGTATAGTTTTTGAAATTGTTACCTTTTTTCCCAGTGTTCTTTTGGTGTGGAATACATGACATGTATTTTTTTTATCTGTTGTAGTTTAATTAGTTATACAGTTATTCACAAGGTAAATTCATTTCTTTCATTGTATTATGGTTACAGTAGTTAGACAGTTCCTTAACCTTTTTTCTGAATTGTTTGCCTTTTTGTGTCTAATATCACTAAATGTAAACAGACGTTAAATTGAAGAACAACACATATACACACACACAGTACACACACACACACACTCACACACTCACACACACACACACACAAACACACTGGATGTAAAAAAACACTTGAATGGTTATTCCATTATCCTTGAAATAAACGAATAAGAATAAAAGAATAACACCACACACACATTCAAAAACAAAAACAAAACCACACAAACACACACACACACAAAAACACACACACACACACAGGACAGCACAAAACTTACCATTAGATGATATTCTTCATGACCATCGATGGGCTCACTGACCACTAACTTTATGGAATTCATCGGGATCTTATCTGTTCTTTCTGTAATCAACACATTTTCAGTTTGCAGGTCACCTTTACCTTGCTGCTGCTGCTGTTGTTGTTGTTATTGTGGTTTTTATTACAGTAGCAGTAGTAGTAGTAGTAGTAGTAGTAGTAGTAGTAGTAGTGGTAGTGGTAGTAGTAGTAGTAGTAGTAGTAGCAGCAGCAGCAGAAGCAGCAGCAGAAACAGCAGCAGCAAGAGCAGCAGCAGGAGTAGTAGTAAAAGTAGTAGCAGCAGCAGTAGTTGTAGTTGTAGTCACAGTTGTAGTAGCAGTAGTAGTAGTTGTAGTAGTAGTAGTAGTAGGAGGAGGAGGAGCAGCAGCAGCAGCAACAGTGGTAGTAGTAGCAGCAGCAGCAACAGCACTAGGAGGAGGAGGAGGAGGAGGAAGAGAAGCAGCAGCAGCAGCAGCAGCAGCAGCAGCACTAGTATTAGTAGTAGTAGCAGCAGCAGCAGCAGCACTAGTATTAGTAGCAGCAGCAGCAGCAGCAGCACTAGTATTAGTAGCAGCAGCAGCAGCAGCAGCAGTAGCAGCACTAGTATTAGTAGCAGCAGCAGCAGCAGCAGCACTAGTAAGAGGAGGAGGAGCAGTTAGTAGTAGTAGTAGTAGTAGTAGCAGTACAAGAAGAAAAAGAAGCTGCAGCTGCAATATTAATGATAATAATAATGATAACAATAATAATAATAACAGGGGTGATTCAACCAAAGGGAAAAAATACCCCTCTAATACATGAACTTTTCACCATAGCCAGCACCTAAATTCTAGTCTTTGCCAAATATTCATAATTATAGCAAACAAAAGATGTCTTAGGCAATAAGTAAACACCCAAAGTACCCACTACATGAATAGCAGAAGGAAAGCAACCAACCTTTCTAGAGTCAAAATGAAGAATATTACAGTGGATGTCCTTTAACCCTCTTGCATTCGGATTCTCTGAACACCAATTGCCCCTAGATTTTGCATTCTTTCATTACTTGGGGCCTAAAATCGGTAAGTGTAAACCGTAATTCATTTCAACGGTGCTTGAATGTTTACAAGAACGAAACTCAGCAGGTGGCTTTATAAGACAATGTACTATAACTTGTACTATGTTTTTTTGTGTCTGGGAGGGGACAGAAAACTACTGTGTGTAAATCCTGGCTAATCCCAGGTTGAGATTAAGGTGGGGGGGGGGGAATAATTTAATCCCGGCTAATCCTGGGTCAGGACTAAGAGGGTTAAGGGAGAGGTGTGACCCCATTCCCTCCCCTCCTAAAAAGTGGGGGTCACGGGCCCGGCCCCCTGAAGTCAAAGCTTGATTTTTTTTTAAAAAGATCTAGGTAAACACGTTGAGATCCATCAACAGCGCAGGACTGCTTCTGGCTGGTGGCCTCAAGGGAGGCCTAATAATGAGAGCTCTCTGTGGATTCTTGGTTAGAACTGTACATGTCACAGACAAACCTGTGTTACACTGTGGCTGTGAGATAAGAGACAGAGATCAAAAGCATAAACAAAAAAGTCACCACCTTCACCTATCCCATAGTCCTGTAGACCGTGGGGGCATCACTGACAATTTTGCAACCAGCTTCCTCCACTAGTACTCGCACAGAATCATCTAACCAAAAAAAAAAAAAAAAGAAAAGAAACTGGGAGAAAGAAAATCATACATGAAACAGGAAAGGTTCGGTCTTTTTCTACGAGATGGGACTTACCTTTTGTTCCTATCCAGACTTGATCTGCCTCCAGTTTGAAAGTGAGGCGCACCTTGTTGCCCGACTTGTTGTACATGCCTGACAGAGGTGTGGGGGGTAGAGGTTCTCTGTGGTTTTTGATTCCAGGTAAGATGTCATCCGGCTTTCCATATTTGTCCAGCACTTTTTTGTGAACCTGCCACACACGCAAACCACTGGCAGACATGATTTTCTAGTTAATATATTATACACATCCACACACACTCAATCACAATACATACATACACACACACAGATGCACATGCACACACACACACACTCACACAAACACACGTGCACGCATGCGCACACACACACACACACACACAGGGGGACAGGATAGCCTAGTGGTTAGAACATTGCGCTCGCAATCCGACGACCCGGGTTCAATTCCCGTTCAAGGGGATATTTTCCCCTAGAGTTAACATCAGTGCAGACTCCACTCTCCCCCAAAAGTCCTTCGCATGAAAATATAAACCAAGGTCCCGTGTGCAAACGCACACAGAACATCTTGCGCACACGTTAAATCCTAATCTGCTTTTTGTAAGAGTAGGCCATTGTGTGCCGGTGGGAACAGATGACAGAATTTACAAAACTGCATACACACAGGGACTGTATATATATTAAGTACACTACACCACAATTAAGGTTGAGAACCTGTCAAAACTGTTAAATTATAAAGCTGACTCAAAACATCCCATACAAAAAAGTAACACCAGTCCAGTAGAACATCCTCCTTGACTTTCTTCACTGGCCCTATATGGCTGAAAAGAGTCTGTGATGACATCAATATCTGCTGCAGTGACTGAATAAAACTGCTGAAAGGTATTTTCCTGAAAGGATTACTATCAAAGGGACATAACAGCTCCGTTACAACAGGTTTCGATTGGGTCCCTTCATTTCTTCTGCTCTGGAAAAGCCATACACAAAGTTTGTAAAACAAAACAAAAAGTTTTTGTAATTATGTGAAAGTCACCTTTCCAAGACAAGAAAACACAAACAAACAACACACACACACACACACACACACACACACACACACACACACACACACACACACACACACACTGCCTGTCAGTCTAATATCACAATTTGTGAAGAGACTTAAAATAAAATTGAACACACACACACACACAGACCCTTCAAAATCAGAACAGTTTTACACACACAAACACAGACACCACACACACAGACACACACACAAACACACACACACACACACACCACACACACACACAAACTACACAGAACATTACCACCCTTCAAAAAATACTTTAAATCCATGGGAAGTTTTTAAAATAAAAAAAAAGAAAGGAAGGAAAGAGAAGGTTACCTTCTGTTGTGAAAGAGGCTCTTTAGATGCTGCAGCGGCTTTGGCTTCTTCCTTCAGCTCCTTCTCTGACGGAGCAGTGACGGACAGGACGTCATTCAGGGTGGACCCCACCACCATGATCTTGGCTCCTTTGGTGACCTTCAGCTCGCGTAGCGTCTGATTGTCCTTGGCAAGACCTGAAAGCCCAGATTCATACTGACAATACTGACCTTAGGATGCTGTTGGCTTTTTTTTTTTATATCAATCTTGTCTGTATTTCATAAAGATCCTGACACAACAACAAAAACACCACACACACACATACATACGCGTGCACACATATATACACACAAACACGCACACACATACTTAATACATACACGCACACACAACACACACCATGGATGGCAAAAGAAATGAAATACAAAAGCAAAAACAACATAAAAACAAAAAAAAGATTTAATGATTTTTTTATCAGTTTGATTTTTTAACCAATCAATACCCAAAAAAAGTTATATGTATACCAGAACAAAACAATCCAAAAAGTGTTGTATTTTAAAGCTCATTCTATCCACTTCCTTGAAAATGCTCAGATCAAAACACACAAACACTGAAAGATCAAAGTTACTTTGAGCTTTCTTGTTTTCTCTATACATGGAGCTAAGAACTAAAGAAGAAAATGGACTGCTTGTATTAAAAGACTAAGCAAGCAATGGTGCAGGGGTAGTGGGTAGTTTCACAATGACCAAAGGTTTTAATCGCAATAAAGTGAGATAGATATACTTGGAAAACTAAAGAGACCCACACCTGTCTGAATTCTTCCAAGCCAGTACACAAAATGGAAAGTCAAAAAACCACAGAAAAAGAAAACCTAAAAATGAACTTCCATGTAACAATTTTGTGCCAGTTATGAAATATATCTCTACCAATATTAACACACTGCCTTACCTCTGAACATGATTTTCTGCATCTGTGGAGGAACACCTGTCAAATATACACAAACACACATTCAAGTGTGTGCACACGCAGCACACACACACACACACACACACACACACACGCACACGCACACACACACACACACAGATGATTTTAACAAAAACTGAGAATAACCAAAACTGCAATAGTTGTACCAACATTCTCAAACAAATATACATAACAGTTCTTGCTTTTAACCACTTGCATCATTACAAGAGTGTAATCAACATGTAAATTTCCAAGCTTTTCATTCCATATCTCAACCGAAAAAAAGTCTGCTGTACCATGTAACTGAAATACCTTTTATAACAGGAAATCAAATGAACTTGCAGAACATACCATGACTGTTGCTAAGCATTCTCTAATGTAAGCAGCCTGGAGGCAATCCTGAACATGCACTAAATGTCAATTTGAAATCAATGCTTCAGAGTGAAAATTGTACACCACTTTAAGTCACAGCTGATTTCTCTGCTTGACATTCGGGCTGCTCTCCCTGGGGAGAACACATGGTTAGAAGAGCAGCACCACCCTTTTTTTTTTTTTTCTTTTCCTGTCTGCGACTGTATTTGTTTCCCTATCAGAGTGGCTTTTTTCTACAGAATTTCACCGGGGATAATTCCCTTGTTGCCATGGGTTCTTTTACGTGAGCTAAATAATTACATGTAACACACGGGACCTCGGTTTATCACGTCATCTGAAAGACTAGCACCCAAACCTTCACTCATGTCTAATGGATGGGGGACATGTTTCTGGCCCAAATGGAGATCGAACTTCAACGCACTTCGAGCCTGGACTTTTCACAATCTAGGCAGATGCATTTCCTCTAGACCACCAGCCGCCATGGCGCAGTGGTTAGCGCCTTGGGTTACGGACTGGAAGGTCGCGGGTTCGATTCCCATAAGAGTCATAGGGATTTTTCGGACTCCGGCCGGCTCCTACCCAGAGTGAGTGTGCTGTGGGCTCATTGGGAAGACTGGGACCACACAGTCGAGCTTCATCCACTTTACGGATGCGAATTTGAGAGTGTTGCTCAAATTACCTGACCAACACTGCAGGTGTCTGTATCTCTCGGGCCTGGTTGACGCCAGGATATATTATGATAGTAAGCGTAGAGTACAGCCCTGTCAAGTAGTCTCAAAGCATATGCACTTTCACAGCAGCATAATTACGTCATCCTCATTGTCATTGATCATCATGCAATTAAAAAATTGCCTCTGATTCGGTGGTCCCAGTTGCTCTGGTCTCATGGTGACCTCAGATTCGGTTTGCCCTTAAACTTCTGTGCCTGTGGTGAGTTTGTGTCAAAGCCTTTGGGGTTGGAGGTTCGCGGGGGACGGTCGTTGGAGGGACGTTGTGGTGGTTGCCACCTCGGGTGGGCAACTCACTCTGTCTGGCTCCGCGACTGAACTAATACTGTCGTTAGTAGGGGGCTTAGTAGGCGGTGTCCTGCGTATGTTAGCTCAGAACAGGCACCACTGAACACCACCAAAGTGACCCAGCAGCAGTGCAGGGCCCCTCTCGCTGGTGGCCCCACGGCGGCCTGATAGTGATTGGCTCCCTGTGGACCTCCGACTCTGAGGATGAGACGTAAAAAATCTGGGTATGGCTGTGGCGGGGAGATTGGAGTGAGCGGCGTGGGAACAGCCGGGAGGGGGACATGACAGAAGATGGGGCAGCCAAAAAAAAAAAAAAAAAAAAAAAAAAAATTTCCTCTAGACCACTGATCTACCAGAGAAAAATGGATTAACCTCTGACAGACTGCCAAGAACCACTGTGACTGGAGCTGCCACAGACAAATCCCCAAAAAGTTTTTTTTAAATAGCTACTTGTGAACAATCCCTTCTCACCAGACTGCAAGATGTCCCATACACCAGACATGGTGAGTTTAATTAAAACTACAGCTCAACTTGACCTACCTCAGTTGACCTCAGTGAGCACAATGAGCAGTGCTCAGTCGGACCTTTGATTGACGGTTCCCATCTTGGTTGTGTCAAAAGACACCAAAGTCTTGGTCATCCACACCTCAGTATAATTATCAAGATAATTTCACGCTTGGTATCGTACTATTTGTAAATGGTGAATGTGTATGTCAAATTCTTCTCCTCCTGGAATTGTTACCAATCTAATAGATATAGAAGCTGCTGGAAATGTCCCACTATGCAGGCATTTTTTTTTTATATACCTAAAACCATTCAGCCTTTAACAATGCTCTGGAATTTTGAACATGTATAATTCCCTTCCATGAAAATAGACCAGACTCAAACCTGCCTATAATATAATTTACTATGCACCTGTGGCTGTGGAGATCAGGCAGAATCTGCACCATCCATTCATCATTCAGCTTATACCCAAACTCACCTTTCAGATATTGGTTTCAAAATTTTGTTTCCTTTGCTACTGGGGCAGCACCACTCACTAGTTTCTTCATCTGGCAATTAACTAATGGGGAAAAACCACCACCATTTACATTCACCTCAAATTTCCTTTACCTCTCAGTGCCTACATGAGCAATGTTTTCTTTTCACTTAAACTGCAAGTTTCCCACATTATTTAATAATCATCATGGAGTGTTTTTTTAAACCTGCACACTACTCCAGTTTGCTAAAATAAAATCACAAAATGTCAGACCACTAAATTTATAAACTATCCATTCTTGCTTGACTGCTAAGCTCAGTAGGCTTACTGTTTTTATACAGGCTAAAATAAAAATAATAAACTGAAGCAGATTTCTGACTCCTCATATCTGTTGTTCATGTTGTTGTTCAAAACAACATTCTCATGAATATACTGATGCTGAAGCTGATCTTAACCCAGTTAATGGCACCTCATTTTATTGAACACATAACGGCAAAGAATTCAATAAGCTTCCACAATGCTCTTAGAATGAATTCAAACACTGGCCCACTGAAATGAAACCAAACATAAATATGGGTACATAGTCATACAAATGTCACACACAGAAATAATTTTCTAAAATATAAGATAACATTAATCTGGGGAAAAGATGTGAAGCTCATCCAAATATCTGAATTTATTTTCATGAAATAAAAGAAATGGATGACAAATACTAGATGCTGTTAAAAAATCATACAAACCTGTTAAAATCTGAGTCTTAGCTTTCAGCTGCTCAATTGTAGAATCTAGTTGCATGGAAACATCAAACTTCTGTTTGTTGAATATCACTTTGAAGTCTATCGTCTCTGATGAACTAGTATCTGCAATCAAAATAATGCTGATTAGAACACTACCCAATGCCTGTGTGAAAAAACATCATTCTGAAATGTAGTGTCTTTGTTAAACTAGTACAGTTCTGGAATCAAAATAATGCTGATTAGAACATTACCCTGTTCCATGGAACCACCCAATACCTGTGTATAAAAACATCATTCTCAAGTGTGGTGTCTTTGTTGAACTAGTACAGTTCTGGAATTAAAATAATGCTGGTTAGAACATTACCCAATGCCTGTGTGATAAAACACCATTCTGAAGTGTAGTGTCTTTGTGGAACTACTACAGTTCTGGAATACACAAAAAAAATACTGATGGTTAGAACATGATTCTACTACCTGGAACCACCCAATACCTGTGTATTAAACAAAAACATCATTCTGAAGAGTAGTCTCTTATTGAACTAGTACAGGTCTGGAATAAAATATATTGCTCAACACAATAGGTCAGGTTTCACCTTTTTTTTCTCGGCTAATGACCTGGTCTGCATCTAGAACAACTCCACATCCTCTGACCCACAAACTCCAACAACCAATAAGCAAATAAAAACACCTATAGGTACCAACCAATAAACAAACAGAACACAACTATAGGTAGCTTTATTGTCTTGTCCAGCAATGTATCATGCTCCTCCACTTCCACAATCTCAAACAATTTTATAAAAACTTATAAACAGGAACACTGGGTCTGCAATAGGATAAAAACTTCATTCCAACTTGGTGATCACTTTACTCTCTCTCTCTCTCTCTCGTTTCCTTATTAGCAGGGGGGGGGGGGGGGGGGGGAGGTTCTGGCCTTTTCCTGTGTTTGTGACTTTGCGGGAGACTCTGCTTGCCGGCTACATTCTGGTTAGTTCTTCATCAAATGCTCAGACAACAAATACTGTTGTCTGTCATATGAGCGAAACTGCATTGCACTGCTCTTTAATACCTGACAAGTCAGGCCCAGCACATCTGACTTCGGCATAGGAGAGAATTGTTATCTTTTAAATATTTATTGAAAAAAAGGCAGGAGAATGAACCAAGATGACAGAAAATAGACAAGAAGGAGGTGACAAAAAGAAAAGGAACAAGGCAGAAGCAAAGAGAGGGATAGAAAAGAAGGAATTCCAGACACAGAATGTCCACAAAGTGGGGATGCTATTTATATTGATGCTATTTATATTGAAAGGCCCCTGGCATCCCCACGGGGAGATGCTGGTTAGTTAAGGGTGAGGATTTTTACGATGTCCCAGCTCAATTTCAAGTGCAGACCTGCCAGTGCCTTCATCCCCTTCATACTCATGCAGAAGATCAAGCATGCATGTTAAAGATCCTATGTTCGGGATTTTAACAAACATATTTTTGCTATATCACAGTTGTGACATGGAACCTGACAACAGTATGTTGCTGCCTAGTGGTTTACAGAAACACAAACATACCCAGTATGCAACCTGTACAATGAAATGAGCTGCTCTGAAGTTGGTATGTCAGTATAAATAGCAGCCACACCTCCTGGAATCCTGTGCTAGTAATTCCCTTTTATTCTATCCCTCTCTTTCTTTCTACTGTGTTCCTTTTCTTCCTCTCGCCTCTTTCTTGTCTATGTTCTGCTTTCTTGGTCCATTCTCCTGCCTTTTTTCCCCAAGACTTAAAAGATAACAAGTCTCCCCCTCACCAAAGTCAAATGCAATGGGCCTGACTTATAAGGCACTAAATGGCAGAGCAATGTATTTTTGATAATATGACAGACAGTAAGAGTTGCTGTCTGAGCATTCGACGAAGAAGAAGGAAAGAATTGTCAATACACTAATCTGGCCTGCATTGCTGTATGAGTCAGAAGCTTGGACATTATGAAAACTGGAAAGAGACAAAATAAATGCTGCCAATATGTGGTTCTACAAGCAACTTCTAAGAGTCAAATAGTCTCAAAAAGAACAAATAAAAGCATTCTTGATGAACTCTCGGTGCAAAGACAAATGCTGGATGAAATTATAAGCACAAATTGAGA
Source organism: Rapana venosa (assembly GCA_028751875.1). Classification (NCBI taxonomy): domain Eukaryota; kingdom Metazoa; phylum Mollusca; class Gastropoda; order Neogastropoda; family Muricidae; genus Rapana; species Rapana venosa. The sequence goes on from CM054134.1 coordinate 47,643,838, forward strand.
TATGTTGGTCATGAAAACAGAAACACACAGACAGATCTGATGATGACAGTTCTCCGGGGTAAAATTGAGGGCAGAAGGAAAAGAGGCAGACCACCAACATCCTACATTGCCAACATCACTGAGATCAGTGGTCTGGGAGGAGGGCTTCAGAACATCATAGAACCCAGCAGAGACACAGAGAAAGATGGCGAACCCTGGTGGCATCACATGGAGCTTCCACCAACGACAGCTGTGATGGAGATAGTTGAGCTGACTTCTTCACCACAAAAAACATTGTTTCACCCAGAAAACCAAGTATATCATAGCTGACTCTGCCAATGGAATTTAAAGAAAATATTCTGTAGAAGGCTATGTACCTTCTCTTAATGTTTTTGCCTATTAAAGGGGCTATTTCAAAGTTGTTGCTGCTTTTTTCAGCAGTTTCAGGTGTTTTTTTAAAAAAAGAAGAAGAAGAAAGAAAGAATCCCCTCACCATGAATTCAAATGCTAAATTTTTTCTTATAGATTGCATGACTGTAGTAATATTTGCCATAACGTTTGATGAGCAGAACAGAACAAAGATACTGCATGTCAGCTGTATACCATGAGCTGCAAAGATACTGTATGCCATGGGCTGCAAAGATACTGTATGCCATGAGCTGCAAAGATACTGTATGCCATGAGCTGCAAAGATACTGTATATCAGGGGCTGCAAAGATATGTATATCAGGGGCTGCAAAGACACTGTGTGCCAGGGGCTGCAATAATATTTTATCTCAAGGGCTGCAAAGATACTATATGCCATGGGCTGCAACAATACTGTATGCCATGGGCTGCAAAGATCGTGTATATCAGGGGCTGCAAAGATACTGTATCTCAGGGGCTGCAAAGATACTGTATCTCAGGGGCTGCAAAGATACTGTATCTCAGGGGCTGCAAAGATACTGTATGTCAGGGGCTGCAAAGATACTGTATGTCAGGGGCTGCAAAGATACTGTATGTCAGGGGCTGCAAAGATACTGTATGTCAGGGGCTGCAAAGATACTGTATGTCAGGGGCTGCAAAGATAAAGTATGCCGGGGCTGCAAAGACACTGTGTGCCAGGGGCTGCAATAATATTTTATCTCAAGGGCTGCAAAGATACTATACGCCAGGGGCTGCAAAGATACTATATGCCAGGGGCTGCAAAGACACTGTGTGCCAGGGGCTGCAAAGACACTGTGTGCCAGGGGCTGCAATAATATTTTATCTCAAGGGCTGCAAAGACACTGTGTGCCAGGGGCTGCAAAGACACTGTGTGCCAGGGGCTGCAAAGACACTGTGTGATGGGGGCTGCAAAGACACTGTATGCCAGGGGCTGCAAAGACACTGTATGCCAGGGGCTGCAAAGACACTGTGTGACGGGGCTGCAAAGACACTGTGTTCCGGGGACTGCAAAGATACTGTATGTCCAGGACTGCAAAGATAACATGTCCGGGGCTGCAAAGATACTGTATGCCAGGGGCTGCAAAGACACTGTGTGACGGGGGCTGCAAAGACACTGTATGCCAGGGGCTGCAAAGATAATGGATCTCAGGGGCTGCTGGCCACTCACCTGTTTCCTGTGCCACAATGTTGCCCATATCGGAGGTCAAACAGGACACACCAGCACCCTCTGGCACCATCACCGGTGCTTCTTCTGCAGGTCCACCTTCATTGTCAGTGACAAACGGGGCAGATTTTTCCTCTGTCGTTCCATCCCCTGCAGCCCCTGTGTCTACTGATTCTGCATTTGTATAATATGATAATAATCATGCCTGCTTCGGTGCACTGTTCAAACACTTTCACATCATAATGAACACTTTGCCTGCTGTCATAATTTTTAACACAAGCAACTTTATCATTCCTGACAAAGGCTTGTTTAACTTTTGTTGTTGTTATCCATTAAGAACATTAATCAGCTTTATCACATTTACTTTATTCTAAACCGCTTTGCTGCTTGTCTTGCCACCAAATATTCCTAACAGAAAACAAAACTGTTATTCTAATAACATCATACTTTGGTATCTAACATGTTACAAATGCAGCACCAATGAACAATAATGAACTGAACATGATCATGATTATGTACACATTTTGCTTTCACTGAGTTTCAGTCGGTCTATGTGCAACGTCTTTAAACTGATTTTAATTTGTATACTGCCATACTTCCTAGCAATTAAATCGCAGCTGTTTCAGTGAACCCAAGTGAGGAACAAACAGCTATTTTTTAAATAAAATGTTTAAGTATGCAATCAAAACATCTGTGTCACTGTCAGTGTGTGTTTTTTATCAACTTTTGCATAACTGATATGGGTTGTTCTCAGAAACATGTGCTACTTCTGTAATGAACAGATCCCAAAGTAAACTTCATTGAAAAAAGCATGGCTTTGTCACACTTGTGTCACACAGTAGACCATTTAAATGTGCATCATGTATAAAGAAAATTAGATTTGATTCATCTTTTCATAGTCATAGCAGATGACTTTAAGCAAACATAATTCATTGTTGCTATATCACAGTTGTGACATGGAACCCAACAATAGTATGGTGCTGTCTTTAAAAATAACACACAATGCAAACACTTGCATCATTTACAACTAAATTCAACACAAAAGTGTTCCCCCAGAAACATGATCTTCTCAAAATCAATGTTGTAAAGTTCTGTATTAGTGCACACATACATTTCTCTCGTGTCCATGCGCTCCCTCCAACCTCTATCAGTCTATGCCAGCTTGTTTTTATACAAAATTACAGTTGGGTTTTTTCTTCATCAATGCTGAAAGTAAACTGTATGGAAAACTGACCTTTATAACATGACCATTGCCAATGCCTATGAGCAATATGGATAAATTATTGTAATTTTATAACCTTTTTTATGCTCAGAATTATTTTTGTAATTTTCACATCTGGGGGTGGGATAGCTCCATCGAGCGTGGTTACCAAGTGGATGGGTGACCGTTGGCATGCCTTGGCTTCAATACAGTCCCCCAGTTCACCCAGATGCAATTTGTAAATGGGTACCTTTCCTCTTTACGACTTTAAGGTCAGGGAAGGTAAAGCAGCGAAGGAGAGGAGATAATAATAATAATAATAATAATAATAATAATAATAATAATAATAATAATAACAATGATAATAATAATAATGAGTGGAAATTATATAACGCTATATCTTGCAAAAACAAATCAAAGCGCTTGCATACAACACACCTATACACATACAACCCAAACCAATTAACAGAGTTCACAAATTCAAATGTACACACACACGTCCACGCACACACACACAGGTTATACACTTTGGCAGGGTGGTGGGGATTTCAGCTGTTGAAGGCAGGGAAAAATTGGAGATGAAACAGGAGGGCAAAATCTTAGGTTTAGAATAAATGTCTTGAGGCTGGATTTAAAAGTGTCATAAGTAGGCTTTTGGCAAAGGGAGAGAGGGATGTCATTCCAGATCACCAGACCAGAAACAGAGAAAAAGCGACGGACAACAGTGGATTGGTTGAATCTCGGTATTTGTAAGCACAGGGTATCTGCAGCAGTGCGGAGGGAATGAGAAGGAGTGTATAGGTGAACACAAAGAGGTAGGATGGAACTGCTTTGTGGAGACACTTGTAACAGTGGGTACTGATCTTATGGCTTACTCTCTGTGGCACAGGCAGCCAGAGGAGAGATTGCAAGAGAGGAGTTATGTGCTCAGACTTTTTCTTTCTGAGGACTAGTCGAGCTGCAGAGCTTTGTATACAGTGAAGGGAGTGGATTGATGATGCTGGCAAACCAGCCAGAAGAGAATTGCAATAGTCCAGACGTGAAAGAATGAGAGACGTGAACTGGACAGGTTCTTTCTAATTGCACTAATAGGCCGTAGTTGATAGTAGCATGACTGGCAGGTCTGGGTGAGGAATTTTTGCATTGAGTGTGTTGTCGATAAGGACTCCAAGATACTTCACAGCAGTGGATAGAGGAATTGACGTATTGCTGAATTCTATTGAAGCTGTTGTGATGGGAGAGAGTTTGTGTTTGGTCCCTACAAGCATGGCTTCAGTTTTATCTGCGTTTAACTGTAACTTGTTCTGTATCATCCAGTTTGGGATATCTTGAAGGTAGTAGTCCATATTTGTCAAGAGAGAAGGCAGATTTTCAGGAGTATCACTGCTAAGAATCTGAGAGTCATTGGCATAGAAATGATGGTTGATCTCACGACGGTTTATTATATGTGAAAGAGGAGTCATGTAGAGAGTGAAAAGAACAGGGCCCAGAACTGAGTGATTCCTGTGGGATTCCACATCCAGTTTTGCAGGTGATGATTGAATCTTGTTTACTGTAACTGTGTAGAATCAGCCTGTAAGGTATGAAGTAAACCAGGTGAGGGCTGTGCCTGTAACACTAAACATGTTTTGGAGATGGGACAGAAGAATTGAATGGTCTATAGTGTCAAAGGCTGCAGATAAGTCGAGAAGAGTGAGAATGGAGATTTTCCCTGAGTCAGAAGCATGTAGAAGCGTGTTTAACATGTGGACTAGGGTGGTTTCAGTGCTGTGGTTGGCGCGATAGGCAGACTGGAAAGGTGGCAGAAGACTATTGGAATGGAGGTGGCTGTTGAGTTGTTTCAGAACAACTTGTTCAAGGACTTCAGAGATAAAAGGTACATTAGAAACAGGTCTGTAATTCTTCAGAATATTAGGGTCGAGGTCATGCTTTTTGAGTAGAGGTGTAACTATTGCAGTTTTGAGATGTGATGGAAAAATTCCTGAAAGAGATGAGTTTACTATTGTTGTGATAGTGGGTACAAGTTGTGGAATGCACTGAATGAGGAGAGAAGCAGGTGAAAGAAATGATTAGAAATGCCAGTGAATTGGGGATCAGGAAGCGCAGGTTGGAAAGAAGTCTGATCCAGTCTGGAGCGGATGTTGTGGACTTTGTCAGAGAAGAATGAAGAAAATATAGCAGGAAGTTCAGAGTGGCTGTGAACAGTGGGCAGAGGGCTTGCCTTTGCGGATCCCAGAAGAGTTGAGGTGAGAGAAAAAAGAGATTTCATGGACGTAGTGTCAAGAACTTGAGCAGAGTAGTACTTCGTTTCTGCTGAATGGGTTAAGGTTTTGACTTTGTTGATTTGTTTTCGAAATAGCAGTTTATTGATTTCAGTTTCAGGCACCACCCTCAATATGCTGGCCCCTGGAGAAGCTGAGGTCTCTGGTGCCTCACTCTCCTACGACCACATAGGTGATGGGACACTTTAAGTTTGACCTTTTACATCTGGCTTGCTTTGTAAATTGTTATTTTTACCCTTGTTATTTTTTTCTTTAAAGTTTACTAATGGCCTGTCAGAATTAAGCACATCATACTGTCTTGGCTTTGCTTTATCTTATATTGTGAGGTCTGGATTTTTTTCTCTCATTTTCTTTTTTTTTTTTTTTAATTCTACTCTTCTTGTTCTTTTCAACAAATATTAATTAACAATAACATTGTCTTCTGTTTGCTTGAATAAGTCAATTTTCTTGACTTGCTTTTTCGGAGGCAAGAAAAATGTGTAAACTTAATCTGTCACCCTCAATGAAGATTTGATCATTCTGACTTGACTTTACTTCACTTACGAGACCCCCATGCCACACATGCCTCTGAGAACAAACCTAAAGCCTACAACCCGGCCACAAGTACGACTTATGTGCTGTCAGTTTTTGCTAGAACACATTATCTAAACCTCCAATAATTCATTTCTTTCGGTAGTTATAAAGTACCTTAGAAATGTAACCAAACGAAAAACCCTTCCTTTATTATAAGAAACTGAATCTCGGGATCCATATAATTGACTTTTGTAACAGTAAACTGCTAGGACTCGCGGAGTAAGGTAGCCTAGTGAGATACTCTGATACATGCTACATTGCGCAGAAATGAGTAATGATGTGTGTCTACTTCCTACAAATAAGATAACATATAAACATAACGTTCAGTTTATTATAATAGAAATGGTGGATCTGAACTTTTATTATTTCTTAAAATACAAAAACCTTAGCACCAAAATACGAAACCATACACACGCACCTGCTTCGGTCGCCATTGTTGATGTTGACAAGAACTTCCGTGACTTCTTTATTAAAAGAGTATTCATGGGAGAGCATAAGCAATTCAAAATGACGTGTCGCGACTTTCGTTTTCTTCGTTCAAGCATTGTTTCACGTATGAGTGTGTGTGTGTGTGTGTGTGTGTGTGTGTGTGTGTGTGTGTGTGTGTGTGTGTGTGTGTGTGTGTGTGTGTGTGTGTGTGTGAATGCGCGCGCCCGCGCGCGTGTGCGTGTGTGTATCCGCGTGTGCGCGCAGGTGTGCCGATGCTTCAGCAGTGTTAGACGAAATCAAGTTGATAAAAATAAATATAACTTCGTGCTTGAACGAAGAAAACGAAAGTCTCGACACACCACTGATGCAACTTCCAAGCTTGTCACATCTCTCATTCTTTTACGTTTAGACTACTGTAATTCACTTCTGGCTGGCCTACCAGCATCATCTATCCACTCTCTTCAACGCATACAAAACTCTGCAGTTCGACTGGTCCTAAGAAAGAACAAATCTGAACACATCACTCCTCTTCTGCAATCTCTTCACTGGCTGCCTGTCTCACAAAGACTGGAGTATAAAATCAATACCCTCTGTTTCAAATGTCTCCACAAATCTGCACCCTCTTATCTCTGTAACTGTCTTCACCTGTACACTCCATCCCATTCCCTTCGTTCAGCCGCAGATACTTTGTGCTTTCGAACACCCAGATTCAAACCACTGTTGGCTGTTGCTCTTTCTCTGTTTCTGGTCCATCCACCTGGAATGACCTCCTTCTTTCACTTCGCCAAAAGCCTTCACTTGATACCTTCAAATCCAGCCTCAAAACACACTTATTTCCTACCTGAGACTTTCCCCCTCATACATGTCCCTAATTTTCAACAGCATCTTTCACCTCCTAAGTGTGTTCGCGAATGTGTGTGTGTGTGTTGGGGGGGGGGGGGGGAGGGGGTGTGCGTGCGTGCGTGCGTGCGTGCGGACGCGCGTGCGCACGCATGGATTTGAAATCTGTTGTTCATTATGTTTAAGGAGAGTTGAATGCGTGTAAATGAGATGTGAGTGCAAGCACTTCGATTTGTTTGGTTTTTACAAGATTCAGTGCTATATAAATTCCATATATTATTATTATTAAATAAAAATGTCACGAACACACACCAACTGGTAATACAATGTTATTTAAAAAAACCCACCATTGACTAGAAAAGATATGAACTTATTATTTACGCACGCACATACGCAACACCCACGTGCGTGCGTGCGCGAACACACACACGCACACACATACACCGATGAGGGACGGGATAGCCTAGTGGTTAGAATATTGCTCTCGCAATCTGACAACCCGGGTTCGATTCCCGTTCAAGGGGATATTTTCCTCTGGAGATAACATCAGTGCAGACTCCACTCTCCCCAAAAGTCCTTTGGATTAGACTATAAACCAGGCCCCATGTGCTAACACACGCAGAATATCTTGCACACACGCTAAAATGCTGTTCCGCTTTTGTAAGAGTACGCCATTGTGTGCCGGTGGGAGCAGATGACAATTTACAAAACCACATACACATGGGGACTATATGTAAAAAAAATATATATAACTTTTTTTTTTAAAGCACATAAGCACTTATTCCATTATCCTCGATATAAAAGAATAAAATAAAATAAATAAAATAAAATAAATGTATGAATGCAATGCTTTAAAGACCATTGACTATGAAGACAGAGACTTGTTTTACTACACACACACACACACACACATGTAGGCTATTGACTACATTCATAACAATGACAATCAGGCAAGAAATTCAGAAAAATGTAAAACTAGGTAGTCAATGTTATTGTGAATTTAGAATTCGAATGATTACTGGCACAAAATAATTTCCTTTTCTGTTTGTTTTGCTGTTGGGGCACTGAAAACGGCATCTTGAAGGCAACAGTTTTGAAAACAAAGCACGGGAGGGGTCAGCCAAAATGGCAGTCCCTTTGCAAACTTCAAGCTGCTGATTGCAGAGCGACTTGAGATCTCTTTGTTATTCTCCAATTACTTTTTAGAAGATTCTTACAATTCTCTACAGGCCATTCTTGTTTTTAATAATAAGGTTATTGTACCAACAAATGAAAGCAACACTTAGAACACTCTATGTAAGACTTGTAAAACAAGGAAAGAATCTTTTTGTCTACAAAAAATGAGTTCAGTTTCCTGAGAAAATACACACGTTGTTGTCCCTTTTTGACAATAGGGTCAGTGTTAACATCCCAGTTTATCTTGTGGTCCAAAACAGTTCCCAGATAACAGTTCGAAACGTTTTCAACTTGGTGATTATGGATAATAATATTCTTTGGACTATGCCCTAATCTTTTGAAATTGATAGGAAGATCTTTAGTTTTAGAAACATTTAGCTCCAGATAGACCTCATCACACAAGTGTGCGAACAGAGGCGGGCTGGATCATGGTTTAAGACTGATCCGGATAAGAGAGGTACCGTGGTCGAGTGGTTTAGGCGGTCAACTCGTGATCCAGAGGTCGCGGGTTCAATCCCCGCTCGGCTCGGTGTTGTGTCCTTGGGAAAGACACTTTACTCCTATTTTCCTCACTCCACCCAGGTGTACAAGTGGGTACCAGCTCTGCTGGGGAAGTATCTGGCGACAGACTAGCGTCCTGTCACAGGGGTGGTGAAAAACCATCAGTTCGCTTAACGCTACAGAAACCGGGATAAGCTCCGGCTCTATGGGCCTTCTGGCTCGAAAGAACATACTATACGGATAAGAGAGACAACAGAACACTGTCGTCTGCAAACTTTACCAGAAAGGAATTTTCATAGCTGCTTCTGCAATCACCTGAGTATAGAATGTACAGAAGTGGCGAGAAGATACAACCATGTGGAGAACAAGTGCAGGTAAATCTAACCGATGAAGTTATTTTGTTGGCAAAAACACACTGTGGTCTGTTGGTTAAAAATTCAATCAGCCAACAGATTATCTGCGTCAAATTCTTATAGTATTTTTGTTAACCAGAACGTGAGGCTGCATTGTATTGAAAGCTGAACTAAAGTCACCAAACAATCATTATTCTAGAATGAGAGTCAGGTCTTTCCAAGTGGCTATACAACTACAAAAGTTTTTGTTTTTACTTTTATAATCTATACACACCTTTCTGAAATGCCCCAAACTTAAATTTAAAAAGAAAACACAAGAAAAAAATATTTAGTATTATTATCATTATCTTTTTTATGTTCCACCTTTCATTATACGGGGACGGGATAGCTTAGTGGTCAGAACATTGCACTCGCAATCTGATGACCTGGGTTGATTCCCGTTCAAGGGGATATTTTCCCCTGGAGTTAACATCAGTGCAGACTCCACTCTCCCCAAAAGTCCTTCAGATGAGACTATAAACCGAGGTCCTGTGAGCGAACGCACGCAGAACATCTTGTGCACACGTTAAATCCTGTTCCGCTTTTCGTACGAGTAGGCCATTGTGTGCCGATGGGAACAGATGGCAGAATTTACAAAACTGCAATCACACGGGGACCGGATGTAAAAAAGCACATAAAAACTTAATCCATTATCCTCTATATAAAGGAATAAATAAATAAAATATACTTTTAACTTTAGCCCTCGTGTGTGTGTGTGTGAGTGTGTGTGTGTGATTTTTTATTTTCATTTTATTCTTGTATTCTGAGGATAATGCAATTAGTAGTCGTGTACATCTTTACTTCTTGGCCCCTGGTGTATGCAGTTTTGTCAGTTTTGTCCTGTTCCCACTGGCACACAATGGCCTATTCTACCAGAAAGTGCAATAGGTTTTAACATATGCACAAGATGTTCTGCATGTGTTCGCACATGGGAACTATGTTTATAGTCTCATCCAAAGGACTTTGGGGTTAAATGGAGTTGGCAATGAGGTCAACTCGACAGGGAAAAATCCTCTTTAATGGTACTCAAACCTGGGTCGGCAGATCATACGTGCACTGCACAATGCTTTAACCACCTGGATATCCCATACCCCCATGTGTGAGTGTGTGTGTGCACGCAATCAATATGTGTTGCTGTTGTTGTAAAACAATTGATTTTAGTGTGTTGCATGGCTTTTTAATATACTCTGTGTTGTTATTTAGGAGGGGGGGGAGAGTACGTTTTTCCCATGCTTTATTGACTGTTTGATATGTATGTTTACAAGGGCAGGTTGTAAGATTAGATTTGGCCTAAAATCTTTATTCATGTGTATTAAAAATCATTCTTTCTGTTCATTTTTCCCTAAAGCAGAATGCAGTTACCTTAATTTGATGATGGGGAAAAAACTGTTGCAGATGCAAAACCTCGGAGTTCAAGCCAAGGAACAAAACAAAATCTCTTCACCTAACAAATTTATCATTTATTTGTAAATTGCTGCGAGTCGTTTACCTGTCTCCACTGTAAACGGAGGTGTTCCATGCAATGCCACCAGGGTTCGCCATCTTTCTCCGTCTCTTTTGAGTTCCACAATCTTCTGTAGCCCTGACAGACCACTGATCTTAATGATGCTGGCAATGTAGGATGTTGGTGGTCTGCCTCTTTTTCCTTCAGCCCTCAACCTTACCTTTAAGAACTGTCATCATCAGATTTGTCTGTGTCTCTGCATGACTATCTCAAGTCTGCTCTTACCAATTTCAGCCAATATTTGTCTTTGCACTGAGAGTTCATCATGAATGGTTTCATTTGTTCTGTCTGATCATTTGACTCTCAGAAGTGGTATGTGGAACTACCTATTGGCTGCCTTTTGTCTCTTTCCAACTTTCACAGTGTCCAGGCTTCTGAGCCATGCAGCAATACCTGCCATATTAGTGTTTTGACTATTCTAAGTTTGAGATCTTTTGTACGCCTCTGTCCTTCAATATGCAACCCTGATGGACTCTTCTTTTTATATGTATCAAAGAAATCTGCATGACTTAAAGTGGTATAAATAAATAAATGAAATGAAATGAAGAACTCACAGCGCTTGCCATTCCATCAGAATAGGTGGATCGGTGGTCTAGAGGTAACGCGCCTGTCTAGAAAGTGAAAAGTCTGGGTCGGAAGTGTGCGTGGTTCGTATCCCGTCTGGGCCCGAAACTTTTCCCCCATCCATTAGACCATGAGTGGTGGTCTGGGCGCTAGTCTTTCGGATGAGACAATAAACCGAGGTCCCGTGTGTTACAGAAAATTATGCAGCGCACGAAAAAGAACCCACGGCAACAAGAGAGTTGTCCCTGGCAAAATTCTTAGAAAAAAGCCACTCTGATAAGGAAAGAAATACAGTTGCAGACCAAAAAAAAAAGAAAAAAAAAAAAGGGTGGCGCTGCTCTTGTGGCGACGTGCTCTCCCCGGGGAGAGCAGCCCGAATTTCACGCAGAGAAATCTCGTGACTTAAAGTGGTATAAATAAATAAATAAATAAATAAATCAGATGGTTGCCTTCTGATCTGAAAAAAATTGCTATGAGCAAAACAAGATACTTTGGAAATCCCATTTCTAATAGCTGGTGTTTGGTAATTTGCAGTATTTAGACACGTCAAATGACAAATTTTAATGACCTAAAGTGATATCAGTGCTTTGGTTCGGGTTCCGATCAGAACTGTTTGCATGAAGGGATTTTTCCTCTGGAATTACTGGGCTCGGATTCCATTCCCCTGCAACTTAAATTATATTTAAACAAACTTTTTTAGTAAAAAATTTTTTTATATATATATATATAAATCAAGTGCCTGGGTGTAGACATTTATCTTGACATTGTACACATTAAATATCCATCCACTTTAGGTAAAAGAGCAGGCCAACTATTTGACCATTGACAGGAATGACACAAACATGTAATTTACAACTTTCAGAGGTATGGGTTCCCTCAGGTCTGACTTGCCCAAGATACACTGCAATAAAGTTTCAGTGTGTTGCTACACTGACCCCTTATGGAGTACAGAAGAGTCAAGCCAAGTGAAATCCAACACATAGATACGTGATTGGTGGGGCTATAAACAACAAGATCAGATGGGGTTGGATACAAATATATGCATGCACATAATAAATATTCAAGCACAACATCCATATTCAGTCCATGACATACAGGCATAAAAAGGATGTTTGAGGCATCCAATGTCATTTCATTTATCATGGCTTTATTGGCAATGGTTCAAGCAATCACTGTGTATAAAAGCCACTTGTCAATGCATTCTCTTACAGTTAACATCCAACTTGTTACATTTGATCATGTCAATGAACTCTTTCAATGCCAGTGGCTCAGAGCAACGTAGGCAAAACACAGAACAGTCATACAGAGAGATACTGCCATAGCCTGAAATTACAGCTGTGAAAAACTCACTATTAACAACCGACTGTCACCAATAAAATCACTGTGCTCCAGCTGGAAAAGTCTTGTTTACTGAAAGAAGTCTTCTTTACAGTGTATGTGTGCTGCTACATGCAATCAAAACGGCACATCTTCAGGTGACACTTAACCTCTGTGCAGTCTTGTGTGATAGCTCCCTTCTGCTTCCTCAAGATCTGAATCTAACTGAGTTAACAAAGATGCTGAAAGATATCAGCAGACTGAATCAAAGCACACCACTTTTGACTGACAAATGCTGAGAGAACTACAACAAAAGGTCACCAAAATATACTTTGTATGACAGAAGAACAAGTGAAGTACACAACTCTAGTGTGCTGTGTGCCAAAGTTTGGACAGAGTCAATCTTGCATACCAACAGCAAGCAACATGTCAACAGCAACATTTAACCATGTAAACCATGCATACATTCATTATTGTCTAAAATCTCCAACAGAATGAATATAACATGATAAAACTTTCAGAAGCTCTACTTTTACATATTACAAGCGATCATACCAATTATTCAGAGCTACAACCATACATCTCCTAAAAAGCTTTCTCCAAACAGTATGCTTTCTTTTTCCCTTTCTAAAGTTTCCGCCACAACCAAATATGCCTGGCTATTCCTTGAGGCAAGAACCGAGTCACTGTAAGACTGAGGTTCAGGCTTCAAGCCACAATCCACATGGACCGGAAGTTTGAATGTGGCATGAAGTAATAGGTTCCTGCAGTCAGTGACACTAAGTAGGGCTGGCATTCCCCCTGAGGCGCTACAGTCACAAGGAGGTGACAGGGACAAAAGTGTTTGTTGCTAACTGGTCAGACTGGTACTCCCAGATAAGAAGTGTGTAAGGCTGCAGTACAGGGATCTTACTTAAAACCTTCCTTCTTTTTCACCAGGAAACACTGTCTGCCAGAAAGGGGCATTCCCTGTTGGGGTAAGGTTGTGGCATAGAAGGAAGGTGGCAGGATGGGTAAGGCGTTTGCCTGCCAACAAGTAAACCGTGAGGTTCTGGGTTCGATTCCCAGCCTCGCCCTTTCTTTCCAGTTTGACAAAAAAATTGAACTGAATGTCAAAGTCCTTCAGATGAGACTATAAACCAAGCCCCGTGTGCGAACGCATGCAGAACATCTTGCGCACACGTTAAATCCTGTTCCGCTTTTCGAAAGAGTAGGCCATTGTGTGCCGGTGGGAAGAGATGACAAAATTTACAAAACTGCATACACATGGGGACTGGATGTAAAAAAAGCACATGAGTGCTTATTCTATTTTCCTCAATATATTTTTTGTTAAAGTCATATGAGCGCTTTGATTTGTTGCTTTACAAGATTCAGCGCTATATAAATTCCATACATTATTATTATTATTATAATAAAACTTATTATCAAAAGAGAGAACTGGTTCTCAGTGCAACAACCACATTATATGGATCATATCTCACTAAATGTATATCAATATAGCTGATAATAATGTGTTATGAAATAAAGTACCGAAAAAAGAAGAAAAACTGAAAATTTGGAGAGATATGGCTGTACCTCTGAATAATAGACGATAATGAATGAATGTAAACGCACTATTCACTGACAAAATGACACAAGTAACATATTGATACAAAAAGACTGTTCACTACACTAATGACATGTGGATATGAATATGAAACTTCACAAATCTTGCACTTTCCTCACCTTTATGAAACCGATTTTTAAAATCCAAACATCACAAGTAAGTAAGTAAGTGTGTGTGTATGTTTTGTGCGTGTGTGCATGCGTGTGTTGTGTTGTGTGTGTGTGTGTATGTGCATGCGTGCATGCATGCGTGTGTGTGCATGTGAGTGCAAGAACATGATCCTGTATGGCCACAAAACCCTTACTATCGTGGTTCATTTCTTCACCAAAGGGAATGCTTAAAGCAAAATAAATCCATGTGGATAAAATGTTGTGAACACTTCTTTCTATTTTTGTTTTTACAGTCAGAACAGTATCCTCAGATTCCAAAATCTGTCGGGATATTAGTTTCACTCCCATCTAGTCAGTGTAAACTATGTCAGCATTTTATGTTTATACACATTAATTGTCCACACCCTTGATGATACATCAAATGTCAAAACATAAAATTGAAATTCAAATACCTTACTATCTGAAAACAAAGACATTTATTAGGTTACGAGCAAAGGATAAGTAACAAGCATGTCATCACCATTCTTACGCACTAAACAAAATCAATTCATTTCACCCTCAGTACAAACAACGTATACATGTACAAGTTTCACATTTGCATGCATGTGTGCGCACACACACACCAAGGGGTAACAAAATTCTGAATAATTGTTTATAAGTAGACATGATCAAAATATCAATTGTATAAAAGGAAACATCAACTTTAGTTTCTTTGTATATGTCTACAACCAGATCCATCACAGTATTGTTCATTAAAACATAATTATCTGCACTCCTGAAAAAAAAATCAGAAAACTAATGCCACTGTAGAGGCAGTGTGTGCTGGAGTGATAATTATCATCTCCTTTCCTTACCAGTTGTCAAGTCAAGCCAAGGTCAAGTAAAAAACACTTTAATCATCCCATGAAGGGCAATTAAGACATGTATCTGACTTTCAGAATGTTCAAAGATTCATTTCTAAACCTTTACACTTCTAGACAGACTCCCTTCCATATCAAGATTCAGCCTATCCCAGAAAACTGCAATATCTTGAAGATCATAATATGCAAATACAGTGTAACTTCACTCACCTATAATTTGCAGAACAGCTAAATCCTTAGTGAATGTTTTGTCAATGGCCTCAGTTAGCATCATCATTGCTTTTTGTTGTTGTTAGAACATCATCAGTCCTATTTCACACACAAAATGTAGCCTTGACAAAGTAAAAATCTTCTACTGTCAGTGTTATTCAAAAACTTTAAATCACTTGATTTGTTCAGTTCCTCATCCATGTATTGTTAAATGTAAAAAAAGTATGTTCTTTCGAGCCAGAAGGCCCATAGAGCCGGAGCTTATCCCGGTTTCTGTAGCGTTAAGCGAACTGATGGTTTTTCACCACCCCTGTGACAGGACACTAGTCTGTCGCCAGATACTTCCCCAGCAGAGCTGGTACCCACTTGTACACCTGGGTGGAGTGAGGAAAATAGGAGTTAAGTGTCTTTTCCCAAGGACACAACACTGAGCCGAGCAGGGATCGAACCTGCGACCTCTGGATCACGAGTTGACCGCCTAAACCACTCGACCACGGTGCCTCCTATTGTTAAATGTGCACACACAGAAATCACTTCCTCAATGCCAACTGTTGCTTCATTCCTTATACTGCAGTTAGTTACATACACCTAGCAACAAACACTAACTTTCATCATTCAATTCTGAACTAATCTACACTTACAGTGTAACTTCACACACAGTTATTTGCAGATATTCTATTGTGGCTCAGCACAGAGAACAATTTATTTATTTTTATTTACTAAGTGGAATTGTGTGCTTTAAAAAAAAAAATTCTTCTTACAACCGATTTAATATCAAATTTGATGAGCCAACCTGAAATGTGGACAAAAGGATGCTTCAGTTTAATATTCTGCGTATGGCTGCCTTGTGTGGGTTTCTCTGCACCAAAATGACTGCCTGTTCCCCTCCACACCCTTCCCTGCACTGGGCCAACAGAAATTGACAATAAAGAAGATCGGGACTCAAGTCAACTGTTGAGATTTATCACTCTTTTCCATTTTCATCTCCTGCGTCTGTTTCTTTCAAAGGGGTGGGGGGAGGAAAGGATGTTCTTTTTGGTGCTATCTCATCTTTTGTGACATTCTCCATACTGCACGCTGCCTTTTTTGTGGGGTGTCATTAAAGCCTACACTGATAGGTGAAAGTGTTCTAAGGCAGTATGCCAAGACTGAAAGACATTGGAAAAATGAGAGACATTTCAAGGCACACACCAGATGCAGTGTGACTTGTTATTTAATTTTTTTTTTTAATTTCTTCCTCTGCATCTGTTTCTATGAAAAGAAGATCTAGTTTGCCAAGCACTGTCACTCTCAATGACTCTGGCAGCACTAGTACTAGTAGTGTCAAGAGTGAACTTGTGTCATCTATAGACACCAGGAATCAGCCACAACAATCAAAGACTAATCCCACAAGTTCCCCGAAGTCGGAATGTGGCTACCTTAATGGAGGGTTAAAAACAGTCGCCCGGAGCTCTAGCTGAGGAATTGAAAAGAAAAAAAAAAAGACATAAAAAAACCTACAAGTGATACTGATAACAATTATTTAGGGGCTGAAGTAATGTGGCCACTGCAGCTACAGATCATCCGAGCAGAGTGGAGAACTCTTCAGAACAATGTTTCCAGACAGTGAATAGCTCGCTGCCTCATTCAAATGTGGGGAAACATACTGATACTCAACAAAAACTGGTCTTTTTTGTTGTTGCTGTTGTTTAACTGCTACAGAAGAACATCAAGGCATCCTCACAGTTTGAATATGTTTTGACTTTTTATGAATCTTTCAATAAGCAGACCCACCTGAAGCAGATGGATGTCATGCTCTGCATCTGGGAGGACTCTGTTGTCAACACACGCTATTTGACATCTGTGTCTATTTTCAAAGATTTTTATTTAGAGAAGTGTCTTGTTTCAGCTAGGAATGGAAGGGCCTAACGTTAACTGGACCAACTATAACACCATGAACTTTCCTCACTCACTCACAGTAACCCTTAGCAAACAGCCATATATCTTAGGGAAAAAATCATTTCCCTGTCCTTTTGATTTTCAGAGCAGATGAATGAATATGATCTGTTCTGTCTACACAGTATGTCTAAGAAAAACAAAGAAAGAGTACATCAGTGAAGAATTTTGATTTTAAACATTGAGGCACGTAGTATATACCAACATTACCAATCAACACTATTCATCAAGTTAGCAAGTTTGCAAACTCCCTTGTAAGAAATCTGCATTTTATTTAAGTCCAACAGCCTTGCTCTTTCCTCCCAGCCTGACAGAAAAAAATCAAATGAATGTCAAGTCTTTCGGAGGAGACTTAAAACCAATCAGACCCATGCACTTACAAACTTGAGCACATCTAAAGAGTCCACAACATTTGAAAATCGAAAAGAGCAGGGAGGGGCCTCCCCAAGAGTGTCCTTGAAAAATTGGTAGGTTTAATTCCCAACTGTACCTCTGAAGTTTGCATGCAGCTAGATTAATGGTGGGGGAAAACTGTCACATATGCAAAAGTCAGCCTGAGAGCTCTAGCCAAGGAACAAAAAAAAAAAAAATAAATAAATAAAAACTTCCCTCTTACACATTTTTTTTGTTGTCTGCAGAGCATGAAATGTGCAGTGATAAAAGAGAATGTTTGAAAGAAACTAGTCAACATGGTACAATGCTATGATAGCACCACACTTAAACCAGTGCAAATTCCACCAAAACCATGCTATGACTTCAGCAACTAACTATTGGAACTAAGTGTCTGTATGCTTCAATAGGAATTAGCAAAGCATAAAGAATAAAGCTAAATCTTGTCTGCTTCAGCAGCAGACATCACCAATGCCTATACAATCAAAAATTTGTTTCTGTATCCTCAGCCAACTTGAATCAACATACTTATAGTAGCCTGCCTCTCAGAAATTCAAAAACCCTGCAGATATTTCCCCTTCCTCCCACACCCCCCCCCCCCCCCCCCCCCCCCCCCCCCCCCCCCCCCCCCCCCCCCCCGATCATCACCTCACATGTGACCCCTGGCCGGAGCTGATGTAGACAGTCATTGGTCAAAGTCAGACCTCATTGTGGAATCTTCTGGGTTTGATTCCCTAGGTGACTGGGCTTGTTCCATGGCTTCCTGCACCTCCTGGTCTTCACTTTTCTTGTGAAGTTTATCTTTGTAGCAGACAACTTCTGTGTCAATGGACTCCTCATCTGTTTCGCTGTTTATTAGATGGTTCTGTACACAGATGTATACAAGCAGGTTTTGTACATGCCATCATTTTTATTTTTTTATTTTTTTTATTTTTTAAATATGTATTACAAATGGCTGTCAGATCAAGTAAGCCTTCATTTAATGCAAATGCTAAGCTTAGGTGGAAAATTGTCAAAAACTACAAAGACATTATCTCATGTGGATTTTTGTTAGAACACAATGGAATAAAAGAGGCACCAAATAAAACAAACTTAAACTCCTTAGAGGATATAAGGAAAAAGCTTAGAGAAGAGAGGTAAGAAAACATGTCACCCATGCTCAAGACAGAAAGATGACACATTTCCATTGTTACAATGCTGCTAACTGTCACTGCTACACATGGCTCTCTTTTCCATGGAAAGGTAGCCAATAGTAGTTAAAATCTTCAACACAGCCAATCTCTAACTCTATCACCAAGAAAATAACACTGTTTTCTTTTGTCTAATGTTACCTAAAGAAAATGCTGATTAAATGTGAACCCAACCTGTATTTCAGAAAGCATGCTGTCGACAGACTTGCTGATGGCTTCTTTCTCGTCCTTGTCCACACGCTTCTTGACAGCCTCGCTCATGCCTTTCTCTGTCAACACTTGCAGCTGGGCTGTCTGTCACAGTCACAAGCCTTCACAATCATTCGGTTACTTTATTTCTGTCATCCTCAAAGACAGCACCACTTTACAGCCAACAGATAAACAGAATCATAGACATTCAGTCTCCTAGCTTGTTCTGCTTCATGACACTGGGCCAAGCCAAGGAAAAAAAATCCACTTACTCAGGGTTTGTGAGTTGGGTTATGCAGTTGGTCAAGGACCTGTTGATGGGATTTTTTGCAGCCAATGTGAAGTGAATTAGTACATATGAAATGTTCTGTAACAACATCGTGGGAAGACTGAAAATGAAGATTGTCATTAGTAAGAGGATGCATACATTAATTCTTAACTTCAAACTTTATCAACAATCCACACTGTGGTTAGGGTATGTTAAGCTGTTTATCTAGAAATTGCTTTTTGTCTCTTTTAAAAAAAAATTTCATTCCTTGGCTAGAGCTCCAAGCTTCACCAATGGTGAGATTAAGCATAGGCAACCATTTTCACCCACCATTAAGGTAGATATATTCCAACTTCACCCCCGTGGGACTCCCGGGGTATGTTTGCAAAGCGAGCATCGCAAGAATAGGATCTCTGCCCTCCAACCAGGCATGTCGTAAAAGGCGACTAAGGTGGAACCCTTCCCCCAGGTAGGGGGTTAGACACAGGGCTAACAACCCTGTTTTGTAAAAAAACGTTTGTTACGGAAACGGCAACACAAGAAATCAACACTTCTGGGTGTGATGGGCTTCCAGAGTCATTGGAAGATACTCGCATGAATGACAGTGGTGGAAGCCGAAAGGAAGCCACTGACAGGAAGATGGAAGTCTTAAACGCCAAAAATAAGACCAAAATAGGATTATAGGGCATATCTGCCATCAGGAACAGGGAAACATCGCCCGAACAGCCCTCCACTGGACACCAGATGGAAAACGCAAACGAGGACGACCCAAGAACACTTGGCGTCGGACTGTCGAAACAGAGCTGAAGACCTTCCAACATACCTGGGGAACCATTCGGAAGCTGGCCCAGGACAGACAGGAGTGGAGAACATTTGTTGCTGCCCTACGTGCCAATAAGGCACAAAGGCATTGATGATGATGATGATGATGATGATGATGATGATGATTCCAACTTCAAGGATGTACGTCTTCTCTGAATCTGATGGTTTTTTGTGAAGTTTTCAACAGTTTGGTCTTTTCTGCATTGATCTTTGCTAAAGGACGCCAGGAGGAGGAGGATCCAGGGCACACAGAAAAAATTATCAAGGCAGTTCACACTAAAAACCAGGCGTGGGATGGCCTATCAGCTAGAGCATTGAGCTCGCCATCTGACAGTGTGGGTGTGAGCCACCACTAAGATGCCTGTTCAAAAGGATTTTCTTCCCAGGAGGTTTTTTTTCTTTCCCAGTAGTTATCATAATACCTGCTAAAATCAGTACCGCTCACTCCTCCAAAAGGTCTTTAGATAAGACTATAAACAGAGGTAACTCTGCCATTGCCGGTCCCAAGCCCGGATGAGAAAGGAGGAGGGTTGGGCGTGGGGCTAGCAACCCCACCCCATAAAAACAAAGTTTGCTACAGAAACGCCAACAACAGACCAAGAGACTACTGCCCTGGGAGAGGAAGGGTCCTCGCCAAGAGGATGTATGACGCCATGTGGTGAAAGCCGTGAGTCTACGGAAGCCACAAGGCCGACCCCCCTTTTATCGACCAGGACCATCAACTTCGGAACATGGAATGTGAGGACCATGTATCAGACGGGAAAAACAACACAAGTAGCAGCAGAGATGAAAAGCTACAACCTCACATTGCTTGGCATCAGTGAGACCCATTGGACACAGTCAGGACAAAGGAGACTGCTCACTGGAGAGATGCTGCTTTATTCTGGCCATGAAGAAGACAACGCTCCACACACAGAAGGTATAGCGCTCATGTTGTCAAGACCTGCGCAGCAAGCCCTGATAGGATGGGAAGCACACGGATCAAGAATCATTGCGGCATCCTTCAGGACTAAGAAGAAGAAGATCAGAATGAACATCATCCAGTGTTATGCGCCAACTAATGACGGCGATGAAGAAGCCAAAGATCAATTCTACGACAGACTGCAGAACGTCATTGCCAAGTACCCAGAAAAAGATATAAACATCCTCATAGGTGATTTCAATGCCAAGATCGGACAAGACAACACGGGATGCGAGGAAGTGATGGGAAGACACAGATTAGGAGAGATGATGAGAAATGGCGAGAGATTTGCAGACTTCTGTGCTATCAACAATCTGGTAATCGGTGGCAGCATTTTCCCCCACAGAAGAGTACATAAGGCCACCTGGGTATCACCAAATCATGTGACTGAGAACCAGATCGACCATATCTGCATGGCCAAGAAATTCAGGAGATCACTACAGGATGTAAGGGTGAAAAGAGGAGCAGACGTTGCATCTGACCACCACCTTTTGGAAGCCAGGCTGAAGCTAAAGCTGAAGAGGAACTGGATGAAAGTAACAACAAAGAGGCAGAAGTACAACACCAGCCTGCTGAAAGACTCAAAGATAAATGAAGAATTCAAGCTGTCCCTCACCAACAAGTACCAAGTACTACAAGAACTGCTTGAAGAAGAGACTGACATCGAGAGCCAGTGGAAGAAAGTGAAAGAGAACTGACACAACTTGTCAGGAAGTATGTGGCCCCAAGAGACACCAACAGAAGAAATGGATATCGGCAGTCACAATGGGCAAGATTGAAAAGAGAAAGCAGAAGAAAGCAGCAGTAAACAACAGCTGACAAGACAGCAAAGGCCAAGGCACAAGCAGACTTCACAAAGCCAACAGAGAAGTCAAGAGGAGCGCAAGAACAGACAAAGCGCAAGTACATCGACAGCCTGGCAGAGGAAGCCGAGGAAGCAGCAGCCAGTAACAACATGAAGCTGCTGTAGACAAACCACTAAGAAACTCTCAGGAAGTACAGCAGGCCTGACGACCAGTCAAAGACAAGAAAGGAAACACCATCCTGGAACAGAGGGGCAACTGAACAATGGCAGAGCACTTGAGAACTCCTGAACAGACCCGTCCTTCAAACCCCCGGACATCGACCCTGCTGATAGAGACATAGACATCACTGTGAGCAACCAACCAGGAGAGATCAGGAAAGCCATCAAAATGCTGAGAAATGCAAGGCAGCAAGACCGGACAAAATCCCAGCAGAAGCACTCAAGGCAGACCTGGAGACCACGTAGAGATGCTGTACCCTCCATTGGGAAGATTTGGGAAGAGGAGAAGTACCAAATCAGACTGGAAGGAGGGCTACCTCATCAAGCTACCCAAGAAAGGAGACCTCAGTAACTGTGCCAACTATAGAGGGATAATGCTTCTGTCGGTGCCAGAAAAGTCTTTAACAGGATCCTCCTCGAGAGAATGAAAAATGCAGTCGACCCTCTCCTCCGAGACCAACAGGCCGGCTTCCGCAAACAGATCATGCATAATCAGATTGCCACCTTGCGCATCATCGTGAGCAATCTTTAGAGTGGAACTCATCTTATACATCAACTTTGTTGATTATAGAAAGCCTTTGACAGTGTGACCGCAACACCCTCTGGAAATTGCTTCGCCACCATGGAGTGCCAACCAAACTGGTCAACTTGACAAGAACTCCTATGAAAGAATGACCTCCCGGTGGCCCATGAAGACAACTCACAAACAGCTTTGAGGTGAAGACCGGAGTCAGACAAGGCTGTCTCCTGTCACCTTTCCTCTTCCTCCTGCGATTGATGGACCATGAAGACTATCAACGGCACAGAAGAAAATGGAATCCAGTGGACACTGTGGGACCAGCTGGATGACTCGACTTTGCAGACGATCTGGCCCGCTTTCCCACAGCCGCCAACAGATGCAGGACAAGACTACAGAACTAGCACACCTCATTACAAGTTGGTCTCAAGATCCATGAAGGCAAAACCAAGATTCTCAAGATCAACGCAGTGATGAGGACCCAGTCACACTAAATGGGAAGGAGCTGGAAGAAGTGGAGACATTCACGTACCTGGTAGCAATCATTAACATGCAGGGTGCACAGACGCAGACGTCAGAGCAAGAATGGCAAGGCAGAGGCAGCGTACTTGCAGCTGAAGAACATCTGAGCTCCAAGGTTGTGTCGACCCGCACAAAGATCAGGCTGTTCAATTCCAACGTCAAGTCAGTCCTACTATATGGAGCGAGACATGAGGACAACAAAGACCACCATCAAGAAAGTGCAGACCTTCATCAACAGCTCCTGAGACAATCCTCCAGATCCACTGGCCCGACACCATCAGCAATGCAGACCTGTGGCAACGTACCAACCAGCTGCCAGCCGAAAATGAAATCCGCGCAGGAAATGGGATGGATTGGGCACACCTTGAGAAAGCCAGCCACAACATCACAAGCAGCACTATCATGGAACCCCCAGGGAAAACGAAAAAGAGGAAGGCCAAGAAACACCTGGCGACGCGACCTTGAGGCAGAAACCAGAAAGATGGGATATACCTGGAGACAGCTGGAGAGAATAGCCCAGGACAGAGGACACTGGCGGACTGTTGTCGGCGGCCTATGTTCCAGGGGGAGTGATAGGCCTAAGTAAGTAAGTAATAAACAGAGGTCCAACGTACAAACGAGTACAAAATATCTTGCGCACACATCCACCATTCAAAAGAGTAGGTATTACATACTAGTAGAAAAGGATGACAAGTTTTGGGTTTTTAAAAAAAAAAAGCAAACTACAGTAGTGTTTAGACATCATCCCTAAAGTCAGAATGGTCTTCCTTAATGATGGGCAAATGGTCGCGTACACAAAATCTCACCCCTGGTGAACCTCAAAGCTCTAGCTCAGAAATGAAAGTAAAACCAACACAAATAAACCCAACTTGAAAACTGAGGCTAAGGCCACTAGGGCTCAGTGGGAGCTTACAAAAATGCCTTTATGACCTTACCGTGCATGACCTTATCCCATAATGGATGACAGCTTTTCATCTTCTGAAACCTGGCAAACAATATTGTATTTTTCATAGAACAGGAAACGATACAACCTATTAATGATACCAGATATTTTTTTAAAAGTTTAAAAAATTTACTCCCCAAAATAAACCAAAAAAAACAGGAAATAATAATGAAAATGATAATAATGAAATGAAATTTTTAGAGCAGTGAATCTCGCAGAAGCACACTAACCAAAGCGCTCCCATTCCAATTATTCATACAGATTTTAGAGTGTCAAAGGGATTATACTGGACTCTGACTGGCTCCTCCCAGAGTGTTGTGCTGTTGGCTCCTACGGAAGACTGGGACCATACAGTCAAACTCCATCCACTGTATGGATGCAATTTTGAGAACGTTGCTCAAACTACCTGACCAACACTACATGTGTCTGTATCTCTTAAGCCCAGTTGATCCTGGGATATTATGATAGGATGCATAGAGTACAACCCTCTCAAGTAGTCTCAAAACACACGCACTTTGGAAGCAGCATCCTCATCACCACTGATCATCATGCGATAAAAGAAAACTCTCTGATACAGAGGCTCCTGCTGCTCTGGACTCATGGTGACCTCAGTTGTTTGCCATGCACTTCAGTGCCTGTGTCAAAGTCTTCTGGGTTGTAGGTTCATGAGAGGTCTTTGGAGGGACATTGTGATGGTCATCACTCCAGGTAGGCAGTCTGGCTCCACAACTAAGCTATGACATTATTATTTCATTAGGGGTCTTAGTAGGTGGTGTCCTGTTTATATCAACTTAGAATAGGTATCAATGAACACTACCAAATTGATCCAGCAACAGTGCAGAACCCCTCCGGCTGGTGGCCCCAAAGCAGCCAAACACTGATGAGATCCCTCTAGACTTCTGACCCTGAGGATGCAACACAACACATCTGGGCATGGCTGGGATGGAGAGATTAAAACCAGCGGCATGGAAACAGCAGGATAAGAACATCATAGATGATGAGGCACCACAACCAAAAAAAGGTAGAAAAAAGTCACTCTAATGAGGAAAAAATACAGAGACCAAAAAATGTGAAAAAAAGAGTGGGGCTACACCTGTGGCGATATACTCTCCCTGGCGAGAGGAACCCTAATTTCACACACAGAAATCTGCCATGACTGAAAGTACTATACAATATGATACAATACAACACAATATAAATCAATACAATACAATACAAAGAATGCAAAAGATATTCTGCACGCTCTGCTTTACAGTTTCATCTGGAAGAATTTAGGGAAGTGGAGTTTAATACTAATGTTAACTCCAGACAAAATTTCTCAACGAATGGATACTTGAGTGGACATTCAAACCCAAGCCTTCAATAAAAGAGTATGACATCAGGTCAATAGCATGGTGCTCTAAACACCTGACTGTTTCATTTTTTATTAATACAAAAATAGTAGTGGACGAAAACAAGTACAGGTAACCACTTACAACTTCTCAATCATTTTGAAAATGATTCATCAAAAATTCTATCCCCAAAAAACCCACAAAAGCATGAGACAAAAAAACTCTAGAAACTAAATCTTCCAATGACAGCATTTTACACGTTTTTGAGTAGGAACCATGCCTTTGGCCCAACCTGACTCGAGTTTCAGTTCCTGGGTGAGCCTTCATCAGAGGTTTCATCTTTTGAGGCAGTCAGGATTTTACAAAGCGACAGCCCCAATATGGCCTCTGTGGTTAGCAGGGCTATAAACAACATGATTGGATGGAAATGGACAGACAGGAAACAAAACTTCCAAACTGGATCAGCCGCTATGTTGTCAGTAGCAGGCTTAGTAGGTGATGTTCTGTGTTTGCGAGCTCTGAACAGGCACCACTGAACACCACTAAAGTGACTCAGCAGCAGCACAGGGCCCCTCTGGCTGGTGGCCCCAGGGCAATCTAACATTAATAATCTCCCTGTGGACTTCTGACTCTGAGGATATGACATGACAAACTAAGGCATGGCTGAGGCAAAGAGATTGAAACGAGTGGTGTAAAAACAGCAGCACAAGAGTATCACAGACGGCGGAGCAGAAACCAAAAACCAAAAACAAAAACTTTCAAACTCACAGAATCCAAGTAGTTCTTGACCATATCCTCCACACGTGACTGGGGACGCATGCTGGCTGACGATCCCAGACCTGGAAAGAAAAAAAGAACGATTCCTGACAACCCATTCAAAAGCAAAATAAAAAAAATTTAAAACCCACACACACAAAATCACAGACAAACAAACAGAAAAAAAAGCTTAAACCAACAACATAAAAGCAGAAAACAGATTTAGTCCAGTTACTGTGTACTGTACACATCACAGGTACATTTGTCTTTCAGACAATACTTCATACTCTTAAGAAAAACAAACTTGCACACAGGTACAGGTAAACACACCCGTGCAAATGCAAACACACCCATATTACATGAGCACATGCCCTATACATGCATAAATCTTTCTGATAACATAAATGAAGAAACTCTAAGTTCTCTCTCTCTCTCTCCCTCTGCTTCAGACATATACAAACTCTTACCTTTATTTCTTTTTTCCCTTCGTCTCTGATGGAAAGTGATCATATTTTCAGGATTTGCAACTCTGACCCTTTTTGCAACTTTGTCATAAAGAGTTGTCCAAATCTGAAATTAAGCACAATCAAAATAAAAGTAAATAGTACCCTGACAAATTATTTGTAGTGGTAGGGGGCCCGAATCTTAATTAGATTACCAAGGAAAGAAAAGAGAAAGTGAAAAAGAAACAAGATAGAAAACATCCAAAGGACTAAAGATAGGAAACTTCCAAAGGACTAAAGAGAGGGGAAAAACATCCAAAGGACAAGTAAAGAGAGGAAACTTCTTAAGGCATATAACTAGTTAAGCATTGATATTCTTGTTGCAGGGATCAAACAACTCTGTCTTATCAAAAACAGATTTTAGATCACTGACCTGTAAAGCAGGCGACAAAGTATCCTTTTCAACAACAGAGAGACAGACAGACAGACAGACAGCGAGAGTGAGAGAGAGAGAGAGAATAATGAATGCTCAGTTATTCATGTCCATCATAATAGCAGTAGGAAAACAAAAATTCCCTCTTCAGTATCCCAGAGACTATGCATGTGATTATATCACTTTGTAGTTGCTGACAGGAAAAACTGAAATCTGATCAAAAACACACAAAAAACCCCCACCCCTATCCTTTTCAATCTTGCAGTTCAGTCAGACAGTTCAAAACGTGTTTGTTCCAGCATAGGATGAATAGCTACATGTTCAATTTGAATAAGAGGCTTGGTGGCTGATACTAGTCCGGAGCTTCTCTGCTATAAAGTCATGACACCTGGGCGGTCAAATATTTTAGATAAAATGGTGGTCAAACTTAGGACCTGCATAGTTTATTTTGTTGTGAACCGACTTGTGAACAGAAGATATGTGGGGAACTTTTTTTTTTATATTACAATTTTTTTTGGGGGGTGGGGGTGGGGGGGATGTGTGAAGGTTTATTTGTAGCATTTGATAAATTACTAAAATGATGTTTAGCATGCTGATGATGATTAAATCAGTAAAGAGGAAGGAGGTTAGTAAAGAAGAACATTTTCAGTGGTGTTTAAGGCTGAGAAGAGGATGTGAATGCATGAGCCTGATTCCGATTTGTAAGTGACAGATGTGAAAACAGTTTATGACAGCCCTGATATGGCCTATGTGGTCAGTGGGGCTATAAACAATGTCTGGATTGAACTGGACCCTAAGATCAAGCACGGTATGTCCTAGCCTACCTTTTAAGCCAGCCAGCCAGGCAGGCATCCCTTTGTTTTTGGATTGCAGGCAATAACTCGCTGATTTTGTTTTGTTTTCTCTATGAATACTGCACTCGTATTTCTGGCTTATTTATGACAGAAGGACTTGCATATTGTAAATTAAGAAAATTGGCTTCAGTGTTTGTGAAATAGAAATTGCAGTTCAAGTTATTTTCTAAACTGCAGAGCAACTTCAGTTCAAAACAAAACTTCTAAGGCTGTGCTCAATATGTTCACCTGTAAGTACTGAAGTCAAACTCAAAGTCGGTGTAGTCAATCCTCAGGTGTATCAGAGGATCCTTTGGCTGCTTCTTTTCACCAGAGTGCTCTGAATCTGGATTTAGAATAAGTCATACCAAACAAGTGCACATTACTGAGCAGAGGAGAAAAGCAATGGAAAACAAAAAACTGAAAAAGAGATGCAAGAACAAAGTTTTCTTGTGTAACTGTGACATATGTGTAGGCATGATAAAACCCAGACCTAAGTATCTTTCTTAACATATACCAGTACAATACAGAACAAAATTTTATTTTCAGAGGGTAAAAGAAAGAAAAAGTGCAACTTTTTATCATCCAGCCCTCACCACTTTGTGTGTGTGTGAGCATGTGTGTGTGTGCATATGTGTGTGTGCATGTGCATATGTGCACGCATGTGTATGTATTGTATGTGTGTACATATGCGTACTCTTTTTTTTTCTTTCTTTTTTCTTTTTACTGATAACCTATTCTACTGAACTTTTTTTTTTAAAACTGTTATACTGCAAGCCAGTGTCACGAAACATCAACAAAACAAAATTCAACAACAAATTTTTGTTGAAGACAATGTTCAGAAGTCAATGACAAACAAAAATTAATTCCAGACAAAAACAAATGATAATGCAAATAGACAGCTTAAAGTTTGAAACATATTTTGGATAACTTATCAGTGACTCAATGCGGGGAAAAATGTGATTTTTTACTTTTTTGTTTGTACTTCTTAACTGATTATAATATAGCACAGAAATCTACTCTTACATCCAATATGTCTGTAGTTCACAATTCTGAGCGATCTTTTTTTTCTTTCACATTTATGGATCCTCTAACATACATAGTATAAAAACTGACTCAGGAATAGGTATTTTCAAACTAAACTTTTTTTCTGATCACATGTTCCCTTCAAGGTCAATTTTCAAAGCTTCAGCTACTATTCTTCCTTACCAACTTACCTGCTTTATCCAGAAGTTGATTCACCTCCTCCTTACAGAAGGCTTCCACCATCTTGCCAACATCCGGGGCGTTAGCATCGAGATAGGTTTCCTTCAGCACCACATCTTTCAGATAGAACTGCCGTACAGTACGCAGGGGTATTTGTGTCATCACAGGCTTTTCTTTTTTCCCTCGAATCTCTAGCAGGCCTATATGTTTCTGCTTCCTTTCCCCCTCAGTTAATGATGTTGCAATGGAGCTGCCTGGCTGGGTGTTGAAGAAAGTCTTCTTTTCATTGTGTTCTAGTTCAATGAGACACTTATGCTCATGTCCCCACACTACCAAGTCCAAAAATTCATCCAAGAAACGTTCAGGGATGTAGTTGTTGTCTGAGCGCCAAGCACGATTTTGGTGTAGTACAAACAGATTGAACCAGTCATCCTGATTTTCTTTTGGTCGCAACATGGTGACATTTTGCTCGAGAAACAAGCGATGTAGACGCTCATCTCGTATCGATCCCAATCCATACAGTGCTAGCTTGGTGGATCCCTTCTGCATGAGTAAGGGGGACACAGTAATTTTCTCCTCGGATGTGCTTTTTCCCAGGGATGTGCTTTTTCCAAAATAATTGATAAAACCTGCAGAGTGGATGATATCCAGAGAACACAGATTGCCCGGCCCTGTGGGATCATCATGGTTGCCATGGATGGAGAACACCGGAATGGAGATGTTGAAATTTGGATCCTCATAATTCAGTTTGGGGAACTGGCAGTGACTGAAGTTGACAGACTGGTCACTTTGAAACTCAAACTGCACAGGTCTATCACCAAGACAGTACTTTCTCAGCAGAGAAAGGCAATCATGCATAATACGACGAGATGGCTTGTTCTCATGAAACAAGTTACCACCAAGAAGGATGAAATCCACTTTGTGCTTCTGAGCATTTTCTAAAATCTCTTCAAAGGTGTCTAGAGAGTCATTGCCCCTAATGGCATTTCTCTCAGCATATCCAAGATGGATATCTGATGCTAGCAATATACGAAAAGTGTTTTTGTCATCTGTATCACCATCCCCAGGCATAGCAATGATGATAGCTACCAGCACTAATGTGAAAAATGCCTGGAATATTTTATCTTCTGATACTTAACTCTTGCGTGGTAGCACAGTTTAACTAGCTGCAAATAACTATGAAATTACAATTATACTTCCATTTAGAACTTTACAGGTCACCACTCAGGAACATGACTTTCAACAATCTTATATCCAACAGCTCCAATTTGTTCTTTCCTGGAAAAAGATCAAAACATAATTTAATTATCTTTTTTCTATTTTAAAAGATGATAAATGTAAAAAATCAAGAAAACAACAATCTCTCTCTCTCTCACACACACATGCACGCACACACTAAAAAATGAAAATAAAAATAAACACACAATCTGCTCTGATCTGTTGAGTGTTGTGTATTCCTTAATTTAATTTTAGAGTTTAACTTTTTAAGTCGTGAGGTCTGTATTTTGACACAGACGATGTCACAATCATAAGATGTAATAAATGAACTCTGCTTCACATGAGAATTTCATTTTGACATTTAAAAAATCATTCACATAAGGAATGATATTATACTTGCTGATCAAAGATCATATTCTGATTCATTATAATACATAGTACAATAAGCACACGCGCACACACTGTCTCTCTGTGTACACACACATCTATGTATACACATTAACAAGGAAATAAGCAAGATCCTTTTAATTTAACCTATCTGTAATCAGTTATTTTCTCTTGACACCTTTCCATAATTTTTGTTTTTGTTTTTTGGCTGCCTCATCTTCTGTGATGTCCCCCGTCCTGCTGTTCTCATGCCGCTCATTCCAATCTCCCCACCACAGCCATACCCAGATTTGTTATATCTCATCCTCAGAGTCGGAGGTCCACAGGGAGCCAATCACTATCAGGCCGCCGTGGCGCCAACAGCCTGAGGGGCCCTGCACTGCTGCTGGGTCACTTTGGCGGTGTTCAGTGGTGCCTGTTCTGAGCTAACATACGCAGGACACCACCTACTAAGCCCCCTACTAATGACAGTATTAGCTCAGTCACGGACCCAGACTGAGTGAGTTGCCCGCCCAAGGTGGCAACCACCACAACGTCCCTCCAACGACCGTCCCCCGCGAACCTCCAACCCCAAAGGCTTTGACACAAACTCACCACAGGCACAGAAGTGTATGGGCAAACCGAATCTGAGGTCACCATGAGACCAGAGCAACTGGGACCACCGAATCAGAGGCTTTTTTTTTTTTTATTGCATGATGATCAATGACAATGAGGATGACGTAATTATGCTGCAGTGGAAGTGCATATGCTTTGAGACTGCTTGACAGGGTTGTACTCTACGCTTACTATCATAATATATCCCGGCGTCAACCGGGCCCAAGAGATACAGACACCTGCAGTGCTGGTCAGGTAATTTGAGCAACACTCTCAAACTTGCATCCGTTAAGTGGATGAAGCTCGATTGTGTGGTCCCAGTCTTCCCACTAAGCCCACAGCACACTCACTCTGGGTAGGAGCCGGCCGGAGTCCGAAAAATCCCTATGACTCTTATGGGAATCAAACCTGCAACCTTCCAGTCCATAACCCAAGGCGCTAACCACTGCGCCATGGCAACTGGTTTCCTTTCCATAAATCTACTTATAGCTTTACACATTTAATACATCAATCAATACCTGGATCAAAATGCACAATAAGTGATAACACAGGAAGGGGGGGCAACAAGGAAAGAACAAAGAAACGTGAACATGACAAAGAGTTAATGCACAAATTTAATAATTGATGAAAGCATGCACCAAAAAGTCATTAATAATAATAATAATGATGATGATGATGACAGAAGGAAAAAAAATTCCAAAGAAAGACAGTTGGAAACAGTCTAATGAATGGAAGAAAGAAACTTGGAATGAAATCAAGGAAAGAAACAGATTTAAGACAGCAGGAATAAAGGGAAGATGGATGAAATATTGACCCACAACAAAGAAGAAAAAAATATTAAAAATTAATGAAAGGAGGTGGGGGGGGGGGGGGGGGTGAAGAAACAAAATAAAACAAAATACTGAAAGGAAGGTGAGATATGATGAAACTGAAACTGAAAGAGAGCACTTGGAAAACAAAGAAGAATGCGGAGAATCTGAGAAACTTAGCAATCACTGCAGTTGCTTTGCTGATAAATAAATTACATTGGGATTTTTCTTCTACTGTTCTAGAAACATGGGAGAGGTAGAAGGAAAGGCAGAAAGAAAGGGGGAGGAGTGTCAGGAGGTGGGAGAGAGAGAGAGAGAGAGAGAGAGAGAGAGAGAGAGAGAGAGAGAGAGAGAGAGAGAGAGAGAGAGAGAGAGAGAGAGAGAGAGAGAACTCGAACTTGAAGGATTTATTCACAAAAAGGCCATTGGCCCATACATGAAGGGGGTTGCCGAACTGCTCAGTATTTTGGTGGGGGTAAAACCAATAGTAACGACAACATGTTACTGAATAACAAAAAGTCAGCTACAAAAATATGACTTAGGATAACAATATCTCTCTTATTCTGAAAGCTTTACACAAATATAAAGTGAGGCTGCACACAACCTCAGGATGATTTGATGCCAGGAGTAATAATAATAATAATGTATGGAATTTATACAGCACTGAATCTTGTAAAGCAACAAATCAAAGCGCAGAGTCTAAATAAATTAGGCTGTCTACTATATTTAACAGGGATGTAGCTCTGCCTAACATCCTCTAATACTGGACAGCACAACACAAAATGTACTTCATCCTCCTCTGCTTGCTTACATAATGGGCATAGCAGCCTGAGGTCATCAATATCATGTTCTCTGTATCTGAATTTGTGAACATTTATATCTGATACACCAAGTCTAAACTTAGACATAATTCTTTTCAAATGTATATCCATATCAAGTTTTAGATAAGGTTTGACTTCATGTGAACTTATAAATTGTCTGTACATTTGAAATCTTTCACCGTTTTGTATATGATCACTGGAATCTTTGCCTGCAAGCATAATAATGAACTCTCTATAATTTCTGACTCCTTGATTGAACCAAACAAATCCAAACCTGAGAGAGAGAGAGGGGGGGGGGCAAAAGAGATGAGCTACACATGTGGGCACACTTATTAAACATATTAAAAATTATGCATGTGCATACCACACACACTCATAGAGTCATAGCCTGGTGGTTAGAGTGATGTGCTCATGATCTACTGACCCAGGTTGAATCTGTTCAAGAGGATTTTTCCTCTGGAGTTAACATCAGTTCGGACTCCACCCCCCACCCCCAGAAAAGGCCTTAGGATGTGTCTATAACCGAGGTCCCATGTGCCAACACACCAACATCTTGCACACATGTTAAAAGTAAAACCCTCTCCCGTAGTTTCCCCTTTTCGGGTGACAAAACTGCATACACATTGCGACTAGATGTAAAAAAAAATTTTAAAGCGTATTAGTGCTTATTCCATTATCCTCGAAATAAAAGAATTTTTTTTTTAATTTTTAAGGAAAAGAAAGAATGCATACACATTTTTCTTGGAAGCTTTGTCTACTTTCAGTTCACTGTTTGTCTGGTTTATTTTCTATCAAAAGTCAAGTTTAACAAGGATTGATACATATCAGATACACTTATTAAACGTTAACCAGATTAAGGAAAAGTCCTATTGAATACCATACTTAATTTTACCTTGTAATCTAGGCCTACTGTTCACATCACTCAAACTGTCAGTAGGTAAGGAAAACTTGGAACTTTCTACTAACCCTAGCTTATGGCGGGAGGCCGGATCAACTGATAGCCTAAGGCTGCACACCGGTATTAATTTGGGGGTCATGTAGTATCTTGCATAGAGTGGGAGCCGGAAAAAATGTTGGTGATTTTCACAGATTTTTTTAAGTATGAAAAAATGCACTTGCACTTATTTTTGGGATTGAGGACATAGAGCAATACCAAGTAGTCACGAGAAAGTTGGGAATAATCATCAAATGAGGATTTCCTGTATTCCTACAGCGTTGACCCGGCGCATGCACATTGCAGTAAGGAAGCTAGCAGACAACAAAGGACTGAGGGGGGTGCAGTGTTTGCTGAACAATTTAAAAAGTTCTAACCTACCAAATTTGTTTCAATAACATGTTTTGAGTCAAAGGCTAGTCTTTCCCAAAAAGTGGTTTTTATTTCTGTGGATACCTTAATACGTGCGGTATGAATATAAGAGTCACATAGAAAAGCAGAAGGGGAAAAAAAGAGTGATTTTTAAAAATTCCAGTGTGAGGCCTATTCATTTTTATGGTTTGGATTCCCGGGGCCTGACCAAGGGGGAGGGGGGGGGGGGGGGCTGCAGATTTTACTGCTTTTCCTTGGCCCAGGCCAAAAGAGCTGTGTCAGTTATTGATGTCAGCTTATTGCCAAGGCCTACATTAAAATGTTATGTTTAAAATGTTGTGTTGAGATTGCCTTCAGCTCTTAACATAACAACCTGCACTCTCCTTTATAGGAGAAAAAATCCTCTGAAGCGGAGTATGGCTGCCTAAGTGGCGAGGTACTTGAAAAGAGTCATACACGAAAACTTCTCACCCACTGTACTTCCTATCTCACAGTGATTCCCAGGTAGGATGAGTGAGTCAGAGTGCATGTTCTGGGTGACCCCCAGGGTGTAAAGCTGGGGAATGCACAACTGCTTTTCCTTTTAAAAACAATTTTTTTCATAATTCTTTTATATGGAGGATAATGGAATAAGCACTTATGTGCTTTTTTACATCCACTCCCTGTGTGTATGCGGTTTTGTAAATTTTGTCATATGTTCCCACCAGCACACAATGGCCTACTCTTACGAAAAGCGGAACAGGGTTTAGCGTGTGCACAAGATGTTCTGCGTGCGTTCGCACACGGGGCCTCGGTTTATAGTCTCATCCGAAGGATTTTGGGGGAGAGTGGAGTCGGCACTGATGTTAAAAGTATGTTCTTTCGAGCCAGAAGGCCCATAGAGCCGGAGCTTATCCCGGTTTCTGTAGCGTTAAGCGAACTGATGGTTTTTCACCACCCCTGTGACAGGACGCTAGTCTGTCGCCAGATACTTCCCCAGCAGAGCTGGTACCCATTTGTACACCTGGGTGGAGTGAGGAAAATAGGAGTAAAGTGTCTTTCCCAAGGGCACAACACCGAGCCGAGCGGGGATCGAACCCGCGACCTCTGGATCACGAGTTGACCGCCTAAACCACTCGACCACGGTGCCTCCTCCACTGATGTTAACTCCAGCGGAAAATATCCCCTTGAACGGGAATCGAACCTGGATCGTCAGATTGCGAGTGCAAGGTTCTAACCACTAGGCTATCCCATCCCTCCTTCTGTTTTTCTAGATGATCCACAGAGACAAAAACCACTTCTTGTGAAAGACTAGCCTCTGACTCAAAACTCATGTGATCTTGCATAAATTTGGTAGGTTTAAAATCATTTTATTTGTCAGTAAACACTGTAGCCTACCCCCTCAGTCCTTTGTAGTCTGCTAGCCTAGCTTCCCTATCACAATAGGCCTCTGCGTGTGTGTGTGTGTGGGGGGGGGGGGGGGGGGGGGGTCAACACTGTAGGAACACCAGAAATCTCCATCTGATGATCATTTCCCACTTTCTTGTGACTACCTTGTATTGCTCTATGTCCTCAATCACACAAACAAACACTCAGTGCATTTTTTCATACTTTAAAATCTGTGAAAATCACCATGTTTTTCCCGTCTAGATCTCTAATACAACATGACCGCAAGCTAATACAGGTGTGCATTCTTTAAGCTAAGCCTACTTACAAGCTTATATGGGCACATTTTATATCTCCATGGCAGTACCCTACTCTGTCTAATGGGCACATGCAATACTTTCAAACCCCAAGAGTCTTGAAATGGCACTGGTGCCGGGAAAACCATCAACTTGATGTTATTAATTTTGCTTCTTTTTTTTTTCTTCTTTTTTTTTTTTGGGGGGGGGGGTGGTTCTTGGTGGGGAGGGGTTGCTTTGTTGTTGTTTTTTTGTTCCATGGGTAGGCCTTGAGCACCAAGCACCAATGATGAAATTTCTGCTTATGTGGCACAAACTCACCACAGGTACAGACGTGTGTGGGCAAACCGAATCTGAGGTCACCATGAGATCAAAGTAACTGGGACCACGGAATCAGGGGCTTTTTTTTTTTTTTTGCATGGGGATGAATGACAATGCCAATGACATAATGATGCTGCTGTGGAGGTGCATGCGCTTTGAGACTACTTGATGTACACCTAGATTCAGCCAGTCCACTGTTGGCTGTCTCTGTTTCTGGTCCATCAATTTGGAATGGCCTCCCTATCTCTCTTCGCCAAAGACCTTGTGACACTTTAAATCTGGCCTCAAGATATATTTGTTTCAAACCTAAGAATTTCCTCTCCTGTTTCATTTCATAGCTATTCCTGCTTTTCAACAGCCAAAAATTACATCACCCTGCCAAAGTGTATAACGTACGTGTGTGTGTGTGTGTGTGTGTGTGTGTGCGTGCGTGCGTGCGTGCGTGCGTGCGTGCGTGCGTGCGTGTGTGTGTGTGTTTTAGGATATATTTCTCAGTTTAAAAAAAAAGCCCCGTTATACTGTGCTTTTGTTGATTATCAGAAGGCTTTTGATTCTGTAAGGCACTACGCCTTATGGTATAAACTGGCAAAACAAAATGTAAACGGAAAAATATTGAAAGTCATCATGAACATGTATGAAAATGTAAAATCTTGTGTTTTTGTTAATGATGGAGCCTGTTCAGAATATTTCAAAAGTTTTACTGGTGTTCGTCAAGGGGATAGTCTTTCTCCTGTTTTGTTTTCTATGTTTCTGAATGATTTGGAACAATATTTGACAGATAGAAATTGTTTGTCATTGAATATTCAACTTTCATCGGATGGAACAATGTTAACCAGCTATGTCAAGCTTTTAATTTTGCTATATGCTGATGATACTATTTTATTCTCTAATACAAAGAAGGGGTTACAAGATGCTTTAGACAATTTATATGCTTACTGTTCTCAGTGGAAACTTGTTGTGAATCCAGTGAAAACAAAAATCATGGTTTTCGGCTGTAATAAATCTCATAACATGTTTACCTATGGTGGAAAAGCGTTAGAAGTTGTTAATAGTTTTAAATATTTAGGAATTAACTTTAGTAAGAGTGGTAGTTTTGCAAAATGCAAAAAATAAAATGCTTATGATAAAGCTACTAAAGTTATGTTTAGTTTGATAAGGGCTGCATGGCAAAAAGAACTACCTATACATGTGACACTTGATTTATTCGATAAAATCGTTGTACCTGTTTTGTTGTATGGATGTGAAATTTGGGGATATGAAAACCTAACAATAATTGACAAGTTTCAGTTAAGATTTTTTAAGTATATTTTTCGTTTAAAGCGTAAAATGTCAACGTCGCTAGTATATGGAGAAACGGGCAAATATCCTTTGTCTATTTTGGTCTCTGTTCGAATGGTGGGTTTCTGGATGCAGCTGCTTGACATCCAGTCTGAAAAGCTATCCTCAAATGTTTATCAGATGATGAAAGATTTACATGACAAATCTTTGATTCAATCATCATGGCTAAGGAAGATAAAAAATATTTTAGTACAAAGTGGATTTGACTGTTTGTGGGAGAGACAGTTCACATATCAAAGCCTTCTTAATAGAAAATTTTGTTAATGAATGGAGAACTGAGCTGTGGAGTAATAGTAGATGTCTTTATTATAAAAACTATAAGATCGATTTTGGTATGGAAAAATATATAACTTGTCTACCAGATGTATATGTTTACGCTCTTATGATGTTTCGTTGTAGCTGTCACAAGCTTCCTATTGAGGTTGGACGTTTCCATAATATACCAAGGAAAGAAAGAATATGTTCAAAATGCAATATGTCTGTTTTAGGGGATGGATTTCATTTTATCATGGAATGTCCCCACTTCAAATATTTACAAGATTTTATTCCCTGACATTTTCTTCAACCCATGTCCAGTTATAATTTTTGTTGGCTAATGAAATGCAAATCTCAAAAAGTTCTCCTATCGTTCTCAAAATTCATAAGATTTGCAGGTATTTCTTGAAATTTCAATTGTCTTTCATATGTGTAGATTGTCTTTTAAAGAAATGTGTATACTTAAAAATAGTATTGAGTCATTAATACTGTTTGCTTATCATTATGCGATGAACTCTTGCCTTTCAGTTACTGTTAGTATTCATGTTATTTTTTGGTATATTGCTGTTAGGTTTATTCTCCTGTACAATTTGTTTGTAATCCTCCATACCCCAAAAGGTGTGAAAGGAATTAAATCTTGAATCTTGTGTGTGTGTGTGTGTGTGTGTGTGTGTGTGTGTGTGTGTGTGTGTGTGTGTGTGTGTGTGTGTGTGCATTTGAACTTGTTAGAACTATTACTGTGTAAGAATGAGTTGAGTGCAAGCCCTTTGATTTGTATGTGCAAGATACAGCGCTATATAAATTCCATTTATTATTATTATTACTTGAAGCCAACCGAAGCCATGCTTGTAGGGACCAAACACAAACTCTCTTCCATCACAACAGCTTCAATAGAATTCAGCAATACATCTGTCCCTCTATCCACTGTTGTGAAATATCTAGGGGTCATTTTTGACAACACACTCCATGCAAAAATTTATCACCCAAACCTGTCAGTCATGCTACTATCAATTACAGTGCATCAGTTCAGTTCGAAAGTACCTGTCCACTGATGCAACATCCAAACTAGTTACTCATGACTGGACTATTGCAATTCTCTTCTGGCTGGTCTCCCAGCTTCATATATCCACTCCCTTCAACCTATACAAAACTCTGCCACTTGACAAGTCCTCAGAAAGAAAAAATCTGAGCACATTACTCCTCTCTTGCGATCTCTCCACTGGTTGCCTGTCCCACAGAGAGTAAACTATAAGATCAGTACCCTCTGTTACAAATGCCTCCACAAAACAGCACCTTCCTACCTCTGTGAATGTCTTCACCTGTACACTCCTCGTTCCCTCCGCTCAGCTGCAGAGACCTTGTGCTTAGTATGTTCTTTCGAGCCAGAAGGCCCATAGAGCCGGAGCTTATCCCGGTTTCTGTAGCGTTAAGCGAACTGATGGTTTTTCACCACCCCTGTGACAGGACGCTAGTCTGTCGCCAGATACTTCCCCAGCAGAGCTGGTACCCACTTGTACACCTGGGTGGAGTGAGGAAAATAGGAGTAAAGTGTCTTTCCCAAGGGCACAACACCGAGCCGAGCGGAGATCGAACCCGCGACCTCTGGATCACGAGTTGACCGCCTAAACCACTCGACCACGGTGCCTCCTTGTGCTTAGGAATACCTAGATTCAACCAGTCCACCGCTCTTTCTCTATTTCTGGTCCATCGATCTGGAATGACCTCCCTCTCTCCCTTCGCCCAAAGCCTTCTTATGACACTTTTAAATCGGGCCTCAAGACTAATTTATTTCAAACCTAAGATTCCCTTCTTGTTCCATCTCATTCTTGTCCCTGCCCTCAACAGCCAAAACCCCATGACCCTTCGGAAGTGTATAACCTTTGTGTTCGTGCATGCGCGCGCGCGCGCGCGCGTGTGTGTGTGTGTGTGTGTGCACATTTGAATTTGTAAAAACTATTAATTGTAACTGGCTACATGTGAATGAGTGGGATGAATGAAAGCGCTATGATTTTTTTTTTTTCAAGATATGGCGCTATATAAATTCCATGTATTATTATTATTATAGGATTGTACTCTACACTTACATACCAGCATCAACGGGGCTGAAAGATACAGACACCTGCAGAGTTGGTCAGGTAATTTGAGCAACACTCTCAGAGTCACATCTGTTAAGTAGATGAAGCTCGACTATGTGGTCCCAGTCTTCCCACTGAGCCCACAGCACACTCACTCTGGGTAGAAGCCGGCTGGAATCTGAAAAATCCCTATGACTCTTATGGGGTTCGAACCTTCCAGTCCGAAATCCAAGGCGCTAACCACTGTGCCACGACAGCTGGTTTTTAAGGTGTTTTCATCTGTTCCTATGGGCACAAAATGGCCGTAACACTTTTGTTGTTTTCTTTTTTTAACATGTGGCAGAATTACATGCTGCATTGGCACATAGGGTCTCAGTTAATAGTTTCATCCAAAGGACCTTGACATTGATTTTTCTCAGGCTGGGAAGAAAGGCAAAACCAGGAATCGAACTCAGAACCTCATGGTTTACTTGTTAGGCAGATGAATGTCTTAACTGTCCTGCCACATTTCCTCTTGTACATGTTTTTTGGGTTTTTTAAAAAACTCTTTTATATGGAGGATAATGGAATAAGCACTTATGTGCTTACCTCGTGATGACAAAAACAAATGATGAGTCAAATTCAAACAATGGCCCCCAGTACAGGGCAGCTCTTAAATGGGTAGGGGGTGCGAAGAATCTCCCGCTTTTACAAACCAAAGATAAAAATTGGATCAGCAAATGTTGGGTCACTTCCCCGAAAGATCGTTGGAAGTAACTGAGATGCTCAGACGAAGAAAAATAGATATTTGTGCAATACAAGAAGTTCGATACAAAGGAGGATGTCGAATGTTAGGAGTTGGTGAGGACAGACCTGGTGGAGTGGAGGAAAAGAGAACGAACACGGAGTCAGCCTACTTGTCCATGACAACTGGCTTGAAAATGTTGTCGAAATAGAAAGATGAAGCAGTAGCTAAATGAATATGAAAATAGTTTGTGGAAAAAAGATCCTGCACGTGATCTCTGCTTATGCACCGCAGGTGGGTAGACCCGAAGAAGAGAAAGCTGATTTCTGGGAAAAACTAGGCGAGAAACTGGCTGAAATACCAGAAAAAGACATTGTCGTCGTAGCAGGAGATTTGAATGGACACGTTGGCAAGGACAGAACTGGATATGAAGACGTTATGGGCAGGTACAACTTTGGAGATCGAAATCAAGAAGGAGAAACAATTCTTCAGCTATGCCAACAGAATAGCTTACGAATCTTGAATAGATTCTTCAAGAAAAAACAAGAGCACTATATCACCTTCAAAACTTGTGAAGCCGAAACTCAGATTGACTTCATTCTCTTCAAGGGAGATGCTGCAATGGCGACTAACTGTACAGCTATTCCAGGGGAAGAATGCCTCTCACAGCACAGAATGTTGTGCGCAGATTTTCAAATAAAAGATTTGATAAGACCAAGGAAGAAAGCAATCGAGAAGAAACTGAAAATTTGGAGGCTCAAAGACAAGAACATAGCCTTGGAATATGAGCAAAAAGTGAGAGAAAAAGCGGCTGGGCAAGACCATGACTGGAACCAATTGAAAGAAATCCTCATGGAAGCAGCAAAAGAAACGTGGAGAGACCAAAGGAAGAAGATATTGACAGAGAGAAACATGGTGGTGCTGGGATGCAGTGAGAGAAGCAATCCAAGAGAAGAAGAAAGCATTTAGGAAGTGGCAGCAAACAAAGATGTTTGAGGACAGAGAGATATACAGGAGGAAATCAAAAGAAGCCACAAAAGCTGTAGCCCAAGCTAAAGAAAAAGCGTGGAATGAATGGTGTGTTGGACTTGATACAACTGAAGGTCAGCATAAGATGTTTCGAATTGTACAGCAGATGAGGAAAGAACGGAAAGACATCAATGTTGCAAAATTTGTAAAAAATGAGTCTGGAAATATCATGACTGAGAAGCAAAATATTCTGTAGAGATGGAAGGATTACTTTCATGATCTGCTAAATATTGAGAATCCTAGAGCAATCAAGGAAGTGGAGAAAGTTGAAGGACCTGTACAAGAAGTGACTGAAGATGAAATCAGAAGAGCAATTCGAACTATGAAAAAGAGAATAGCAACAGGGCCATCAAGAGTGGTGACAGAAATGATACAAGCAGCAGGAAAGGAAGGAATAAAACAACTTACAAAAATATGTCAGAAGACACAGCGGACAGAACAAATGCCCGAAGAATGGGAAGACAGTATTACTGTTCCCATTTTCAAGGGTAAAGGAAATGCACTAGTATGTGGAAAATACAGAGGAATCAAGCTTCTGGAACATGGCATAATGATCTGGGAAAAGGTATTGGAAAGAAGACTGAAGAGCCTGTGCAATATTGATGAAAAATAGTTTGGATTCCAGGCTGGCAAATCAACCATAGATGCAATATTTATTGTGAAACAACTGCAGGAAAAGTATATGGAGAAGAAAAAGAGCTTGACGCATATCTTTGTTGACCTGGAAAAAGCTTTTGATAGAGTACCCAGAAAGCCAATCCAATGGGCCTTGAGGAAACAAGGTGTACTGGAGCACACCATCTCAATGGTTATGACTTTGTTCAAGAACTCCAGATCAAAAGTGAAAACTATAATTGGGACGTCAGAAAGCTTTGAGATAAAAGTAGGAGTGCACCAAGGATCCGCATTGAGCCCTCTGCTCTTTATCCTCGTGATGAATGAAATATCCAGGGAAGTGGAGAGGCCAGAAGAGATCTGGGAACTGCTGTATGCTGATGACTTAGTACTGGTAGCTGAGAACAGTCATGACGCTACTCAAAGATTTGCCAATTGGAAACAGAGATTAGAATGCAGAGGAATGAAGGTAAATGTTGACAAGACCAAAGCAATGACAGTTGGAAAAGACCACAGAACACATAGAGAGCAAGGCAAATACCCGTGTGGTGTCTGCGACAAAGGTGTAGGGAACAATTCGATCAAATGCTCCAACTGTCAATATTGGTGTCACAAAAGATGCTCAAAGCTCAAAAGTCTGAAGAAGGAGGACGGAGTATTTGTCTGCCCCAGTTGTATGAATAAGAAGGGTGAAGACAATACCTATGCAGGAAAGGAGGAGCTAGAATTTGAACAAGGGAAGATAGAAGTTGTAGACGAATTCTACTACCTGGGAGAGATGAAGAATTGGCAAGTCTGCTCAGAAATCAGAAAATCCCACATATATAAGGCCTGCATTAGACCAGTTCTGCTGTATGGTTCGGAGACGTGGGTTTTCACAAAAACCTTTGAACGTTTGTTGAAAAGCTGTGAAAACCGAATGCTATGCTACATGACAAAGATCAAATGGGAAGACAGGATCTATGGAACTATGGAGAACGTGCAAAGTTGATGATCTGAAGTCTGTAGTTAGTACCAATAGACTGCGCTGGTTTGGGCATGTTCAATGGAAAGCAGACCACCACATCATAAAAAGAGCAATGAACTTGTAGTGGATGGAAAGAGACTAAAGGGAAAACCTAGCAAAACCTGGGCTACCTGTATTGCAGATGATCTTAGAGAAAGGGGCATAAATAAGGAGGAAGCTCAAAACAGAGAGAGATAGAGAAGGCTCATCAATGTCAAACCTTCCCTGGGAGAAACATGACAAAAAAGAAAGAAGAAGATCTGTAGGAAACACACAAATCAACAACTAGCCTTTAGCATTTTATGCATGCTTATAATTATGTGTAAACACCCTCTCTCTCTCGCACACACAGAGTTTAGAGTATAATGACTTTGCAGTATAAAATTCAAGAACTTCTTCAGTTTTTCATGAAAGTTAAGTGTAACTCATGCAGTGTTACACTTGAAGCCTGCATGAAATCAACTCCATCATTGATTGGCACAAAAAATACAACTGACAATATATACATAGATCTAAATGCAAACACTCTCTCTCTCTTGGGGACTGGATGTAAAAAAGCACATGAGTGCTTCTTCATTATCCTCGAAATAAAAGAATTTGTCATTGTCATCGTCTCTCTCTCTCCTCAGTTTATAGTCTCATCTGAAGGACTTTTGGGGAGAGTGGAGTCAGCGCTGATGTTAACTCCAGAGGAAAAATCCTCTTAATGAGAATCGACAGGATGGGATAGCCTGGTGGTTAGAGTGATGCATTTGTGATCTGCTGACCCAGGTTTGATTCTTGTTCAAGGGGATTTTTCCTCTGGAGTTAACATCAGTGCTGATTCCACTCTCCACAAAAGTCCTATGGATGAGACTATAAACCAAAGTCCTGAGTGAAAATATGCACACAGAACATATTACGCACATGTTAAAACCTGTTCTGCTTTTCAGAGGAGTAGAACATTGTGTGCCAGTGGGAATGGATGACAAAATTCACAAAACTGTATACACACAGAGACTGGATGAAAAAAAGCACACAAGTACTTATTCCATTATCCTCGAAATAAAAGAATAAATAAATAAATAAATACATGTTACTGTGTGTGTGTTTTAATAAGTCTATCCACTAAAAAGTGTTAGAAACATGTTTAGGTATATTATGTCATAAGATTAAATATCCCCCATGGGGATGGTGGGGCCTGTCAGTATGAATAGCATCCCCACCTTCTGGAAATTCTG
Source organism: Rapana venosa (assembly GCA_028751875.1). Lineage (NCBI taxonomy): Eukaryota > Metazoa > Mollusca > Gastropoda > Neogastropoda > Muricidae > Rapana > Rapana venosa. Next base: position 47,688,115 of record CM054134.1, read on the forward strand.
TGCCAGGAATCACCTTTCTTTTTTTTAACCCACTCTTTCTTCTTGCCTTGTTCCTCCCCCCCCCCCCCCAACCCCCTCTTTCTTGTCTGTTTTCTGCCTTCTTGGTCCATGAGTCCTTCGGATGAGACTATAAACCGAGGCCCCGTGTTCGAACACATGCAGAACATCTTGCGCACACGTTAAATCCTGTTCCGCTTTTCGAAAGAGTAGGCCATTGTGTGCCGGTGAAAACAAATGACAAAATTTACAAAACCGCATACACATGGGGACTGGATGTACAAAAGCACATGAGTGCTTATTCCATTATCCTCAATATAAAAGAATTTTAAAAAAAATATATATAAAAATCTCCTGTCTTTTTTCCACAAAGACTTGAAATATAACCATTATCTCCCACACCTAAGTTGGATATGCTGAGCCTGACTTGTCAGGCGCTTAACAGCAGCACAACACATTTCGGCTCATATGACAGACATCAGCAGATGCTGTCTGAGCATTTCTTTGCTCTTTACAGGGTAGGTAGATCTAGATCTCTGGTTTGGCTTTGGTTTCCACAGGAGCTGTGGATCAGGTTGTACCCCTCCCTCCCCTAACTTACTCTTGCCAGCAGACTTCACAGATAGGCCTAATGCTTGTCAGGATTTGTAGACGTCTCCCATTCTTCTTGTTCCTGTCATGTTTCTGTATTTTGCATAACACTCTGCCAGTTAAAGGTTTCATTAGCTTCAGGCATTCTCCATCACCTTGATAATGTATTGTGCACTGGCATGTGTTTGTGGAAATCCTTTTTTTTTAGGGGTGGGGGGTAATCCCCTCACAGTCACAGATAATTACATCAGCAGTGTAATAAACCAAATTTGTCCTTTACGAGGCGTGTATCACAAGAATATTTTTTAATTTGGCAAGAAATATTTTCTCCAAATACATTTTTTTATGATTTCTCTGTGTGTGTGGGTGTATGCACAAATATTGCTTTTCACTCCATTACAATCATTTACATAAAAAAATGTAGCTGTCCATGTTTATCATGAAAATGAAATGTTAATGAACAAGGAAAGACAAAGGTGATGTCACATAACTGACATTGTGACAAACAGTGCTAGGCGCAGCCTCTTGCTTTCACTTTGATAAGCAATGTTTACTCTGGCCTTCCAGACCCGATCCCTAGGATCAGTATCTATGGGTTTTACAAAGTACTGAACATAATTGACACTCGGTTGTAACTTACTGAACACATGTCTGCCATTTCTTGTTTGTCTTTGAGACGCAGACTCATAATCCCTTTTTATGGAGTTTTCTGCAGGGTGGCTGATGATCCTGTGTCAGATCTGTAGTCTGGTTTCCTTTGCTTTTTTTGGGTTTTGTTTAACCCTTTACCATTCGCATATCTTACAGAGAAACTCTCTGTAATATTCGAAAATTCATGCAGTTTTTTTTAAGAAAATAAGGTACCTCAAGTACACAGAGTGCTGTACAGTTACTATTGTTCGCAGAGCATTCATATTTGGCCAAAGTATTCATATGATGTCATACTTTGTTCTGCACCCCAAGATGTTTGTCCTACCTACATGTGTCGTGCTGCTGTCCCCTCTTTGTCACCAAATACAGGTAACATTGCAGTGACATCATGCTGTTAGTCTACTACTACCCTCTAACATGCGCAATATACGTATGTGATTTAAAAAATAATAAGTGTGGTCCTGCCTAAATGTGTCCTCCATCGCATCCACCATCATGTAATCCAATCGAACATTCACACTTGTCACAAAACTACTGTTACCAAGTCTATATTTTCTGAGTGGCAAGTATTAAAACATATTGAAAACATCATTGACTAATGCGCATATATATCCATTATTTACAAATATATGCTCACGCCTGCTATTTACAAAAACACTAGTGTGTCCTTCACCAATAACCAGTTACATGGCTGTTGGCGGTGTTTCTCAGGTGAAAATACAGATTCATTTTGAGAAATCGGGCTTTCGTCATAGTAGTACTGATCCATGACTCAGAAAATCTCAAATCAGTAGACCAGTAGAGATGAAGCCTTGGCAAATGCTTGATCCCCATCATGATCAAAATTGACAGGTAAGCCCTAATTTCCTCAGGTGTTTCTGTCCATAATGGATCTATGACTAAGCCTTCCGCAGCGATCTTTTGCCTGGCATAATTTAGTTTCATCTGCTGCAGTTTGAAAAAAATGTTGGGGCACAAACAAAAAAAAGTAATCTAAGGGCTTGGCATTCAGTGGGAGAGTCTGTGCCGACCCAGTCGGCAGTGTGAAGTCTGGCACTGACTGTGACTGGCACATGTGTGCTTCACCACATCACATGCAATGAAGCGAAAGGAATGTTATCCTCAGCATCACTTTCCGACTCACTACATTCTCTTATTTCACCTCCCTCTTCTACATCTACTTCAACATTTTAATCTCTTTTGAATTGTTCCAATTGAGCCAAAATAGCTTCTATTTCCACATCAGTTTATTCCTCCCAAATCGTATCCTCTATCTTTGCTGCCATTTTTAGCTACAAGTGTAGGAAAGACAAAGCCAGTCACTGGCCAATTTCTTGTGAATGGGAGGCTGTGTAGCACTGAATTTGGTGCCCATTCCTTCCTTAGTTTATGCTGACCTCAGTGGAATGTTCATTCATAGTGTGTGTGTACTAGGTAGAGCTTAGTGCATGAGGGAAATTCCCCACTAGGCTGAAATGACGTCAGGCAGGCTGCAGCAGGTATAAATATACCTCGGCGAGTGGGCTGAGGCTGGCTATGGCGGGTAAAAATGGGAGAGGTTAAGTTGATGCAAAAACTCCTGTTTGTTTCTTCAGTATGAGGGGTCTTTCTTGATGCTTTTCAATGGTACCTGGATTGATGTTAGTATGTATTCTTCTTCTTGTTTGTTTTTTATGGGTTTCTTTCATTCATTACATCCAGAAGAACCAATAGATTGCATGAGTGCTTATTCCATTATCCTCAAAATAATAATTTTTTTAAAGATAGAAGCTTCAGGTACACTATAGTGTGTCACAGAACAGAAAGAGTTGAAAGTTTCAGAGTGGTGCTACACTACCCCCTCATGGAGCACAGAAGAGTCAAGTCAAGTCAAGTCATATAAACATGTACGGCCTCTGCGGTTGGCGGGGTTATAAACAACCAAATCAGATAAGAATGAATACAAACATACATTCAAACACAACATCCAAATTCAGTCCAAGGCATACAGGCACAAAAAAGATGTTTGAGGTATCCAATGTCATTTCATTAATCATGGCTTTGCTGGCAATGGTTCAAGCTATCACTGTGTATAAAAGGCACTTTTCAATGCATTCTCTTACAGTTAACAACTTATTATATTTGACAAAGCCAATTAATTCTTTCAATGCCAGCAGCACAAAGCAATGTATGCAACACGAAACAGACATACAGAGGGATACTGTCACAGCCAGAAATTACAGCTGTGAAAAACTCAGCATTAACTACTGACTTTAAATTGTCACTGATCAAGTCACTAAGTTCATGTTGGTAAAGTCTTGCTTACTGAAAAGAAGTCTTGTTTACTGTGTATGTGCAATCAAAACGGTGCATTTTCAAATAATCTTGTTTATTGTGTGTGCGCGCTATGGGACAGCCTGGTGGTTAGAGCCTTGCGCATTGCATTTGTGATCTGCTGACCCGAGTTCAAATCCCCTTGGAGTTAACATCATCAGTGCCGACTCCACTCCCCCCCCCCCCCCCCCCCCCCCCCCAAGTCCTTCAAATGAGACCATAAACTGACGTCCTGTGTGTGCATCCACACAGAACATCTTGCGCACACATTAAAACTGGTTCTGCTTTTTGGAAGAGTAGGCCTATGTGTGCTGGTGGGAACAGATGACAAAATTTACAAAACCACACACATACAGAGACTGGATGTAAAAAAGCATACGAGTGCCTATTCCATTATCCACGAAATAAGATAATAAAAAATGGTGCATTTTCAATGTCTTCTTTACAGTGTATGTGCGCTACTACATGCAATCAAAATGTCACATCTTCCAGTGACATTTAACTTCTGTGCAGTCTTGTGTGATCACTCCCTTCAAACAAAGTGCTAGGTGCAGTAATTGACAATGATTTATCTTGGTCAGAACACATAGCCCCTTTAGGAAAACCAATCTCAGTAAGACTATATCAACTTAGAAAAATCAAACATTTTCTAAACCTACAATCACAAAAACTATTCTTTCATGCACATATTTTATCTCTTATAAATTATGTTTCAACCTTATGGGATAGTGCTAGTGAAACAAACCTAAAACATATAAGCTGCCTACATAAAAGAGCTATCAAACTAATCCAATTGAATCCTAATACATTGACCACCAAAAACTACAAAGAATTAGATATTCTTCCACTCAAAGACAGTCTGCATTTCAACAAGTGTCTATGTATGTACAATATATTAAATGGAAAAGCCCCAAAGAAAATTGTGAAAAATTTTTCTGTTAATAAAAACAAGCCTACTCATAGATTGTCTTTGCCCAGGCCCCAAAACAATCTCTATAAATCAAGCCTTGCTTATTCAGGAAGAAACAGTGTGGAATAATCTACCTATCTCTTTAAAATCAGCTCCTTTGAAACAAATGTTCAAGAAACTCTTGAGGAAACATCTAATGGACAAATTGCAAGTCTACTCTTATACTCGAGGTTATCTTACATCAGGCTATCTTGTCGTTATTCCTACCTTTGTTATTTGTATTTTCTTCATTTGTTGTATGACTTGAGCTTATGTTATACTGCCTTGGTTTTGTTTTATCTTGTCTTGTGAGTCTGTTTTTGCTCATTGTTTTTGTGTGTGTTGTTTTTTGTTTGTGTGTTTGTTTTTTTGTTTTTTGTTTGTTTGTTTTTTTAACAATTTTCTTCATTTATCTGTATGACTTGAGCTTATGTTATACTGTGTTGATTTGCTATTTATCATGTTTTGTTAGTCTGGATTTTTATTTTTTTTAAACCTCCATAGATTTTTGTCTTCAATATGTGTGAACATTGCATTTTGATTGCTTTTATATGTCAATTTTCTTGATTTTCTTTTTTTTTTTTGTGAGGGCAGGATGAAAAAAAGTTGTATAAACTTAATCATTTACCCTCAATAACGATCATTTTGACTTGACTTCTGTTTCTTCAAGATCTGAATCTGTTTGAGTTAACCAAACTGCATACAAAAATATAATTCTTGTAATGTTCAGTATCAGTATGAAGGAGGTGTACATGTTGAACACTCAGTGCAAAGATTGCATGCTGTTTCTCCTCAGTTCTGCTGAGGTTCTTTTACCTGCAAAGCTTTTAATAACATCTCTACAACTTCCCTTCCACCTCAAATCAGAAAAGATTATCTTTACTTCAGACACTTGATTCTGATCTATTCAGAATCATCATCATCATCAACCATTACACCCAGTGGTGTGTAGGGCAGCAACAAAGCGCTTCCACTCCTGCCTATCCTGGGCTAACCTAGTCACTGATCCCCAAGAGTGCTGCATGGCCTTCATCTCACTTTCTACAGTCCTCTTCCACGTTGCTTTTGGTCTTCAGATAACTATTAAGGGTTGCCTCAACATCCCTAGTCATGAGGAAAGCAAACACCTAAGTCACCCTTACACTTTTCAGTCAGAACGAACTAGGGGTGTCTCAAAAGCCCTTCTCATCTGAAACAAAAATCTCAGGAATACTCTGTGGATCAAGGCCGACTTATCATAGGAGACAAAAGCATCAGAAACTCCTAGTAGAGAGAAAACATGATGGATGCTTCAAAAGCCCCAGGGAAATGAAACAAAAGCCTCCAGGGAATAGAAAGGTTAAAGGTTGTCTCAAAACCATTAGCCTCTCAAGAAAAAATAATGTTCTTTGACTATACCTCACTCACATAACTGTGATGTTCTATCTCTTAGAACACTATTTTCTTACCAAAGAAACACTGCCAATCACAACATCCTCTGTAAAAAAAAAACCAACAAAAAACTTTGTCAGTAAATACAAACCACTTTACCCTGATTTACTAACAAAAAAACCCACACCAACAACACCCCCCCCCCCCCCCCCCCCACCTTTAAGAACCTAAATTTAGTAACCAATTATATTCAAAGATTTTTTTTAAAAAATCATTCCCGCAGATAAAAATGAGAAGACAATTTACAGTAAAGATGTAGGCCTACTTTGGCAGTTCAGAGGTAATGTATCTGCACAATAAGGCCGGTCCCGACTGGAACTCAGATCAGCAGAGATTCTGGACTGTAAAATAGAACATATCTCTCTTTATGTCTCTGGCTTGACCAAAGACAGAACCATTTTATGTGCATCCGATATTCTATCTTCTTACCTTGTCAGAACAGTGAATAGCGACATCAAATTATAGTTTCAACTCTTTTGACAAGCATGTGGGTGGTAACCACAAAGAAAGTTCATGGATCACATTCATCACAAAAAGACCAGAGAAATATGATTTTCCTTCAGACATATGCTGTCAGCAACTCACGGTGTACCTTACATGTCAACATTAAGATCTGAATACAAGTGTCAGCATCTATCTCCTTCTCTTTCCTGGCATGTAGTCCTCTTCATCAGTGTTGTCATCAGAGTCAAACACAGCTCCACGTCCTCGTTTCTTGGTCACTTTGCTTTTGCTGCTATTCTTCTGAGCTTGTTTCTGGCGTGAAGATGGTATGTTAAACATGTCATCTTCCTCCTCAGATATCTGGATAGCTCCGTCCTCATCAGATTCATCTCTGAAACAGATAACAAAGCAAATGGAAATAAGCTATATCTAGTCAATAACAAAAGACAACTTAATAAACATCTAGTCAATAACAAAAGAAAATTTAATAAACACACTTGACCTTCTGACAGTTCAAAACAACTATGTATCATAATCTCTTTGGTAATAACATTTTCCAGTTTATTAAATCCACATCCCCTGCTTAGTAGATGGTGTTCTGATCATGTTAGATTGTTCTGTGTATGCCTGGCTACAAAATGAACCACCCAAGAATCACCTCAAAAATGACCCACCAATAGTACAGAACCGTAACCCTGGTTGATGGTTTAATGACAGCCTCATATAACATCTCTTTAGAATTTAACCATTCTTAGAGAGAAACATAACCAATGTTAACTATTTATTTGTATGGTGGGACTGAAATAAAAGCCATGGGAATAGCAACACGGGACATCACAAAAGATGATGCAGCAACAACAAAACACCAAAACTTTCATTTCCCAAACCCAATCTCATTAAGCCTAACATCGCATTCAAACAGGTGTTAATGATTCATTGAAACTGAAAAGCACACAGAAGACAAAAAGTATGTCTTAAACAAAGAATCTTATAAGTCTTACCAAAAACTTAAAAAAGGAAAGCATGCCAACCAATGCAATAGAAGAAATAAAAACTAGCAAAGGTTTTAGATTAGCCTCACTACAACTGAGCAGACAGTTTTCATTAAATACCCTACACACCACCCCCCTAAAAACAAAATCAACCAGTACATAAACATCCTCCTACACCAGTACTAAGTAATACAAAAGACCCCTTTTGAAATGTATCTGAACATCAAAGTTCAAAATGCTGTCCTACTTTGTCTCCCTTTATCTGTACCTTGCCAACTGTTACTGTATGATTCCACAGCTTGCTCTGCAAAGCCTAAGGATTGTCATGTGGGTAAGGCTGCATTCACTGAATCATTCGAGTGGAAGAGTGATTTGATCGCTTATGAGAATGTCCATTCGGGTGACTGTAGGTCTGGGAGAAAAACAGACCAAGGATAATGAAAATGGATGGCAAAGTAGTGTGTGTGTGTGTGTGCGTGGATGTACGTGTATGATGGGAAAGGGCATTTTTCTATTTCATTCACATGCATTTCAGAGTGTGCTATTTATGCGTTACTCTTTATTTCACCTGTTTGACTAGAACTCTGTGGATCATTTATAATTTCTTCACTTCAAATTGAAATAAATCAAAGTAGAATCATTTATGCTCTGCAGAACTTCTTATGCCAGAATTAAAAGTAGTAAATGTAATATTTTGAAATAACAAAAAATCAAAGAACAACATTGAGAGACATATACATGACACAATAACAACAAAGACCATACATCTATAAATGAAATCAAAACTAAAATCAGAACTTTATGAGCACAAAACTGATAAAGATCATGACAAAACACTCTCAGATACAAATAAAGAAAAAAAAAGAAGAAAAAGAAAGGAAGACAACTTACAATGTATAGGAAGTCGTCTTTCCATTTCTACGCTGTGAAGTTGTCCGCTGACTCCCTGCTGCAAACATATCTTTCAATGAGCGTGAACCCGTCTCCATGACAACTGGAGCTTTCGCGCGACTTCTGCTTCCACGGCCACCCCGACCTCTCTGGAATGAAGTGTCCTTGCTGTCACTGGTGTCTGCAGATGATCTGCTTCCTCTGCCCGCCCCCCGACCACGACCTCGCCCGCGACCCCTGGCTGGAGCAGATGTGGATGGTTCTTGGTCAGAGTCAGAGCTCATTCTGGAATCTTCTTTTGGGTTTGATTCCCTAAGTGACTGGGCTCGTTTCATGGCTTCCTGCACCTCCTGGTCTTCTTCACGTTTCTTGCGACGTTCATCTTTGTAGCGGACAACTTCTGTGTCAATGGACTCTTCATCTGTGTTGCGCACTTTCAGGTGTTTCTGTACACAGATGTGTAATCAAGCAGATCTTGATCATGCCATCATTTCGATGTTTTTTCTTTTTCTTTTTTTAAATATGCATTACAAATGGCTGTCAGATCAAGTAAGTCTTCATTAAATACAGATGCTAAGCTCTGGTGGAAAATCATTTTTTTTTAAAAAAAGGAAAATCATTTTTAAAAAAACTATAAAGATTTTGTCTCAAGTGGATTTTTTTTTTTAGAACACACAATGGAATAAAAACAAAAGGTACAGTAATCCAAAAAGTATACATTGGTGATACAACACACTGTCAAACATATAATCATCAGTTTTTATCATCAAGATCTGTAACTCACTGCCTGCTAAAGTCTGTGATTGCAGATGTTGCTCATCAAACCATTTCTTGCGAATGTCTGCGATCATAGAATCTGCCTTAAAAATGTGTTCTGCTCATGCCATTGTGAGCATAGCTCATCAAGTGTGCCCATTGTGAAGTCTCATTATCATAGAGTAACCTCTCCAGAACTTTTCTTGTTTCGCCAATGATGTCGCAGTTTGTGGGCTCTTTCTTAACATCCATAACACAGCCAAACTCTGAATCTTCATATCTCTTACAAACAAATGAACCGAATCCGTCACTTACCTAAAACTGTGTTTTTCTGTCTAATGTAGCCAAAAAGAAACAGTGAATAAATGTGAGACCAACCTGTGTTTTAGACAGCTGGTACTTGACAAGTTCGGGGATGGCTTCTTTCTCATCCTTGTCCACACACTCCTTGACAGCCTCGCTCATGCCTTTCTCTGTCAACACTTGCAGCTGGGCTGTCTGTCACAGTCACAAGCCTTCACAATCATTCGGTTACTTTATTTCTGTCATCCTCAAAGACAGCACCACTTTACAGCCAACAGATAAACAGAATCATAGGACATTCAGTCTCCTAGCTTGTTCTGCTTCATGACACTGGGCCAAGCCAAGAAAAAAAAATCCACTTACTCAGGGTTTGTGAGTTGGGTTATGCAGTTGGTCAAGGACCTGCTGATGGGATTTTTTGCAGCCAATGTGAAGTGAATTAGTACATATGAAATGTTCTGTAACAACATCTCTGTGGGAAAACTGAAAATGAAGATTGTCATTAGTAAGAGGATGCATACATTAATTCTTAACTTCAAACTTTATCAACAATCAAAACTGTGGTTAGGATGTCTTGTTTTCTCTTTCTTCTGAATCTGATGTTTTTTGTGAAGTTTTCAACAGTTTGGTCTTTTCTGCATTGATCTTTGCTAAAGGACGCCAGGAGGAGGAGGATCCAGAGCACACAGAAAAAATTATCAGGGCAGTTCACACTAAAAACCAGGCGTGGGATGGCCTAGCGGTTAGAGCACTGAGCTCGCCATCTGACATTGCTTGTTTCAAAGGATTTTTCCCATGGAGTTAACATCAGTAAAACTCTGCTCCCCTGAAAAGCCTTTGGGTGAAACTGTAAACTGAGGCCCCATGTACAAACACACACAAAACATCCTGTGCACACATTTAACCCAATCCGCTTTTCAAAAGAGTAGGCCGTTGCATGCCAGTAGGAAAGGGTGACAACATTTTTTTTTTAAAGATGCACACACACTGGCATCATGTTTAGACACCAAACCCAAAGTCAGAATGTGGCGACCTTAATGGTGGGCAAATGGTCACATACGCAAAATCTCACCACTAGTGAACCTCAGAGCTCTTGCTAAGGAATGAAAAAAAACTAAATGAAAACCCAGGCTAAGGCCTTTAGGCACCAGCCCCATAATCTCAACTCAACTGTCCCATTTGCCACTGTTGTCAGTAGTAGCTCTATGCATTGCCACCAGAGTTCGCCATCTCTCTGTGTCTGTGCTGAGTTCTACAATCTCCTGTAGCATCCTAGACCACTGATTTTAGTGATGTTGGCAATGTAGGATGTTGGTGATCTACTTCTTTTCCTTCTGCCCTCAACCTTACCTTGGAGAACTGTCATCATCAGATTTGTCTGTGTGCTTCTGTTTGCATGACCACCATATCTCAGTCTGCACTTATCAATTTCAGCCAACATTTGTCTTTGCACTGAGAGATCTTCAAGAATGCTATCATTTATTCTTCTGTCTGACCACTAACTCTTAGAAGTCGCCTGTAGAACATTTCGGCTGTGTTTATTTTGTCTCTCCAGTTTTTGTAGCGTCCAGGCTTCTGACCCATACAGCAATACAGACCAGATTAGTGTTTTGAAAACAGGGTACATTAGCTCAGAGCAGGCATCACTGAACACCACTAACGTTACCCAGCAGCAGTGCCCCTCTGGCTGGTGGTCCCACGGCGGCCTAACATTGATAAGCTTCTTTATGATGTTTGACACAGATGATGACATGACAAACATAGGCATGGCTGAGGTGAAGAGCTTGAAATGACTGTGTGTGGGAACAGCAGGACAGGAACATCACACACGATGGGGCAACGACAAAAAGCAAACACAAAACAAAAAAATCTTCCAAACTCACAGGATCCAGTTTACTGAAGTATTCCTTGACCATGTCCTCCACACGTGCAGAGTCCAGTGACTGGGGACGTATGCTGGCCAGCAATTCCAGATCTGGACAGAAAAAAGAATGACTCTCACATACATTAGAAACATACCAGCTCTCACACACATTAGAAACACACCAGCTCTCACACACATTAGAAACATACCAGCTCTCACAGACATTAGAAACACACCAGCTCTCACAGACATTAGACACACACCAAAACAAAAAACAAAAAAAGCCCCACAAATCAACCAAAAAACAAAACAAACAAAAAGACACACGCTAACTCTCACATTAAACACATAAACTCTCACACACATTAGAAACAAAACTCTCACACACATTAGAAACACTCCAACTCTCACATACATTAGAAACACACCAACTCTCACACACATCAGAAGCACATCAACTCTCACATTAACTAGACACCAACTCTCACACACATTAGAAACACACCCACTCACACATATTAGAAACACACCCACTCTCACACACATCACACACACACCAACTCTCACCTTCATTGTTATTTTCCCTTGTTCCTGCCCTTCGTCTCTGATGGAAAACAATCATTTGCTCAGGATTTGCTACTTTGTTCATAAAGTGTCGTCCAAATCTGAAATGAAGCAAAACAGAAGTAAATACCCCCAATATATCTTTGCAAAAATTTTCTCTCTAAAACAATTAGAGAAAGACAAAACTTTATTAATGTTACTGGATTTACTTTTAACCCTTTTCTGACCAAGCACTCTCTGCTAAGTTGCTGCCTCATGTCCACAACATACGGACTTCATTCCTGCAGGTCATGCATTTCAAAATCTTCTTGCTTTTTTTTTCAACAGATTTGCTTGAAACTGTGTAAAACTGACTGCTTTTGATAAGGCATATATGATATTGGAATATTGATTTTTTTTCCTCTCCATTTTTGCTGCTTGGCTAGAAGTTCTAGGTCCACCAATGGTGAGAATTTTGCATATGCCCCCCCTGTCATATGAGTAAAAATGCATTGCACTGCTGTAAGTGCCTGACAAGTCAGGCCCAATGCATCTGACTTTGGCATGGAGAGAATTGTTATCTTTTAACCCTCTTGTTGTTGGATTCTACAGAGCTAAACTGCCTGTAGATTTTGAATTCTTTGAAGGTTTTCTACCCCCATCTGACTTACTTTACTCCTAAGACAATTGTGTGTGTGCATGACAAGTTATCAAGCTGAAATTTTGTCACAAGCTAGGTATGTCTTTGTACTTGCATTTAGGCGCAAGTTTATGTGTCTGGTCACCAGATGTCTTGTCATTGTCACCTTATTTGTCACCAATCACAGGTAAAAATATGGTATATATGATAAAACAGCAAATCCTGCATGGATTTGACAATAGTTCAAGCATGTTAGTGTCGAATAAGGAAGTGATACCCAGCTGATGTGTTTACCAATGGTTATGTGCAATAGTACTTCAAGGATGTGTCACACAATGTCCCCATTGCACCTGTTGTTTTATGGTATGTCTTGTGGAGACAGAAGTTTTGTTTAACTATTTTTTCTTTTGAAAACAAGTCATATTCAATCAACATGTGACCTTTATACTGCACTTCATATCTGCGTGTGCTACCACATGTTTGTTAAGTGTACAGAAGTGTATTATTGTACATGACTGTCACACTGTCACCAGTGTCACAGCTCACGTGTGACAAATTCGAAACAACACAGAACTTCTGTAACCCTACAAAATTTTAATGTTGGTAGTCTCTAAAGTAGTCGTAGTGGTGGCACAGGGTCACATCACATCACAAAAAGCACAAATTATGGATGTGTGGGTGTGGCGGGGGAGGGGGGGGGGTACCCATTGCTCTCACCTGTCGAACCTTGGCAGACGGGAGACTATTTTACTTCTTACTAGTTTTGTTATCGGCATATCTGTTCGTTTCTGCCATTGCAGTTTCAAAGCAAAAGTGTGGTAATAATGAGAAAACAGTCAAAAGGCATCGTTTTCAGGCGTCTATGCCGCAGACCGGCCAGGAGGTCAAATTTCTCCACAGTCTGTGTGTGTAGCACAGGTCAGGAATGTGCCCTGTAGCACGTTATTTTCATGCTCACTCTTCTCCCTAACTGCAGCATTTCCTTCCTCCTCTTCCTCATAAGCGTTTAATATCGGACTCACTTAACAATTCTCGTTCAAATATTTCTACTTCCAAGACAATAACATTCAATTTATCGTCTCGCTAATCAGATGAATTGTCTGCTACTAAAGAAAACGCCATTTTTTTTCACCACACTGCACCATTGAAAAGCGTTCCGGTCGCTGTCTGTTATTTCTTTCTTCCCTCCCCACTACACGCATGTTAGTGGTCTAAATTTATCACTGGCACCGTCTGACACCCTCCCTGCATCGCCCCACCAATTTTCAGACACACTGTGTGAAAACCACGAGATCTGTGTGTGATGGAAAAGTACTGCCCACGTGGCAGCACCAACTGTCGGCTGCGGTCGGATTGGAATCTAGCGGCAGCCTCCGTTACTGTCGGCTGCGGCTGGATCGGGGACAAGAGGGTTAAAAAAGGCAGGAAATGGGCCAATAAGGCAGAAAATAGATATGAAGGAGATGACAGAAAAAAGGAACAAGGCAGAAAAACAAAGAGAAGGACAGAAAAGAGGGAATTCCTAGCACAGAATTCCCAGAAGGTGGTGATGCTTTTTATACTGACAGGCCCACATATATATATATATATATATATATATATATATATATATATATATATATATATATATAAATAGTGTGTGTGTGTGTGTGTGTGTGTGTGTGTGTGTGTGTGGTGTGTGTGTGTGTGTGTGTGTATATGAATGTCAAGGCCACAAAAATGTATGCGCACATTTTTAGTTACAAGTTCAAATATAGTCTTTTTGTTTATAGCCCTGCCCACCACAGAGGCCACATCGGGGCTGTCACCTTGTCAAATTTTTCAATCTCAGATCAAAACTGTGCAGCTATATAGTCAAGCTGGAAGGCAAGACAAGCAATTCAGTAAAGATCAGAGAAAGAGTACCTCAAGGTGGAGTAATCTCACCTACCCTAGTCACCACATTCACTGCTGATATCGCCAACCAGCTGTCCATTCACATCCCTAGGGCAGCGCACACAGATGACCTTGCCATCTGGACCAAAGCAGAGAAAGTGTCTTCTGCTCTGAACCTCATCAGCAGGACAGAAGCCACCAGTTTTTCCTTCTCACCCAAGAGAGAGCAGTTCACCCTAGTCATCAACCATCAAGAGATCCCTTGGCAAGACACTCCAGCCTACCTTGGAGTGAAGCTGGACAGAAAGCTCACCTGGACCCCACAAGTAGCAACATGCACAGCAGAGGCCTCAGAAAAATGGCCCTGATAAAAATAAAAAAAGCTTGCAGGAACAAAATGGGGGTGGAATACAAAAATATTGAGACAAGTATACACCGCACCTGTCAGACCCCATTTACAATATGCCCCCAGTGCCTGGTCAACTGCTGCTAAGACCAACCTCGACAACCTGACCAAGATGAAGAATGCCGGCCTCAGACTCACCCCAGGCGGAATGAAAACCACTCCAGTATCAGCTATGGATAAAACAGCAGGTCTCCTTTCACTTGAAGAATGGAGAAAAGAACCCCCCATCCTGAGGCAAAATGAAAAGCTGAAGAGAATGCTCCCACACCCCCTCCTCTCTAAACTGAAAGCCTCCATAAAGAACCGGCAGAAGCAACAGAGCCCTAATCACCTCATCAAAGTCTTGAGAGGAAACATCACCATCCTCTGTCAGCATCCAGCCAGCCAAATAACTGAATCCCCCAGGACTATGAGGACTGGCAGACAGCCACCCCAGCCATCATGCTCAACATACCAGGTGTTGTGAGCAAAGAGTGCCACACAGCTTCTGAACTTAAGTTACTGACACTAGAATCACTAAACACTAATTACCCTCCCAGTACCTGAACAAGATCATGCACAAATGGGCCTGCTAAAGAAGCAGTGAGAAATGGAGGAAGTGGGATATATATCAGTTTCCCTGATGACAAGACCATCAAGAAGTCTCTGGCCACAGGCACTCTGTCCACCAATTACTGCGCTGAGGTCTGTGCTTTGCTACTTGCAGCCCTTACACCAGCTGGACAGTGACACTACCCACCAATACTATGTTCTCACCAACTGCAAATCCATTCTGCAGTCTCCAGGTGCCAGAGGAAGAGCAGCCCCTAGAGACATCTGACAAGAGCTAAGCCTCCTCAGCCAGAGAAAAGTAGTGGTGCTGCAATGGATCCCCTCCCATAACTTGGAGCAGCCAGCCTATCCAGTATCCTACTGTGAAGTAAGTACAACCCTAAGAAACAGCTTCAGGAAACAAGGATGCCAGCACCAGAAGAAAAAAAAAGGCATTCTTGAGCTAGAGCTACTCAAGTTGACAGCTTTAGACTGCGAACAAAACACTTCTTTTTCTTCTTCCTTTTTTGTCATGTTTCTCCCAAGGGAGGTTTGACATTGATGAGCCTTCTCCATCTCTCTCTGTTTTGAGCTTCCTCCTTATCTATGCCCCTTTCTCTAAGATCATCTGCAATACAGGCAGCCCAGGTCTTGCTAGGTCTTCCCTTTGGTCTCTTTCCATCCATCACGAAGTTCATTGCTCTTTTTATGATGTGGTGGTCTGCTTTCCGTTGAACGTGCTCAAACCAGCACAGTCTATTGGTACTAGCTACAGACTTCAGATCATCAACTTTGCAAATTCTCCATAGTTCTTCATTCGTGATCCTGTCTTCCCATTTGATCTTTGTCATGTAGCATAGCATTCGGTTTTCACAGCTCTTCAACAAACGTTCGACGTTTTTTGTGAAAACCCACGTCTCCGAGCCATACAGGAGAACAGGTCTGATGCAGGCCTTATATATCAGGCAGCGTCTCTCCAGTAGTATTTTCTGATTTCCGAGCAGACTTGCCAATTCTGTCCATTTCTTCCAAGCACTTGCAATCCTGGTTCTGACAGCTAACTCACATTTTGCTTCGCAGCTCATCATCTCTCCCAGGTAGCAGAATTCGTCTACAACTTCTATCTTCCCTTGTTCAAATTCTAGCTTCTCCTTTCTTGCATCGGTATTGTCTTCACCCTTCTTATTCATACAACTGGGACAGACAAATACTCTGTCCTCCTTCTTCAGACTTTTGAGCTTTGAGCATCTTTTGTGACACCAATATTGACATTTGGAGCATTTGATCGAATTGTTCCCTACACCTTTGTGGCAGACACCACACGGGTATTTGCCTTTGTGTTCTAATCTCTGTTTCCAATTGGCAAATCTTTGAGTAGCGTCATCACTGTTCTCAGCTACCAGTACTAAGTCATCAGCATACAGCAGTTCCCAGATCTCTTCTGGCCTCTCCACTTCCCTGGACATTTCATTCATCACGAGGATAAAGAGCAGAGGGCTCAATGCAGATCCTTGGTGCACTCCTACTTTTATCTCAAAGCTTTCTGACGTCACAATTATAGTTTTCACGTTTGATCTGGAGTTCTTGTACAAAGTCATAACCATTGAGATGGTATGCTCCGGTAACCTTGTTTCCTCAAGGCCCATTGGATTGGCTTTCTGGGTACTCTATCAAAAGCTTTTTCCAGATCAACAAAGATGTGCGTCAAGCTCTTTTTCTTCTCCATATACTTTTCCTGCAGTTGTTTCACAATAAATATTGCATCTATCAAAACACTGCCAACCCCAAACTCATCTTTATCACCTGAAAATATCTCACTCTGGCTACTGCCCCTGTGGCAAAGGCCCACAAAGCCCCTCCCATATTCTGAAGTCCTGTCCTACCTTCAACATGCTGAAACACCAGACAGGGCCCAGCCCAGTAGAGCTCCAAGAAAAACTGTGGGGACCCACAGGGTCACTGCAACAGACTTCACCATCTAAACTGGACTAAAAATATAGCATGGCCAGGGAACGCAGAAGTAGTTCTGGTCACTATTGGATTGCAAGCAACAGCTCATTGATTCTGCATAAGTCTGTGTGATCTTAATGTTTTCTTGATTTTATTCCATATAATGCTACAAAATCTAATATCTCTGGCTTAATCATGACAGGAGGGCTTACAGATTGTAAATTAGAAATAGTGTCTTCAATGCTCCTGAAATAAAAATTGCTCCTTAAGCTTTTTATTTAAAAAAATCCAAAGCATTTCTAGCTAAAAACAAAACTTCTAAAGCTGTTATCAATATAATGTTCACCACACAAAGCATAAAAATTAATTTACCTGTAGATACTGAAGGTGTCAAAACCAGTATAGTCAATCCTCAGGCGTATCAGTGGTTCCTTCGGCTGTTTCCTGTTACCCGAGTGCTCTGATTCTGGATTTGAAATAGGTCATACTAAATTAGTAAGAAGGAAGGTAAAAGAAAGAAAAGCAATGAGAAAAAATTCTGAAAAAGATAGGCAAGAACAAGGTGCTGATAGCCCTTATTAGCAGAATATCACACAGAAATGTTCTTCTAACTCCAGCAGGTCTTGCTTCACAATTCTATGCCATCATTTTTCTTTGCAATGGGATTCTCCAACATACACTATAGAGCTAATTTAACTCAGCAATGACTTTTAAGTATTTTCAAACATTTTTTTTCTTCTGATTGCAACATGTCTTCTTTAACTTTCACAATATACAAAGTCTACTATTCTTCTTTACCAACTTACCTGCTTTTTCCAGAAGTCTTTCCACCTTCTCCTTGCAGAAGGCTTCCACCTTCTTGCCAACATTGGGGTCGTTGGGGTTGAGACTGGTTTCACTCAGCACTACATCCTCTAGATAGAACTGCCGTACAGTATGCAGGGGTATTTTCTTCACTTTGAAGTCTTTTCCATGAATCTTTAGAAGGCCTATATGCTTCTTCTTTGTTTCCCCCTCACTTAATGATGTTGCAATGGAGCTGCCAGGCTGGGTGATGAAGAAATTCTGAATTTCATTGAGCTCTGGTTGAATGCGACACTCATGCTCATGTCCCCACACCACTAAGTCCAAGAACTCATCCAAGAAATGTTCGGGGATGTAGTTGGTGTCTGAGTGTTTGGCACGATTTTGGTGTAATGCAAACAGATTGAACCAGTCATCTTGATTTTCTTTTGGTCGCAGCATGGCCACATTTTGCTTGAGAAACAAGCGATGTAGACGCTCATCTCGTATTGATCCCAATCCATACAGTGCTAGCTTGGTGGATCCCTTCTGCATGAGTAAGGGGGACACAGTTATTTTCTCCAGGGATGTGCTTTTTCCAAAATAATTGATAAAACCTGCAGAGTGGATGATATCCAGAGAACACAGATTGCCCGGCCCTGTGGGATCATCATGGTTGCCATGGATGGAGAACACTGGAATGGAGATGTTGAAATTTGGATCCTCATAATTCAGTGTGGGGAACTGGCAGTGACTGAAGTTGACAGACTGGTCACTTTGAAACTCAAACTGCACAGGTCTATCACCAAGACAGTACTTTCTCAGCAGAGAAAGGCAACCATGCATAATACGACGAGATGGCTTGTTCTCATGAAACAAGTCACCACCAAGAAGGACGAAATCCACATTGTGCTTCTGAGCATTTTCTAAAATCTCTTCAAAAGAGACAAGAGAGTCATTGCCCCTGATGGCATCTCTCTCAGCATATCCAAGATGGATATCTGTTGCTAGCAATATACGAAAAGTGTTTTCGTCATCTGTATCACCATCCCCAGGCATGGCAATGATGATAGCTACTGGCACTAATGTGAAAAATGCCTGGAAGATTTTAGCTACCAATACTTTACTTTTGCGTGATAGCACAGTTTAAATCAACAAGCAGCAAAAAACTTAGGAATTATAATATTTTTACACTTCCATTTCTTAGAACTTTACATGTCACCACTCAGGAACACGACTTGCAACAATCTTGAATCCAACAGCTCAAGTTTGCTCCTTCCTGGATAAGGAATCAAAAAATAAAATTAACTTTTGATATTTTAAAGGACAGTAAAATGCACCAAAATTGAAAACTTAAGAAAAAACTTCTAACAGAAGTTTAAGTACTACAAAAAGTACAACTAACAAATTTAAAAAAACAATATCTCTCACACACACACACACACCACCACAATCTACTCTGATATGTTGTGTTTTCCTGTAGTGTAAGTTTTAAGTTTAATTTTTTAAGACACAAGCTCTGTATTTTGATAAAATTCAGATGGTATCACAATCATTTATGTAATAAAATTAAATGATCTCCACTTCACTTAAGAATTTCATTTTAACATAAAAATATCAATCAGTTGCATAAGGAATAATACTTGCTAATCAAGGATCATATTCATCATATATGTGTGTATATATATGTATATATACACATACATAATGTGCATGTGTGCGCATGCACACACACTTCACTTGCATACATGTGCATATGTGTGTGTGCATGTGTGTGAGTGTGTGTGTATATGTATGTGTGTCTCTGTGTGAATGTGTGTGTACACATTAACAAGGAAACAATGGTAAGATCCTTTTAGTTGTATCCTATAAGTATAAGTTATTTATAACCATTCCCTCTTGACATCTTTCCATAAATCTCTGAGATTTACAAATTCAATACATCAATCAACACCTGGATCAAGAGATGGCTTTTCAGAATGCACTAATGATTTTTTTTTTTAAAAGGGGGGTGGGGGGTGGGGACAGAGAAACATGAAACAGAAAAACACAAATTGAATAATGGATGAAAAGATGCAACAAAAAGTGTTTACAAAAATCAGAAGGAAAAGAGATTGGAAGCAGACGGAAAAAAGGAACAAATAAAAGAAATTAAGTCAGAAACATTCTAAAGAATGGAAGAAGGAAACTTGGAAGGAAATAAACTGTTACAGTTTTTGTTTTATAAAGGAAACAAAAAGAAAAGACAGCCGGAATGAAGGGAAGAAGGATGAAATCAAGACCAACAACAACAAAAAAGAAGAAAAAGAAAAGACAAGAGAGTAATGAACGTAAGGAAACAAAATAAAAACAAAACAGGATGGAGAAAACTATGAAACTGAAAGAGTGGAAAATAAAGGAGAATGAAATGGGGAAAAAAGAATGAGAAACTTGGCATTCACAGCAGTTGCATCTTTTCTTGTGGAAAAAGGAGAGGCAGAAGGCAAGACATAAATCGAGAGGGGAGAGAGGGTGGGGGGGGGGGGGAGGGGGGGGGGGGGGGGGGGGGGGGGGGGAGGAAGGAGAGAGAGAGAGGGGGGAGAGAGGGAGGGAGGGAGGGGGAGAGAGCGAGAGAGAGATTGTGAATGGGAAAGTTTTATTCATTATAACTTATATAAGGCCTTTAAGGGGTTGTGTGTATATAATCAACATTCCAAAACATGTTGCATAGGTAACATTTATGAACAGAACAATAATCCCTCAAGTACAGACAGTATTTCTAATTTTAAAAGCTTTATACAAATAAACTGTGAGAGAGAGAGAGAGAGAGAGAGAGAGAGAGAGAAGAGAGAGAGGGGGGGGGGGGGGGGGGGGAAGGGGGGGATGATGAGACCAAGAGAAAATTATATATATATATATCACTCCCTTGGAAGCTTAGTCTCTACTTTCACTTCCCGTTTATCAGGTTTATTTTCTACCACAATGGCGAGTTGTAGGTTTGGTATATATTTGATATACAAATAATACCTTTACCAGATTTAGCAACAGTCTTAATGAATATCAAATTCAATTTTACCGTTAAATCTACCATCCACATAACCCATATTAGCACAAGTGAAAACGGCCAACTTACAACGGCGGGAGGAAAAGTTTCGGTGAATAGGCTAGGACTAGGCCCTATTATGGTTTGAATCTCCAGGATCTGGCAGCGAGCTGTATTACTTCCGAACTTGCGCACAGAGACATCTCCATGGCAATTTCGTACACTGTCTAATGGGCACCTGCAATATTTTCAAACCACTGGAGTCTTTATACAATGGCACTGCTGCCCTGAAGAAAACTATCCATCTTGATAAAGTACATGGTTGAGTAGGAACAGTGCCGTTTGGTTTTTGTGTTTCCTGCCTAGCAGTTAGAATCCATTTAGACAGTAGCAGTTTGATTTGGTGTAGCCGAGAGCAGAACAACAGCAGTAAAGATGGGCGAAAAGGGCGGAAAAACGGATATGGACAGAATTGGTCTGTTCCAAGAGATGGCATATGTAACTATCGGAGACAGATACAAGTCAACAGCTAGCCGTAAGTATTTTATGCCTGTATATATGTTCCTTTTTTTCTCCTATCACATTTAGATCAGTTTTAATGTATCCTGAAAAGTTATGTAAATCTCTCTATACCTCACTTTAAAAAAATATATACTTATTCCTCTGTTCTTTTCTTTACTGTGAGTGTAGAAGTATACACCGTTGAGCACATATAAACGCAGCATAACTGGACTGTAATGTGTATTACCACAACATGTATATTTTTACACACACACACACACACACACACACACACACACACACACACACACACACACACACTCTCTCTCTCTCTCTCTCTCTCTCTCTCTCTCTCTCTCTCTCTCTCTCTTCTCTCTCTCTCTCCCTCTCTCACTTCCACGTTAACAACAGTGAGAGGTTTAGCATCTATAGAACTTTTGCGGTGTTCATGACAGGAAAACATATCTGAAAATGGATCTAGACAAACATTTGAAATTTATTATGACCAGGTTTAGATTTGGCATTTCAGAAATTAGTACACACCAAAATCACTACAAAACATATTCTGAATTGGATTTGACTTGTCCATTGTGTAAAACTGGAAATGAGGATGAAATACATTTCATGTTGTGTTGCCCGATTCTCAGTAAGCTAAGAGCACGGTATATACCATTGAAATTTTACAAATACCCTTGCCAGTTTCGTCTGTGTTTACTTTTGTCATCTATGAACGAAAATATTGTTCGAAATGTATCGATCTACTTATATAAGGCATTCAAATTACGATCAGTGCTGACTTAGTTAAGTTTGTTAATGTGTGTGTATGTTGAGTGATTTCATTAATATTACCTGTGTACTCTACCCCTTCATTAGGGGCAATGGCCTTTACATGAATAAACATTCCGAATCCGAATCCGAATCTCTCCCTCTCTCTTTCTCTCATGCATGTGCGTGTGCACACACACACACACACACACACACACTGTTTAACATATGCATGGTGACACATGCACACATGATTACCTGCATTTGATCACATCTACTCATGCACACATTTATGCATTTGTTCCCATGTGTACTCACACACACACACACACATTTTGCGCACAAACACTTTGCACACATACATACACATTATAAAAACAAAGTACAAAATCTCTAAAATATTTCAAACATTTTCCAGATGCATTCAACGATGCTGCTGGAAAAGGCAAGCAGATGTTACCTGGTGGAACCAAGACAAGATCATCTCAGCAGGCTGGTTACTTTTCTGAAAAGTTTGGCCGTGTTTTTGACGGGGAAGCATATTCTGATCCCATCAAGCTTCGTCGTCATTACAGGTTACAAGAAGCAAAGAAAAATCTCGGTAAACCATTTTTGCCATCAAGTGGAGAAAAGAAAGCGTAAGTAGCATTATTATTATTATTATTATATATTTTTTAATGGGTTTTTTGTTTTGTGTTTTTGTTATTGTTGTTATTTGTTTGTTTTTTGTTATTTTTTGTTTCATATTTCATAGTTGAGAGAAAGATTAAGATTATTGTTTATAATAATAATAATAAATAGAATTTATAAAGCACTGTATCTTGCACAGACAAATCAAAGCGCTTGCACTCATGCAACCAAGAGCAAGTAATAGTTCTAACAAGTCCAAATGCACACACACACACAGAGGTTATACACTTTGGCAGGGTGATGGGATTTTTGGCTGTTGAAAAGCAGGGACAGCTATGAAATGAAACAGGAGAGGAAAATCTTAGGTTTGAAACAAATATGTCTTGAGGCCAGATTTAAAAGTGTCACAAGAAGACCTTTGGCAAAGAGAGATAGGGAGCTATTCCAAATCAGTGGACCAGAAACAGAGAAAGAGTGACGGATTTTTTCTTTCTGAGGACTAATTGAGCTGCAGAGTTTTTAATACATTGAAGGGAGTGGATAGATGATGCTGGCAGACCAGCCAAAAGAGAATTGCAATAGTCCAGATGTGAAAGAATGAGAGATGCCACAAGTTTGGATGTTGTGTCTGTGGACAGGTACTTTCAAATTCCACTAATACGCTGTAATTGATAGTAGCATGACTGGCAGGTCTGGGTGATGAATTTTTGCATAATGATCCCTAGATACTTCACAAATCTGATTATAAAACTTTTTTTAAAACAAGAAAATAGAATCCTTCAGCAAGAAAAGAAAAAACAGAAAACAAGAAAAGAAAAATAAACTATAATAAGCATGTTTAGCTGATTGCTTATAAGTTGTAGACTTTAAGGCATATAATACTGATTTTGAATCCACACAAAGTAATATATGAAAGAAAGAGTATGGATGATCTAAAATGAAATTCAAAGCCATGACAATAGCGATCAGTTCAGCTGTAAAAACAGATCGATTTTTACCAACATGATAGGACTTTTCTATTTTTAGTGCCAGTATGACGAAGGCTGAACCTGCTTGATGGTTGTCTAAAAGTGAGCCATATGTGTGTGTGTGTGTGTGAATAGCTGTATGTATATGTGTTTGTCTGCATGTGTGTCTATGTGTGCGTGTGTGTGTGTGTGTGTCTGTCTGTATGGGTGATAAACATAATATAGTAATAATGATGTAAGAACGTATTTATACTACTTTGGTCAAAATAGGGTGTTTTGCAAAATATGCTTATTATTGACTGAAAATAGAAAATGTTCATACTCAGACATCTGAGTTTACATAATACATGTCACTCACTCAAGCTCCTGTACATGCATGTGCACACGTGCTCTCGAACTCATGCGCATGCACGCACACGTGAAAACACACACACACACACACACACACACGCACGCACAATTTAAGTAACTTCCTTACAATAAACTGTTTGAAATATTCACACAACACAGACACAATGTACCTGAAATGACAAAATGAATTTTTTTTTTACCTAGTCACAGCACACTCCCTATTTACCAGATAAAGAAACAGAATATCATTGATCAACCAAATCATTTCAGTTCTGGACTTGGAAACCATTATGGCACCCTGAATGGGCCCGTGCCTGCATTTAGCCCTGTTGCCAAACCATCCAAGAGCGGAAAGGTGCCTGGCAAGAACGTTCTCACTAATCCTGGCAAACACGGCACTGGCTATGGGTAAGCTGTGTAATCTGTGCAGTTTTAAACTCCCGTATCATGAATCAAATGTGACTTGTGCTACAGTTTTAAAGTAGTGATTAAAAAGTGTGTGTGTTTGCGCATGCACACAGACCTAAATTCACACACTTTATAACTTGGTAGTTGTTTAGGGTTTAACTTATTTTGTTTCTTTAAATGTTTCCAGCTTAGATTTCTATGTTTTAAAATGAATTTTCCCATTTCATAGTTTTTGTAAGGGTTTTAATTTCATCCTGGTTTAAACAAAATTTTACTTGGTCAGAACACCATAGCACCAATACATGAAATGAGTACAACAAGCAATGCGTATATAATGAGGTACTCTAGCATTTATATTTTCACATGAAAAAAACATTTTATGCAAATGAACCACACAAACTGGGTATATTTTGAAAGACTTAGGGGATGACTAGGAAGGGAGAATAAAATACATATCTATATTAGTTACTTTGATATTTTGAAAGGAAAATGTATATATGGATTTTTCAATAGAGAGGATTTATGGACAACAAAGAGTTTGGGGACTTAACAAATCACTGTTTTATGATGACATGAGTTTACAAAAGTTGTCAGATGACAGTGATCTACATTACCATATCTTCTTCTTCTTTGTCAAACACTCAGACAGCAACTATTGTTGTCTGTTATATGAGCAAAAATGCATCTCTCTGCTGTTAAGCACCTGACAAGTCAGGCCCAGTGCATCTGACTTTGGCATAGGAGAATTGTTATGTTTTAAGTCTTTCTGGAAAGAAAAAAAAAAGGCAGGCGAATGGACCAACAAGGAAGAAAATAGGCAAGATGGAGGTGACAGGAAGAAAAGGAACAAGGCAGAAACAAAGAGAGGGATAGAAAAGAGGAAATTTCTAGCACAAAATTTCCAGAAGGTGGAGATGCTATTTATACTGACAAGCCTGCAGCATCCCCTTGGAGGAAATACCATATCTAATGAGAGATATTGCAGCTGGAAAGTATTTGAGGGATATTTATATTGTGTACAAAAAAGACTGGAAGACTTACACCCATGACATCATTCTTGAAAAGTGTCTTTGCCATCCATAAATGCTATCTGTTTATATAAAAAAAACAACCCAACCCATGTGCCTTTTCAAATTGCTCTCATAAAAACACCGAACCATCATCTTTCCAGATTTGTCGGCGTTACGCTTGCCAAATATCCGAACAGCTTAAGTGACCCCTATGACAATGACAGGGAGAGGGCCAGGGTGGGTCAGCATTTTGATTTTGCAGTGCATTGTGTGACATCAAAACTGTCTTTTCACTGCGTGTTTCAGAACTGGTGTCTAACTTTTTCTGTGTTTAGCTTTCTTTCAGAGTGTCTGACTCACGGTTTGCAGTGGCAGAAATGTTGTGTTTATGCTTGTGTAAAAGAAAAGGAGAAAGAAAAAAAATGAGTGTTATGCCTTTAAACTGTTTGATTGAAGAACTGAGGTTTGCTGTGGCCTAAATGTTCTGTTCATGCTTTGTGCAATAGTGTAATCTTACTGTTTGCAGTGGCATAAACTAAGTCTTACCAAAGCTTTTATGTATTAAATGTATCTTTCTTAAACAATCTTTTTTTAAAATTTACCAACATCTTACATGTGTTCCCACAGGCACACAATGGCCTACTCTTCAGAAAACAGGTTTTAATATGTGCACAAGATGTTCTGCATGCGTTCGCACATGGGACCTCAGTTTATAGTCTCATCTGAAGGACTTTTGAGGGGAGTGAAGTCGGCACTGATGTCAACTCCAGAGGACAAATCCTCTTGAACAAGATTCAAACCCAGGTCTACAGATCACAAATGCATCACTCTAACCACCAGGCTATCCCATCCCCCTGTGTGTCTGTGTGTGTGTGTGTGTGTGTGTGTGAGCGCATTTTACTTATTCTTTTATATTGAGGATAATGGAATAAGCACTCATGTGCGTTTTTACATCCAGTCCCCGTGTGTTTGCAGTTTTGTAAATTTTGTCATCTGTTCCCACCGGCACACAATGGCCTACTCTTACAAAAAGCGGAACAGGATATAACATGTGCGCAAGATGTTCTGCGTGCGTTCGCACACGGGGCCTCGGTTTCTAGTCTCATGTCTTTGATATTGATAATTCCTCTTTGTGGTTACAAACTGTTTTCTTCTTATGGGTTTATGTAGAATCAGTAGAGCACTGCTCTCTCTCTCTCTCTCTCTCTCTCTCTCTCTCTCTCTCTCTCTCTCTCTTTCTCTTTCTCGTGTGTGCATCTTCTTCTTTGCATTGCCTGACTCTTGTGTGTGCACACGCTCTCTCTCTCTCTCTCTCTCTCTCTCTCTCTCTCTCTCTCTCTCTCTCTCTCTCTCTCTCTCTCTCTCTCTCTCAAGAAAGAATGATAGAATGGGAAACCTGACAAAATCCATCCTTTTTTAAAAAACAAAATCTAAATTCATTTAGTCAGTAGTGAGATGAGATCTTAGACTACATACATAACATAGAGAGCCATGTTCATGCACATGCAAATTTGGATTAGATGTTGGAGACAAAATGTATCTGTTGTGACTTCGAGTACTGATTTTTTTGGCCAGTTTTCCCATTTATCATTACTGATGTGTGTGAAATCGCTGTGTATTTTACAATCTGATGCATCAGTGAATAATTCTTCAGCTTAAAGCTGGTAATTGTTGTTCTTTTTTTCTATTGTTTGTGTGTCTGTTTACTTGTGTGCTGCCTTCTGCTTCTGACTGATTTGGTTTGTTTTCAATGGTGTTTGAAAGCTATGTGAGTATCACGCTGAACTCCTACCCACCGCACACGTCTGATCCATTTAGCAGAGGAATGGAAAAAATGAAGGTTGGGCTACCTTGTTATTTTGGTATTGTGTAACATTGTGTTTATTAGCAGCCTAGGATAGATAGATAGATAGATAGATAGAGAGAGAGAGAGAGAGAGAGAGAGAGAGAGAGAGAGAGAGAGAGAGAGAGAGAGAGAGAGAGAGACTGGATGATTGGATGAATGAATGAATGAATGAATATTTTTTGTTCAAGGGTTACAAATAGGCATTCACATACTTTTTTTTTCCATCTGGGCCTTGCCCTAATTTGGGACTATCAATACAAAAACCAAAAACAAGATAGACAGACAGACAGACAAACAGACATATAGACAGACAGACAGACAGACAGACAGGCAGGCAGGCAGGCAGACAGACAGACAGACAGATAGATAGATAGATAGATATCTTTGATTATGTTTCCAAAAAAGTTATCTGCCCAGGAAAAACAGTTTCATTGTGAAACAATGTTTCAGAACTAGGTTAATATTGTCTTATGAAAAGTATAATTATTTAAAAATATGTGGAATAAATTGGTATGTTCTAAAGCATAGGAACAGAATATAAGCTTGGGGGGATTTAACCCTTATTTTGTTGTTAAGTCCATCCATGTTTATGAGCTATTTTGCATTTCTGTCTGCCGGTGCCAAATTTGCTTTTTGGTAGGTTAGCTTGTTGATTCACTGCTTTGTTTTTCTCATGATATTTCTTACAGCTTTTACATAATTCTTTTTCTTATACCCTTAGCTATCATTTGATATCTGTTGTGACGGGAGGGGTAGCCTATTGGTTTGAAGTGCGCACTTGCAATCTGACAGCCAGGGTTCAAGCCACCACTGAGGCACCTGTTCGAAGGGATTTTTTTCCCCTGGAGTTAACACCAGTACTGACACCACTCCCCTGAAAGTCCTATGGATGAGACTTCAAACTGATGTCCAATGTGCAAACACACCTAGAACATTTTGCACACAAACCCATTCTACCTTTCAGAAGAATAGGACATTGAGTGCCGGTAGGAACATATGTGAAATGTAAAAAATGAATGCACACTGATGTCATGTTTAGACATCATCCCTGAAGTCAGAATGTGGCTACCTTTATTGTGGGCAAAAATGGTTGCAAAGGCAAAAATCTCACCATCACTGAACTTTGGAGGTCAAGCAGATGAACAAAAACAAAACATAAAATTGATATTAATATAATTTCATATTGTGGATCCTGAGAATTGCAACAACAACAAAAAGTAGCATTTTTGTCTAAAGATGTGGCACCTTTTGATTATAATTATGTACAGAAATTGTTACCCAGAAACCACAAAAACACTATGGTAACTGGAGTTTATGTTTACTGAACCCTATGTCAAACGTATTGTATAGATAATGCAGGCTACTGTTATTGATATGTGGGATGATCCTATTTCTGTTGTTGTTTTTTTGTCCCTTGACTAGAGCTCCTAGATGAACAAATGGTGCAACTGTTTGCCCACCTTTAAGGTAGCTGCATTTTGACTTTGGAGATGATATATAAACACGACACTATTTTACATGTGTTTTAAATTTTGGGTGTGAAGTCAGTAAAAAGGTGTCCCATCACCTATGTGGTCATAGAAGAGCAAGGCATCAGAGACCTCACTTCTCTAGGGGCCAGCATGTTGAGGATATTGCCCATCTTCTCTCCCTTGCTGCTTTACCTTCCCTAACCCTAAAGAGGCAGGTACCCATTTACAGCTGGGTGAACTGGGGGACTGTACTGAAGCCAAGGTGCCCAAGCAATCACCTATCCAGTTGGTAACCCCGCTCGATGCTGCTTAACCTTAGCTAGGGGAAAGCAAGGCTCTGACCACT
This sequence comes from Rapana venosa, assembly GCA_028751875.1. NCBI lineage: Eukaryota > Metazoa > Mollusca > Gastropoda > Neogastropoda > Muricidae > Rapana > Rapana venosa. The sequence goes on from CM054134.1 coordinate 47,717,344, forward strand.
GAGCTATCCTGTCCCCAAGTCAGTGCTGATGAAAATAACCTAGCAACAAGCATCTTATGAGGCACCGTGGTCAAGTGGTTTAGGCGGTCAACTCGTGATCCAGAGGTCGCAGGTTCGATCCCCGCTCGGCTCGGTGTTGTGTCCTTGGGAAAGACACTTTACTCCTATTTTCCTCACTCCACCCAGGTGTACAAGTGGGTACCAGCTCTGCTGGGGAAGTATCTGGCGACAGACTAGCGTCCTGTCACAGGGGTGGTGAAAAACCATCAGTTCGCTTAACGCTACAGAAACCGGGATAAGCTCGGCTCTATGGGCCTTCTGGCTCGAAAGAACATACTTTTTACAAGCGTCTTGGTGGTGGATTGACCCTGTGCCATCAGATCGTTAGTTCAGTGCTCATTATATATTTTGAGGACACCCAACAGTCTGGGTATAAAGGGGCACAAATGACTTATCTGAAAGTTCCTGAAGTCTCAAAAATGAAAATAGCAACAATTTGTTGGTCAGGTACTGATTGGTATAGGGGAAAGAACTGTGGAGTTTTGATATCCTGACTTTTTTTTTTATAAAGACCAGATTGTCTTGTTGTCTCCCTTTTTAAAGTGCCTGAATTTCTGTGATGAAAATACCACAGATACTGCTCATTTGCAGGCAAACAGGCTTGAGAAAAACATCTCCAATGTTGTTTGAGCAAGCACAAGGAAGAGGTTAATTTTCTGTGTTATTTGTTCTGACTGTGTAATGATTGATCACAGAATTAAACAGGATTGAGTAATTATGTTTGTAAACATGGTAAGTTATTTACCTATTTAAATATAAAATCACCCATCCCCTTACCCCCAAGCAAAGTCAAACGGTCAATATTTGCAGTTTGCCTCTAACATGAAAATACTGGGAAAATCCTGGTGTTGTATATTTTAAACGTTCATAGTCATGTGTATATATATATATATATATATTATATATATATATATATATATAATATATATAAAGGAATGAGAATGGTTATTTTGAATTTCCTCATTAATTTGATGCTGATTGGTTTGAAAATAGATCAGTGTTACTTAATTGCGTGGAACAAGGTTGAACCTTTTATCTTAAGGGGTTCAGGGGGAAAGGTGTGTTAAGTTACAACAATTCTTATTCAGCTACATGTATTTTGATTTTCAGTTAATGGTTCATTTTAACCATAAGTCCAATGATTTATTTGAATATAGATAGATGATTTTCAGAAAGAAATGTCTGCTTCTGTTTTTGGCAAGGTTGAAGTGTGAAGTGGTTGATTGAATGAATGATTTATTGATGGGTGGAATTTTTTTTTTAAATATCTAAATTCTTTATTTTGAGGACAATGGAAAGGCTCTCATGTGCTTTTTTCAATGCAGTATCCATGTGCATGCAGTTTTGTAAAGTTTGTCATCTGTTTCCACCGGCGTACAATGGCCTACTCTCCTGAAAAGCGGAATATGTTTAAAATCATGTATGCAAGATGGGACTGTTGTGTAGTTTCATCTGAATGACTTGTTTAACTGACTGGTTGATTGATTGATTGATTGAGAGAGAGAGATATGTGTCTAACAGTAATTAAGATAGGCGGTTTGGTATAAAAACAATGATCTTGTAGTATTGCATAGGTGATCCTCCACTTCATGATTAGTTTCATTGTGCATAAGGTCAATTCTCAATTATCCATGTTATCAATTTGCTATAAAAAACAAAAAAAGTCTTTAAGTTTGAAAATTGGACAGTTCTGTGAAAACCTATTACAAACTGAAATGCTATCTTATTCATCTATGTATGCTCTCATTTCTAGGAAAATGGAATAAGTACTTGTGTGCTTTTTTCAATTCAGTTGCTATGTACGTATGGTTTGGTGATTTTTGTCATCCGTTTGCACCAGCACATAAGGGCCTACTCTTCCAAAAGGTGGAACAGGTTTAAACATGTGTGCAAAATGTGCTAGACACTAGGAAGTGACAAAATTTTGAATTTCACTTGGTAATAGTTATTCACGATGAGGGAATGGGCGTTTTTATACATGCTTTTAAAGCAAAAGGAAACAATATTATGCCTTCATACTTCAGTACAATGTAGCAGCTATGGTTGTCTGTCGTATGAGCAAAAGTGCATTGCGCTGCTGTTAAGCACCTGACAAGAATTTGACATGGGTAAGAATTAGCTCTTAAGTCTCTCTGGCAAAAATGCAGAATAATGGACCAAGAAGGTCAGAAAACAGACAAGCAAAAAAGGAACAAGGTAGAAACAAAGAGAGAGATAGAAAAGAGGGAATTAGCACAGAATTTACAGAAGGTGGGGATGCTATTCATTCCGAAAGGTCCCTGGTATCCCCACAAGGGAGCTTATAGTTTTATAATCAGTCAAAATCTCAAAATCGATAACCTGATCCCCACCTGCCAAATATGGCTTCTAGCAGAATAAAGATGGTCAGGTGCAATGCGACTCATTTCATGGTGGAGTGTCACATGATTCTTTCTTACAAGATTAGCAACAAAGGGTAACTTTTCTGCATTGTCTAGATCTCTTTGTATCACATCAGTACAAGTAATGATGTCACCATTCTATTCTTTCTTACAAGATTAGCAACAAAGGGTAACTTTTCTGCATTGTCTAGATCTCTTTGTATCACATCAGTACAAGTAATGATGTCACCATTCAATTCTTTCTTACAAGATTAGCAACAAAGGGTAACTTTTCTGCATTGTCTAGATCTCTAGAACAAGTAATGATGTCACCATTCAATTCTTTCTTACAAGATTAGCAACAAAGGGTAACTTTTCTGCATTGTCTAGATCTCCTTGTATCACATCAGTACAAGTAATGATGTCACCATTCAATGCAAATGTTGTTGTGACATGAAATTCATTTTCTACTTTCACATTGATACTCTTATCACTGCAGAAAGAAGTGGCTCAGCACAAAGCCAGCATGAAGGCAGGAGCCTTCAGACTGAACATGCACCCTCAGGATTTCTTCGATGGTAACCCATACCGAACTGACAAACCCTTGCCACCTGTGAAGAAACCTCTCTCTGCTGGCCCAAAGGACCTGAAGCCATTCAAGCCAAGCTCTCCTGGCAAGAAGGTAAAGAAGAAAGGTGCCAGGAGGGGAGGGGGGTGGGGGAGGGAAGTTCTCAACCAGTCTTTGAATACTTTCTAAACGTAGCATTACTGTGTGTCTGCTTTTGTTTTCTTATTCATTTCTACTGACACACTTTGATTGTGACCTTATGTTTCTTACAGGAAACTTGAAGAAACTAAAAACTCTGTCTGTCTGTTTCTCCATTCCATTATTAGGCGAGATGCATCCTTCCTGGCCTTCTCCTTTGCCTGTAACTCTACTTGCTGGCCTCAACTCATGCATTCCAACTCCAGAGCAGCTAATTTTTTTTTTGGGTGGGGGGGGGGGGGAGGCTTGTTTTTGTACAGGATGCACACCAGGTATATTCATGTTTTTGTAATCCACCAAACTCTGACATGAATTATAAGATCTTTATCATGCACATTTGAACTTGTGAATGTGAACATACATGAAGGGATTCAAGGCACTGGAAGGCCTGCTCTTTAAGTTGATCTGGGATTTCATAAAAATCCCCTTCCTTAATTCACCAGACACCGCTGCTGAGATCAAACCCAGGACTTTCTGGATCCATAGGATTGAAGTCAAATGGTCTTAACCACTTGGCTATAACATCAGTGTAACTTATTTAAATAGATAGAATCAAAAGACCCATGTACTTGATCTTGTGCAATGTGAGAGCTGTGTAACTTGTAAATCATACTTACATTTTCTGATAAATGATGACAGACCGATTTTTTTTTAGACTGATTTTTTTTCTCAACTTTATGCTTGTGTCATCTTTAAGTCTGGTTCTTGATTTGGGTCATGTAAGTCTGTGTCTTTGTAATTTTTGTAATGTGTATGTGTGTGGATGTGTGTACATGTGTGTGTATGTGTGTGACTACATGTGTGTGTATGTTTGTACATATGTATGTGCATATGTGTGTGTACATGTGTATGTGTGTACATGTGTGTGTACACATGTGTATAATGTGTGCGTGCATACATACTTCAGCCTGGAGGAAGCAAAATCGGCACGTTCGAGTCCTACCCAAGCATTCGGAGGATCCTTACAACCCCAAGCTCAAGCGTCACATGCAGGTGGTGAACAAGAGTGGCAAGATCTTCATGCCGTCCCAAGGACCCAAGTCAGTCCCCACACATTCCATCCTCGACCAGAACGTGGTTCGGTGAGTCCTTTTGGGTCTCTGTGATGTGCTTATTGTTTAAATAGTCTTTCTTAGTTTCTTTCAGGGCTATTTTCAGTCTTTTAGTTGTGTGCGTGTTTGTGGGTGGGTGGAGGGGTTGGGTGGTTGTGTGTGTGACTTTGTGTGTGTGTGGGGGGGGGGGGGGGGGGGGGTGGGGGTGTAGGTTTTGTGTGTGTGTGTGTGTGGGGGGGGGGGTCTGGTCTGAATGTGTGTTTGTGTGTGTGTGTGAGAAAAAGAGAGAGAGTGTGTCTCTACACACAGAAATTTGAAAATCAAAATATTGTCTCTGTCACTTCCATCTGTGTGTGTGTGTGTGTGTGTGTGTACACAAAAATTAGAAGCCATGTCTTTGCTTCATTCAGCATATTATTTTTATCTGAAATGCCATACTAAAAGTCATTATAACCATACTGGTTGTGTTCTGATGCAAGATGAATACATGTGGTGGTGAGGTATAGACAGTGATATTTTCACACACACACACAATCTTGAATAGAAATAATCATTATTTTTGGGGGGGAGCGAAAATATGTCATACTATTAAAAAAAATGGAGAAATGTTCATGTGTTTAACATGAACATTTTTTTTTCAACAGGACTCATACAAAATACAACCCTCTGTTGCAATATGGTAGGCGTGGTTGGGGGAACACATTATAGCTGTGCTGTGTTCTGTAGCCTATATGTCTGGGTATACCCTGTGTAATCATGTACTTCACCCTTGACAAAACAAATGCTGCCACACTTTAACAAGGTTTTTGTTGGTTGGAGTCAATGGATTGAACTGCAAATTGTATGAGGGCCTGTTGGTATATGTGTGTGTGTATTTGTGAGCATTTTTCCTTTTGTTCCCAAAGTTTCTGTGTATCAAGTACTGAGATTTAAAAAAAAAAGTGTTTGTGCATGCGTGTGTGTCTGTGTGTGACAGTGTGTGTGTTTGTGAGATCATGTATAACTTTGTGTGCGCATCTGTGTGCCCATGAATTTGTGTGTGTGTTCCTGCAATTGTGTTGCCTCATCTGCTATTCCCTCCCATTGTTGCAAGCCCCATGCTGCTTATTCCAAATCTGTTGTACTCTTCCACACTTAGGACCACTCTTTTGCAGCCTCAGATCCAGTGTATGATGACCAACATTAACTGTTAACTCATTGTGACGTGCCGAAGCTTAAGAATCGGCAGACTTATGAATTTTTAAAGAACCACAAAGCGATGGTTAACTCAAGGGAAAGTACTCTGGCCTGTAGGGCAATCATTTTTCTAAACACAGTTGCTTTCCTTGACCACAAGCTTGCCTAGTTTTTGTCTGTTGGCCAGTTTTGTTTGACATGTCAACAAGTGATATCTTTGGGATTTCAGGCACTCCAGTGTTATGATTCTAAAAACAAAAAAATCTGTTGTACAAAAAGTGACATCACATGGATTCAGCCAGCTTCAGGGAACTTTACTTTGGTGAAAAATCATCACATTGCTTCAAGGGGACTAGTTGATGAATAGTTCAAGCCATTTAAGATACCAGCCCTAATTTTCAAAACTTTTTCTTTTTCAGCATTCAGTGACATACTTTGAAAATTTGTAAAAAATAAATGCAGTCATCTATTTAAAAACTGTGAAACAATCTCAAAAGAAGACATTATAAACTTTTCAATGATGTATAATGTGTATGTCATTATTATGATGGGTAAGTCTGCTGAATTTTTCAAATATAGCCAAAATCATGCGTCACCACAAAATGGCGGGATCCATTTCACTGTGACTCCAATGAGTTAATTAGGTTGCTGTGAAGCTACAAACCAGAAGAAACCCTGCAGGATCATTCTGATGTTTTCTTTTTTCAGAAGTATTTTCTTTCTGCTCTAGCAACCTACAAAGGATAGCATGTAGAAGCATCCATATGTCAACAACAGGGGTTTAATTAACTTAATCAGAGCCTGAAGTCTTACGGTGTTCCTCTAGTGACAGTCCTCATTTTTCAGCCGATTGTAAACAGTGTCTCAGATAAACCATGGCCAAAGAGAAAAAAATCACAATGGGGAAGGGCACACTTGGTCACAAAATCAGAAAATCTGTTTTAATGTTAGGTGAAAATAAGGATATTTGTGATGATACCCTGGAAATCCAATTTGGTTTGAAATTAAATGGCTTTGTGTTGGGTTTTTTTTCTCTGGCATCAAGTTTGAAATAATGTAGGCAATGGTTAGACAATAGTCACTGGGACATTTCAGCAACAGTGTCACTTTCAGCTATATATGTGAAACATTGTCAGAAATATGGGTCTGACAGGATGATTTGAAGTCAGATTCCAGCCTGGCCATCTATCAGGTTTCTTTGTATTTTTTTGTTTTGTGGCAAAGGGCAGGAATATTGTCAGATATAGGATTTAAAGTCATCAGCCCATAACTAGCTGCCAGTTAAAGTGAGCATTTTTGTGTTGGAAGTTGACACATAGAAACTGAAACAGGGGAACAATTCTTGTTGTCTTTAGAACATAATGCAAGGAATTTAATATGTGCAATGTAAGCAATATCATTAAGATATTATTAAACTTGGTCAGCATTTGAATGTAGCCTTGATTCAAATAAATGAATTCACATTCATTGCAATAACTACAAAGCCATTTGTTCGCACATGGTGTTATAAAAAGATTTGTGCAATGGTAATGGCAACTGATGTACTGTTATCTTTACTAACTTACCTGCTTCGCCATTATGGATATTATGCACTTGTGCTTGGGTGAGTTTTTGTATGCAGGTAAGCACTTGCAAGCAGAAACAGACAAACATAATTAAATACAATTTATACAGCATAAGAGAGAATGAGATTGAGTGGGAAGGGATCATTGCCAGTTGATGGACATTACGCCTTCCTAAAGTGAGTGCCTTGATGGGTTCCTTATATTTTGTACAGGTTTTCAAAGAACAAGACTTGGATACATGCACACACTGATTACTCAGTACTATGCATCTATGGGATGCAGCTTTACTATGGATGGGTTCAAATACACACAGCTGAAGTACTGTGCATCTATGGGATGCAGCTTCAGTATGGATGGGTTCAAATACACACAGCTGAAGTACTGTGTAATCTTTGGGATGCAGCTCAAGTAATCGAATGGGTTCACATTTGGCCTATCTGAATATTTTTAGATTTTTTTTAATATAGTGTTTTAGTTGTTTCATATGACTATAATCCTGTTAATAAAATATGATGTGGCCATGTCATGTTATAGATAGATGCTCTGACCAATTCCTGTTACAGGGTTTTCATTGTTTATGTGCACATGTATACTGGACACAAACAAGGTCTGCACAAATGAATAGGAAAAACCTGCACCTCTACCTAACCTTGCACTGAACATTCTTTCACCACAGTAGCTAATTGAATCCAATGGACTTTGAGGGGACTGGAATCAGTACCAATATGAAGTCCAGGAAAAACATCTTGAACAGGCATCTCAGCAGAGACTTGAACCTGCACTGCCAGGTCACAAGTTTGACACCCTAACCACCAGGCTGTCTCATACTCATAGGTGTTGGGGTTTTTTTTTTGGGGGGGGGTTCTTCTGTTCCTTGGCTAGAGCTCTGAGGTTCACCAATGGTGAGATTTTTGCATATGCGAGCATTTTTCCCCCACCATTAAGGTAGCAACATTCCAACTTAAGAGATACAGTTCGGAATTGAACCTACAAATTTTGCCTGGACAGTCAGGAGGTACCTCCCAGCTCCTTACAATTTTTAACTGTCGTGGGTTCTTTTGATGTGCAAAAATCTGTAAACATGGGTCCAACTGGTTTAGAGTCTCCTCCCAAAGACTTGATATTCAGCACAGTTTTCCCATCAAACTGGGAAGAAAGGGCAAGGCTGGGAATCGAACCCAGAACCACATGGTTCACTTGTTGGGAAGGTGAACGTCTAAACTGTTCTGCCACCTTCCATATTTAAATAGGTTTTTGAATGACACTGTATACCAAGATCCTATGTGCAAACCCATGCTGATCATCTAGTGCACATATTAAAACCTCCTTTCATAGAAGACTAAACCAGCAATGGCTAATGGCATGCACACAGACATACCCGGTAGTCACCCTGCTACATGGAGAGGGGCCCATATCACACTGCCTGAAAAATTTACTGTACATCCCCAATGAATGAGGAAGTTACGGGAGAAGTTAAGACATGTCAAAGCAAACTGATCAGTCAGAAAAAAAAAATCATATTGAACACATCTAAATGGTAATCACATCATGAGCCTGCAAAAGCTAAATTGCCGTATTTTGTTTTGTTTTTGTTCCAAAGAATAGCAAATCTTTGTATCTTTAAAGTTTGTCTGCAACTGACAGATGGAATGCAGCTGAAGATGTTGTCATGGGTTTTAACACTCTGTCAATCCAGTCAAACACAATTATGCTACATGCTTTTTATCTACACCCTTCTATGAAGAAGACAGTTTTTCCTGGTCTCTTTCATGAAGTTACTAATTACCTGTGGCTGCTGGATAACAGATGTTCAGTTTGCACCTATCTCATCTTAAAGACGTAATGTGGCACATAGAAACCAACTGACAGGGTGAGCTGGTTTGTGGGATATAAAATCCTTGTGGTTTTTAAAGGCCTATAAAACCAATGTGAATCAGGATTTTTATGATGTAAATGTCTGGGCCATGTACTGCAGTCACATACACTAACAGGATTCTGTTTCAATCCCTCATCTGTTTCAGCAGGTCTTGCCTAAAATGGAGATTTTGTGGCCGGCACTTGCACCATAAATCTTGGCCATTTCCCCGCCAAACAGTGCAGCAATCCTTGCTTTTAGACATCAGAGCAGTTTTAAGAGATGTGGCAACCATTCATTAAATTGAATTTGGTCTTTTTTTGTCAGCAGACACGACTTAAAACTGCTGCATTTTAATTAAACTATCAGCTTGCCATCACTCTGTTCCATGCCAAAGCAGCTGCAGTGCTGCCTGTGCTCTGTGATGACAGAGTTACCTGTCATCCTAAACTAAATACAGATCATAAAAAAACTTCAAATGGATCAACAGGCTTACAATATTCATACATGGGTTCACATCTTTTCTCAATGCACATAAGTATTTTGAAGTATCAGCACATGTTATTTGTTTTTCAGTTAACTATGTGATCTGTTCATCTCTTAAAACATGAAAACATTGAATGCACCATAACATGAGCTAAAAAAAAAAAAGGAGAAAAAAAGTGGTTCCCCCCCCCCCCCCCCCCCAATTTTTATATGTCATAAGTAGCCATGCTTTCTTTTACCAACAGCTAGCTAGTTGATAAAATGTAAAAACCATACCAGAACAGAGACAACCAAACAGTCAGACTGTTGATAAAACTTGGGAGAGAATCTGAACTTTATGCTGAAAAGGAAAAGGCATTGTAATTTGTCAGTGAACTATTGACAGTTGACCGTGCTGAACATCTAATATGTTTTCTGGGTTCTCCCTTTATTTTTGTGCCTTTTTAGAAATTCAGTCGAATGGGAGGCCATAATTATTCAAATGTTGAGGTAAACAAAAGGTATTTTTGAAAATTGAAAAAAAACCAATCTTTGTAAAGGCTCTAACAGAGAAATTGTTGTAACGGTCATAAAATGTCAAATGTGAAGCATAGGAAAAGAGGCTTTCTTAACGAAAGCACAATGATCAGAATGGAAGAAACAACAGTAAAGTTATGGCATAGTGGACCCTGAAAATAAGCATATTTGTTCTCCATGAACAGAATTTACATCCTACTCTATTTTTCTAATACAATCACCTAGTATATGATAGAACGAATGTGGACGCAATTCATGTTGTTTTCAACGCATGTTTCATTTCATTTCAGAACTATCAACGTGCAAAATTACCGCAGCGCAACAGTAGCCTGAAGACACCAGCTCCATCTGGCTCCAGAGCAGCCTGTTTCAGCCTTTGGGGATACCATTGTGGCATTGTTATGACCCAACCTCAGTCTGTGATACTTCCCATCCCAAAGGCCTCTGACATCCTTGTGACACTTGTTGTTAACATAGCAAATCTGCTATGGACTGGAGGTTGGCAAAATACCAGAAAAAGAGACACCAAGAAGAATATTTGCACTTTGTGAACATAAACTGTCATGGTGTGCACTTTCCAAGTTTTGTGCTTTGTTGTAAGCTCTCTTCACCCCCCCCCCCCCCCCTCCTGTAAGTCCAAGAAACAGTATCAAAACCATAGAGTGAAATACTCACTGGAGTATTGTGTGTGATATCCTATGTTCAACAGTTATATTTCTGTTCTGTTCTGTTCATATACACTGTGTCATCAAGACCCCCGCTCCTCTCCCCCTTATCGACACCGTCATGATTCTCAATTTCGCCTGCTTTCAAAGGGAGAGGGTTGGCTGGGTTAATTGATTTTCAAAGTGATTCTTTGTATTTCTGATTTACTGGGGGGGTGGGGGGGGGGGGGGGGTGTGCTTTGTGGGACATTTCTATTCCAATACCTGTTGAAGTTTTCACTTCTTTTTTTTATAATCACATACCTCTTTTTACAATTTGCCACGGTTTTTTTTGGTTTTTTTTTAATTTTAAATTTGCTTGTTACCTTTTTTGTGAATTATTTTTCACGTGTTCATTGGGAGAAAAATATCCATCATGAAGTATAAATCACTTTGTTTTCAAATTAATTTCATAAATTACATTTGAAAGAAAATTGCAGTCTAAAATCATGACTCCAAACAATACAACAAAGCATATGAAACAAACTTTGCTGTGTGTATTATCTCCGATTTGTTCTTGGGTTGTCTGATATTTTGTTTCAGTGTACATATCCTATATTACTTGTTCTAAAGGTTTGTAATATTTTTTTATATGAATTATCCAGTTTCAGAAAAGACAGATAATAAAAAGCTACTACATTTAAATCTGAACTGTTGCTTATTATTTGGTCTGTTGTTTCTATGACACTCAAATATGATCAGCAGAGGCCATGTGTGTGTGTGAACATGCGCACCCACAGACACACAGAGATATAGACACATTTATTCAAGGACGTCAACAAATCTGCAATTTTTATTTTCACAACTGAACAGAAAAATATTTGGTACCAATTCCTATATTTATTTCTGAAAATATGCAAGCAATGAGTCTTATAAATAGCAAACCAGTCAGTTTCACAGAACACATATTCAAAATTCAAATTGACAATCTATACAATTAAACCACCACACAAGTTTGAGATGAAATCACGAACAAGAGAGAAAGACTGATAAATTAACAAGTCGATATACATTTTCCCCTTTGTAAGACATCAATAAATGCTTGATTCTAGTACATTTTATACAATAAGTGAATCCAAATCGGGTTAGGTCGATATATTTATGAACAAAACCATTTTAGTTCATCTTTGTGAATGAAGAACTAGCTGCATGAACTTATTTTCTTTCCTCCCCCCCCCCCCCCCCCCCCACATCATGCACTCAATGCTCACACATACATGCAAGCAAACAGCAGAGTTTCAATGAAACTGAATGAAATAAGAGACTTCCAAAACCAACCAGACCTGGTACTTACTATTCAGTTTTGGTAAAACAGATTGCTGCATCACAGCGCACAAATCCAACATAACTCGGTCAAGAGCCCAGGGCCCAGTACTAAAATTAGCCCCCTCCTTTTACCAAGTCCAAGTGTGGTCAGTTTCTGCTATAACTGGCACCAGCCGGGATGGGATGGATAGAAGCTGAAAGTGGGGGAAACTGACTGCAGTGGCATGTGAAGGACCACAGGCAGGGCATGTCCACAATGTAGCCATTAGTCTTTTGCCCTTGTATGATCCAAAATACATAAAAGCAAAGAAATGCTTGTGTACAACTCAATCTATACAACTTGATATCTATGTCATGGTTGGGAGTAAGTGATGGGTGTTACCTCATACTTGACTTTTTATTTTAAAAAAAATTGGAACCACCATACTATGCCACTGCTGTGTCATATCAACATTTTGTTGTAGATGTACTGCGTATGCCTTCTACTCCCACCAGGAAAGTTGTGTCCGGGATATTACCGTTCTGATATTTAAAAATAGATCCAAGACTTTAACAATACTATGTCAAAAACTGATTTTTTATTTAAATCTTTATTAAAGTGTTTGTTAAGTGTTCTTATATCTAGATGCTGGCTAAAAATGTCCAAATGAACAATTCGTCCGTTGTTCTTTATAAAATTCCAGAGGTAAAGATATTCAGAATTTTGCCATCTTCTTGTAAGAGAGGTGTGATGCTCCAAGCTACATTCTGATGTGAATATGAAAAACCTTGACTGAAACAAAACCCCTCTAAAGTTTAAAGTTACAGAAACAGACAATTGGTGATATAATGCTGCAGGCTGTTCATGGTGTGATTGCTGCTGCACCCGTATAAGAAACAACAGTAAGCCAGCCAAAGTCGAGTACTCTCTGGTTAAATGCAGTTTTGTTTCCACCTTATTGAAACTGATACCGTCTCATAATTTTGAAAGTGTATATCGATTTTCCTTTTACAATGAAATGGCTTTAGCCAAAATAGTCAATTTAACCATAATTAAGCACCTGTCTGTTCTTATTGTGATCTATTATGCGAACATCACAGCTTGTGCCAGTCATTTTCATTTACCACACTGTCATGATTAAAAGAAAAAGAGAAATAATGGTTTCTTCTCCCTTATGCATTCCAAATCTGTTCAAGGATTCATCACCGCTTTAAATGTTTCATTTTAATAATTATTTTCATTGTTATGTTTGGGGTTCAGTTTGGTTGTTTAAAGCTGGTTTACTCTTAGTTAATACTAGATGTTTGGGAGGTTGAAGGAGGTGGTGTTTAATTTTTTTGTTCTTTTTTTTTTTTGGCAGGGGGGGGGGGGGATTAATTATTGGAAATCTGAGTAACTACAAATGTTTGTGATATTTCTGAAAGTGACCAACAGACAAATTTCTCAATCACACAGTGAAAGAGCTAGCAACGTGTCCTGTTGCGGTAAATATGTCACCTATTAATCTAAGCACCAGTAACAAATTTCAAAGCTTTAAACGCTTTAGTTTGGGCCAGATTCGCAATCAAGGTCAAAGCACATGTACTTTTTCATTATAAATAAAGCTCTTTCCTTCTGCTCAATTTCTGTTCCCACTTGAACCTTTTTTTGCAGACAGAATGAACAGTCCATTATCTCTCTTGCTGCCTACCTGTTGATAAACATAGTGGCACTAAAATATGTTAGCACTTCTGATACAGACTCATTTACACATATGTAATGGACAAAATGTAATATATGTAAAGTCTGCTCACAGCCAAAACACCACATGACTAAAGAGTTTTCCATTACTGTACTGGAGAACAATACACACACACACAAATGAAACAACACACACACACACAAACTACTTCAGCCTTTAATGCAGTTTGATACTGTTTCTAAAGTGTTGCCATTGTGATGAAAACTTGAACAGTGATCCTGACAAATGGAAATCAAAATGACAGCAAAATTGACCAGCTGTACATAACACAAGACAAGTCACAGCACTGTCAGTTTGCATAGTGGGTGTGTGATCATTCATTCCAATGCACACTTTTTCTATGTTCTCTACAATATTGTGGATGCAATGCCCTTCTAAAGCCATCATAAGGAACCTTTACTCAGACATAAACTGCTCTTCATAACGACCACCATTTCCACTTTAAGACATTTGAAGGCATGACTGGATGATTCATTGATTAACAGTATAAATGCTGTTAACTGCTGACCTCTGGGAGTTGGGGAATGAGATAGGATGAAATAAAACAGGTCATCTGATACAAGAAGGATGGAAGAGGGGGAATATTCAAACAGAATAGACAGTTGTGGAGAAATTTCTCAGCAGAGGGGAACGAACAATAAGACATCAGATAAAAAAATAAAATTTAAAAAAGACATTGGATTAAAGAAGGCCACAACTCTGATCAAAGGCTTACTTCCACTCAAGTAGTCATAAAGATATTGCACTTTGTACAGTGGCATCTTCAAAGGGGTTTAGGGTAGAGATTTCCATGATAAATTTATATTGTCCGTGTTCAAATTCAGATTTACCAGATTTCAGTCTGCTCTCTTTTACCCTATGTTAATTAACAGTTCTGAACTGCATGAAGCTACATACATGTCAGCTTTGGTTGTCTTGGGAGTTTTAACAGAAAAATATTTAAGTCACAACCAAATTTACTTTTTTTCCCCACACCAATCTGTTTTGATCTATGTTTTTATTACCAGTATTTAAAAAATCTAATAAAAACGTAGGATTTTTTAATGTAGAGTTGTCTGCTCTATAAAATCCTGACCCTTATGTTTCTTTGGGTTCAAGTCATAACCAAGGTCTTCTGATGGCAGCATCAGTGGCACACAGGGACTTCATTTGACTACAGCAAATGGTTATTGCCCAAACCTCTAAGGAGGCAGAGTTTTGGAGTTCAGATGATATTCCAAAACTATCTTATTTGGTAGAAGCTGGCAACATTTTTTCCTTTGCGTGTGTGTGTGACTTTTTACATGAAAAGGCAGTGGTTACATAAGCAATGCATTCTAAAGGTGACACAAGATAAAGCAGCTGAGCAGACAAAAAACTCCATGCAAACACCACAAATGAACAAACTGTACTCTATGTACAAATGTATAACCAACAGTTTTCTTCTTTGAGGACAATGAGGACGGAAAAAGACTTGACACGCACAAGAATAGGACAAAACAGCCTCAGCATTATGAAATGATTTGACTTGAACGTAAGGTTTAACCACTACAACAGAGATTAGGAAGTACATTCCTTAAGAACTATGCCATAAAAGGTTACACAGTGCTACTGCTTCCAACATTTTAAATACAATTTCTCTGAAGTAACAGCAAGGAATGCTTCCACAATGTGAGAAAGCACAAACATTGCAGCCAACAGTGCCAAAGCAACGCTAAGAGTTGTTCCACACAAATTCAGTTTATTTCTTTTTACAGTCTTAACATTTTTACATGCCCATTCTCATGGTTTTTCTTTCTGCCACAAAAAAATTTAATACAGGACATTTGTACATGCATACTAACTAAACCCTTCATCAAAGTTGTAAGCTGTACACATGTGGATTCTGGCTACTGAGACTAACTTTAATACACATATCTGACATGATGTAGCTATACCCTCATCCGCCACAATGAAGTTTACAGAAAGATTACATTCATAAAACACTGATCACACACATCTGTTCTGCATGGTTTCACACCACATCTCACTCTCCCAGACATACCCCTCACTTTCTCTCTCTTGCTTGTGCAGCTTGTTTCTCTTTCACACTCAGAATCTTTCTAATGATCTACCCTGTCTTCACAATCATGCACCCTCATCATCTTCATCCTCATAGTCCTCTTCCTCATCATCTTCCTCCACCTGCACACATAATCATTTCACCTGATACAATGCCTGCATTATGTAACAGGGTCACGTGACAGTCTTTTTTTGTTGTTGGGGGGGGGGGGGGGTTCAAGTGACAGTCAAGTGGCAGTCACCACACCTAGGGTCAAGTGGTAGTCACCACTCCTAGGGTCAAGTGGCAGTCACCACACCTAGGGTCAAGTGGCAGTCACCACACCTAGGGTCAAGTGGCAGTCACCACACCTAGGGTCAAGTGGCAGTAGGGTCAAGTGGCAGTCACCACACCTAGGGTCAAATGGCAGTCACCACACCTAGGGTCAAGTGGCAGTCACCACACATAGGGTCAAGTGGCAGTCACCACACCTAAGGTCAAGTGGCAGTCACCACACCTAGGGTCAAGTGGCAGTCACCACACCTAGGGTCAAGTGGCAGTCACCACACCTAGGGTCAAGTGGCAGTCACCACACCTAGGGTCAAGTGGCAGTCACCACACATAGGGTCAAGTGGCAGTCACCACACCTAAGGTCAAGTGGCAGTCACCACACATAGGGTCAAGTGGCAGTCACCACACCTAGGGTCAAGTGGCAGTCACCACTCCTAGGGTCAAGTGGCAGTCACCAGTGGATGCCTCACTAAATATGGCATGCTGTTTTTGCTGTGAGTAGGGACTTTGAAAGTGATGTCCTGCATATATGCATTGGATCATTGCTAGCACCACTGAACATCCCTGAACTGACCTAGTTGCAGAGCAGGGTTTCTGAGTACTGGCCTTTCAGCATCCTAACTCCCTCTGAAGGTGTGGCTCTTTGGAGTGCCATTACATGAGCAGGGATGTGACAATGTGGTTGTGTACAGCTGGACTGGGATGAGCAGCTACAAAGAGCACCCCCACCGAATTTCTTAAATTGCATTCTAGAGCAAGAAGGAGGGTAGCAGGATGGTTAAAACATTTGCCTGCCAAAAAGTAAACCGTGAGGTTCTGGGTTTGATTCTCAGCCCCTTTCTTCCCAGTTTGTCGGGAAAAAACACAACTGAATTTCAAAGTCCTTCAGATGAGCCTAAAAACTGGAGCCCCATGTGCAAATGCACACAGAACATCTTGAGCATGTGTTAAAAACCCATTCCACCTTTCGGAAGAGGCCATTGTGAGCCAGTAGGAACAGATAATAAAAAGAAAACCAGGATACACACAAGAACCTTAGAGCTCTAGCCAAGGAATGCCAACAAAAAAAAAAAAAATCCGAACCATTCTAGAATGTTCAGACACACTTGCATCAACACCCCCCCCCACCCCCCCTTCCCCACACCCAGCAGCTACACATGTCCACTCACACCCACACTACAAATATACACTATCATTAAGTCAAGCACCACTCACCTCCTGTCCAAGTTCTTTCAGCTTATCCTTGAACTTGTTGATTTTGGCGTCCTGATCGGCCAGAAGGACCAACAAGTCGTCCTGCTCTTTCTTCAACGTGTCCAGCTCTTCCCGCAGAGCGGTCTTCTCCGCACTCTCCACCCCCTTCTCCTCTTCCAGTACCTGTCCACACACACGTACCTGACATTTGTTTGGAGGGTTAACACACTGTCTTCTCTGAAAACCAATGAGAGCTTGACACAGCTTTTGATCTGGCACAGCATTTCTTTTTTGTTAGTGTTGTGTTGCACATGAAAGAGGTCATGTTAATTAAATAAATCACAATCTTGATCTCAGTGTTGTGTGTGTGTGTGTGTGCAGCTGGAACTTAAGGGGATGTGTATGGATGATGTCGGAGCACTAAAATCAGAAGGTAAAAATAAGTCAAAGCCAATTTTTTTAACAGAACTGGCAAAGGCTGAACAGGCCTGAAGTCTGCCCATTTGTTCCTGATGCCGAGTCTTTAGTAGATAAGCTCTGGATAATGGATCCTCACAGGTGTGTAAGTGTCGCATCAATATAAATGTTGTTTTGATGTCCATAATTGCACGATCTATTTTTCTTTTATACGTACATCAGATAGCTGTATACAGTGTTTTCACTTATTTGAAGATGTACAATGATTTTTTTAAAAGCATTTTTACACATACTAAGATTCATGGGCAGAAATGCCACAATTCACCAACTCATCACTGTATAACCTGCAAATCAATGAGGGTCAACTTTTAAAAGCGATTTATCTATATTTTTTTCCCAGTTTTTTTGTTTTATCTTACCAGTTTTATCATACTGATTCCAAGGTGCTGGATGCGTTTCCTTTCTTTTTATATTTTAAATAGACCCCCCAAAAAGCTCTTTTCCCTGTATAATTCTTTTCCTTTAAAAAAAAATTAGTATTGATGAATACTTCTTTGTTCTCTGTCTCATCAAATACTGAGAAATATATTTTGTTTTAGGACAGTAAAAATAAAAGAAAGAAAAAGGCAATTCAGAACTGTGCAAATGACTTAGGTTTTTCAGACAGATAATTTAACCACCCACCACTTACAAATATATACACAAACACACACACACACAAATACACACTTGCTTTCACCTCACCCACACAAAATAAGTTTTTTTTTAAAAAAAGTCCTAATAAAACAAAAAGCAGTAAGTACCCTGATTTTGTTGGAGAGGTTCAAATTCTCCTCGTTTGATTTCTTCAGGCGATCCTGCAGCTGGCTCTTTTCCTCTGTCAGTTTCTGCACATCTTCACTGCCCTGGGCAGCAGCACCGTTCATCACCTGGCTGCTCTGGCTCTTACTCTGTTCACACACCATTCACTTTTTGTCATTTACCGACATAAGCTAAGTGCTAAGGCCTACGTTAAAGTGTTTTTATGTTCTACAATGTTATGTGTAGATCATCTTCAGCCATAACAGGTTCTTCTTATAATGTTGGCCACGTCAAATTCTAGGTATCAGCTGGGCTCATGGATAGATTAAAAAAAAAAAACACCCACTATACAAGAATGTGCTCAAAGCTGTCAGTTTCCACCACTTTCAGCTGCTCTCAGCTGCTATTCATTCCATCCCATCCCAGCCCAGTTTGGGCCAGCTGGTGCTAATTATAGCAGGAACTGACCACACTTGGAGTTGGTAAAAGGGAGGGGCTAATTTTAGGACTGGGCCCTTGACTGAGTTATGCTGGATCTGTGCAGTGTGGTTAAGCATGTTTTTCTGCAATTTGATACTCCCGTTATCAGAAAATACCAACCAACATGACAGCTATATGAACTCTGTCAGCAGACAATTACAAAGAGAATAAAACCAGAAAAGTAAAACAAACAAACAAAAAAAGGCACAGAAAAAGCTGCAGACAGCATCTTACTGCCAAGAGATCAGCCTGGGCCCTGTCCACCTGGGATCGTAAGCTGACGATATCAGAGTCCTTTTGGGCACACTGGGTCTGCAGTTCCTCCACCTCTTTGTTCAGGTGTGTGACGGAGGCTTGCAGCATGGCAGATTCACTTGGTCCGTTGTCTTTGCCTTCTTCACCCCCTCCCTGACTCAGCAACCTGGCTTCTGACACCGTCAGATCCTTTTTCTGAAAGCATTAGTTTGAAATCGTTCATGACATATACAAACTATTAGAACCTTCATTTCTTATGGGACTAAACTGCTCAACTTGAGGCCAGTGATGCTCTGTTACTGCTCATCAGTTTAAAAGAAATCAGTTTTTGATCCTATAGGTTGAGCATTATTACTTTCTCCCTATGTGAAAGGTTTTCCAGCAGCCAACTTTGTAGCCAATTTTTTGTAACGTTAACCAGCAAGTTTAATCCCTTTATTTTTCCTTTCTCTGCTGGAGCTCCAAGGTTCACCAATGGTGAGATTTTGTGTATGTGACTGTTTTTAACCACCATGAAGGTAGCTACATTCCAACTTCAGGGATGTATGCTGGCTATGTTCATGGTTCCGTAACCCACTGAATGCTGACACAAATTACAGGATCTTTAATGAGCATATTTGATCTTCTGTATGAGTAATATACAGGAAGGCAATTAAGGCACTGGCAGGTCTGCACATAAAGTTGATCTGGGAGATTGTAAAAATCCCCACCCTTAATTCACCAGATGCCACTGAAATTTAAAAGTTGATATGGGAAATTGTAAAAATCCCCACCCTTAATTCACCAGATGCCACTGAGATTCAAACCCATGACTTCATGGACCCATGGGATTGAAATTGAATAGTCTTGACCACTTGGGTATTGCACCCATCTCATCCCCGTTTAACCAGGTATACCCAGCTAACAAGGAAGTTGCTTGAAATATGTCACCCAGTCCCATGTATCCAGGCACCCTGACACAAGTGGGGTAGTCCATTTTGTGCAGTAGGCACTAGGCTACCCCCAGACAGCATACACGTACAGCATCCCTTGAAGCAAAAAGGTTTTTATGACCAATCAAGTTCTGCGTTGTACCCTGTCTCACTAAGGAAATCAAGACAGGACGGGACAGCCTAGTGGTTAAAACATTGCGCCCGCTATCTGATGACCTGGGTTCGATTCCTTTTCAAGGGGATATTTTCCCCTAGAGTTCACATCAGTGCAGACTCCACTCTACCCAAAAGTCCTTCGGATGAGGCTATAAATTGAGGCCCCATGTGCGAACGCACGCAGAACATCTTGCGCACACGTTAAATCCTGTTCGCTTTTCGTAAGAGTAGGCCATTGTGTGCTGGTGGGAACAGATGACAGAATTTACAAAACCGCATACACACGGAGACTGGATGTAAAAAATCACATAAGTGCTTATTCCATTATCCTCGATATAAAAGAATTAAAAAAAAAAATAAATAAATAAAATAGTAGATAATGCATGATATGAATAAATCTATACCGCAGCAGTTACTTTCACTTTTGCCCTCCCATTCTGCTCTATTCTCACTTGGTCATTATAGCTTGCTGGCTTTAGCCACTACATTGGATGTACATCATTCACATTTGATTTGCATATGAATTGAGCGTGTTTTTGGTATGTTTATTGTTGTGCATGAATATGGTTTTGGATCATCATACTTTCACTGTTGAAGAAGCAACATATTTTACTGAATTACGAGAGTGCAAATGAAGACAGTGTTTCCGATAGTGATGATAGGTAAGGTGAGTTGAGGAGGACGATCGAAAAAAATTTTTTTTTTTTTAACGCATGCACAAAGGTATTGTGTTTGACACCATCCCCAAAGTCAGAATGCAGCTACCTAGATGGTAGGGAAAAAAGGTTGCATACCCAGAAAAACCTCACCATTGGCAAACCTTGGAGCTCTAGCCAAGAAAAAAAAACCAACAACAAATCCATTAGCTTCCAGGCGCAGATTGCTTTTTTTATATTAAAAAAAAAATGTTTTTAGTCAAACAGCAGTTGTGGAATACTAACATACATACACTACACAAAACTGATCTAACAATAATTTCATACAGGCTTCTTTAGACATACATAGCACATGATGCAAGACAATCCTCACCGTAAAGGTTATAACTAAATCTGAAGATACCAAGTCACTTAAAAATAACGCAAATCAATGCTACAGACAGGAGGGTTTGCTTACATACATGCAAACAGGAGTGCATACATACACATACCACAGCACACAAATCCAGCATAACTCAGTCAAGGGTCCAGGGCCTGATGCTAAAACTAGCCCCTTTCTTTTACCAAGTTCAAGTATGGTCAGTTTCTGCTATAATTAGCACCAGCTGGGATGGGATGGATAGCAGCTGAGTGGAGCTGAAAGTGGGGGAACCTGACAGCTGTGATGTAGGCACACAAGCAGCAGACGAGGGAGTTTGCTCATATGCTTGCAAAAATCAGTATACACACACACACATAAGCACTAAGCACATGTGCACACACACTCACATGTGCACATACACACAAAAGCTCACACACATACACACGTACAAACATACACAGGCACACAAACACTCACCATCAGCGGAGGTTGGCAGAAGAGTCTGAATGATCTGAGACTGGCCAACTTCATTTTTGAAGAGGAAGGACTGAAAGCAGTAGAGAACAGCACACCGCAACACAAATGGCTGTTTCTCATTCACCATGGACATCAACAGCACCACAATGGCTGGCCTGCAACACATAGCACTCTCTTCAATTCTCTGTTCTTAAAGACAATGATGACACTTTGTAAGTAAAAGGGGTGAAAAAGGGGTAGGGTAGGGTGTAAACACACACAGTTTCATTGTATTTATTTAGCTCACACCCTTCAAATCAATTGAGGCTGCTACAATCAATACATGAAAATTAATCAAACATATGCAAAGACCTATGATAAAAAAGTCAATTTTCCCTCTCTCTCTCTATATATATGTATGTATATATGTATATCTATAATTTTTAATACTTCTAATACAATAAGTTGCAGACTCAAATGCTCACATCTGATGAAGCTTCAGAAGAAAAAAGAAATTGATGAAGTTTTATATGTACATATGAAATTTTTTTTAATGAAATCATGTCACATTTGCAAAAAAGGATTTTTTTTCTAACCTGTTAAAAGAACAGTGCCCGTTACAAAAAAAAAGTCTCCTCTTCATATATATATTTCTTATGTATGTGGCCATTTTTACCTACAATTAAGGTAACTTCATTCCGATTTTGGAGATATATATTTCATATAATATTAACAACACAGCCCAGCAAAATGCAGTGAATATATTATGATATCAATGTCAAGAGAAAGACAGAGCCAGCTCACCTTGGAGGACTGGAGGGGGCCAGGACCGAAGCAAAGTACTCCTGGTTTGCCTGACTGCCTCGGATCACCTCGGACACTGTGTTTATTGTCTGCAACAAAACACATCATAAACATCACAAAACCTGCACCCTGGATCACCTCGGACACTGTGTTTATTGTCTGCAACAAAACACATCACAATGAGCACAAAACCTCCACCCTGCATCACCTCGGACACCGTGTTTATTGTCTGCAACAAAACACATCACAATGAGCACAAAGCCTCCACCAGGGCTTGGTCACTGTGGCTGATGTATGACTTGTGTCTTTCTCTCTCTTCCCTCTCTCTTACTTGCCTCTTTCTCACTCTCTAGTAGCAGTTTATTCTTTCCTCAAAACTGTTAAGAAATTTCAAATTCTCAAATTTAAAGCGCTCTCCACAGACGCAGCAGCCAAAATCCTATACCCAGTGTAACAAGAACAAAATACTGAAACACACATTACAAATGAGTCTCACCTCAGTAAGTACATCGGCCGGCACACCACTGGCCATCAGAATAGCACACAACTGCTGCAGTAGTCCTGTAGACAAATACATGTTGTCTTTAGCGTGAATGTAAGAGTGAATGAAGTTTAAACAGATGTTCATTCAAACATCAAACTTTCTACCAAATGGCACATTACACAACTGTTTATCAACAATCGTTATTGTAACATGTAAATCCTTCACTCAGGAAACAAGTTAAAGCCCCACATAAAATCATGATCGTGCAAATAGACAGAAATATGTTTGATTCATATTCATTTCCATACACAGGCGCAGGCCAAAAACCTTGTCAGTTATTGATGCAAACTAACTGCCATTAAAACGTTACCCTTTGAAATGCTGAGACTGTCTTAATCCACGACAGGTTCTGAGTGGAACAACTTGAATTCTTCATTAAAGAAGTCCTCTGAAGTTGGAGTATACTGCATACATGACAAGTTATTTGAAAAGCAAACTTCTACACTAGTGTAAATCATATTCTCACAGATATTCTCAGGTGCGATGATTCAGACATGTAAGTGCATATCCTCATGGTGCATAACAACACTTTACAACATGTCCATACACTCACACACATGACTAAATTCTTCAAATCAATACACAAAAGACACTCTTTAAGTTACATCCTCTTTCTGTGCAATAAAACTGAAGACATCCCTAAATCACCACACACCAACGCTCACATGCCCGCACACACATTTTTGCTGAAAGAATTTAGACAAGAAGCAAACAAACATACTGCCAAAAACATACTTACCACACTGATTCATCACTTTCTGACAAGCCACAGTCTGATTCTGTGAGTTGCTGGGGGACACGAGGGTTCGCACCAGTTGCAGCATGAGGTGAATGTTGGTAACTTTCTGGGCAGACCAGCCTATCTGCTTGTTCTGCATGGTGGCGCTGTCCAGCTCAAAAAAGGTGGTCAAACGCTGGATGTAGCTGCCTTCCTTGAAGAAGTTCTGGTTGGAGGCATTGTTCTTCAGCAGGTTCAGCAACAGCAGCAGACAGTCTTCCACAACAATACCTAAAACATGCACACAATGAAGTACATCATAACTTCCTCCATTAATACACATATGTACATACAAAGTGGGGGTAAATATATATCACTTTATCAACATCTGAAATATGTTAGTTGTCATTTCATAATTATCTAAAAGAAGTGAAATAAATTATCTGTTCATTATTACCTAAAATATGTACAGAATGAACCCACTTTTTCTTCAACATTTTTCTGTTTTTGTTTGTTTGCTGGGTTTTTCTTATTTGTAGGATACAAGCCATTAAAATAAATAAACATGTGAGTATTCTCTACATCAAAAGCAAGATGACCAAGCAAGCATGTGACACTGATGACATAGAGAATAGAGAATGAGAAAAAGAACAGATTTGTCATTTACTTTTTCAATGTGTCACAAGCACAAATTTAGGCTCTCTCTCTCTCTCTCTCTCTCTCTCACACACACACACACACAATATGTCTAGATTGCAAGTGACTGATACAGTACAAATAAAAAAGACACCAAACACCAGAAATCACCTATGCTCACCTCCATCACTGGAGCCTTCTTCCACAATGATGTCCAAGATTCTCTCGAAGGCATTTTCAAAGGCTACAATTTTCTGGATGTTGGCATGTCCCTTTGTCAGCTGGTTTAGCAGCAACAGGGCCTGTTTACAATCCATAATGTCATCATCAGAACATTGATAACACATATATTTTGGCCGTCTTGCATAAGTAATAAGGTATGTGTTACTGTTACTGAGATGGGATATGCATGATGTACTGGATACATGATGTATGTGAACATACTGAGTTTTCCTGAAAGTATTATTTATGGGTTTACTGGGAAATTCAGCTACACTTCAGACAGAATGTTAAGTTATGTATAATTCAAACCAACAAAACAATTATGCTGTAAAAATGGTAGTACAGTATTCTTTCTTAGGGTTTTATTTTCATCTTTATATGTTAATGTTCACAAACACGAAACACTAAGTGAAAAGTAAAATTCACCCCATTAAAAACAAAACTTTCACCAAAATCTTGTGGTCTTTCTCACCAGCTTTTGATTCCATCAAGGTGTTTTCCAAAGCCAGAGTCAAAATATATACATCAACTGATATAAATTTGCAGATTTCAAGTCTTTCTGGATTTAACAATGACTCATATTATGCTTCATTCTAGGTCTCCCCTTAGGAAGGCTAGTGAGAGGGCTGAAGAGAAAAGATAGTTTCACCCTGAGAGAGGGTCATCAGACTCGCAATGTTTTGACACGGCATTAAAGTCTTCCACACAAAAAAACATACCAAAAAAACAAACAGGCAAATACCACAGCAGAACGAACATCCTGCATTCATTGCAGTATTAAAAACCACACAAGCCAGTTTCCAAAATAAAACAGTATGGTGACATGTCATGGACCGTGGTTTAAAAAAAAGAAAAGAAAAAGAATATTCTGGTTTGCTTTAAGAGAGGCAGAACATGGATCTGGAAGGGAGAACATAAGCAAGAAAAAAATACACACACCCCCTCCCACAAAAAAAGACAAAAAGAAAGAGGGCATTTTTTGCACATAATTTCCATGTAGACACCCCATTCATACTGTAAGAACCCCCTGGCAACAACAGGGCAGAAAAAAGGTTTTTGTTGGTTTTTTAAATCAGTCAGTATGTACAAAACTCTTTTCCAATTTTTTTTAACACTTACATCATTGCGGATGATTTCTCTGCTGTCTGATAGCAGATCCATCAGTTTGGAAACTGCCATGGGGATGACCAGGAGACACTCTTGAAGGTCCTTGGGGCGGTTGGTTAACAACACTGTCAACAATCGCACTGTGGGCCATCGAACATGGAAATCATATTCCTGCACACAGAACGAGACAACTTTTTCAACCACATTCAAAACATGAAATACAATACCAATACATATCAGATTAAAATGGAAGGAAAAAAGCAACAGTTTTAGGTACACTTTAAAATTCACTCAACAGAGCATTATTGCCACAGCTAATTTATACTATTTTGTTGAAGCAATGCAGACACAAACATGATATATAAAAAATTTTAAATGACTATCAAGTTTAAATGGGAAAAATACAACATTAAAGAATATTTTAAAACTCATCTGAAAGATTGTTATTTGTTTGAAGTAATATGTATTATTTGTTTTGATATGTAGTCATGCCAGTTTCTCATCATAAATTTTGGACCGTTTTCTTTGAGGACAGCAGTAATGCAGAAAGACAGCAAAAGAGGTGATGACCGGGCCAATGGTTTGGAGTTGTTGCACACAATGTAAAAGCAGCTGTTTCATGCTCCAAACAATTAACTAAAATACATTTTGCATGCCACATGCCCTTTTCATTCAGGAAGAACCAAGACATTAACTGTTTCATCAACAGGAGCCTTGCTTATCCACTAACTGACCTCCAAAAGAGAGACAAGCAGCACAACATTGTCCTGCTTCTTGATGAAGATCTCTGTGAACTGCTCTCCAAGGTCCACTGATGCCTGGCTCGGTGCCTCATCTGAATACAACAAATTACAGAAAATATAAACATTACACCATTTCCACGACCAGCTTTATTCATCTGCACTCCAAATCTAAGACTTGTATCAGAATATAAATAATGTGTTGCACAGAATTCAGATACCAAATGTGTCATAAACAGTACAGACAAGTTTTTGTTGTTGCTATTGTTTTTCGCTGAGGATCATGATGGTGAGACCCTACATATTTGACTGTTTTCCAACCATTAAGGTAGCTGCTTTCCAACTTCGGAGCTGAAGTCTTAACATGACCCCAGTGAGCATACATTTTTTTAAAAATGTCATCCGTATCTACAGGCACGCAATGGCCTGCTCTTCCGAAAGCGTTTTTATATCTGTACAAGATGTTTTCTGTGTGTTTGTATATATGAGACCTCAGTTTATAGTTCATTACAAGCACTTTTAGGGGAGTGGGGGAAAATCCCCTTAAATGAGCACCTTGATGGTGGCTTGAACTGTTGCTGCCAGATTGTGAGTTCAATGCTCTAACCGCTAGGCTTCACCCCCCACCCCACCCCCACAAAAAAACACGTTTTTGACTTGAGCCACACAAATCACCATTTTCATGCATGCTTGTTCACTTGTGATATACAAATGATTCAGCAAAAGAGGTAGAAACCACAAAAGCTCCTTTCTCTTTTGCTTCTGCAGAACCCTAAGATTTTTGTTTGTTTTTTTGTTCCTTGGCTAGCGCTCTAAGATTCACTACTGGTGAGATTGTGCCTATGTGATTGATTTTACCCACCATTAAGGTAACTACATTCCAACTTCAGGGATGGTGTCAAAACATGACACCTGTGTTCATGCATTAAAAAAAAAATCATCCATTCCTGTTGACACAAAATGGCCTAGTCTTCCAAAAGGTGGAACAAGTGTTCTGCATGCGTTTGCACATGGGGCCTGAGTTTACAGCTCATCTGAAGGACTTTGGGTGAGTGGAGTAAGCACTGATGTCAACTCCAGAGTAAAATCCCCTTTAACAGGTGCCTCCATGATGGCTCGATCCTGGGCTGCCAGATCATGAGCACATCGCTCAATCACTAAGCTATCCTGCCCCCAAACCAAGGAATGAAAATCAGCTCTGAGACATAACCCAAACCAGCTTTCTAAATTAGACTGAAGGAAGAAAGGGTCATAATATATTTCTAGAGATAAAGGCAATATAAAAGGAAATAATATAGAAACTAACATATATCACTGATACATTCTATATTAACATATAATTCAATATAATTACTTGAAGGATTTAAAAATTTTTTTAATTTAATCTCATTTAAGTCTAAAGATTACCTTTACCACAAAAATATGCATGTGAAAAAAAATTCACACCACAGTATCTGGATCTTGTAATAATATAACGGTTTCTTCAGCCAACAAGAATACAATGGTGGAAAACTCACCATCTTAAAAAGACAATTTTTAAAATAAATAAATAAATAAAAAGAAAATAAATTTTAAAAATTTAAATCCTCACCATCTTCTGAAGGTTCATTGGACATCACATGATGCAAAGTGTCCAATGCATAGCCGGTAATTTCTGCATCACCCCTGTATGACAATTTACATGGTTTATATCATAAAAGATTTACCTGTACATAGAATTGATTGTCAACTTAGCCTCTAATAATGCATACTGTTCAATTACTGTCAGCTGGAAGTAAAGCCCTGCATACTTTGTCCCTAGTGTTTTCTCTTTCTCTCATCCTTTGAAAATGATTACTTCAGAATAACTAAATAAAACTGAATATCTATTAATGTAGAGCCGTGTGTGTGTGTGTGTGTGTGTGTGTGTGTGTGTGTGTGTGTGTGTGTGTGTGTGTTTGTGTGTTTCTTGGCTAGAGCTCTGAGGTCCACCACAAGTGAGATTTTGCATACCCATCACTGTGTAGAGCTCTACATTCTGACTTCAGGGAAAAGTGTGTGTTTGATATTCCTTCCCTCCTTCAGTTTTCTGGGATGATCATTCTTATTGATCACATCACTTTCAGGGGAATAAAATGACAAAACTAAATGAGAGAAAAGATACAAGTGTCTGCTTTATGTGCATACATACATTTTGCACATACCCATACAAAGAATTCAAAAATCATATTTACCTGTCAGTTTCCAAAACTTTGACCAAGATATCCATTGCCTGCGTTCCAATCTCCAGACGGAATTTCTGCCAATATTCATATTTATTTCACATGTGAGTACCTCATACATTGCAAAGCTAAATTCATTGTTGTGACAAGTAGACAACAAAGAACTTACTAAAGGAATATAGGTGGTTTATATTAAACAGAATTTGTGTAACAATATCAAGAGGGGTAGAAGAAAAGAAAAAAAGCATGGGCAGGGACAAAAAGAGAAAGGAGTACATGAAAGTGAAAAGGACAGGGAGAGGAAAAAGGAGGAGGTACATAATCCCAAAGAATAAGGTGGTAACAGAGGGGGAAAATAATGAGCTACTATAATTCTAAGGCTATCTGAATACTTCAGTTATATCAAACTAACAAAGCACATAAATCATGACGATGTTGAACAGTGGGTTGTGTTTTGCAAAATGGATTATTACTTTAATGTGAATTATGCTGACAAAACCATAGATAATGATACAAAGTATATGGTCCCAAAGTATTCTCAGTACTATCAGGTCTTGCAGTGAGGCTGAAGCACATTAATGACAAGTGATATATAAACCATAGTTATCTAAGAATGGTAAAACTAAACAACCAATGCTTTGAATAATTCTCATAATTATCGACAACAGACTATCCTCCTATGGTAGTCTAGACTAACACTAATAACAGCAACTTGATGGATGAAAACCAAAAGATGTTTTCGAAGTCCCTGAGCTTTAAGCCTTTATAAATATGCAACTAGAAGCTCAAGATTTTTATTAAAAATTTTTTTTTTTTTTTATAAAAACAACCAACCAACCAAACTGGAAAGAAAAACTATAAAACTATGTTACGTGAACATGCATTTGCCCCCCCCCCCCACCCCCCCAATGAACAGACTGAGCGATACAGAACTTGTAAGTAATATCATAACTAAATAAGTAAGTTTTGTAAAGAGGATTTAAAAAAAAATACATTTCACAAAATGATAAAAAGTTCTGAACTAAAAGTATAAAATATTTTACTCACAATTGTTGCCACATTTTCAAATAAAGAATTTTAACAAATGCATGCGCTTGTGCTTGCATACATGTATGCATAAAAAAAATTAAAATGTTACACACACACACACAAACAAAATACAGTGACAGCTGTCACCCCATTTACCTTGGACAGAGATTTAAGTGCCCGTACAGCATCTCTCCTGTCTTCAAGCAGTGAGGATGTCTGGACTCGGTCACACAGTCTTTCGATCTGAAACTCCAATAAAAAATCAATTGCTTCTACATGCAATGCATGAAATGATAGTTGCTTCTGTAACACAATGTAAGCCAAAAATGTTCCGAGTACAAACTAAAAAGTCCTAAGATGTATGTATTTATTTCAAGTGAATGTAACCTAATGAAATGATATTAACAGTAATAATTTGATGGGTTCATGACCACCAAGGTACAGTACCAAAAATGGATTGCTCCACTTGGACTATGGTAGAATCAAACCACATCAAATGAAAAGCTGATAAATAGTCAATGATTTAAATACATCTTTGGCTAACAGAGATTTAGAAAGACTAAAGAGGGAGAAAGGGGGAGTAAGAAAGGAGAAGGGAAAGGGGGCTGAGATAAAGAGAAAGGGAGAGGAGGAAGAAAGGGAGACTAGAGGGAGGAAAGAATAAATTTGTGTGTGCGTGCGAACGTGCGTGCATGTGCAAGAACGAGAGCAGAATTTACAACTACTGACTTAGAAAGAGTAGGCCATTGTGTACCGGTGGGAACAGATGACAGAATTCATAAATCCGCATACACACGGGGACTGGATGTAAAAAAGCACATAAGTGCTTATTCCATTATCCTTGATATAAATGAATAAAATAAATAAATAAATAAAAACTAAGAAATGGCGACTGATAAACTTCTGATTTTCGATTACGACTTCCATGTACTTTGTAACCAACAAACAATTACAGCAGAAGAGATAACGATGACCATCATGACACAGTTTTGAGACTTTGTTCTGTGCTGAAGTTTGACCTTTATACTCAAAACTTCCTACCAGTACCACACCAATACGCACTGTAAACAAAGGGTTCAGAGCTCTGAATTAGATCAACTGATCTATTCTCAATCTCAGCTTCTGGCTGTTCAATTGTATTCATAGAATGGAAATCTAAAAAAATTTTACCGCAAATATTGTCATTTTATTGTACTTGAAAATACCACAAACAATCTGGCTAAATACTGTGTAAAGGAAGTAATATCCAAATTAACAATATTGCCATTATTGGCTCATTCTGATGAAATATGACTTCCAACTCCCATATGATTGAGGCAGATTAACACTTCAAATTTCAATCAATTTTTTTTTAACCCTCATTTTGTTATAAACTCTGTTTAGTTCTATTTCACAGACCTGACACTGCTCTAAATTTTTTTTAGATAAATAAAAATCAAAACTTGTCACTCCAAAGAATAAAAGATGAATCACGGTGGTAAAACGTGACAGTAAAACTTTAATCCTGTAATTATGGCTGAAAAATATACTTGTCTTAAGTGTTCTTGAGCATAAAGTAGAAGTAGTATGTTCTTTCGAGCCAGAAGGCCCATAGAGCCGGAGCTTATCCCGGTTTCTGTAGCGTTAAGCGAACTGATGGTTTTTCACCACCCCTGTGACAGGACGCTAGTCTGTCGCCAGATACTTCCCCAGCAGAGCTGGTACCCACTTGTACACCTGGGTGGAGTGAGGAAAATAGGAGTAAAGTGTCTTTCCCAAGGACACCACACCGAGCCGAGCAGGGATCGAACCCGCGACCTCTGGATCACAAGTTGACCGCCTAAACCACTCGACCACGGTGCCACCGTTCTTGAGCATACATGACATGTAAGCACATGCACACACGTGTGTGCGCGCACACACAAACACACACATTAACCTTTTAGTCCTCAAACCTGCATATCAAATTATTGATATTAAAAAAATGCTTGTCTTGCATATTTTAGGGGGAAAAAAAGGACCTGAACTCATGACATTCCCAATGGATCAATACTACTATTTACCAGTTATATTTCTTCCACCAAATCTTATTTTTAACAAACTAATCAAGATGGGGGAAGACCCACAAACAAAAAAAATCATTATCAGTCAAAACAAGTCTAAAATAGTACCCAGCAAATCCACAAAATGTACCACAGGCAGAAATAGATCTAATGGAGGTCTCCTTGATTGCGTAATGATATCAAATAAGGAATAAACTATGAAGTGGCATCATGTCCCTTCAAACAAAATGGTTTTAGACAAGGCCTAACTTAGTTTAAGCCACCTCATCCCCAAAAATATAGTTATATATATACTCTAAAAAAAAAACAACCACCCAAAAAAAAAACCCATAACATAAACACTTGCCAATTGATACACCCACCCATATACACTTTAAACATGCATAAAACTACCACATCCACCAGCCACAAACAGGAATAAAAAGAAATTTTTTCAGTTCAAATACGAACAAAAAGCCTCTTAACTCACTACTCAGGCATAGCCACATACACATGATACATGTATAATACCTCACACACATGCACACACTCACATTACTCATTAGTCACAATACGCACGTACACAAGGTCTGACAATGAGGCTGGCTGTTCTATTTTTATCCTGTACAAACCTAAGGTAACCTCCTTGTGCACCTGTGTCAGTATAATAAAATATGTGTGTGTGTGTGTGTGTGTGTGTGTGTGTGTGTGTGTGTGGTTGTTGTGTGTATGTTTGATATGTATGAAAGGTGCACATGTGCACATGCAACTTGCTACAAAGTTTTGTTACAGTGGAGTGTGTGTGAATGCATGTGAGAGAGTGAGAGAGAGAGAGACTCAGAGAGTCTCTCAATGATTCAAATGATTTAATTGCATAGATTGAGTCCATCTACTGCCATGAGGAACAGAAAATGTATGGCATAATTATAACATGATTGTCCTGATAAGGATTCCGTATCATGGAATTCACAGCTATTACTAGTCGAAAAGCATATCTGAAAGAAATTCTTCGAACATATTTTGCAAAACATTTGCTTCTTTACAGCAGTCACAATATATCAGGAGAAAGATGCTCTTTTTTCAACAGTTCCATACAAAACCACTGGTTCTTTGTCTCTCAATGCATGCACCAAACGGTCCATGCTTTCCTTTGATTCCTGGAGGGCTGCCAACATTTCTTTACCAAAATCTCATGGCTGTGCCATTGGCTGTCAACTGTCATGGTTCACGAAGTCCACTTCCGATGTCTCCACATGTTGGGTGCTGTTTAAACAGTTTGAAGCAGATGTGTTGTCACTCTTATCAGCATGGGGTGTGTCACTTTTGAACATGACAGTTTCAACACTGTCAGAAGCACATTGTCCATCATAACCTGTCACATCCAATTTCCCATTTGCAATTGTCAAAGTCTGTGTATCAGTTATCACATAGCACCATGTTGATGGCTAGGTCAGCATGCCTTGTGTCAGTCAAAAGGTGGGTTACAGAGGGTGGAGATTTGTCACTGTACACAAACATGTCTGTTCCAACCCCGTCATTACAGTTTGTTTACAATTACACTACAGTGTACACTGTACAGCAAACTGGGTGGGGCTGGAAAAAACAAATTCGAAGGGGACGAATCGATCTCACTTGCCTTTTTTCTTGCTCCATTCTGTGGTCCTCCACTCTTCTGTCCATGTTCATCTATGCCACAGATTTTCTCCTGTACACAGCTCTGTGATTCTCAGTGGCAGATGGCTGGTTTGCAGTTGCCGTTGTCAGTCTGAGTATAACAGTTGTTTGGTTGCCTCTGCCATTTATTTTGAATGAAGACAGTGTGTTTTCACGCAGAGCAGCACTCAATATAGCTTCTAAAGTAGACGGGAGTCCTATGACAGGCATTCTGTACACAAGTCTGTTAAAAACTTGATGTTTTAAGTGAATGCTATGGAGAGATAGATCTATAGATGCGTCTTGCTGGTTTCCTAGCAAAGGAAACTACCCCGAAGAGAGAGACTAGCAGAGAGGGATTATTAATATTATTTTATAATTATATTGAGGATAATGCAATAAGCACTTATGTGCTTTTTAACATCCAGTCCCCATGTTTATTCAATTTTTATAAATTCTGTCAGCACACCAGCACACAATGGCCTACTCTTACAAAATGCGAAACAGGATTTAACGTGTGCACAAGATGTTCTGTGTGCATTCACACACTGGACCTGGTTTATAGTCTCATGGAAGGACTTTTGGGGAGAGTGGAGTCTGCACTGATGTTAACTCCAGGGGAAAATATCCCCTTGAAGGGGAATCGAACCCAGGTCATCAGATTTCCAGCGAAATGTTCTGACCACATTGGCTATCCCGTTCCCCAGGTTGGGGGGGGGGGGGGGGGGGGGGAGGGAGGAGAGAGAGAGAGAGAGAGAGAGAGAGAGAGAGAGAGAGAGAGAGAGAGAGGAGAGAGAGAGAGAGAAAGAAAGAGAGAGAATGTGTTCCATGAAAATGCTCAGCTTGAGAATTGCCCTTTTTTCCTCTCGTTTCCCCCCCCCCCCAGGTAAAATTTATAAATGAACTTTAAAATGGTATTGACAGCCTCCAAAGATGTATTCTAGTTAAAATGTATTTGTAACATTCGAGTTGAGAAGCCTGTGCTCTTACATTCAATCTCAAATGACATTTTTTGACAGAGCGAAACCGAAGTGTGTTCTGCTAAAACTAAAAGCGAAATGTGTTCTGCTAGAGCCAGGCAAGAATCACTTGTGGCTGTTATCACCAAGGAAGCATGCATATGTAACTACTGCATATTGTTCCTCCATAATAATTTTATTTGAATAAAAAGCAACTTCAGTAAACCACAAATATGTTTTTTACAATTACCGTCTCTGCACCAGAAGGCTGTTCGCCTCCTTGCTGAGCTCCAAGAGGCAGCAAGTTTCGGAAGTAGTCCATCTTTGCTTTGCTGTCGTGTCTTCCGGAAGGAACGCATGCGCATCGACGTGGCCATACTCCCACAATTCATCTGTACAAGAAGTGTGTGTCTGCTTTCTAAAACTGCAACCGGCACAAATTAACGTTTATTTTATTTTATATTTCATTTGAGCAGGTAATATTCACTGTGGCTGCTTAGAATTACTTTTCCTGTGAAAAGATGTCGGTCAGGGATTTTTTCCGGGTGAATGGATGCGGACGCGAGAACATACATCTTTTTTTTTTTTTCTGGGAAAGGCATGGATGTTACATAGGCCCTTGAAAGAAGAGGTATTGATAAAGCAAAGGCACACGAAAATAAGTAACTACCTCTTTGTTCTATTTCTTTTATAATCTGTGCAACAAGATCAGCAGGTGTGTGTGTATACACATTCTGTGTGTGTGTGTGTGTGACTGTGAATCAATCAGAATCATGCTCCTGTCTTTCTGTCTGTATGTGTGAGTCAATTGGAATCCTATTGTATGATTTTTAAAATGTGTTCCATAGAGCACAAAGAGAAGCAAAAATACTGAAGTTGACAGATTTTCTTTTTATTCATCTGTGTACCTCATAACAAATGACAAAAAAGCTTTATAATAATTAATATTAATAATTAATTGGTAGTTATAATATGTATAGAATGTGTACTTTCTATATTACAAATTTAGTATGGGAACTCTGAATTCCAGAGCAACCAGAGAAGTGTTTTACTTGTTTCTCATTTTGTAAAACTTGCTCTTGAGCAGTTAACTCTACTCTCGACAAGACTCTTCGAGATGAACAGGCAGGCTTCAGAAAAGAACGTTCCTGTACCGACCAGATTGCGACCCTCAGAATCATCGTGGAACAGTCCATAGAATGGCAGTCACCTCTCTACGCCTGCTTCATCGATTTTGAGAAGGCTTTTGACAGCGTGGACAGACAAGCAATCTGGAACATCCTTCTCCACTATGGTGTGCCACCAGAGTTTGTCAGCATCATAAGCCAACTTTATGAAGGATTCTCCTGCCAGGTCATCCACGATGGAAGACTCTCCGACAGCTTCGGGATCTCTTCCGGCGTTAGACAGGGCTGCTTGTTGTCTCCACTCCTCTTCCTTGTGGTGCTGGACTGGGTGACAAGGACGGCCTATGCAAGTTCCGGGAAAGGTATCCAATGGACCCTCATGACAAAGCTGGAAGATCTCGATTTTGCCGATGACCTGGCTCTGCTATCCCACCGCCTGCAGCACATCCAAAGCAAAGTCACTGCCCTAGATACCACAGCTAGACGTGTTGGCCTCAGGATCAGTCAAGAGAAGACCAAGCTACTGCGTACTAACAACCAGCAAGAGGCTCCTGTCACCATCTCTGGGA
>CM054134.1:47753719-47769912 GCA_028751875.1 Rapana venosa
TTTTTTTTTTTTTTTTTTTTTTTTTTTTTTTTTCCCCCCCCCCCCCCCCCCCCCCCCCCCCCCCCCCCCCAAAACCCCCCCCCCTTTCAAAACTTTTTCTTCTACCCCCCACCTCCCCCCCATCTCTTCTACCTTTCTCCCTTCCACTTCCTTACTCCAAGCCACGTGATCCATTCTGTAGAGATTGTTTTTATTTCACTACAAAACAAACTCTGAGTATGATTTTTAACTCCCTCTTCGTGTGCATCGTAACTGTATACTAACACAACAACTGGCATGGCCTACACACACACACACACACACACACCCACACCACACACCACACCCCTCACCACACAACACACAACACACACATCACAGCTCAGGCAAAAAATAAGTGCAGTACCAAAGTCCTATTCTTTTCATTATTTCGTCAGTCCTCTGTTACATCTGCGTCCTTTCTTCTTCCTTCACAGGGCTGTGTCCGTTATTTGTCTGTCGTCCAATCTCCACTCCTCATCTTGTGCCCTCTCTATTATTTATCCATATTAACTACTCCCCTTTGTTCACTCCACCACATTCTTGTTGTTCATTCTCTCCTCCCCCCCCCCCCCCCCCCCCCCCCACCTCTCTGTGTGTCTCTCCCACTCTGTATGTATGTATGTATGTATCTCTCTCTCTCTCTCTCTCTCTCTCTCTCTCTCTCTCTCTCTCACTGTACATCCATAAAACTGACACAAATAAACAGTCAGTCGATTTATTCATGGTGCAGACAGTGACAGGGAACGGTTGCAAAGCAACCAACCTCATCAGGTGTGACTCGGCAAAATGTTCAAATTGAAGTCAACACTCCTTCAAGTCCAGACACTGTGACAGTCACTCATGCATAACATATCAATTGCCATGAATTTAGAGAAGGCAAACATTTTCTCTTTACTGTACTGTACAGGGAAAGGGCTGTATTTCCCATAGCTTCATTGGATTTCTGCCTGAGGAACTGTTGCTGTATCAGTCTAAGGTGCTGTACGTGTTTTGATCCGTTATGCATGTTTTGTGAGTGTGTGTTGTGTGTGTGTGTGTACACATCCATGTGTGAATGTGTATGTGTGTTACAGAAATAAGAATCATGTTATTAGGATTATTCTTACAACTTTGAGAAAGCTGTTTTTATTTCACACACAAACATACTATATATATATATATATATATATATGATATATAGATATATATATATAAATAATATTTGTTTATTTATTTAGAAAACTGAAAAAGTGCCTTTTTCTTTCTTTTTCAGATGTAGAAAGTAGAGCTAGACCATGTATACAATAACTTTGTCTGCATTTTGGGGGGCATAATATTTTGCAGAATTTGAGCACTTCATAGTGCATCCTTTACTATTTTCAACCTCATTTCATCTTTTGATGTGAATACATGGTTCAAAAGTTACTTTCTTAATGCTTGTGTTCATCTTGTTGAGTTATTCTATCTGTTTTTGTTGACATTGTTACTGAATATCAGTCAGCAGCATTAATGATGACCAATGAAGTGGGAGGAGATGTGTAAAAAAAAAAATTCTTATGACAATTGTTAGATCAAGTCTACATCGTTTCACATTTTTATTTATTTATTATTTTATTTTATTTTATTCTTTTATATTGAGGATAATGGAATAAGCATGTATGTGCTTTTTTACATCCAGTCCCCATGTGTATGCGGTTTTGTGAATTCTGTCATCTGTTCCCACCGGCACACAATGGCCTACTCTTACGAAAAGCCAAACAGGATTTAACGTGTGCGCAAGATGTTCTGCGTGCGTTTGCACAAGGGGCCTCGGTTTAAACTTAGCTTTAAACTTAAGCTAACACAGAACTTTTTTTTTCACTGAAGCCTATCTCTTATTAGAGGTGTATCAGTATAGTTCATTTGTAATCCTAAAAAAATAGATAATAAAGTCAGTTAGACAATCAGTGGAGCTTGGTTGAACTTTTTAAACTGTCAACATGTACAGGAACTACTATACAGAACAGTTCAATACTGTACATGTTGTTGTTTGAGGTTTTTCTAGCTGTTCACATTATTTTAGCAATAACCTTGCAGCAATATTGAAATGCATACAAAATGTGCAGTTATGGATCAAGTTTCATTTGTATTTTAACTATTATGTCAGTGTTCCTGTGAAATATCCATCCATCACCAGCAATTACAAATCAAAGGGAAAAACTGACAGGAGTTTAAAAGACAGAATCAGAAAATACTTGTGGTTTAGAAAAATAGCATTCCAATGACTACAGCATGTTGTAAATGACACTGATTTGAATTCTGTTCAGAGATACATGCTAAAACAACAACAACAAAAGAAATCAACTACATCTAATCAAAAGAAATCCGTTTTCCAGGTATTGCTAAGACTTATTCATCCTTTTTCTCTCATTCCTATTTTGTCTTCTTTTATATATTCTAACAGATCCCCCAAAGATGACAGTGGCAACAGCAGCAGCAGCCCTTTTAGGCCTTGTGGTAAACCTGCATTCCTTTCCAATGTTTGTTCTCTATCTCCTCATGGTGGCTCTCTCAGGGGTCTGGAAAAGCAAGGTTCCACCTGTCACAACCCTCAGACCTGTGAGTCATGTGTACTTGTTTTCTATTTGTTGTGTAAGTGACTGTGTGCATGAAGTCACCACATTGTTGAGGCTCATTGTTGCTAGTGGCATATGTGTCGAAAAGACCATCTGACAGTGTTTTGGGAAGAAGGAGCGAAAACAGCAAAAGAAGTGGAAGAAAATGTAAAGATGTTCAGATGTGCTGTTAAATTTGTATTAAATCAAACATTGTCATTAATAGATGCTGATTAAAGAGAAAGCAACAGCCTTCCGTTAAATTCCAAATTACTTTTTAAGCAATGAGTTCTGATGCATAACATTTTTCATGGTGTTTTCCCCTCGTCACTTAGAGACATGTTTGCGACAAATGAATTTAGACGCTTGCACATGCTTAATCTTCCTTTGCCTAGAATTCTCTCTCTATCTCTCTCTATCTGTCCCGTAGTCTGACGACCGTGGGGGCACCCTCCAAGACTCAGCAACCAGTTCCCTCCATTCTTCTCTCTGTTCTGCCTTTCTCAGGGTTTTGTTGAGTTCTAGGCCTGTCCATTCACTGATGTTATCCTCCCAGCTCTTCCTTGGTCTGCCTCTTCTTCTTCCTCCTTGGACAGTGCCTTGTAAAACTGTCTTTGTAATTCCTTGGGATCTTGTGACATGCCCATACCACTTAAGTTTACGCTTTTTCACGATCGTTAGAAGGTTCTCATAGGGTCCAATGGTTTGCTGGATTCTGTATGCACGCTTTCGTTGCTTATGTGGTCTTTGTAGGAGATGCCAAGGAGTCTCCGAAAGCATCTCATCTCCACTGCCTGTACTCTTCTCTCCAAATCTGCAGTCAGGGTCCATGATTCACAGGCATACAGAAATATGGATATGACAAGGGAGCGCATTAGTCTGATCTTGGAGATAAGTGAGATATTCTTATCTCTCCAGATGGTGTTTAGTTTTGACAAAGCTGTTATTGTCTGTGCAGTCCTGCATGCTACTTCTGGCTTGGATCCCTGGTCTGATACATGGCTCCCAGGTACTTGAAGCTTTGAACTGTTTCCAGCTTCTGGTCATTAACCCTGATATCAGTGCTAATGCCGTTGGTGTTATTAGTCATCAGTTTGGTCTTCTCTGCACTGATTTCCATGCCGTATGTTTTGGAGGCCTATCCAAGTGTTCTGTTAGGCTGGCAAGCTCTTTTTTTGATCCTGCTATTCATCAATGTCATCTGCGAAGCGGAGGTTTGTGATCGTTCTGCCACCAATGCTGACTGATCCTTCATGATGTTCCAGTG
Source organism: Rapana venosa (assembly GCA_028751875.1). Taxonomy (NCBI): domain Eukaryota; kingdom Metazoa; phylum Mollusca; class Gastropoda; order Neogastropoda; family Muricidae; genus Rapana; species Rapana venosa. The sequence goes on from CM054134.1 coordinate 47,757,581, forward strand.
CATCAGCCATGATTCTCTCAAGGAAATGTTGAAAAGAGTGGGTGAGAGTAGACAAGCCCTGCCTTACTCCAACTGTTTTGAAACCATTCTCCAATGTTGGGTTTTTGTAGTACACTGCACTGGTGGCCTCGCTGTACAGCTGTTTGATGACTCTGATCAGGTTTGCATTGATGCTGTACAAGTTCATGGTTGCCCACAAAGCTGCATGCCACACCCTGTCAAATGCCTTCTTAAAATCGATAAATTACGTGGTATAGGTCTTGTTGATGTTGGGAAGGTACCGCTCACATAGTATTCTGAGGTTGAATATCTGTTCTGTTGTGCTGCGCCCTGCTCTGAAAAACCCGCTTGTTCCTCAGCAATGATGGTCTCTGCTTGTGGCTTCAGTCTATTCAATATTATCTGCAGCATGACCTTGCTTGGGTGACATATGAGGCTGATTGTGCGGTAATTATGGCATTGTTGTAGATTTCCTTTCTTGGGGAGGGTGATAATGAGTGACTGCGTCCATGGTGTTGGCCATTTTCCAGTCTGCCAGATCTTGTTGCAGATTCTTAGTAGGGCGCTGATCATGGCTTCCACTCCAGCTTGGACCAACTCAGCTGGAATGTTGTCAGCCCCTGCTGACTTCCCCTTTTTCAGCGATCTGACTGCTGTTTCCACTTCTTCTCGGAGGATAGGGTGACTGTATGTGTCTTTGCTTTCGGGTACATTAAGGACTTCTGGATCTCCTGCGGTTCTATAGTTATACAGGTTGGAGCAGTATTCTGTCCATCTGTTCAGAATATCCTGGTCGTCAGTGAGACACTTCCCATTTTTGTCTTGGATTGTTAAAACCTTTTCTCTGTTTCGTGCTAGTCAGGTCTTTCACCAGCTGATATGCTTTCTTGCTATTGTTTTTCTTGATGTTCTCTTCAATGTCTTGGCACTGTTCACTGATCCATTTCTCTTTTGCCTCTGTCATGGACTTCCTGATTCTTTTGTTGACTGCCCTATATTGTTCTTGCTCTTTCTTTTGTTTCATTTTTCTTTTTCTTCAACTCTCTACGCTTGTCGCATAGTTGTAGGATGTTAGGTGTGACCCATGGTTTTTTGACTGGTCGGCGTTTGCCAAGAAGCTCGTTTGCTGTTTCAGTCACTGCTGTATTGAAACTATTCGTCAGTGTGTCTATGTCTGAGTCTAACACAGTGAGTGCTGCAAAACTTTCCACCTATCCTTGCTTGAAAAATTTCTAATACCTCTGGGTCCTTCAGCTTCTCGAGGTCAAATTTGATCCTGATGTTGTTCCGCTTGTGGATTTTCTTTTGACGTAGTCGGAAAGTCATCATCACAAGATCATGATCACTCCCTATGTCTGCTCCTGGAAAACTTCGTGTCTGTGCGATGTTAACGCTAGACTGAAACCGTCTTTTCACCATGATGTAATCTATTTGGTTGTGGTGTTCTCCATTTGGGCTATGCCATGTCCATTTTCTGGATTTCTTGTGTGGGCCAAGTGTATTCACTAGCTGGAGGTGGTTGTTTTCTGGCAAACTCCAGGGAATCTCAAGCCTCTTTCATTTGATTGGTTATTACAATGTGGCCCACAAACACCCTCCCAGTCTTTCCATGCATCTTCTCCTACCTTGGCGTTCCAGTCGCCTTGCACAACGAGGATGTCTTTCTTGGGTGTTTGATTCAGAACCTCTTGTAGCTGGTCATAAAATTCTTCTACGGCTTCATCTGTGCAGTCTGATGTAGGGGCGTATGCCTGTACTATAGTTATGTAAAGGGGGTTGCTCTCAGGCGGATGGTAATAAGTCTGCTGGACAAGGCTGACAGCTCATGACGGTGTTCACAGTGGTCTTTGTGAACGAGAAACCCCACGCCGTGTTCATGTTTATCCTTTTTTCCACTGTAGTATAATTTGTGGTCTTCCTGGTCGTTGTTTTCTCCCATGTTTTTCCACCTGACTTCGCAGAGCCCAAGGATGTGCAATGATATCTGGACATCTCATGTGTCAGTTCTTCCACTTTGCCTGCAGCTCTTAGTGTCCCGTACATTCCATGTGCCAATGATTTGTGTTGTGTCTGGCACGAATTTTTGCTGCGTTTTACATCAGTAGCATACTTTCGACATCTGTCCTGATGAGCAACAGAAGGCGCGGTCCTTGGTAACCCGGGCGACGACCGATCCGGTATGGAGATTCTGGCTGTCTTTGTCATTGGTGTATCTTGGGCAAATCAAACCTGGCGGAGCCCATCCCTCTCCAGGTCAGATTTTTTGGTTGGGTTTACTCCCCACATGTGGCAGGTGGTACTGGGTTACCTGGGTTGCCTAGAATTACACTATGTAAATCAAGTCTGTTATATTCTGGAAGCTGGATGTGGAACAGAGTTCTTGTCTCTCTAAAAAATGAAACAAAAGATTCAAAACACTGTATCATGACTTTTTGATTTTGTTTGCTTGTAGAATATAGAACGTAACAGCTGAATGGGTGTGTGTATGGGCATGTGTGTGTGTGCATGCGTGTGTGCGCATGTGTGTGCGCGTGCGTGTGTGTGTGTGTGTGTTATTGCTTAAACATTTAATATTCATCACTCTTTTCAGGAAATTTGTTTCATAACAGTTATACTAAAAAAAGTATTTGAACACAACTCAAAACAAGCTACTGAAACTGTCACTTTGATGCAGGAAAGTAATATTGGTAACATTTACTTTTCATGTTTTTTTGTTTTTAATTTGAGTGTGTTCATGTATGAAACTCCTCTGGGGGAACTGACAATAGAGGAATGAAGAAAAGAAGCACACTTCCCATTTTTGCAAGCTCCTAATTATTTCATGTGTAAAACTTTTGCTTTTGGTTGTATTTTGATTTTTTTTTGGGGGGTTATCATGAGGCATCAACTTAGATTTATCAAAATACATGTTTGTCATTTTGGGTAAGGATTGATTATACCCCCATCTGGCTGTTACAGTTTTGTTGATTTATTTGCAGTCATTATGTCTGCATTTTGTTTTGTCATTTTTCCCCTGTCAGTAAATTACCAATCGAAGCATTCTTTGTTTGCTTACCAATCAGCAGGCTGTTGTTTTTATGTGATGGTTCTAGGTGCTGATTGTTCACAACTTTGCATGCTGCGTGGCCAGCGTGTGTTCCCTGGGTGGTTTTGCATACTGTATATGGAAAAGTGGCTCCCTGTACAGTCGCCAGACAACCAGCACCTTAACAGCTTTTTTTACCCTCTATTGGCTGACTAAGGTACTGTGCCACCTTTCTCATTACTAACGGGTTTGCAGTTTGATCAACCTGTTTTGTTTTATCAAATCATGTGTCTGTCTGTCCTTCTATGTATGATGCACTTGTGGGGTTTTTGTCTGTCTTTCTGCTCGCTTTTGTTGTTTGTTTGTTTTTTTATTGCTTTTGTTTTTTTGTTGCAAGAATGATTCACTTCTTTTATGACTATTTTCTGTGTGTACTTGACTTGTTCATTGATGAGGGAAGATAGGGAGATAAGAGTAAAGACAGAAACAAAGAGAGTGATCGTAAAGGCGACATTTCTAGCACCTAATTTTCCTGAAAGGGGGAGGGGGGTGGGTTGCTATTTATTCTGAAAGAGCCCCGGGCATCTCAGGATGGGGAGGGGGGGGGGGGGGTAATTTATGTGGGGTTTTTTGGTAAGTGTTTTCTGGTTGCAGTATTTCTTGATGAGACAAACTCCAGGATAGATATTTATATTCCTTTGAAACAAGCTGCTTCACAAGAGGGGGTTGGGGTCTTTTTCATGAATACACTTATTCATGTTTGTGTACAAGTACATAAGCATCGTTTTAGAGTACAACAGAAACTTTTGCCTCTGTAGTCAATTAAGAAACACAAGTATCATGCAAAAGGAGACTTGTATGTATGCAAACTGTAAGGGTGATATGACTGTACTCTGTTATTGCTGCTTTTCTTTTCCCAGTGATAAATGGTTGTTCTGTATTTTCGCTGACGGTGTTGAATTATGACTGTATCAGGTGGTGGAGCTTTTGGACACTGTCTTCATGATCCTGCGTCACAAAGTCAGACAGATCTCCTTTCTGCACGTCTACCATCATTCCAGCATGCTCTTGCTGAGTGACCTGGGTGCTGCCCTCTACCCTTGGCCTGCCATTGCTGTCTTCCTTGCACTGAACTCCTTCGTGCACATCGTCCTCTATTTTTACTATGGTCTCACCGCCTTTAACCCAGACAACCCACCGACTTGGAAGAAGCAGATGACGCAGATTCAGATTGCTCAATTCTTTATAGGTTTTGTTGTTGCTGCTTTTGGCTATTGGTATCACAATTATTGTGTGTACAGCATCTTGTATGGCATTACCATGACATGGCTTTTCTCCAATTTCTATTACCATGCCTATGTTAAGAAGCGACCCGTTAAAACAGAAATGGTCCGGAATGGAAAAATTGATTGATTGGTCAGTTTGGGGGGGATTTTTTTTATTGATGTTTGGGGGTTTCATTAATCAGTTTTCAATAATTTGGGGGGAGGAGGGTGGGTGTCCTTTTTTACCTGATTTTCTGTTGTTTCTTTAAAATGAAATAAAAACCAAACAAATATATTCTATGCAGCTGAACTTTGTTGGTTAAAATCAAAGTCTAACTTTCAAAGTCAAACTTTTATTTTTAGATGGTACATATATTATATAATTATATGTTCTACTTTTTGCCTATTGGTGAGCAGTTGACCTACTTCTTTGTTAAAGTTTGTTGGTCTTCATAATTATCTAGGTTTTGCCTGTTGTTACAGTTATGTATTTTTTTTTATAAAGTTTTTACTTCATTTTGATTAGAAATTATGCATTGGTTTTTCATGACTTGTTACTTAAAAGTCACAACAAAGGTTTGATTATCAGTGTTGTCTGTTGTACATTTAGTTTTAAGGGTATATTTTTGGTTCTGAGGCCAGCGAGCAGACCTCCTGCAGAGAGAGTTACAAGAGCAGGAGAAGACCAAGCACTATGCATTCCACCCAATATAGCCGTGCTAAATAGAGAGAATTTTTAAGAGATAAACATTCACAAATAATAAACACTGTAAAAATCTGTTCTTTTTTTTTTCATCCAAAGATTTTATTTTTTTTCGAGATTTAGCCCCAAAATGTTTTACATTTTTTAAAAAATTTTTGTTTTTTTTTTTAAAATTTTTAATTTTTTTATTGGGAAAATTGGCTTTGTCACACCATGTTTTTGGGTTTTTTAAATTGTTTTTGCCCCCCAAACCCCTTTTTAAAAAAGCGGCGGGGTTTAAAAGATTTTTTCTTCTTTAAAGGGTTTTTGTCTCTCAAAAAATTTGGGGGAACCCGCATTTTACCAAAAAAACCCCTTAAAAACAACCCCCCTTTCCAGTTTGCGGGCCCCTTTTCAACATAGGCTATCCCTCCCCTTTATTTGTGTGTGTGTCTTCAATTTTACGCTTTTACTTAAAGGATATTGACAATGGAGGCAGGATGGGGGGGGGGGGGGGGGGGGGGGGGGGGGGGGGGCAGCAAAATGAGATAAGGCTTTAAGTAGAAGAGAACGTTTTGGTATGAATGAATGCCTTTTAAAAGATTTTTCCAACCTATAAAAATATATTTTGCAAAAAACTGGCAAAGAAATAAAAAATTAACAAAAACCCCAGAAAATTAAAAAAATACTCTAAGGGTTGGGAAACAAACAATTTGAACACTTGTAACGGCAGCTGTGAAAAAAGCAAAATGTAATTCCGACGACCATCTTTACAAAAAAGAATACGGGATTGCAACGAGACAAGGCTACTACAAAAATCTGGTTTGGTTAAAACTTCTGCGAGACTTATCTTGAAATGATGGTAAAAACGTTTTTAAACCTTGCTTTGTACAAACATAACATTGGGAAAAATTTTCACCGCATATACATTGTATATTTTGGCAATTTTGCTGAAAGGCATTTAATTTCAAACTGTAGTTTAGAAAAACAATTTTTTATACAATTAACGAAAGCTGTACTGAGTGCAAAGAATGTTCTCAATATCCAAAAATAAAACAAGTAGCCGGGGATAACCACCTTTTCCCTTTTTCTTTTTACATGTTTCCAGCAAACATTTTGAAGCAAAGCAAAACCCTTCATGAAGAAAAAGAGGAATATCAAAAACAGTTAAGGGCTATCATTTTTTGCTCCCTTTTTTGGCATTTTTTTGTCAACCTTTTTTCTTTAAAAATGAATACCAAATGACAGGGAAACCCCAGCGAAAGAACTTTTAAACCCCCTTTCAGAATTAGAAAATGACAAACAAATTAATTTCGTAAAAAGTTTTCCCCTAACGGTCATGATGAGTTACTGAGAGAGTAATGAGTTTTTAAAAATTAACACAGAACAAAATCGAAAAACAAAAAAAATGGGGGAAATCAAGCAAAAAAGTAAAAAGCCATAAAAATAGCAGTAAGTCAGCATAAAGATGGAATGATTTTTCCCGATGTGAAGGATTTTAAACCCCTTTAAAACGGGAAGAAAAAGTTTCCCCTGCCCCTTTTTTTTAAAAGGGACCGCAGTGTATACTTAACTTCAAGGAGGGCTGCCCGCTTGGGGGATCGTTGTAAAGCCAGGGTTTCAGACGACTCGCCATATACGGTTTTGCTTTTTTGCAGATTTTTCAGGGCCCAGCATGTACAAAAGACTCGTGAAATAAACATAGCTTCATGAGCCGCCCAAAATCGAATGCAGGCGTTGGGGTGTTTCCCGTTTTTCCCGAGCTTTTTGTTCGCAGTTGTAGCCGACACCCCAGCATTTTGCATATGTCAAAGAGGGTCAGAAGCAAATCAGGCAAAATAGGGGAACCCAGATGGGGCCCTCACGACGGCGCTTTACAAAAAGCGAGAGTTCAATTTTTTCTATGACTAGCCCGCATGTTATAAAAATTTTCTTTTAAAATTTCTTTTTTCTTACTATGTGTTTTTATTTTTGATGATTTTTTTTACTAAATTAAAAAGGGCCCCGCTGGGGGAAAAAGCGGGGAGAGTTTTGGCCCACCCCGAGTGAGTTCAGATTAAGGATATATTTCAGGCACTTTTTATAGAGCCAAAAAAACCCTTTTTCTTCTTTTTTTAAAGAGAGAGGTTAATAAAAAATTTGCTTTCTAAATTTCCCCCTTTTTGGAAAAGGGGGTTTTTAAAAGAGGTGGGTTTTTCCCATTTTTTAATTGTACTTGCTCTTTGAAGATAATCGAAGTGTAAGTACTAATAGAAAAAAAGGGAGAATTTTTAGCTCTAGGGGAAAATCAGTAGTATATGTTTTTTTCGAGCCAGAAGGCCCATAGCCGGAGCTTATCCCTTTTTCTGTACGTTAAGCGAACTATGGTTTTTCACCACCCCTTGACAGGACGTGTCGTCCCAGTACTTCCCCAGCAGACCCCGGGAAACCCATTGTACACCTGGTGGAGTGAGGAAAATAGAGAAAAGTGTCTTTCCCAAGGACACAAACCGAGCCACGGGGATGAACCCGCGCCTTGGGATCAAGGGGACCCCAAAACCCACTCGCCCACGGTCCCTCCTATTGGGAAACTTTTAAAGTCATCTAATTGAAATTTCCGATGCAATATTGTTTAAACTTTTGAACTTCTTAAATTTTACTTTAAAAGGCTAATTACAAAATCCTCTAAGGTATTTCCCCTTTTTCCCTTTTTTACGTTCCAAAAGAAGATGCATAAAACGGAACTCCCAAAGCAACCCGAAAGCTTACAATCTAAGCTTTGAATTTTGTTCAGTAGATATTTGGGGGCACTAAAGAATAATTCTTGACCATATGTTTTTTTAGAACGAACCCAGTGATAATGAAAAAATGCTTTAGTACTAATGAATTTTTTGTGCCCATATTTGCCTACTAATTGCCTTTAATACATTCAGACTTCTTCTTGCCTTGTTCAAAGCATATTCGATGTGACAATGCCATGTTAATTTTGAAGTAAGTATGATACCAAGAAATTTTACCATAGGCTTATAATCCTGAACTTTATCACCAATTTAAAAAACAGGAAGTTTAGCACCATTGTTAAAAAGCACAACCTGTGTTTTTTCTGTAGAAAGACCTAACCCATTTTCCACCATATACTTATAAATTTTATCCAACTCAAGCTGATATTACTTTCTAACATAATTCAAATGTCTTTTAGGTGTTACCTTTTTCATTGTTACCCTTTTCCACATACAAAGGTCATCAGCATATTGGACAAGAACAACATTATCAGACACAGATTCAGGGATATCATGAAGTAAAATATTAAATAAATAGGGCGCAATCACAGAGCCTGAGGTATTCCATTTTTTGGAAATCTAAGTGTGGAGTAAGTATTTCCAAACCTTTGTCTTGAATGCTTCTTCCTGTGAGAAAATTTCTAAAATAAGAATAGATGAAACCTGGTAATCCAATACATTTTTAAATTTTTTATAACAATCTAGCATGCCAACTTTGGGATAACTTTTGTTATGTCAAGAACGTTTGGGAAAATATTTGTCTCATGCAAACGAAATTTTATTGGTAGTCAGCTTATAAAGGTCTAGGTTGATCTTCCTTTTTGAAATCATGCTTGTTAACTGGGACAATCTTATTTTTCTCACATAATACACTAGTCTATTTTAAATAACTTTTTCCATAAGTTTTCCAGTGGTGATTAAGTGCAACAGGTCTATAGCTTTTTCCACTTTATCAATTTTTTTTTTTTAGTAGGGGATAATAATAGACTGTTCCAAATCAGGTATTTTACATTCTAACCCAGCACTGCTGAAATAATTGGTGTAGTAAAAGAACGCAATTTTTCGGTAAATTTTCAGCATTTGATTTTAAATAGCGTCTATTGCTACTGTTTTTCCTATAATAAGATTTATTTAAAATCCATAACTTCTTGTAAAGTTATTGGTGTGTTTATGAATAAGTAAATTTTCGGTATGGATCTTTATAAATTCTTTTTTTTGTTTCTTTCCCTTTCTGAAGGTAATCTTCTTACTGTGAAAAACATGAATCACTTTATTTTATTTCAAACATATCATGAAAGGTTCATGGCTGTGGGGGAAATCAACTCTTTATCTTTAGCATTGGGCACAAAGGCTGATTTATACGTGTTTCATTTTCATTAAATTTTTCCATACTTTTGCATATCCTTATGAGGGACAAATTTCATTTTTACAAGTTAGACCAGAACTCACGTTTAGCTTGTCAAACTTTGTCACATGTTTTATTTGCTATTTTTTGAAAATGTGATTAGCTCGTGAATTTATTTCGAATATAAGTTTGAATGCTTTTTTTTTCTTTTAACAGCATTTCACATGTTTTATTCCACCATGGTTCCCTTTCATGTTTATCAACATTTTATGATGAACATCAGGGAAAAAGAACAATCGCAGCTTTAAAGCTGTTTAGTAAATTATCATATTTATCATATTTCTATTTATATTTACATTGAGGGGACTGAAAAATAAGTTTTTTTATTACTTCTCTGATGCAAAGATGTTGAAGAATATGAATGATTTGTATTGATAGATCTACAGTTCCATTGCATGAGTTTTACAAGATGTGTTCTGGCACATAACTAACAATGAAAACTACTGGTTTTTCCACAGCAGTAAGTACAAATTTTTTTAGAAAAAAGAAAAACAAAAATACACTCAAGAAAACCAACTACAACAACAAAAAGAAAACCCTACAACTATTTTTTTTTTTTAAAAGGGAACTATTTTAAAGGAAAAAAATATTTACTTATATCAGAACACATGATACCAAACCTCTGTTGATAGTCTTAAGTAGAAGTTTTAAATAGAAACTACTACTCTATTAGAGTTGACAAATGGCGGTAATAAGATTAAACATACAAACTGTCATAGCCAAAATGCTAAGTTATTGCAAATAATATTCTTATGGTATTCGTTTTAAAAAACCCGTCACCAAGGGCACCTATCTGTTCTGCCAGGATCTCATATGGTCACCAGCGAAGCGAGGAAGTTGTGGCATTGGGTAGAAAATCGGGTAGGTGGGTGGGGGACGTCTGGTCTTCTTTGGAGTTTTCCCGAAAAGACCCCTCACATGCCTTCCAAGGTTCCCTTGCCAATGCGCGGGGGCCCCCTCTGTGTAGGATGCAGCCCATCTCGCAGAGATCTGTAGCTAGTGTCCAAGTTAGAGTGGCGACAAAAAAAAATATTGGCAGTTCATAACAGATCAGATGATGTCAGTGCATTGAACAGGTCTCTTTGATGTTTATGCAGGGTCTTTTCAAGGTACCACTTTGCTCACTATGATCTTAATTGTGGGATGTTTTGTGGCAAAGGGTTTTTTTATGTCTTTTATGAACAGTGGCCTAGCATCTGCTGGCTCTGTCTTCTTTTAAATCATGACTCCGCAGTGAACCACCAAAAGCATCCAATGGCCTGTCGCAGTGGAAAGTGTTTTTTCTAAGACAGGACCTATATTTTCTATTTTGAAAGGGTTTGATGAGATCTAGTATCGAAACCATAGGATCTTCCATCTTTTGTTGTAAACCTTGTTCATGATGGAGTCCCTGCCGAATACTACAAAGAGGTAGATCTCTAAGGTTTGTCGAGTCTAGATTTGCAGTCTGTGCTCTGGTTGGCTTTTGTTTGACGTCAGTGTATTTTTCACGTCATGGTCATACTTGGTTCTATTTTTTGCTTTTGTTTCTTTTGGGATTCTTTATACCCAAGCTAGGCCTACTTGATCTTGGCACATCAGTATTGTTGAAACGATGGACTATTTGCCTGACTAGCTGGTGTGGATTTTGTTACTTCAGCAAAAGTAGGCTTTGGGATAGATGCACTGTCGTTCTGTATCTCTACATCATTCATAGTAACTTTACTTAGATCTACTTCTGAGATCAGCTATCAGCTTGCTTTGATCGTGCACAGTTTTTTCCAAAGACAAAATGCGATCACAAAGTTCAGCAACAATGGTTTTTAAGATCCATCACAACACTTACGGATCAGTAGAGGATGAGCTGTAGCAGGGCCAGTGGCTTGTGCAGCACCAGTAGGGTTGACCGTCATGGCGCTGTCTTGCCCACTGGTCGATCTGCTGGTTGTTGTTGCTGAACTGTCGGGATTGCATTCCGATTTTTTGCTATCGCAGTTGCTTTTTTTGGCGGCAAACGAAAAACAAAATGCCTGTGCTCTTTGATTGGGTTGACCTGGTCATTTTGCCTGAGGACTTGCAAATAACTTAGCAGGTGTTATGTTTAGCTGCTAGCTATTTACGCCATCTTGAATCCTCTCAATTGTGGTGTGTGTGTGTTTTGTGTGTGTGTGTGTGTTTTGGGGGTGTGTGGGGTTTTTTGTATGTTTCCCCTTTTTTTTGATGTAGAAATTCTGAGTAACCCATAAAATTTTGAGAGTGAATCAGCTTTTTTGATGTAAGTGTAGTGTGTGGTTTATATTTTTAAACAGACGTTGTCTCCCCTTGGTCCAAACAGTCTGCTCAATCCAGGCGTGTGTCTCATTTTTTTTTCCTGTGTGACGATGTCCAGCTTCTGAAGTCATCATTTATAACATTGACGTGAAGAAATCAAAATAGATTTGAGCTTTTAAAAAATCAAACGAAAACAAAGTTCTTTAAAAAAAAACAACAATAAAATTACTTCATTATTTATCAAATGACACAGACATCCAAATTTCCTCTGTGTATTTGACTCCTTTGAAAATCAAACAACAAATGATTTCTAAAAAAAACCACCCACAATCATGCGTAGATAGATGGTCATGTACATTGTTTTGTATGTATGTATATAGTGGTCTTGATAAAAGCCCACACTCCTTTCTGGATGCCGCTCCCTCCCAGGCACTCATTGATTAAAATAGCAATAAAAACAGAAATATATTAAAAAGATTAAGCTAACACATAGTCATGTAAGTCATATTTGTATAGATAGTCATATTTGTATAGATAGTTCCCACAGAGAGAGAGACAGAGAGGGGAGAGAGTCATATTAGACATGGTCACACACACACATTCGCATGTTGATTGAGGGAGATATTTAGACTTATTTATTGTACTTTAACTCTAGACAAGGTATAAAAAGAAAAATTTTGTGGAAAAAGTCTCAATAACCAGGAAACAAAGAGGCATGGCATATGATCATATTCTAAAGTTAACTGTTTCCCTTTAGTCAGATGGGTACCATACTAAAACGCAAATTTGTATTCAGAAGAAAACGATTTACTCCAGCAAAAAAAAAAAGTCTTTCTCTGGCTTTTTGGAATAATCAGTAATATTGATGGCTTTGTGTTTTTTTGAGGATTGTGCATAATTTTTTGGTTGTGGATATATTTATCTGAGTGCTTCGAAAGTAATGTTT
>CM054134.1:47770412-47775412 GCA_028751875.1 Rapana venosa
AATCATATACAAAACAGTGAAAGATTTCAAATGTACAGACAATTTATAAGTTCGCATGATGTCAAACCTTATCTAAAACTTGATATGGATATACATTTGAAAAGAATAATGTCTAAGTTTAGACTTGGTGTATCAGATATAAATGTTCATAAATTCAGATACAGAGAACATGATATTGACGACCTCAGGCTGCTATGCCCATTATGTAAGCAAGCTCCGGAGGATGAAGTACACTTTGTCTTGTGCTGTCCCGTATTTGAGGATGTTAGGCAGAACTACATCCCTGTTAAATATAGTAGACAGCCTAATTTATTTAGACTCTGTTTACTCCTGGCATCAAGTCATCCTGAGGTTGTGCGCAGCCTCACTTTATATTTGTGTAAAGCCTTCAGAATAAGAGAGATAATGTTATCCTAAGTGATATTTTTGTAGCTGACTTTGTGTTATACAGTAACATGTTGGTCTGTGTGTGTGTGTGTGTGTGTGTGCGTATGTGTTTAAACCAAAATACTAAGCAGTTCGGCAACCCCCTTCATGTATGGGCCAATGGCCTTTTTGTGAATAAACCGTTCGAGTTCGAGTTCGAGTTCTCTCTCTCTCTCTCTCTCTCTCTCTCTCTCTCTCTCTCTCTCTCATCTCTCTCTCTCTCTCTCTCTCTCTCTCTCTCTCTCTCTCTCTCTCTCCTCTCTCTCTCTCTCTCTCTCTCTCTCTCTCTCTCTCTCTCTCTTCTCTCTCTCTCTCTCTCTCTCTCTCTCCTCTCTCTCTCTCTCTCCTCAGTTCATCCACCTGTATCAAGAAAAATGAAATTATTAATCAAGAAAAGAAACCTTATAAGGACGTAACTTGCCAACAAAAACTGTCTTTTTAAAGAAAAAGACAACAACAAAAAAACCCATGTTTTAATTGCAATTTTTTTGGCCTAAGAAATGAACGGTGCTTCCCCCCCCCCCCCCCCCCCCCACCCCCCCTTTCACATTTTATCTCCTGATCAATATGTATGTATGTTTGTCCGTCATGTCTGACGATTACCTCTAAAACAGCAGAGGAGGCAGCTGCTGTTTTGGAAACTGGGCAGAAATTTGATTATAGTGGAGATGCCTTTGCCAACAGTTCATCCCCACTCTCTCCGCCAAGTGGGCATGAGGACAGTCAGCGTTGGAGACGTTCTCCAAAGGCCAACCAGCCCCTAGGGCTGCAGCACATATTAAGTACTGTGCGAGTCAAGCCTCCTAGTCAGAGAGTCATAGTCGATCACTAAAGACTAAGCTGTAAAGTGGAATTCCATGAGTGGGAAAGCCACTGGTCATACAGCCTCTCACTTTGCTGTTGCCCCCAGCGTCAATGGTTTAAAAAAGAACTGTGATAAAGCCCAGGCGCTGAGGGAGTAAATGGCTGGCTTATAAACTGTATTTATTGTGATTCGCCGCATGTTGTTGTTTCAAATATCTGTGATCAGTGTGAGTGTGTGTGTGTGTGTGTGTGTGTGGTTGTGTGTGTGTGTTTGTGTGTGTTTTAATGGATCCTTGTATTTATGCCTTCTTGAATTTTGAAGGTGGGCATACTGACTTTTTGAGGTGGGTAGGGGTCCGTGGGAGGCTGGTTATGCACAGCTTAATAATCTTCTCATGCATTAAGTTGCAGAGTTTGACTTCATTTTAAGGCAGATAATTATATTTGTGCTTAAGTGTATTTATTTATTTATTTTATTTATTTCATTCTTTTATTTCGAGGATAACGGAATAAGCACTAATGTCCTTTTTTTTCGTCTAGTTCCCGTGAGTATGCAGTTTTGTAAATTTTGTCATCTATAGGCTATCAGTGTGAGTGTGAGCGTGGTGTAACCTCTATGATTGTGTGTTTACGTTATACACTGCACGCATGCGTGTGTGCGGTGGTATGTGGAAAGGGGGGGGGGGGGGGGGGGGGGGGGAATGTGTGTGTGAGTCAGTGCTTCTAATCGACTCAGTTCTTAGGGTGTTTAGTCGAACATTGTGATTGGCTCAAACAACAGGAAGCAAACTTGAAATCGATACAATATTGATTGGTTTACTTGATTTACTCCTAGATTTAGTGCCTGTAAATGGAAGAAGCTGCCAGCAGAAGATCCAGTGCAATGTCAGATGCCAGCTGATGGGCAAGCTATCATTTGGGATCAAGAGCTGTGTGTGTGTGTGTGTGTGTGTGTGTGTGTGTGTGTGTGTGTGTGTGTGTGTAGGTAGATAGATAGATAGATAGATAGATAGATAGATAGATAGATAGATAGATAGATATTACCCCAAACAAATCAAAACAAACAACAGCCAAAAAAACACCTAGATAAGCAGATAATTATCGGCTCATTTACTAGAGTGCTTCTCTCATTTTCTTTTTGAATTTGAATTGCCGATTTCATGGTTTTGTTAACATTTTCCCCTTCCTTCTTCCCTCTGCACGTTCTTGCTATCTCCCTCTTTTGTTTAAAATCCTCGCCCTCCTCCTCAATCCCACCCTCACCCCTACCACAACCACCACTCCCACCCCTGCGAGCGATAGTGTGTGTGTGTGTGCGTGCGTGTGTGTGTGTGTGTGCGTGCGTGCGTGCGTGCGTGCGTGTGTGTGTGTGTGTGTGTGTGTGTGTGTGTGTGTGTGTGACTGTCTGTGTCTACATGTATTTGTTATAAGTTCATGAGGCCAGAGTGTCATACCTGTGCTGCAGGTGCCACAGGAGAAATAAATAGCATGTGATTCTAAGGCGGACTAAAAAGTCATGCAATCAACTAAAAATCAGTCTTATTGAACTACTTCTGGTGAACTTCACTTAACATCTATTCCTTTGCTCTTTCCAAAATCTCCCAGGACCCGATGTGTTGAAAAATAGATGGTGGACTCAAAAATCCTTTGAGAACAAACGCGCACACGTAAAGAAAAAAAATTAATTGATAAAAATTTGAAGCTGACAAATAAATGTCTTGCCCACATATCTACAATTATTTTTTAACAACACAAAGAAATAATAGTCCCCAAGACCCATGAATGGATGGAAGCTTGGGTATCTTGACTCCATGCAAAGGAGCTTATCTTTAAACTAATTGTTTCTAGCTGTGGTAAAATGATACTGACCTTGCAGATTAATTTTCTACTCCTAAAAATCCAACTGTTTGTTTTATAAATCAAAGTACGGGAGTATTGCTCTTTCCTGTTGGGATTAGAGCTGGCTGGACCATAGAGGTTTGTCTCCTTTCCCTATGATTACAGCGAAGTATTGCGTTTCTCAGACTACAGGAAACTGACACCACCGTTTTATCCCGCTGGTTCTATGACCTAAAGGGTAGAGGTTTGGGGTTGGTTTTGTTTGGGTTGTTTGCTGTTGTTGTGTTGTTGTTTTTTTGTTTTTGTTGTTGTTGGGGTGTTTTTTTTTGGGGGGGGGGGGTATTTTCTTTCCTCCTCTTTCTTTCTTTCATTAATTTTTCTTTCGCTCTTTTTCTTCTTCTTCTTTATTATTTTTTTAAAGCATGTTTAGTCTGTTGGTCTTTAAGAAACAACCGCTTATATTCAAACAGGTACTCAGATACAGACCAACAAAAATATGCACGCTTCCAAAATCCAACAACACACACACACACACACAACACACACACACACACACACACACAGTCACATACACACGCGTGCGCACGCACACACACACACACACACATTCTCTTCCTCCTCTTTCTCGTCATCAGTGACCATGCACACAAGTGCAGCATACACGCGCTGGCATACAGGCCTACATGAGCACATTCGTACGCACATGTAAGCGGCATGGAACTTTTCCCATACAGGCAAAATACTTCAAGGGAAGCCCCCCAAGGTCGGAAAACCCCCAAAAGGGGAACATTCCAGCACATAGCCTAACCTTTCCTCGGTCAGGTCCGTGCTAGATACGGTGTCTATAGCGACCATAGCCCATAACTGACGCACATGAGCTGATAGAAGTACAGGTGCTCTCACATGACCACAGCTATCATCATCATTTGTCATCAGTCGGCTACTAGCCTAGCATAATATTATTATCAGCAGAAGAGGCTGTTAAGATATATCTACCAGTTGGACGCAAGGCACACCCGATATTGGACAATCACTTGGCTGGTCATGTTCTCCCAAACGGTGGTAAGATTAATCAATACATCAGCAAAGTAGTCGATAACGTGCTCACGACATATATACCTGTCCAGTAACCGAGTTCTTGGGCATTGGTCGGGGGCTTAAACAAAAAAAAAGAAAGGGCATTGAAGTTCTCAAGGGAAATCAACCAGATAACAGTCAAAGCATGCTGATTGAAATTTGTTTTATATGAGAGATCGTTTGTGTCACAAGACATGTATATATTTGGTTGGTCATTTGCTCTTAACAGCACGAATGGCCTACTCTTCTGAAATGCAGAACGGGTTATAACGTGTGCGCATTATGTTTTGCGTGTGGTGTCTATCTATCTATCTACCCATTTATCTATCTGTTTTTTAATTATACTGTTTACCGGTATAATTGTCATAAATGAAAAAGAAAAACAAGGAGCAAAGGAAGACCAGAATCAATATGACCTAATAAATCTATATGATCTAATAAGTCAATTAGCAAAGAAATAGTTAAACGAACAATCCAGTCGCTATGGCGGAATGGTTAACGTCTTAGGTACTGGTTTGGAAATTCGCAGGTTCGAGTACCAAGGTCAAAGGGGTTTTTCTGACTCCAACCGGCTCCTAACCACAGTAAATTTGCTATGTGCTCTTTGGGAAGACTGGGACCACACAGTCGAGCTTCATCCACTTACTAGTTGCGTTCAACCCTGCAGGTTGATGCCGGGATTTATTGTGATAGGAAACATAGAGTACAACCCTGCCGAGTAGCCTCAGAGTACATGCAGTCCATACCAGCATCCTTTATATCATCCTCATCATAACCATTGAGCATATCCCCAATTGCTTTGGTTTCATGGTAACCTCAGTGTCAGTTTCCCACTCGCTTTTGTACCTGTGATA
>CM054134.1:47780412-47785412 GCA_028751875.1 Rapana venosa
TAATGAACTCACATATTCAAAAGAAAAAATTCCCAAAGTCAGAGTATGGCTACCTACATGGTGAGGTACTTGAAAACAGTCTTACACGCAAACACCTCTCATTCAGTGTGTACTTTCGGTCTTACAGTGATTTCCAGGTGGAATGAGTAAGAGTCTTTATTCTGAGTGACCCCAAAGGTGTTAAGCTGGGGAACGCACAACAACAACAACGACGACGACAACAACAACAACAATAGCAGCAGCAGCAGCAGCACAGCAGCATCAACTAGCCTATGGGCCTAATAAGGGCAGCGCATGGTGAGTAATAAATTGTTATAAAAAATCAGTCCGTTGCCTCCGTCACTCATTTTGATAATCATTTATTACTTTTCATTGTAAATAGTACTCGATGTTGTTGTTGTTGCTGTTGTTGTTTTTACCCACAGAGAGCTTGGTGACGCTCATATCCTCTCCAGATTGCATATTGCATGTTAGGTGTGTACGCATCATCCATACCACTGGCCATGGCTGGTCCTACTCTTCTGCAATAAAAACTTGGAATAATGTTTCACGTGCCCGTACATCTTTCTCCTCACCTCACCTATCCCGTAGTCCCTTGGACCATGGGGGCACTAATGAAGATTTTGCAACCAGAATCCTGCACTCCCTGCGGTCCTCTTCTTTCCATAGCAATTCGTTCCACTCAAGGCCAGTCCACTATCTGATCTTGTCTTCCTTTTCGTTTTCTCTGTCTGCCTCTTCGTCTCCCTCCCTGTACTGCTCCCTATAGGACAGTCTTGGACAGTCCAAATGTTCGTGGGACGTTCCCGTACCACTTTAGGTTGAGTTTTCTCACTGAAGTCAGGAGCTCTTCATATGGTTCCGATGGTGTTTTCAATCCTGGCCTTCACTTCATCATAAGTGATGTGACCTCTGTATTAGATACCAAGGATTTTGCGAAAGCACTCCGTCTCCATTGCCTGTAATCTTTTTTCAATGTCCGCTGTTACGGTCCACCTTTCACATGCGCACAAAAATATGGACATTATCTTTACACGGAGCAAATACTCCATACGTTTTCAGCGTGAGAGTCAAGGAAATGGTGATAGCTGTTGTGTCATGAAGTGGGCCTTGTCCTAAAGTGGATAGGCTCTAGAAGAGAAGAACTTCTTTCCCAGTCTGGGAACATCCTGTGGATGTGGAACTTGTAGTTGGTAAGTGAGTACTCGTTTTACGTTCGCAGTCTCGACTGAGTTTTTATTTTGGAAGTTTCTTTTCTGTTCCTCTCAGGTTCACCAATGGTGAGATTTTTGCGTATGCGACCATATTTGCCCACCATTAAGGTAGCCGTATTTTGACAGCAATGATGTTCTTTTAATCTATCAACATATTTTAATTGTCATTATCTTGAGTCGCCTTTTCAAAGACGCTGATGTTAAGCGACGTGCTAAACAGTTCATAAATAATTTCCAGTTACTTTTTGATGGGGTTCGCGCAGTTAAACATCTAAATCCAATTAGGGACTCGCAAACCCCGTAAGGACACCACACAGCTGCCACTGACCGAAAACTTCACTACACAACAGAAAGATAATGGTACGGTACAGTGAGGTCATTCTAAACCGGCCTCCATGCTTTTTCACCTCTCGCTTGAGGTCAGTCTTAGCACGTTCTGTGGCCTGAACATTTCGCCATGACCCCGTCCTGGTCAGGGTCAGTTGGCGTGGTCTGGTATCAGTAGTACTAGTAAGCTAGCCCCTGGCTATTCCACCGATCACTCAGCTGTTAAATTATTCACTGTGAGCAAAGGACTAGCAGAAGCTTGGGGGTGTGGTGGCAGTGTGTGTCTTGGGGCGGGGAGGGTGTGGGGGGGTGTGGGGGTGTGGGGTGGTGGGGGGGGAGGGGGTGGGGGTGGGGGTGCGTAAAAATAAGGGGAAGGAAGGATTGCCAGGGGGTGGGGGGTGGTAGGAGTAAGGGGTAGGACTGGGCCTTCGTGTGTGTGTGTGTGTGTGTGTGTGTGTGTAGTCAAGTTAAGTCGAGTTAAAATGATCTTTATTGAGGGTAAAAATTTAAAGTTATCACACAACGGGTTTTTTTCATCCTGCCCTCATAAAAAAAAAATAATCAAGAAAATTAACTATATAAAAGTGGACAAAAACAAGGTTAATCTATGTTAAAAAAGAGAGCTAAAAATACAGCTGAGAAGAAATATCTCAGATTCCACAATATAAGCTAAAACAAAACCAAGACACTGCAACATAATTATGCTCAATGCAGAATGACAAGCAGTGAAGAGAACAAGGTAACAAGGGTAAGAATAACCATTCACAAAGTCAAGTCAAGTCAAGTCAAAATTTTATTTCCAGATGGTACATTGAATAAGCAATGCATTTGCTTTTTTTCATCAAGCCATCTATCTAAGAACAAATTTCGTAATGATTATACTAAGACAAAGTGTGTGTGTGGTGTGTGTGTGTGTGTGTGTGTGTGTGGGAAGGAGGGTATATCTCGACATGGGAGGGAGGGGGGCACACTACCGAGGTGGAGGCAGGCAGACATACAAACAGGCAGAAAGATGCAGAGACAGAGATGGCGAGAATGTGTGTATTGATAAGACTGATGAAAGGCGTTTACTCTCCACAGCAAAGGAAATCCCAAGTTCCTCTTTAAAAAAAAAAAAAAAAAAAAGGTAAAGGTGTCCCACAACTTATGTGGTCGTAGGGGAGTGAGGCATCAGAGACCTCAGCTTCTCAAGGGGCCAGCATGTTGAGGGCGACGCCCATCTCCTCTCCCTCGCTGCATTACCTTCCCTGACCCTAAAGAGGCAGGTACCCATTTACAGGTGGGTGAACTGGGGGACTGTACTGAAACCAAGGCACGCAAACGGTCACCCATCCAAGTGGTAACCACGCTCGATGCTGCTTAACTTTAGCTGGGGGAAAGCGAGTGCTCCGACCACTGAGCTATCCCGTCCCCCAGGTTCCTCTAATCATAGTAATTCAAACACAAAAGATATGCCAGCACCTTATCGCGCGATCACACACACACACACACACACACACACACAGAGAGAGAGAGAGTTCAGACTTTAGACTTCAAACTTTTACTGTACATCAGCCTTAAACCACAATACAAAAGAAAGGTGGGCATGCATAGAGTGGACATACAGCATATAAGTGTTGTAATCATATTACTATCGATGTTTTATATGAAATGATGTATCAGCAATAATGAAACAAGAATACACACCACACTTAAATGTTTATGCTGAAACAAGAGTATTTATGCTCATAACAACATACTTTAAAGAATATATAAAAAAGGCATGCAATTGCCCAAAAAAATTAATTTTGTTTTGTTTGTATAAAAAACACGATGTTTATTAAATATGATCAGATAATGAACAAGAGAATACATGCAGATGCTAAAGGAATTTTTCGAAACATTTAGTGAAACTTTTTCCCCTAAAATTATAAGTGAACTGTTCACTAAGAAATTCCCAAAAAAATTATTCTATTTCTTTCTGCATTTCTTAATTTTGAAATCTAAAACGATGGTATCATTATAACTGTCACAAGAATTGTGTATCCATATACTGAAAGAGTCTTTTTCAAATAAAGTACAATTTTTTCCGCTAATCTATTAGCGGACACTTATACTATACTATGGGTAACTTCATTTTCTATTTCTTGTTTTAAAACAGGCTAAGAACTTTTTTGTCCCACTTCCGTTTACCCATAGATGTACTGACACATTAACAATAATGGTACCATATACGTGACTTAAATGTTTGAAATAAAATCTGCCTTAGTTTTTCTGTAACCGACGTATCATTAGCTTACATTCCATAATATTAGTTCATTGCTGAAACCAATTTACGAGTTTCTGTTTTAAAACACGTATATATATATATATAGTTATGCATCATAGTATTTATTTCCCTGATTTTAGAAACACAACGATGTTGCGACCGTTTTTGCCCATCATTAATTAAGGTAACCGCATTCCCTCTTCGGAGATGATGTCTAAACCCGAAGCCAGTGTGCACGCAGCTTTTGGATTTTGTCATTCATTCCCACCGGCATGACATAGACCACTCTTCCATGCACGCAAGATGTTCTGCGTGCATTCGCACACATGACTTCGGTTTATAGTCTCATCCGAAGGACTTTCGTGACTTCGGTTTATAGTCTCATCCAAAGGTCTTTCGAGGAATTAGAGTCCGTAATGCTGTGAACTCCACAGGAAAAAATTCCCATTTGAACGGGTGCCTCGGTAGTGGCTCGAACTCGGGCCGTAAGATCACGAGTGCAACGTTCTAACCACTGGGTTATGCAGCCCACTCTCCCCCCCCCCCCCCCCCTCTTTTTTTTCTCTCCTCTTATGAGTGAATCTTTATTGAGGGAAAAGAATAAGCACGTGTGATAGGTTTGTTTGTTTGTTTTTATTTACATCTAGCTCTCAGTCAAATAAAATTAGGAATGAATCCCCCCCCCCCCCCCCCCCCCCACACACACACACACAACAAATAGGGGAGAGGGGGGGAGGGGTGTGTGGAATGAACCTGCAAGCAGATGAGCAAGCAGGACAGACCTGATATGCTGAGCAAATCTAAAACAGACAATCTAGAGGAAAAGGAGAATTTCTAACAAATCAGAAACTATACAAGACGAATATTTGATTTACATGAATAACGCCCAGTATTCTTGAATGGTACGATGGTCCGCATGAACCAGGTACTCTTATCAGCGCCTCTGTGTTCAGTGCGCACTTTCCCATCGACGAGGTACACATGCACTGTTGATATAAGCTATGCGGTGCACATGAACTAAGACGCAGCACACCACTCTCCATCTACAAGGCACGAATGCCCTTTTGATCAATGGAAAGTGATTGGTTATTAAGTCTTATATCACCAAGCGTGGATGGACTTTAAACCAAACAAACAATAAACTGATTGTTTTGCTCGAAACATTCGAGGGGCTTGCGAATAACTCTCATGTGCAACTGTGCACGCACGCC
>CM054134.1:47788817-47876317 GCA_028751875.1 Rapana venosa
CTCCATCCACACATTTTGGCCATGGGTTTGTTTGTTTGTCTGTCGGTGAGTGGTGCTGTTTTATTTTCTCTGATGTAAGTCTATTACTTGTCCCTGGTTCTTTCTCTATTTGATTGTTAGACACGAATGTTTGTTCTCAGTGCTGATTACAGTTTGTTAGACACGAATGCTTGTTCTCAATGCTGATTACAGTTTGCTAGACACGAATGTTTGTTCTCAGTGGTGATTACAGTTTGTTAGACACGATTGTTTGTTCTCTATGCTGATTACAGTTTGTTAGACACGAATGTTTGTTCTCTATGCTGATTACAGTTTGTTAGACACGAATGTTGGTTCTCAGTGCTGATTACAGTTTGTTAGACACGATTGTTTGTTCTCTATGCTGATTATTTTTATTTATTTTATTCTTTTATATTTTATATCGAGGATAATGGAATAAGCACGTATGTGCTTTTTTACATCCAGTCCCCGTGTGTATGTGGTTTTGTAAATTCTGTCATCTGTTCCCACCGGCACACAATGGCTCTTACGAAAAGCGGAACAGGATTTAACGTGTGCGCAAGATGTTCTGCGTGCGTTTGCACACGGGGCCTCGGTTTATAGTCTCTACAGTTTGTTCTTTATGCTGATTACAGTTTGTTAGACACAACTGTTTGCTATTTATGCTGATTACAGTTTTGTTAGATGCGCTCAGAAATGAATCCATCACTGGTCTTGTGCGAGCACTGCTCAGTTCCGGCCAGATCTTGGAAAGAGAAGATTTTGCCAGTGCCACGTGAGATGGAGATCCCTCAGTAGGTCTCATAATATAGTCTTTCCTGCTCACCTTTTCTTCCTAATAAAGGCGACAGGAGTTATCTGCCTGTCATTGGGGACATGTCTTTCTTGCCATGGTTTTGTTGTTAGAGGTGTTGTTGCTGCTGCTGCTGTTGTTGTTGTTGTTGTTGTTGTTGTTGTTGTTGTTGTTGAATAAATGGTGGTGTGCTACTGGATGCCAGTCCAGACTCTGCAATGTAATGTGGTGATCCCCTCAGTTGTAACTCTGACAATTTCAGCAGCCTTGATTTTGTTGAGAACTACTCAATCCTACCAGTGAGAGAAGAAAAAAACAACCCTCCTGCCTGGTAAAGCTCTGACTCACAGAACGCAAAACCCAATATCTTGAACTGAGGAAAAAGTCAAGAGAGCTGTGAAGTCCACCACAGACCATCACAGTCCACCACAGCCAACTGCAGACCATCACAGTCCACCACAGTCCACCACAGCCCACCACAGTCCATCACAGTCCACCACAGTCCATCACAGTCCATCGCAGTTCATCACAGTCCACCACAGTCCACAGCAGTCTACCACAGTCCACATCAGTCCACAACAGTCCACCACAGTCCACAGCAGTCCACCACAGTCCACAGCAGTCCACCACAGTCCACCGCAATCCATCACAATCCACAACAGTCCACCACAGTCCACAGCAGTCCATAACAGTCCACCACAGACT
Source organism: Rapana venosa (assembly GCA_028751875.1). NCBI lineage: Eukaryota > Metazoa > Mollusca > Gastropoda > Neogastropoda > Muricidae > Rapana > Rapana venosa. Next base: position 47,790,316 of record CM054134.1, read on the forward strand.
ACCACAGTCCACCACAGTCCACAACAGTCCATCACAGACTACCACAGTCCACCACAGTCCACAGCAGTCCACCACAGTCCACACAGTCCACAACAGTCCACCACAGTCCATCGCAGTTCCTCACAGACCATCACAGTACACCACAGTCCATCACAGTCCGCCACAGTCCATCACAGTTCACCACAGTCCACCACAGTCCATCACAGTTCACCACAGTCCACCACAGTGCATCACAGTCCACCACAGTCCATCACAGTTCACCACAGTCCACCACAGTGCATCACAGTCCACCACAGTCCATCGCAGTTCCTCACAGACCATCACAGTACACCACAGTCCATCACAGTCCGCCACAGTCCATCACAGTTCACCACAGTCCATCACAGTCCATCACAGTCCACCACAGTCCATCACAGTTCACCACAGTCCATCACAGCCCACCACAGTTCATCACAGACCGTCACAGAGCACCACAGTCCATTACAGCCCACCACAGTCCACCCCAGTCCACCACAGTCCACAGCAGTCCACCACAGTCCACAGCAGTCCACAACAGTCCACCACAGTCCATCGCAGTTCCTCACAGACCATCACAGTACACCACAGTCCATCACAGTCCGCCACAGTCCATCACAGTCCACCACAGTCCACCACAGTGCATCATAGTCCATCACAGTCCACCACAGTGCATCACAGTCCATCACAGTTCACCACAGTCCACCACAGTGCATCACAGTCCACCATAGTCCACCACAGTCCACCACAGCCCTGTTGACTTCTTCCTCAATTCAAGCGAGGTAGGCCTATTGGGTTCTGTGCTTTGTGAATGGGCACTAGACCAGGAAGGGAGTTTCTTTCACTAGGCTAGAAGGGTTGAGAAGCTCTCTACAGTAACCTGAATGTTCCATTTCTGTCTGATGATTTTGTCATCATAACTGCTCATTTGGGGGAATTGCTGTCTGGATCCTTAATTTCAGACATGAGTGTGTGTGTGTGTGTGTGTGTGTGTGTGTGTGTGTGTGTGTGTGTGTGTGTGTGGTGTGGGGTGGTGTGTGTGCGTGCGTGCGTGCGTGTCAAAGTCAAAGTCAAAGTTTTATTTTCAGATGGTACATTGAATAAGCAGTGCATTTGCTTTTTTCATCAAGCCATCTATCTAAAGAAAAAAAGAGAGAGAAAAGGATAATATATATGTAGACATAGAATAAAAAACCGAATCTATGATAAACCATACAAATCAAACAAGAGAAGGCAATAATAAATGCATACATGGAATTAAAAACAAAACAATAAACCCTGGACAATATTAAACTATACGATTCAAATATATATAAAAAAATCTCCTGAAAATATATCTACCATAATACAAACAAACAAGTAAAGAAAAACCAAACCAAAACAAACAGAGAAGACCAAAAAAAAAGACACACCAACTGCTCCCCCCCCCTCTTTCCCCCGCCCTCACACACCCTTTAAACCTTTAACACACCTTTAACCATACAAACAACTGAATAAAACTAACCAAAAAAGATAAAACAACAAGAACAACCACAACAAGCAATTAAACAAACAAACAAACAAACACAAACATTCGAACACAACAACAACAGCGATAATAACAAACATAAAACAAAAATAACAGCCAAAAACAAATAAAGAACAATATAGAACTAACAAAAGACAAAAAAGAGTCCAAAATACCCCTACCCCTCCCCAAGAAAACCACCCTAAAACAAAAGAAAACCTAAAATAAACAAACAAAAAGCAAAATAAACCAGAACTCCACCCCCACCACCCACCAACAATGACAACAACCAAATGAATATAAACAGAGGAAACTGATGTATAGTTTCATTTTCAATCATTTAAACACTTACATAAACGTACACACCCTCACCCATATCCCCTTCACCACATATACTCCTATATAAAGGGAAACAAGAAATAACCAAACAGACATTGGATTCAGAGCAAAAAAGTAAAACAAAGACATCCATTCCCTCCCTCTCTCCTGGTCATATACACGCATGTACATGTGCTTTTTTTTTTTTTTAAATCTAAGGCAGAGCAACGTTAATCCTTCCATCAAAGAATAAATTCAGGCAATGTAAACCCGCCCAGCAATACTTACATCAGCAATAACAATTTAGGTCATCTAATACAATGAAAAAGAAAATAAACAGCCACAAAAATAAAATAAATCAGCATATTTTTGTGTAACACAAAAACGAGAAAAGCCCCAAACAACAACAAAGTAAAAATCCAAAACCAAACCAGTTACACCCCCGCTCGGCTCGGTGTTGTGTCCTTGGGAAAGACACTTTACTCCTATTTTCCTCACTCCACCCAGGTGTACAAGTGGGTACCAGCTCTGCTGGGGAAGTATCTGGCGACAGACTAGCGTCCTGTCACAGGAGTGGTGAAAAACCATCAGTTCGCTTAACGCTACAGAAACCGGGATAAGCTCCGGCTCTATGGGCCTTCTGGCTCGAAAGAACATACTTTTTAAAAACCAGTTACACAATACACACGCACTCACACACGTGTACACACACACGCGCGCGCGCGCGCGCGCGCGCACACACACACACACACACACACACACACCAGATCCAGAGCGTGTTGGGGTCGATATCATATCAACCCATATTTAGATCAATGCTTACACATATACTCTATATGAATATGGAAACTTGCGTCATATCTGACGTTAATGACAAGAATAACGTCAGTGACACCTTAATCACTCTCTTAAGTTTACAAGTTGTGTTCTGAACTTTTATTCATGAAATATCTTTTTAGATGTGTTTTATACTGATCTTTGCTTTTAATATATTTCAAATGTTGGGGGAGTTTATTCCATAGGTCACTGCCTGAATACTAAAGGCTCGATTTATATAGGTTATTTCTGGATATTGGAAATGTTAGCAAATGATTGTGTCTATGTTGGTTAATTTTGAAAGCTTTGGTAATCTCCAGAGGTGCATTTTGATTAACAACTTTTGCATAAACACAGCTTTATTGAATATAAGTCGGTTTCGAAATGTCAGGACATTTATTTGCTTATAATCCTCAATAGTCAGGGTGCTTGTTTTTAACAGTACAAGGTTTACTGCTCTTTTATACAAACGATGAATAAATTTCAAGTTCGTTCCACTGCAGGTATCCCAAATAGTTGAGGCATAGTCAATGATTGATAAAATGTGACCTGCAAGAAAAGTTTTCGAGAATAATTATTTAGAAAGTGTATTAGTGTGTGTGTGTGTGTGTGTGTGTAAGGCACATGGTTTTTATACTCCTGAAGAACTCCCACAGTCGTTGTTTGTAGAGTTCACTCAGAGGCCAGATTGTAGATACGCTGTAAGCTGTTCAAGAATTATTGTCAATCCGATGAACATGACAAACTGTATCTGCTAGTGGCTAATTATTTCAACTCAAACTAGGCCCCTATTGTTGTTGCTGTGTAATTTTGTTGCTGTGTCATTTTGAAGTAGGAAAATCCTAGATAATCCATGAGCAGATTACCACAAGCTAACAACATCTCCCTTCATCAATCCCTATTAGACTCAGCTTTTTCCCTCCCTACCTTTTTCCCTTCCCTTTCCCCTTTTCCCCACCTCCCCCCCGCCCCATTGCCCATTAACTCCGACTTTCCCCCCCTCCTCCCGCCCCTTTCTACCCCCTAAACCAAACCCACCCCCCCCTTTGGGCATTAAAACTCACCCCCTCCTTTCCAATCAGCCGTGCATGTGCTCTTTCCCAAACCCCCCCCCCCCCCCCCCCCCCCTCCCCCTCATTCCACCCCCCTCCCCCCACGCACAAGTTCCCCCACGAAATCACTGCACTACAAAAACAGACAAACCAAGAAGATTGTCCAAATTTAATATTGCATTTCCCCGGTTTCAGGGTTTCCCTTTTGTGCTGGGCCATGCCTTGTTCCATTCCTTCTCACGGAATCCCCGCCCATACATAAGCCAACGCCAAAACAGACAGCCAACGGCAGCCTGGCAGTGCATAAAATATTCACAGCAGCCCGTCCATTACAGCGACACCAGCCGGACGGCCGGGCCCGCACAAACCGTGATGCCGCCGGGTCTGCCCCTTTCTCCCTCACTGACTGACGGGGGGAGGGCCGCTCCGACCCACTCTGCCCAGTGAGCATCGAAACCACTGGCCCCCCGAAATAAATTTTTCTTGACTCTATTCCCCATGGCTTTTGCTTTTTTGGTTTTAAAATTTAGAGAAAACAAGCGGGACACACCCCCCCCCCCCCCCCTACAACACACCCGCACCACGCACGCACACCCAAAATGACCGTTCCTGTCGGATTTTCTAGTTTCCTATTTTGTCTGATATTTTCTTTTTTTTTCAAAATTAGAAAAAGACTAAAAACACACACACACACACACACACACTAATATAATAACATTGGCACACCATCTTCGGCATGGGAGAGAATCCTTATCCTTTGAAGTCTTTCAGGAAGAAAAAAGGCAGGAGAATGGACCAAGAAGGAAGAAAATAGATGAGAAGGAGGTGACAGGAAGAAAAAGGAACAAGGCAGAAACAAAGAGAGGGACAGAAGAGACAGAATTGCTAGCCAAGAATTTCCAGATGGTGGGGATGCTATTTATACTGATAGGTTCTCGGCATCGTCGTGGGAGAGTATTGTATTGTATTGTGTTGTATTTTATTCTATACCACTTAGATTTCTCTGCGTGAAATTTGGGCTGCTCTCCCTGGGGAGAGTGTGTTGCCTCAAGAGCAGCGCCACAAATAATATGTTTTACCTTGTCTGCGTGTGTAGGCCTATATCTTTCCCTACCAGAGTGGCTTTTTTTCGACAGAATTTTGCCAGGAACAACTTTCTTGTTTTATATATATATATATATAACGTGCGCTGAATGTGTTTTGCTATTAATCAAAGGAAGTGGGGATGGATCGGCCATACGCTCCGCAAGCCTGCGTCAAGTGTCACCAGGCAGCCCCTTGACTGGAATCCACAAGGGAAGCGGAAAGTTGGTCGACCAAAACAGACCTGGCGCAGAAGTGTTGTTGACAAAGAAACGAAGGCAGCCGGAATGACATGGGCCGAGCTGAAGAGGATCTCCCAAAACCGAGTTCGTTGGAGGGGTGTTGTTGCAGCCCTATGTTCCCCAAGGAACCAAGAGGCATAAGTTAAGTAAGTCAAGAATGTGTTTTGCACACAGGACCTCGATTTGTCGTCTCATCCAAAAGAGTAGCACCCAGATCACTACTGAGGGTCAAGTGGATGGAGGAAAGGTTTCTGCACAAAGGAGATCAAACCCACACTTCGCTTTTTAGGCAGGGGCGTTACCTCTGGACCATCGATCCACTCAGTGTACTCAGTGAATTTCGGGATTCTTGGACTTGGCAGATCAGCGGTCTTCCAACATATTTCACAATGATTTAGGACAATGCTTATATCATCATGGCGATACAGGCTACTCTGAGTTTGACACAGTTGGGCAGACTGATTCAACATGACTGTGACTGGATGGAGCATTCAGTTTGTCATAATTATTGTCTTGTAGTTTTTTAATTTTTATTTTAGTCCTACAATGGGCCCTTATATAATCTCTCTCCCCCCCCCCCCCCCCTTGCCAAATCTAGCCCCAGTTTTCCTTTGTAAGGAATCTTGACGTTCAAGTAATTAATTACTCAATGTTTTGGTGTGTTTTTTTCAACTGGACTGATTTCCTGCCTGATTGTGTGCTTGGCTTCTGTACTCTTACTTTCTCCAGTGTGTGGCTGTTTCATACAATGATCTAAAGTGCAAACAGAACTAACTACAAGAATTTTAAAAAATTAAACAGGAACAGTCTTCAAGCAAGGCGAAGCACATTGTTTCTAATAATACACACGGTTGTGCCTATAATCATCCCGGCTGAAAGGGAGGGAGTAATACTGTATGAAACTGGAGCCCTCCAGTCAGTCGCCTGGGTGCTGGCCTCCATGTAGGCCTATGTATACAATCATCTAGATCCGATATTGCTTGATTACACGACGAACTCAACAGAGCGTGTATAGATTTCACAGACTGAACGTCTATGGCGGCATTAGTGGTGGGAAATGGAAGGAATAGACGCTTGGCAAATTCCCTGAAACCATCTAAATTGAATTTCTCAGTCGATGAGATGGAAGAGATGTAGGAGAATCTGAGGGAAGGCAAAGCGTTAGCTGAGTTGAAAGGAATAGGGAGGGAGGTGATGGGGGGCAAGATTCATGCATGACTTGTCACGAATGACTCACCCCATCATCAATGACTGAGCAGAACAGCACTGAATGAAACCAGTTCCAGAGTAGCAAAATGGATGTCATTTTCGTCAGTACGAGTCAGTTTCCTCGTTCAGTTTTTCCCTCTGCCATACTTGTGAGTTTTAAGCATAACCTGATCGAAGTGTTACACTGCTTATGGTGCATATTATAGCCTATGTTGGTAAATGCTGTTGTAAATTCCACAAACGGCCAGAGTTCGGTTTACATCAGCTGAATGCACAAGTACATCAAATTACGAGAACTAGCCTATCAGCCTAAGTGAACTGATTAAAACCAAAATAAAGAGCTCGAAAAACAAAGTCCTAGATGTTTCCCTACCGTTCATTTTTTCTGACAGTTGATAAAGCGGGTGCCCCAGCCCCACCCCAATGTTCTCAGTACAGGTGATGTAGGCCTTCTGGGTCTTTTGTCGTCAATCAGGAAACTGCTAAAACCATTGAAAATTACCCATTCGCTCTGGGGTAACAACTTGAACTCATTCGGTACAGTACGTCTTGACTTGTGTGATGATGCTGTCTTCGGCTGGACAGGTCAGTTACATAGATTATCTCTGTCAGAGATCGTTTACAGTTGTGTAGCAAGTCAGTACCAGTCTGTAAGGCAGCATAACGAGGTTGATTGTACTGTAGTCCCAGTGGAGATATCTGACCTATGGACTGCAATTCAAGGGCAACGAGATAGCCTAGTGTAGGCTACCCCCTCTCACACAGCCACCCCCTGCTGGCCAGCCGTGGAGGCAGGGGGCATAAGATCGGAGCTGACTTATGCGGAAAATTTATTGGACACTGGCATTGCAGCGTAAGCTGAACTGATTGGGTTAGTTCCCTTGGCTGTTGATTGTTGGGTTGGTTGGTCAGTTGTTTTGCTGATGTATTATTTTGTGTTATTAATTTGTTGAGTGTTTGGTTCCTTGGCTTTGTTTTCTTTTGTTTTCGGTTGGGGTCTCCACCCCCCCCCCCCCCCCTACTCCTGGCATTCAGCAGCGAAATTCATCAGCTAGTCAGTCGGCTGTGGTCTGAAACTGAGCAAGCTGGGCTTTTTTCTTCTTCCAATCACTTTTTTTGATTATTGAATTTCGGTCAAGAATACCTCTGTGACACCAGACTGACTGACCTCTCGAACAGCCTGAAATAGCCATTGTGTTTGTTGTTGTTTTCTTCTTAAAGTTTATTAGTTCCACGCTGGACCAGTTGTGTATACAGGAAGAATCTTTAAACTGCAGCTATCCAGCCTTCAGTACCCAGGCTTCAAGTTCCATGCTGGATGACCAGAGTTTATCACGGACATAGCAAGTTAATGATTCAAAATTTGCTCAGAAACGAACAAACATGCTAACAAACAAATCTATCCCCCCACCCCCACCCCCTCCCTCCCTCACACCCCAATGAGAAAAAAGAATGTCATGGCATTGTTCAACTACTTAAGGAACAAACAAAATTCTAATACACTGTGGTCAGTCTTGCTCTATCAGTATCACCTGATTTTGATTTGACATGAAATAGAGGTTAGGCGAGGACTTTTCCAATTCTTTGAAACTGAACACGTTAAAAACCCTGCCTTTCCCACACACAAAAAAATGGTGGGGCGGGAAGACCATTTCGTGAGGGTAGAAAAAGGTGACAATTTAAAAACAAAACAAAACAAACAAACAACAACAATAATAACAACAACAACATCACCGAGGCATACACACAGGTGACTGTTTAGACACCATCCCCGAAGTGAGAATGGGGCTACATGAATGGTGGGGGAGGTTGCATACCCAAAAATCTCACCATTGGTGAACCTCCAGCTCTAGCCCAGGAACGAAAAAAAAAAAGAATATCTGGATCCCCACACTGAAACTTGAATGCAGTTCAAGTTAGTCCTACAGGTTTATTATCATTTTAAGCATAATAATTATTTTCAAAGACACTTATCTTAAGTTCACAATCTTAAGCAAAGGATTTGTAAAGTAATGTTTTAGAACTAACGCAATTCCTGAGTATTTGACACAGGAACAATGAAGGGCCTTTTCTTTCAAGTCGTCTTGTGGCGGCCCAACAATGACCATCTTCCTGTACACTGCTGGTTCTGAAGCCACACAATAAAAATGATGATGTGGATCTTGAAATGACTCGGTCCTGATTGGTGTGATTAGGATGAGGGGTGTGGTAGTAGCAGTACTAAATGACTAGAATCCAGCTAAAGGGAGTTGGGTCAGGAAGAGTGGAGCTGAAACACACAAACACACACACACACACACACACACACACTCTCTCTCTCTCTCTCTCTCTCTCTCTCTCTCTCTCTTGTTCACTCCCTCTAGGAGACAGGACAAGCGATGACACCCGGAAGAGCACAGAGCCATAACACACAGAAAATCTCTTCTGCCACTTGCTACCCTGTGACTGCATAATGTATAGGTCGAGTTTGCTAACATATAACATGCATTATTCAGGGTCCACTCACCTCAGCAGCGTTAATTTTGTGTGAGGCCTGCCTCCCTCTAACCACGAGCAATGCACGTGTGTCCGTGGTGAGGCTGCACTAAACTGCACTGATAACCGAACACAGAGGGGGCCTGCATTGATGAAAACACCAGCTCCCAGTCCCTTTGATGTGGTCATGTGCCAATGCCTGGTTCACAGTAGCCCTTTTGGGGGTTGGGTTTTCTTTTTTGTTTTTTGGTCCATTCATTGATGGTATGCATCTGTCTCTTTTCCTATCTGTTTCGTCTTTTACTTTCCCTGGACTGTACCTTGCAAGGTGATCATTGAAAGGAGTGAGAATGACTGTAGCATGAGATATGCGCCAATTGGACGCATTGGCTGTTGTAAGGGTGCCTTCATAGTGCGTAGTGGCTTGATTGATATGTGCCACATAAGACCTTTCTTCGTGACATTGTCCATCCTTTCTTACAGACCATAGCATAGCTCCTATGAATTTGTTCAATATGAAGTTTTGTCCACTGATTGTGATCTTGTTTGAAATTGAATTTCTTCTTTATTCATCAGCTTTATCTTTTTTCGGCACTGACCCGTACACCAAACTTTGCCAGATGGTGTTTCATCCGTGTGCTTCACTGTGACCGAGTTGGCAAGTTCCCCATCCTTTCAGCCAATTCATGTTAGTCTGCAAATTAAACAGTTTGTGACTCATCTCCCTCATAGTTTGATTGAACCCTTATGGTCTTCAAGGGTATCACTCATGAAATGCTTTACATTTCTTATTCAATAGGATGGCTGATACTGAACATGCAGCCTTGGTATACCCCAACCGATGGCATATGGAACCATTCCCTACAGAATGTTGCAGAGAACTTTGCAACTTTTTTTTCTTCCTTTTTTTTAGAACTTTGCAACTAGCATCTGTGTTAAACTGTGAAAAATTATGAATCAGCTTCTAGCCCAAATTGTACTTCTGTTGTTGCCCACAGTGCATCATGCCACACAATGATCCATGCTTTCTTCAAGACCAAAAAAAAAAAAAAAAAAAAGGCTACTGCAAGTATTTCTTGCAGAGAGCTACCAGGATTAAAACCTGTTCCACAGGGCTTTTTCTGCTCCAGAACCCAACTTGTCCTTATGCAATAATTTCTTCCCCTTGTCATTTTCGTCTGTTAGGATGTGAAATATTCAGCATCACTTTTACTTCTGGCAAAGCTGAAGAAACTAGATCTAAACGTTTTGTTGTTCTGAAGCTGAAGTTACCCTGGTCTGGGTTTGTAACATAAACGAGAAACTTGCCCCCCTTTTGGCCATTCTCCTGTCTGCTGGATCTTGTTGCAGGCACATAATTATTAGTAGGTAAACCAACGACAGAGTCACCTCTATTCTTGATCAGTTCTTCTGGAACATTGTCAATACTAGCATAGATTCAAACAAGTTACCGTTGGCTGTCGCTCTTTTTCTATTTCTGGTTCATTGATCTGGAATGGTCTCCTCCTCTCCCTTCGCCCTAAAACTACATAAAATTATGATACTTGTGAATCCATCTCATCTAAAAAATCTGACATGAAGCTATCGAGAGCTCTTGCCCCGGCTTGTGATTGGCTGCTGCAATCACGTGTCCGGAATCGGCGTGCGCGCCCACACCCGCCCACCCTCGTATACACACACACAATTCTGACAATAATAACAATTTTTATGGTATCCACACATCTTACTACACATGTCATCTAACTTTTTGTAATAGTTTAACGCTTCTCGATCAAAACACGAAAAAACTCACCTGAGAAGTTCATGGTGTTGAGAGAAAACACAGACAAGTTGAGAAAACTGCTTGAACTTGAGGTGCTTCGGTCTGGTATCGAACGCAATGGAGGAAAAACGCGCGGAAAGACCACGCGGTAAGCATCACTTACCTAATTAGCCAGTGCAGCATCTCTTCATTGGAGATGGGGAAAGTTATCATCTATCAAACAATACGACAGGCCGTTCTGTCGTAGCAGACGAAAAACCAAGATGGCGGATTCCGGACACGTGATTGCAGCAGCCAATCACAAGCCGGGGCAAGTGCTCTCGATAGCTTCATGTCAAAATCTGTCCCTGCTTTCAACAGCCAAAACCCTGCCAAAATGCATTACCTTCATGTGTGTGTGTGTGTGTGTGTTGAATTTGTTGAAACTATTAGATTGGTTGAATGTGCAAGGATAGGCTGAATGCAAGCTCTTTGATTTGTTTTTAAAAGATATAGCACTATATAAATTCCATATATTATTATCATTATAAAATTAACAGGGTGAAAAAAATGTGCCTGTGCAAGGGTAAGCCTGATTTGCACAGAGAAATCATTACTGACTTAAGTTATATAAGACCACACAATACATACATGACAGATGAGAGAGAGACACAAAGAAAAAGAAATAAAGAAACTGTAGAGAAGAAATTGTATGTTCAGAATTTCCCGAAGACAGGGACTCTGTTTTAACACTAAAAAGCCTGGCCATGGTCAAAAACTTTGTCCCTCATTAACACAGGGGGGAAACAAGACTAAAGCCAACATTTCAATATCATCATAAGAAGGAAGGTGGCAGGACAGCTTAGACGTTCACCTGCCTAGAAAGTAAATAGTGAGATTCTGGGTTCAATTCCCTGTCTTCCCTGTCATTGGTGAGCAAGGGAGCTCTAGCCGAGGAACGAGAAAAAAAAATATAATCATATATATGTGACCATGCTTTAGCATGTGGGGATTGCCTGGCTTGATTGATTTCCCCCAATGTGTGGAAATGTCTTCATAACACAACTGTCTTTAATTTCCATTTATGGGGGGAGGGGAGGGGGTAAGTTCTCTGAAGTGAGAGCATGGCTACATAAATGGCAGTGTAGCCGAGAACTTTCTCATATATCCTTTTATTCAGACTCAAGGTCTGGTCTCATAATGACTCTCAAACCAGATGGGACACAGTACAGGTGCATATTCTTGGTAGCCCCCAGAATGTTAAATTGGGGGGCACACACAAAAAGCACTGAAAAGGCCCCTTGGAATGTCCATGGGTTCATGGTCATAGTGCTTTAGCCTTTCTCCCCATTATCTTTGTGTCTACGCTTGACCTGTCTTTGGTGACAACTCAAGAATGCTATAGATAAGAGAGACAGACAGATTGACAGAGAGATCAACAGACAGGTAAGAAACAGAGACCCAGCCAGTCACTAATACAACTAAAAGCCCAAATCCACAACAGGGTTGTTGTTGGGTTTTTTTGCCAACGTTTATTACAAAGAAGAGATTTGGTGTGCATGAAATTGGCTATCAAACAAAACCATGCATCCAGAGAAAAAGTGAAGCATAATGACAAACAGTGACAAAAATATTGTCATGAGTTATTACAACATAACAAATTTTAAATGACTCTGGAAGAATAGGAGCATCCAGAACTTTGGAAGTACAGTGATTCTTTACTTGTCACACACATAAAACAGACACAGTGTGAATGAGTGGTACAGTTTCTCAACACAAAGAGACTGCCACCAATCGTAGTAAGGTACAGAAGTCATTTTTCTTTGGAGTTTTAGTGAGTAGCTTTAAGAAAAAAGTGAGCATAAACTGAAAAGAACGCATACAATAAATCCATGAAATGAAGGACACGAGGGAAAAGTACTGATTTGATCAATCTGATGATGACACTGAACAACTGAAACAATGATTACAGTACAGTATGGCCAAAGTAATGGGGAAGAAAGGGTGAAGCAATGAGACTGTGACTGTAGAATGAGTTATTTGGGTGAGATTTTGTCCTTACTTTCTTTTTGTTGTTTCAGCGTGAGTGCATATGTTTGCTTGCATGTGTGTGTGTGTGTGTGCGCACATATTTTTGCTTGCTTTGATAATTGTGCCAATGATCTTTGGCTTGATATAAAATGGCTGTCTCTATAAATATACACTGATAATAAATATACAAAACCAAGTTTTAATATTTTCCACCTGACATCAACAGCAAAAGCCCCCCCCCCAAACGGAATAAATTATAATCAACTTGGAATTGCGTTATTTGTTCTAATCAGAAAATACACAGGTAAGAACATGGTCTTCACTGACAGCCCCCATCCCACCCACCCTTCACCAACACACACACACACTGTCACAATACAGATAACAAAAATTGTGTACAGACAATTCTCCCACTCCTCATAGTAATGCAGCCGAACAAAAATTGGTATGCTGATACTAAGATGATGAAATGTACTTCAAATGGAATGATATGAAACTACAAGTGTAATTTACTGGAACATCATGGGTAAAACAAAGATTAAGACATCTTCAACTTTTCCTGTTTTCAGTAATACTGTAAACAGAAAAATGAATGATAAGTACACCCGATAACATGTTACACACAAATTTTTAAAAAAGACTTCTGAACAAAAAATTTGTGGTATCTCAAACAAAATCCATTACAGCTTACTAAATGACTGGAGACTTAAATTTCTCTAGCACGTGCTTCCATTCAATTGACAAGATTGAGGCATAATAACAACAAAAAACCCACCATAACAATCACGGTAGACTCAAACATATTCATCAAACACTTGATGCGCAAATGACCAGATTATTTTTTCACCTATCATATTTTGAGCTTTACTCCTATCTTCTAATTCCACTGACTAGAAATGTTCCAAAAACTGATGACCATTCGTCTCCATGAAATTATCCCATGCACATGGCATGACTTAAAAATCCATCGAAGTTTGAGCAAAGCACTACTGCATTTAAAAAATTTTTTTTTATATTATGCTCTGTTTTTTTCTTTTTCACTAAGACAAAGGAAATACAGTCATAATGTTACAAAACAAGGTTTTTTTTCCTCAAGAACAAAAACAAAGCAAATGGAGACATGGTGCCGCCTGTGCAGGAGGCCATTGTTACGGTAACACAGATCAATCAGCTGATTTGATCACTGACAGAATAGCACTGATTCATTTGTTGATTGGATCAATGATAAAATGACTATTGATCAACAACCTGTGTGGATCAGCGATAAAATGACAGTGGCCAATCAAAAGATTGTCACATAATTATTGGAAAAAATGACAATGTCCCATGAACTGACTTGGGTCCGCCACAACTGAATTAGACTCTAAACACAACAAAACCGCTGTATGCAATCAATATTGGATTACTGAATGACATATTCTGCATGGCACTATCAAACATGTGGTTGGATCTATGACAAAATAATGATTAATTAGCTGATATGGTCATGATCTGAAAGACATAGCTATTAAAATGAATCAGAATGGATCATTGACAGAATGCGTTTCTAAACAGCCATCCCATCACAGCCACTGGGCTCATTCACCATGGCTCTGACAAATTTCAAAAATTAAAACAAAAGAAGAATCATGCAAGGATCACAGAAATGTCTTCATGATTTAGAGAGATATGTAAAAATACAATCTGCCTACAATACACGCATTTCTTTTTCTTTCTTTAAAGTTTAATAATAAATAATAATAATAATGTATGGAATTTTTATAGCGCTGAATCTTATATAGCAACAACTCAAAGCGCCCAGATTGTTTTTAATATCGAGGATAATGGAATAAGCACTCATGTGCTTTTTTTTCTATTTTTACATTCAGTCCCCGTGTGTATGCGGTTTTGTAAATTTTGTCATCTGTTGCCACCGGCACACAATGGCCTACTCTTTCGAAAAGCGGAACAGGATTTAACGTGTGCGCAAGATGTTCTGCATGCGTTCGCACACGGGGCCTCGGTTTATAGTCTCATCCGAAGTTTACTTGCCTTTACACTATGCAAGTCATCAATACTTTGAACCTGATGAACAAACCAAACAATACCTTTCATGTTGCCAAAAGAGAAAAATGTTTTTAAACATTTCTTTATAAGACACCCCCCCCCCAAAAAAAAAAAAAAAACCCACCCAAAAAAGTAATCCAAGTACTTGCAATATAGGTTTCAAACAATTTTCACCAAATCCAGTAACTCGGAAACCTTTGAATACCAAAGGTAAAAATATTAGAAATTTAGAACCGCCAAAAGTCTGCCAGGGACCACTTTTAATGGAACCACAGACAAAAAAATGATGTAAGTTAAAGACTGATTGGCTATCTCATACTACAGGTTCTTGTTATTAAGTCATTATACTTCAAACTGCATCATGCACTAAAGCAGAAGAACAACACCAATTAAATATCATGGAGAACTGCCAGAAATCAACGTTATCATTAACTACAGGATTTATGAGATGTAATAAGCCTGAGCACAGATGTCAGGATTCAGAAGAATCTGGTACAAGACATGGCTATGGTAGGAAGCACAGACTACTAATGGGTACTCATCAAATTCCTTTTTTTTTATTTTTAAAGTCATCATTATGATAATTATACGTAAAATTACTTTCCTTACGATTTATTAGGCATTGATTCAAAGATTGCTGAATTCAAAGAATCTTTTAAGAATATATCATGATGACACCTTGGAAATACAAATAAGTCTCCTCTACAGCTGCACCCACAAAATCAATAAACTTCAGAGTGATGTAATATTTATAAACATTTGTTTAAAGTCTCTGATATGGAATTCATGATTTGATGCTGCAGGATTTTATATTGAAAAGACTGGACAAAAGAAACAAACCCACAAAAAGTCTCAAACCAAGCTTTTTAAAAATTCTCATAACAGGCCATCTTTCAATCCCTTTTCCTATTGTGAACTATTGTTTCAATGAGAGGAACTAAGATTCCAAAGACTACAAAATATGACAAAAGTTGAAATATTTCCAATGAAATACTTAAAAACTGATAATAAACTTACTATAAAATCCATCATAACACATATTTTAATTCAAAATGGTTGAAAGAAAATGCAGCATCAAAATGATTGAACACATGTATGTCTTCTTTTCAACTGCAAAGAACCAGCTAAGGACATGCCCGAAAATAATGATAGAAGTACTTGCCCTACTGGTGTCTGTAAAAAATCGTTGGCAATACAGTGAAATAATCACCACAGAAAGAATATCAAATATACAAACACGTGAACACTGACAATTACTTGGAACAACAAATACAGAAAGAAGGCTTCATTAAATGCAAACAGACTATAACAGCCAATAAAGTGTCACATGAACAAAGACAAACATTCATAACAGCCTCATTTTGTGTAACAGCCAATAAAGTGTCACATGAACAAAGACAAACATTCATAACAGCCTCATTTCACAAAATGACGATTGCCTTTCAAAAAGAGCAAATCAACACATTAAGAGAAATAAAGATACAGACATGCTTATCAATCAGTAAAAACATCTTAACATTAACTTTGGGATTCATCAATGTAACTGCATCAAACCCTTAATGTTTGATAACATTTATCATCACCAACTCTGGAACACATTTACACACCAAGCTAATCTCTATGGGCAAATCTGTAATTATTGGTAAAGAAACAACTCAAAGTGAAAACTCAGTTCTTTGGTAGAACGTCATGGGGACTTCATCACGTAAGAGATGTATTTCTAGCCTAGTCTGGCTACATGGTGGCAGTTTATTGGAATCACTAGGCCTACTCCAGTTAAAAAAATTAATAACTGTCACATCAAATCAAATACCCTGGCTTTATTCATATACTTTTGTTACTGAACAATATACACTGTGACCTTTTAAATCTCAATATAATTTCACCACAGAACAGAATATTTATAAATAACATTAGCTTCAACACATTGTGCAAAATATCAAAACGGGACTGGTATATCATATGTAAAGATAATTTCCAACATTCAAGATTAATCCACGCCAGAAAAGAAAAGATCACATCATATATGACGTCGCCTACTTTTAGATCAACAAATTATGTAGGCCTATTTCACACAATTTGTAATTTCTAACTTTGCTGAAAATGAGAGTGTGTGTGTGTGTGCGTGTGTGTGTGTGCATGTGTGTGAGGGGTGCATGTGCAAGTGTATCATGCATAGTACACGTGTGATTGCAAGCATATTATAATGGAGATATGAATAAAAAGGTTTTTTTTTAATTATTGCTTCTGCCACTGGAATGAACTGAACTTTTCTTGCAAGAGTTGGAATATAGTGGAACCGAACACTGTGGTACCAATACAAATTTAAGATTCATGTCAATCACATCAACAGTAGACCTCACACTAACCAAGTAATCAGCATATGACAAGTTCCCTGTTTGTTACATTTTTCTGCTTTCACAACACAATATAAAAAAAATCCAGCCATCAAACAACTTTCCTTCAAAAACAAAATTTCATCACATACATCGCCTGCAACATGCAGTGGTTAGATATGATAAGCATCACATGCATTCTTTCATGAAATAAGTACATATAATTACTTTTGATATAAATAATCATGTTATGCAAAGACTACAAGTCACTGGATAACATCCTGACCAAACAAAAATATTCTGAATCACTTTCCTGATCACAGGTAAAGTTTAAAGGGCAATGCTTTGTCTTTAACAGTTTAAGGTTAGTGGCAACTGGCAGTCACACAGGAAAGTTCACCCTCTGAAATAAAACTAAAAAAGCCACTATGTTCATTACTACATTCATTGTTCGCATAATTACTAACCATGAAGACAAATTGCTGAATCATCTCCTTCAATAGCAGTTCACATTTAACCAAACAACTCTCTGATTCTCTATATTCTTCTCTCTGATTCTGTTGAAACTTTTCTCTTTTATATATATCAGGGCTGATTTTTTTCTAACACAATGGTCAAATAAATCCATGAATACTTTTTTGCAAAAAAGAAAAAGTTAAATGATAACAAGGTATATATTAATATAAAATACATATAAATATATTTTAAATATATATTTCACTCCAAACTTATCTGCAAAAGTTTAAACAAATCAACGCATGTTAACTGTTTAGGCATGACCCTAATTTCTCCTCCTCTGTACACCAGCCTCTAACTTGTACTTGAACTAGTTGAAGGCTCTCACTCTCAGTCTAAACTGTAAGCATGATCAGTTACTACAAAACTACCTATCTTACTTTGGAAGTCAATTCCTTGTCCAATTCAAAGTCAGATAAGCAATACTAAAAGAAAAAGGATAACAAAAAACGGAACTAAACGGTACACATTCAAATTTATGATCTGATTTTATTGTTATTCAGTATCTAAATTAAATGTCTCTATTATCATGCATGGACAAAGTGCATAGTTCATAACATCACTTCAAAATCTATTTTTTAAAAATGCGATTGAAATGCAACAACTCTCAGCATTACAACAGAAATGTCACATCATCAGTGAATCAGGGCAAACTGATACAATATAACCCCCAAAAATCAATCAATTTGAATTATGCAATTTATAAATTGGGTAGGTAATTTTCAGCATCTGCAACAGAACATGTTTTTCCATAGATACTGTACAGTTTCATCAATCAAAACTTCATAGTTCACAAAACAGCACTCTAGTCCTCTTATAACAATTTGAATAAAATTTAATGGATAATGAAAAAGACTGTCTTTCACCTGTATTCTTAAACCTAAGGTCATTTTTTTTTCAAATGGCTTAGTAACCAATAAGTGCTGCATACTTGCTAAATGACGTGTTTTAAGGCTTAGGAAAAGACGCCTGGCTACAGCAAAATTATTCTCACAAAGTTGCTTAATAAATCAAACAGCAAGATTTAGCTGATCAAAACAATTGATAAGCCTGCCAATATGTTAAAAGCTATAATTTTCCAAACACTATAACTACTAAACTAGTACACGTATCCAGTTTAAATTATCTTTTGAAGATTGACCCAACAGGTTTACCCAAATTTTTTTGTCTTTCTTCAGACACTGAACTGTAGTGAACAGTTTAGACAAAATATAAAAATCATAAACAAGCAAATAATGTCATGTGTGTGAGGGGTAGTCTCCAAAGCTTAAAACTATGCAATTCCTTCAAAGCAGTCTCCTAGTCAAACTATCTCTCAACATATTTCACAATTGTCAAGCCTTTCATACTGGACTGTGTGTCTAAAGGCTTGAAAATATTTGTGAGAATGCCTTTTTTTACAGATTTTTTTAAATACTTGTATTTGTAACCGGTTGACAAAATTACATGCTTTTGATATTTTTTTTATCACATTAGCCAATTGGTGTTTCTGGCTTTTTTTTTTACAAAATGGAATTGCAGCTTTAAATCTGCTCTGGAAATCATAAAATTACTGAATAGACTGTACATATCCAATCCACAAAAACAATCATAAGAACTAAAGAAGACTTCTTAAAAACAAAACTACCACATAAACATTACTCAAATACAGAAGCAAGGCATATGAATGAGATGATAGTGAACACTTTGTAGGAAAATTCCAAATCAAAATTTAAAAAAAGATAGTAAACTACCTTACAGTTACACACCACAGTTACACTATGTACAGTCATCCATCTATCTGACTTTTCTCAAATGAAGTTGAAACTCCTTCAGTGAAGACTGATGGACATCAATTAAAAATAAAGAACTTTCTCTTTGTTTTAAACTTCATTAATTAATAAACAAATAGCAGTGAACAAAAATCAACAAAAACCCCCAACCACTGGCTACAATTGAGGGACACATTATAATCCTTGTCCAGCATTCCCTTTTAAATACTGAAATGCACACTATTCTATCCAGTTTTATTGATCAACTGATGTAGATTTTTTTTATGTTTTGATTTTGCTTTCTTTCTTTTTAAAATGTCCTATCAAGCTTGCTTCTTATCTTTGATGTCTGGTTTTGGTGGTAATTCTCCCTTTGGTTTTTCAATGATGTAGGTTGTGTAAAAGAAATGGGCAAACAGTATGAAGTAGCTGAAGTACATCATTGAGGAATAACGCAGGTTCTCAGAGATTGCTGACAGAACTCACCACGACCCTTTATCTGATAAATCATTACATTGATGCTGATGCCAATGACCATCTGTGTGATTTGCAAGCTGGTGATGATGATGCTGATCCATTTTGGAATGTTGAATCGGAGAGCTCTCAGGGCATAGTATGTGTACATCACGGAATGAACAATGTAGTTCATCACCATGAACCAACGTCCTGGGGCTGTGTGCTCCGGGTAGCTGTACCAAACGTATATCAGGACAGTGATGTGGTGATACCAATGCAAAAAGATGAGAGGTTGCTTACGCAAAATGATGAAAATTGTGTCTCCAAGTTCGTACACTTTCGAAACAGTGAACATGAAGGACCAGAAGCCTGTGACACCCTTGAAATAGGTAGGTACACATATCGAATATTGGAAACTGTGTTTTCCAACGGCTGTCGCAAGTTCTGGCAGAGTTCTGATAGCACCAACGATGCTGAAAATAGCCAGGATTCCACTCCATAGAGCCAGGGCTGGGCGTAGATCATAGCGAGGCCGTGTCTTCATGTAGACTTGACCACCAAAAACGACCACCACATAGATGGCTGAATACATAAAACTGTCCGTCCATCGATTAAGCATATATTTCCAAAACGCTGGTTCGTTCCAGTTTTTTTCAAAGGAAAATACATAGGAGTAATTATGCACTCCTTCATGTTCTATAACTGCTGCCATCTTCACAGATCCCAAAGCTTGATGCCAAGCACTGAACCTAATGAAACGGATGAGCCAAGCTCGACCAGCAGATTAGTTACCGGCAACGACCGCGTGCAGCAGACTCCGCAGTGGGTACAATCAGCCGGTAGCCTATGGTGATAAGAAAAAGTATACTCGATTGGCTGAATCCTATGAACTGATTGTAAGGACCAATCAGCAACGCGGAGAGAAAAACGTCAATATGGAGTCGCACGAGATGGGAAGATCTTGAAGGGTAAGACAAAGTACAAGTGGACCTCTGTGTTAAAATTTTTGAATTGGAGGCGAACTTTGGAGCAGAGCAGTTATTTGGTTTCTTATTGTTAAGTGGATCTTTGCCCAGAGTTAACAACAGTTACCAGGAAAGGAACCAAAAATCGATTTGAAAAATTATTCCCAAGGCCCCCATGTTTCAACCTCCACTAGCATGTGCCTGTCCCCAGTTCAGCTGCAGATAATTTATAGGCCTATAGAGTAACTAGAGCTACATTTATTAGGATTCGTTAAGAAAAGGTATTATTCTTTCGATTGTCCATAGTTATTCAGGTGTGTATGTTTTATAAATTATAATAAAATACATCAAGTTGACTTGATTTTAATATAGAATTAGGATTACTTCCCTTGAAGTACTCAAGAATTCTTGATCCCTGTACGGAAAGCCAATGGGCCATGGATGTACTCATGTCATAAGCATTGAGGAGATGAAAATGCATGCATGCGATAAACTTTAAAGTGTAGCATACATGCAGACAAGTAAACCATAACCGTTGTCATCATAATGATTTGGACCCTTAGATAAACAAAAAACATGTGGGCACAGGGACACAGTCACACCACATGTACACACACACACACACACACACACACACATGCGCGTGCACGCGCACGCACGCCAATATAAAGAATTAAAAATAAAAGAAAACAGTAAATACGACCTTTAGATTCTTCGGGAGACTATTTCATTGTGATTTATGAGTGGAATTGTGTGGGTCAAGAAATTCATTTACTTAATTTGCCTGTTAATGTGTTATCAGACAATATGGGCATGAAGCTGTTCAGATTAATAATATGTAATTTGTGGAACTTGTGCAGGCATGTATATGAACACACACACACACACACACACACACACACACACACACACACACACACACACATGCACGCACAGATGCTTGCTCGCACACATGCTCTCTCTCTCTCTCTCTCTTCTCTCTCTCTCTCTCTCTCTCTCTCTCTCTCTCTCTCTCTCTCTCTCTCTCTCTCTCACTTTATCACAGAGGACTTCCACTTTTACAGAAATGCATTGTTTTACATTATTTATAAATGCAAAAAATATAGATTTCCAATTTGGATTATGTGTAAAACATGGGGTTGTTTGGGTGGGGGATGTTTGGGTGTGTGTTTCAGGGTTTTTTTTAAAATGGATAAACAAAACGATATTTGAGTTACATTCCTATGGCTCACATACTAAACTATTTTTCAAGGTTGGCATTATATTTGGCATTTGTTGGAGATCTGTATATTCTTCTCAGATGATATAGCCTTACTCGTAGCGTGAAGTCTGACTACACCAGGCAAAATCAGCACTGTCACTTTCAGAAAAATACTTTTGTAGTAAGAATATTGTGATCATTTACGCCAGCTAGTTTAAACCAGTTTAAGCCCTTACCCTCTCTCCGTAAGAAAAATAACCACATATTTGATGTATTGAATGTGTCTGGACAGAGGGGGGAGGGGGATTGACCTTGCTTTATTTAAGGCCCTCAATGATGAGGTTAGTGATCCACCATAACGCTGTACAAAAAGGGTTTAAAATGAATAAGGGAACCTGTCAGCAGTGTTAAATTACAATTTTATAAAATATCTCCCTCTGCCCTCTGACCCTCCCTCTCTGTCTGTCTGTCTCTCTCTCTCGTGTGACACACACACACACACACACACACACACACACACACACACACACACACACACACACACACACACACACTGATACAGGCATAAACGCACACACACACACACACACAGGCACAAACACACATTTCTTCCAGTTTTAATAATTTAATGTATAAGTACTTTTGTGGGGGAAGGGGGGGGGGGGGGCTGCTGGTATGCATGAGTCCTTGCATGTATATGTGCATAGAGTGTTTGGGCATACATGTTTGGGTACAGGAGGTAGTAGGTGATGCTGCTGTTGTTGCGACATGCTCTCTGCAGGAAGAGCAGCCCAAATTTCTTGCAGAGAAATCTACCATGACTTAAAGTGGTATATAAAAAAAAAATTTTTTATGCGGGAAGGTGGGGTGTTTTAATGTGGGAGGCTGGTAAATGATGAAGGGTAGCTTGTGAGGAGAATTGGTTAGGGTGAAAGCGAGTGTGTGGTTGAATATATGCGTTAGTCTTTTTGTTCATTATTTGAATGATTCTGTAAGTGTCATGTTTGTAAGCACTTCGAGCTCTCATAAGAATGTTTGGCACACAAAATATCCTTTCTAAGTTTCTTACTGACAGTTCCACACACACACACACACACACACACATACACACACACACACACACACACACACACACACATGTACATGCACTTTAGGTTGAACATACAGATAAAGCTTTTTTCTTTTCAGTCCTTGGTTGTGAGCAGTGTAAAAGACTTAGAGATGGGGGTTTACTGATGTGAGAGTGACTTTTGACTTTATTCTCTGCTAGAAGGGTGGGTTTTTCACTTTTTGTTTGTTCTTCTGATATTTACATGGGCAGATTTTTGAAATCTTTCTTTGAAATTCTCTTTAAGTGTAATGTACCATGATGTTGTAATCTGTGTGTATGTATGTATGTATGTTGCACAGTTTTAAGCTGAGCATTAACTACAAGGCGACAGTGTGAATATGGCCTCTGTAGACAGCAGAGATAATAAACAATATAACTGGATTGGATCATGTGTTATGGGATGTCCTGCTACAGAGTTTCTCTTTGAGGACCTAAAAAGAAGTTGTGCAGCTTTAGATGTATTGAATTATGTAGATAAGTCCAATAAACACTAACAGCAAACTCATTCATATCATGTATTTATGTAGAAGTGATCATCTTTGTTTCCTTTGCTACAAACTGAGAAATTAGGTGAAAAGGACGCTTCAGATAAAGTTTATCGCCGGTGAACGGAACCATGAGGTTTTGATATGTTTATAAACATAATTTGTAGGAATACGGTTTTGTTTTCTTTTTTGTGTTTGTGTGTATATATATATTTCATTGCATGGTGATCATTGACAATAAGGATGCTGTAATGATGCTAATATTGTTTATTGTAAGAGTGATTGTTGCTTTATTGATACCCCCCCCCCCCCCCCCCCCCCCCCCCCACCCAAATTTTTGTTTTTGACAGTTTGTATAATATCATGCATGTATTTCAGATGACAGGTTGGCTACAAAAACATTCAGTCATTCAGATGAATAAGACTGTTGTTTATATAAAGCATGCATAAATGTATGTTGGAAACTTTGCTCATATTGAGAAAGAGAGTGCAGATGAGTGTTTTACAATCACATCATTTCTTACTTTTAAAAAAACCAAAATGTTTACAGCATATTCTGAGATGTAATGGAGAACAAGCAGCAATCAGTGTAAGGTTATTAATGTTTGTGATTCTGATTTGTAAATTTCAGGCAGAGAACAGAATGGATTTGTTTCGACTGATTGTGTCCATTGGACTGACCATCCTGGTGGTGATTGGGTCATGCTATTCATCAGAAGATCTGGAAAATAAAGAAGAATCTGTGGGAGAGCTCAACAGTCTGAATCCATCACAGCCCTCAAAAACTGAACAGCTCCAAGATGCTGCTGAAGACAGCCATGTAAGTAAAGTCTGAATACAAAATCTGTGCTTTTAACCAACACAGACATACTACACACACACACACACACACACACACACACACACCACACACACACACACACACACACTCTTACACACACACATACACACACACTCACTCTTACACACACACACACACACACACACACACACACACACACACACACACACACACACACACACTTACACACACACATTATTCAGTTCACTGTAATGGAGTAACAGATAATTTGATACTCACCACCTTGTATTCTGGAAGAAAGAGTCTAGCTGCACACATATCTTCAGCTACTGCCATATATGCACATGGTAAAGTGCATAGTCGATGGATGTTTTCACAGATATGAAGTGAATTCAGTTGGGGCATTGCTCTATAAACATTTCAAAAGCATAATTTTACATCTATCAGAAACACATGGAAGATTTCACTGTTCCAGTGTCAGGATTGCAGGTGATTTTTGTTCAAATGCACTCAGCAGCTTTACACTTTGAAGGAAATCTAGAATACACTCTCCATTCATCACACCCAGGAATCACTGTGAGACTGTAAGTGTGCACTGGGTGAAAAATGTGTGTGTATGGCTGTTTTCAAGTACCATGCCATGTCAGCAGCCATACTTGGACTTCAGATGATTTTTTCTCCTTTCATGGAAAGTACAAGTTGTTATTGCTAAGAGTTTGTCATGACTGAAGACAGTCTCAACATTTCAAAGCAAAACAGTTTATCATTGTAGGCCTTGGCACTGTGCTTATATGAGTAACTGACAAAGCTTTTGGCTTGGGTCAGAAACTTTGTGTCTTATGGCAAGTCACGGGTGACTTAAAGGGTAGTTCAATAATGTGAAGTATTAAAAAAATATATATTATTGAAGCTAACCAGAACTAAATGTTTTTGACCTATCACAATCATACACTAAGGTCAGCTTATTCTGTGAAAGTTTTACTTGAATTTGCTTTTTAATTAATCCAAAGCTGTTAAGTGTGTAATTTTATGTTTGTCTGTGTAGAAGTTCCACTGTACCTTCTTGATTCTGTCAGCTTTTGTATAAATTTTTTCCATTTAAATGCAAACTCATGCCTTCACTCTGTTAGTTATTGCATACACTTTGTTCGATTTTAATGCTTTTTTAAATTTTTATTATACTCTTTGTAATATGAAACACAAACAAGATATTACACATGGTTTAGACCAGTAAGTATAGATGTACCCATGTTGTTATTGAGATTATATTTATATCCCAGCAGAGATTTCTGATTAGGGACTGATGAAGGGCCTGTTAGATAGACTGGCTTCTGATAAGAGTTTATGAAATATCATCAGCTTTTTTTGTTTTGTTTTCTTTTAATCCACCTTTCACTGTATTTGAATTGAAGTAGTGGAAAACTTTCGCATCACACATTTTATTGAGGATCTTAGGGTGCTTTTTCAATCCTCTCTTTCTTTGTCTCTCTCCTAGTCTTTCTCCCTCTCTGTCTCACACACACACACACACACACACACACACACACACACACACACACACACACACATATACATATATATATATATATATATATATACACACACATACACACACACACACATTTTCTCTGAGCAGTTTATGTTTTTCCATTTGCTCAACAGAATTTTGAGGATAGTGATACCACAAGATCTAAGACACCACCTGACCTGCAGGAAGAACTGAGGAACCAAGATGAAGATGCTGCAGCAACAGGGATGCACACTGAAGACCACCAAGTGGGGAGCAAATCATTAAAAAGTGACTTTGAGAGTGAGAATTCCATAGACAGTCAAGGCAGTAAAGAAACAAGGAAATCAGCTAGGCTAGTGCTCCAGGCATTTGGATCTGAGGACACAGATGATGAAGAAGGCACAGATAGCCAAAGCGACGCAAAAGAAGAGATATGGACAGAGCAGACAGAAGATGGAACAGAGCAGAAGCGGTCTAGTGGGCGGCGGTTTTTTTCGCTGATGAACTTGATCAAGTTTCTGCTGAACCCTGTGATCGAGGAGTTTCAGGAGATGGAGAAGTCTTCCACTGGTCCAGAAGCTGCTGCTGCTTCTGCTGCTGCCACCGACGCCAACAACCACAGTGAAGTTGCTGGTGTATCTGCAGGTCACTTGTTCTTTTTTACATTGTGTTATCTGCTTTGTCATTGTAAATGCAATGTACATATATATGCATATATGTGAGCCCCTATTCATGCCCATACACATGCATGCTTGCATACGTGCAAGCCTGTCCTCTCCCACACGTGCGCATCACACACACACACAAAAGAGGATTTTTCCTCTGGAGTTAACATCAGTGCCGACTCCACTCTCTCCACAAGTCCTTTGGATGAGACTATAAACCAAGGTCCTGTGTGCGAACGCACTCAGAACATCTTGCGCGCACATTAAAACCTGGATCGGTGGTCTAGAGGTAATGCGCCTGTCTAGAAAGCGAAAAGTCTGGGTCAGAAGTGTGCGGTGGTTTGAATCCCGTTTGGACCCAAAACTTTCTCCCCATCCATTAGATCATGAGTTGTGGTCTGGGGGCTAGTTTTTTGGATGAGACGATAAACTGAGGTCCCGTGTGTGGCACATAATTATTTAGCGCACATCAAAGAACCCACGGCAACAAGAGAGTTGTCCCTGGCAAAATTCTGTAGAAAAAAAGCCACTCTAATAGGGAAACACACAGAGTTGCAGACAGGAAAAAAAAAAAAAAGGGTGGCGCTGCTCTTGTGAGACGTGCTGTCCCCGGGAAGAGCAGCCTGAATTTCACGCAGAGAAATCTGCCATGACTTAAAGGGGTATAAAGAAAGAAAGAAAGAAAGAAAACATGTTCCTCTTTTCGAAAGAGTAGGCCATTGTGTTTAGGTGGGAATGAATGACAAAATTTACAAAACTGCATAGACATGGGGACTGGATGAAAAAAGCACATAATAATAATAATAATAATAATAATAATGTATGTAATTTATATAGCGCTGAATCTTGTACAGCAACAAATCAAAGCGCTTTATTTTGGAGCGCTTATTCCATTATCCTAAAAATAAAAGAATGAATAAATAAAAAAAATTTAAAAAACACACAGCCACACCCTATGCATGCATGTGCAATGCCACTGTTGTCCAAATGCACAGTAAGGGGTTGGGGGGGGGAGGGGAGGGAAGAGTTGAGGAGAGAATGAACAAATTATTGGTGAAGCTAGTGAAAAATGCATTTGTTTGTTCCATGTTATGTGGCGTATAGTTCAAAATATTACTTTGAACCTGTAAGACTTGTCTGTCTGTGTTACATTGTGATTTTATATTTTAAGAGAGAGTTTGTGTGCTTTTGATTTGAATTTTATTCATGTATCTATTTGTTGTTTTTACTCGTCTAAGTATATATATATAAAAGCGTTCTTTTGGGGTGTTGTTTTTTTCTAGTATGGAGGATGGGGAGAGAAAAATTATGGGGTCAAATAACTCTTTGATTTTTATGTGTCTGTTACAGTAATGGGTAAAGTAGTTATGAGATAATGATCTTAATGCTTTTTTTTTTTTTAAACAATCCTGTCACAGTTTGTTTGTTTTTAATATAAGAATTGCTATCAGTAAATGGTTGTAATTGCTGTGGATCATTTCAGATGCCAAAATAGTAAACACATCCATAACATTTTTGTAAATAACAGATTTGACTATGCTTTGGAACATATTTGTAGCAATTGCACTGAAACATGTTTGAAACATGTTACCAAGTATGGAACAAGTGGGTGAAATCATTGTTTATTGACAATTTATTAATTTCATATACCTCACTCTGTACTGGTTCACTCACTTTTTAAAAATTGTTGGGATCTTCAGGTGGATTAGATTTTAGTGTAAAAGATGGTGTGATTTACTGATTCAGGTAATGGGGTACTTTGCCAAACAGTAAGATGGATGAAGTAACGGTTAGCATAACATTTTGTGTCATTTTTTCCAGTCTCTGGGATGGGACTTTTTTTTTTAATTGGTTTTTTATTTAATTATTTTATTCTTTTATTTCAAGGATAATGGAATAAGCAGTCATGTACTTTTTTACAACCAGCACACAATGGCCTCAGGTGCAGGCATAACAAAACATGTATTATTTGTAGAATAGGTTAGCTATAGTGGCTGGCGTGGAGGACACTAATATATTCAGCATGCGGTCCACAACCTGCAGAAAGATGGGCTTCAGTATGCTCAGCTTGCCCAAGATACATTGCTAAAAACTGTAATGCAGTCCCAATGACTCCTCATGCAGTCATGGACTCTAAAAGAAAAATCAATTCAGAGTAACTCTTAAAGCATGTACTGTGTACAATGTTCACCAAATCTGCTCTTGTTTGGGGCATTGATTGGTGTATCTTCAGTTGTTTTTGTTCCAAACTTTTTTAAAAAGAATTTGCTGGGAAATGACACAGGTAACTCCTCAGAAGTGGGAGACCAGGAGAAGAAGAATGGCACAGAATCGGGCAAGAAGACCAAGTTCCAGTGTGCGGGCAGAAACGTGACCGAGAACACGACAGCCTTGGTCAGAATAGTCAACAGTACTGTACTGCTGGAGCTGCTCAGTTTTGACAAGAACCATTCCGCATCAGACTGTGTGCTGGTGATGTTTTATGCTCCTTGGTGTCACTTCTGTGCTGCCACTGCCCCTCACTACAATGCTATAGCACGAGCGTTTCCACAGCTGGAGGTGCTGGCTGTAGATACCGTTCATTTTAGCAAGTGAGTATTGTGCATCCGGACTTCACTTACAACATGACATAAGCAAACATACCTGAATGCAACTGCTGTAGCTTTTAAACTGTAGTTAAATCCAGATGTTGGAATGCAGCTACCTTAATCAGTTAATGGTGGGCAAACACGGTCGCATATATGCAAATTCTCACCATTGGTGAACCTTGGAGCTTTGATAGCGGAACAAAAAAACCAAACAAATAAAACCGTGGTCATGGTTAAATTCAATGCATGTTTACTTATTCATCCCAACTCGGATATTAAATACATGTTTAGAAATGGTGCCTTGGTAATTTTAAACACAAAGATTTGTGAGTTGACAATATGAAGTGCATGTACACATAAAGGCATATATATCCTCATCTCTACCTTATCTCACACAACACACACACATACACACAGAGTGAAGCAACTACATAACTCCACAGATCAGAATACAGTAAATCAGAGAAGGTAATTAAGACTTTTAAAAAAATATGCCACAAAGATTCAAAATATGTGAAGGCTTTCTCAGGCTCAATATTTGTGAATAATTGATCAGTTGTGAATGATATTAAAGTGCAATTGTACAGATTGAATGATATGAAAATTCATGTTCTATTTTCAGCATCATGTTGTAACTTAATTGTCATTATTACCAAACAAGTTGTGTTTGCTCAAAAGCTGTCTTTGAAAAATGAAATAAAGATTGCCTCCCCTTTGATCATGGCAACTTTACTGTTTCATATTTGGTTTGGCAAAGAAGGTTGCATGTATAACAAAAATATTGTTTGGATGTTATTGGTTGCCAGACTTATCAAATATAGGTATGCATGCACTGTCCATTGAACTATGGAATTCAAAGCTTTGAGATACCAGTTGACTGAGTGAGGAGTTAAGTAACAGCATACATTGTGGGAAAGCTTGTTCTGGAGAAACAATTGACATGTCTTATAATTGTTTTTCCATGGTTAGTCTTCTTATGATCTATCCATGGGTTTTAGAAGGTAGGAAGTTAACACTAACAACACTTATAAAATGGATTGATGGCACATGCTAGCAAACCACATTATGTCCAGGACTTTTTATTTATTTTTTTAAATGCAATACATATATATACACCAGTGCTTTTTCAGTGTCTTGCAGAGCTGTATGAAATGTGTGTAGTAATCCTCCTCCATCCATTGTTATAACCAAAGAATTTTTTACTTTATGGCCCTTCATCTGTCAGTTCATGGGCTGCAAATGAATACTGTAATATTTTTCCCAAATTTTCTGTTTCAGTTTAAATGCAAGGTTTGGTACAGTAGCAGTTCCAAATATCATGCTGTTTCATCAATCGCGATCTGCTGTTCGATTTAACCACACAGAACGTTACTTTGACACATTGCTACAGTTTATCACAAACACAACAGGTAAGTTACATTATTTACCAATTCCTCTCCCTACTCTTTAAATAAAACAGAGCTGTGAACTAGTTAGTGAATGATTTATTTTCATGATCATGTGTATTTTTATGCATACTTTACACAATTTTTCGTTAAATGCTCAACTTTACTGGTACTGTTACAATGGTGGACTTTGTTCATCAGTTTTGTGGTAATTTTTGTAGTGTTTGTATCCAGGTTGGTTGGTTTTGTCATCGTGTTGAAGACCATTGAGCAGGAATTTGTCGTCAGTGTGTTTCTGTTTTGTGCCTCTGTTGTCAGTATTTAGTCTTTGCACTGAAAAACATTTCTGTTAATGTAATATTCACCTACATCATCCTTTTTTATATATAGAGTAGAGTAACCAAAAGAATCGGCCAGTTTTGGGTCACTTTAGCACATGCCACTTACAAAAAATAATTTCTTTTAAAAACACAAACAAAAAAGAACTTGCAAAATTGCTCCAAAAACATATCTCTGACTTTAAATTCCTGTCACTATAGTAAATCCTTTCGAATTATTGAGAATGATGACTTTGTTCAGTGTATGGTATATAGTTTGTGGCAGACCAGTGGCTGTGCAAGTATAGATTATTATTCCATGTTGACAGGGCTGAAGGCAAACAGCAGTGTGGAGCTGTCACCAGAGGACTATGAAGGCCCCTTGTCCTCCACCCCTACTGAAGAGACCGACTATCTCTTGTGGTTTGCCTGGGTCTTCATTGTCGTCTGCAGTGGCCACATCTTCATCTCCAGTCAAGTTGGTCAGCGGGCAATAGAAAGAGTGATGGTATTGTGGCAGGAACATCAGCATCAGCACATCGAGTGATTGCTTCAAGCTCGTCATGACTTTGGTGCTGAAATATTCTGGGTGTACGAGTTTGTTGGTGTGTGAGGCTATGAGGAATTAGCGGACCGTGCAATTACAGAATTGAAAAATGGGAATTGTGAGATATAGAGAATGGACCATGTGATCTGCATTTTTGCGTGAATGAATGTATGTATGGTTTTAACTGTTTCTATATATACGTATGTTGTTAATAATATGTATGTTTTGGAATGCATCGAAATACATGAGTGTTGTTATGAGAGAAGAAATGAAAAACAGTGCTGATTGACTTTAAGAAAAATGTGTGTACTACAAATATCTGGAATATTTTTTTGTTTGTTTCTTTAAAGTTTTTTTTTCTTTTGCTGATATCTTTTAAGTGTTTTTCTGATGTGTACTTTAAAAAATTTTTTTTAGAGGGGTAAGAATTGTAGTAGGCAAAATTCAGTCTCAAAATCTGTCCTAGTTGCTTGATAATTCAAAATGGTTTTGGTTGGGAGGGGGGGGGGGGGGGGGGGGGGGAGCGGTTAGCAAAGAGATGTGCATCATATGATCACCCATGCCAGACTTGAAAAAAAAATAATAAAGTTCTGTATTTTGCAACTTTAACACAATATATGTACAGGACAAATGACAACAAGTTTGCGACTATTGTTAAGGCAGTCATTTATATATATAGACCAATACCATCCATTGATAAATAAGAAATGCCTTCACTGCTCAGTAATCTTTTCTTTTTCTTTTTTAATGTAGAGCTTTTATGAGGATAGAAAAGTGCTAGAAATGAGTTCTGACGAAGCAACCCGATAAATGATTAATGTAAAATAATTATGCACTCACGTGTAATAGGAGAGGAAAAACTGAAGGTTCAAGTTTAACAAATTTGTTGGATAGAAACACATATCACACACAAGGGGAATGTGCTGTGAACTGGGACAGTGTTTATTGAAATTTAAAATTTTAAAAATTAGGGAAAGATTGTAGAATACGAAGGGGATGGAAGATGCTTTGCATGTACATGCCCCCGAAAGAAACAAGATTCCTTTTCTAGTAATAATGGTGCTCGTCCACTTCATCATTAAATGAATCAGTGAATGAATGCATTGTATCAGTCTAAGTGAGTGTCCAGTAACAAATGGCATTTGAGGTTGAGTGAGCGTCTTGAGGAGTGTTTGACATATTCAAATGCAACTGAGCAGCTGTTCCCTGAAAGGATATTGTCTTTCATGTCTGCAATCAGTCTTTATATGATGTGAAATGTGCTTGGTTGTTCAGAAATGACTAAAGGCTGTTTTGCGGCGGGGGTGGGGGTGGGGAGATGAAAAGTCCCCAGTATGGTGTGGGAGTTGTGTGATAGATGAAATTGAGTTTGTCTGTTGCACATATTGATGATTGAACATATTAAAACTAAATAAGACACTCTTACAATGAAATGTTATTGAGAGAGAGAGAGAGAGGATGAGAGCTTGAAAAAGGATGAAGGATACTAGAGTTGAGGGAGAAAGAAAATAAAACATGTTGAGAAAGATAAAGGAGAGTGGGGAGGATGAGGGCGTGTTCCAATATATTCATATTGATTGAAGGCAGAAAAGGGAAACAGATACCAGATGTAATTTCTCATCTCTATTGTGACTGGAGATGTCATAGACAAATGACTATGCTTGTGTGAGCCTGCACTGTAGAAATATTAAGAGAATGACTACCAGTAAACAAATCCTTCTTACAGGATTGAGAGATGTATAATAATTCAGGCATGATGAGTTTAACCCTCTTGTCATTGAATTCTGTAGAGCTAAACTGCCTGTAGATTTTGAATTCTTTGAAAGTTTTCTACCCCTCTACTTTACTAAAAAAAAACCAAAACACCAGTTCTGTGTGTGTGTGCATGGCAAGCTATCAAGCTGATTTTTGTCACAAGCAAAATATGTCTTTGTACTTGCATTTTGAAACAAGTTTGAGTGTCTGGTCACCAGATGTCTTGTCATTGTCACCTTATTTTTCACCAATCACAGGTAGAAGATGTATGGTATATATGATAAACTAGGAAGGCATTCATGGATATAACAACAGTTCATGCATGTTAGTAGCTGATGTGTTTACCAATGGTTATGTTCAATGGTACATCAAGGATGTGTCACAGTGTCCCCATAATACGTATGTTGTGTCTTGAAGAGACAGAAATTTTGTTGTTTTTTTTCCTTTTGAAAACAAGTCATATTCAATCAATGTCTGACCTTTATTTTGCAGCTCATATCTGTATGTATTAACCACATGCTGGTTATGTGCACCAAAGTATATTATTGTACATGAGTGTGACAGGGCCACCACACAGGTGGGACAAATATGAAGCATTACAGAACTTCTTTCATCCTACAAAATGTTAATCTTGGTAATCTCTAAGGTAGTCGTAGTGATGGCACAGAGACACATCACATCACATCACAGAAAGCGCAAATTGTGGATGTGTCAGGGGTGTAGCCATAGCTGTCACCTGTCCTACCTTGGCACACTCAAGACCTATTTTCTTTTCCTTCTAACTATTTTCTTTATCAGCATATCTGTTACTTTCTGCCATTGTAGTTTCAGAGGGAAAGTGTGGTAACAATGAGAAAATAGTCAAAGGCATCACTTTTCAGGCATCTGTACTGCAGACCAGCCAGGAGGTCAAATTTCTCCACAGTTGCTTTGTGTAGCGCAAATCACCAGTTTCAGGAATGTGGCAAATGGCACATTATCTTCTGGGTCACTCTTCTCTCTAACTGCATCATTTCTTTCCTCCTCTTCTTTCTCAGCTTTGAACATCTAACTCACTTTTCTCGTTTACATTTTTCTACTTCAGCTACAATAGCATTCAATTCATTGTCTAATTAACCAGATGAATTGTCTGCTACCAAAGAAGATGCCTTTCTTCTTTTTTTTTTTTGCAACGCTGTGGCATGTGAAAAGTGTTTTATCATGGGATGAGCTCCCCCCCTCCCTCTCTACTACATGCATTTTCTACACACACACACACACGCACACACACAACCTGACCAAGTTTCAGACTCACTGGTTGAGAACCAGGAGATAAATGTGTGATGGAACAAGTACTGCCCACATGGTCAGGACCAGCAGTCGGCTGAGGTCGTAATAGAATCTGCAGGTGCCCACCACTGATGTTGGCTACGGTTGTAACAGGGTCAAGAAGGTTAATCAAAAAGAGATGCTCAACTTGACCATATTTTGACCTGTTAAAACAGTGAGTAGTGCTCAATTGCACCTTTGAAGGTTCCCCTTCTAGAACTGAAGCGTTTTAAAGGATAGGTGCATAAAGGGACGGAAGAAGGAAAGATGAGCTTCACATGAACACTCTTTGCTTTTATCAGTCATGATCTTTATTTTATTCAAAATGTTATATTCAATTCAAATTAACAGACAAAAAGAATCCTAACTTCTTGCTTGCTAAAGAAGACAAGGCCACATTACTCTGAATACTACCTTGCTTTGTTTCTAAGTAAAACAAGAAGGATTCTGAACTTAATATTTCTGTTAATTGTTGTATTAATCACAACCAGGTATTGCAGGCATTGACACAAAAATCAAAACACATTGCAAAGTTACCCATGAATTAAAATAAATACTTCTTAGGATTAGAATATCTGAGACTTAGAGAATAATACTTCAAGACAAAACTCTTCCATGTCAATAATTAACAGTGACTGTCTTTATCACACATATCAGAATCATCTGTTGTTGTCTTTATTACACTTAGCAGAATCACCTATAATAAACATAAGATACTGAATGTGCCTGTATCACACTCCTCACTAATCCTCATGTGACAGCCTTCATTACACTATCAGCTATGCCTTATTTATTTATTTGTTTATTTATAATTTATTTATTCTTTTATTTTGAGGATAATGGAAATGAAGAGTATAGTACAATGCAATATATAATAATTTAGTACAGCATCTGTTGTCCTCTGACAAAAGACATTTACACTGTAAAAATCACAGTTTTCCATGATACAATGCAAACCACCACAAAATATAGACTCTGCCTGTACCTTTTGACAGCGCATCACAACAGAGAGATAATGCCAATATATGTACACATACACTTTCCATTGTACAGAAAAAAGACCATTCATAACTGACAGATGCTGCCATTGATGTTTTTTCTCTTCCAATATTACTACTCTTAAATACTGATATAACTTCTCCCAAGAGTTGATTGTTATCCTGTTACCTATTCATATCTGCTAGTCTGGTGAATGTACTTGTATGTGTCGTTTATATTCTGTCCATTTATTTGACGGTTGCTTTGCTTTTTTCCTTCTGAATCTTATTTTCAGACAAATTGCTCATTATTTCTTGTCCTACAAACTATATTGATATTGCTTTTTGTTTTCTTTCATTGTTTACTTCTGATACAATATTAGGGGAACTAGGTGTACAATTATGATGAACAATCTGTACAAAATATGTCTATGGAGTATTGTAAATTTTGAAAGAATAATGTCTCTACAAACACTTCTAGGGAAGATTTTGTTTCAAACTTGCCTAAAAATATGTATAATTATACTTTTTTGGAAGTAGGTGGCCTAAAAAAATTTGTAATCAATTCACAAAATTTGCCGTTTTCTACCCCTAGTTACCATTGCTTTGCTTCTACTCATTATGGATGCAACCGCATGTTTGATATATTTCGCACGCATTTTCTCAAAAAGCTGAAGTTAATTTCTCAAAACAAACAAGCAAAAGCATTAGAAATGAAAACTAACAACTGTGTTGGGTTTTTTAAACTGTTACTTTGGCACATATCCAAGAATACTGTTTGTAGATAAGCACTGATCAAATGAGCAAGAGTTAGACAGTGAACAAAATAATATGGACATCACTTCCACTATACATCTGTTCATGACTTCCAAAGGTCTGCGCTGTCTTGATCATTATCAATACTTGTTCACATTCAGATAAGATTTTTCCATGTGCAGTCCCACAATTTTGTCTTATAGGATCATCTGCTGTCAGGACATGTACTGCATGTTATCACAGAGCTTAAATTATTCTCTCTTTTTTAAAAATGCCAACAACAACAACAACAACAACAAAAGACCATAAAATTAATTTGAATAGATTTTTTTTTTAACCCCTGATAACAAATGTAAAATACCATCAAGAACAACTGAGCTCAAGAACAACTGAAAATTTAAGAATGCATGGTGCCATGACTACTGTATATCCTTGAGATATAAACTGTTATCATCGGACAATAATTAAGTAAAATCAACCCTTTTCTTCAAATCACTGCCACAAACCTCAGTTCATACTCAAAAATGTTTCAAGGGTCAAGACCAAGATCATACAGAGACTGGTTCTGTAAGAACGAATCAATAAACTTTGTATGTGTTTCCGCATCAAAAGAGGTGGCCTTGACAGCCGGCTCCTGAAGCATGGTCTGCATCCAGGCGAACAGTTTTGGAAAGTTTGTCTTGGAGGGAACAAGAGAAGAGCAGGTACTGCCCATGGTTTCTATCCTTTCAAACCAAGGCCACATCATCAGGTCCACCATTGCCACCTTTTCTCCTGCACATAGCAAACCAGTCAGTCTGACGAGATTTTTTATCATCATGAGTAGTAGTAATAGTAGTAGTAGTAGTGGTACTTCTTCTGTCACCCTTGAAGATAACAACAGCTCACTATAAGAGACCAGTGGTCTCAGCAACAGGTTTCTTATATTGGAAATAATGGATTCAAATCTCTGAGGTACCTAGTGTGAATTAAAAGTGGGGATTTTACAGTCTCCCAAATCCATTTCTGGGCAGTAACTCTTTTCTATTTATTTATTTTTTAAAATTCTTTTATATCGAGGATAATGGAATAAGCACTTATGTGCTTTTTTACATCCAGTCCCCGTATGTATGCAGTTTTGAGAATTCTGTCATCTGTTCCCACCGGCACACAATGGCCTACTCTTATGAAAAGCGGAACAGAATTTAACATGTGCACAAGATATTCTGCGTGCGTTCATACACAGGGCCTTGGTTTATAGTTTCATCCGAAGGACTTTTGGGGAGAGTGGAGTCTGCACTGATGTTAACTCCAGGGGAAAATATCCCCTTGAACAGGAATTGAACCCGGGTCATCAGATTGCGAGCGCAATGTTCTAACCACTAGGCTATCCCGTCCCCCTCGTGTATTCATGTTTTCATATATAAAAGGTAAAGGAGTCCCATAACCTATAAGGTCGTAGGGGAGCCAGGCATCAGAGACCTCACTTCTCTAGGGCCAGCATATTGAGGGCGGCGCCCATCTCCTCTCCCTTGCTGCTTTACCTTCCCTGACCCTAAAGAGGGCAGGTACCCATTTACAGCTGGGTGAACTGGGAGAACTGTACTGAAGCCAAGGCACGCAAACGGTCACCCATCCAACTGGTAACCACGCTCGATGCTGCTTAACTTGGCTGGGGGAAAGCGAGTGCTCCGACCACTGAGCTATCCCGTCCCCATATATACATGCATGTAAAAGATGGAGTACACATGTTAAGGACACATGTTAAAACACCATATTTCCTGTCAACCTCCACCGAGTTGCAGACACTAAAAATATACTCAGCAAGCATAAAAATTTTCACCAGTACACTAGATAATGCAACTGGACAAACATCTGCTGTGTGAATTTCTCAGCAGATGCAGTGCAGTGAATATACTATGCTTACAACACAATTCTGATCTGCTTTTCGTAAGAGTAGGCCATCGTGTGCTGGTGGGAACAGATGACATAATTCACAAAACCACATACACACGGGGACTGGATGTAAAAAAGCACATAAGTGCTTATTCCATTATCCTCCATATAAAAGAATAATAATAATAATTCTGATGAATGACATGACATGATGTTAAGTTCATAATTCATATGCATTCTGCAAGTGAAGAGAACTCAAATAAAATGCAGGGGGGAAAAAATAACAGGACACATGTGTAAAACCTCATCTCACTTTAGAAGGTTTTTTTTTCTCTCATTCTTCGACTAGAGCTCTGAGGTTCACCAATGGTGGGATTTATGCGTATGCGACAGTTCACTCCTGACCATTTAGGTAGCTGCATTTATTTTAGATTTAAATGACACGAAAAGCAGTATCCCAGAGATGAACATGAAAGTGTTAGTTCACTGACCACAAGTGCAATAGCCTAGTGGTCAGAGCCTTGAGCCTGTGATCTGATGACCTGGGTTCAAGCCACAACCAAAGCGCCCATTCGAGGTGATTTTCCCCTCTGAGTTAACACAAGTCCTTTGGATGAGACTATAAATCAAGGTCCTGGGTGCGAATGCATGAAGGACATCTTGAGCACACATTAAACCCTTTCTGCCTTTCGGAAGAGTAGGCCATTTCATGCTGACAGGAACGGAAGACAAAATTTTAAAAATGAATGCATACTGGTGTTAGTTTAGACTTCATCCCCAAAGTCAGGATGCAGCTTTCTTAATGGGGACAGGATAGCCTAGTGGTTAGAACATTGCGCTCGCAATCTGACGACCCGGGTTACATTCCCGTTCAAAAAGTCCTTTGGATGAGACTATAAACCGAGGCCCCATGTGCAAACGCACACAGAACATCTTGCGCACTTGTTAAATCCTGTTCCGCTTTTTGTAAGAGTAGACCACTGTGTGCCAGTGGGAACAGATGACTGAATCCACAAAACCACATACACATGGGGACTGGATGTAAAAAAAGCACATTAGTGCTTATTCCATTATCCTTGATGTAAAAGAATAAAATAAAATAAATGGTTACATACTATGCAAAATCTTACTATAGGTGAACCTGGGAGCTCTAGCTGAGGAACAGAAAAGAAAAAGCTTCCTGACCATAAACCAAGAATGAACTCACAAGCAGAGGTGGATTTCAAGTCAAGCCAAGTCAAGTAAAAAACACTTTAATCATCCCATGAAGGGCAATTACAATACTGACAGGCACATTGATACGTATAATTATCTCAAAAGACACAAGAAAAATACATTTCAAATTGTTATGAACATTCCAAGATAGCTTAAAAAGAAATATATATATATATATATCATCCACACACAAACCCAGGCTCGCACACACACATGCACGGCATATGCACACACACACACACATACCCACACACGCCAATGTAGTAATACAATGCTGTAAAAAAACAAAAACCCAAAAAACCCCATTGATTGCAAAAGACATGAACTTATTATTTACGTGTGCACACACACGCACGCTCACACACGTACGCACACATGTGCACATCCATACACACGCACCAATATTTGAACACAATTTGGTCTGTTTTGTGTCAGTTTCTGAGCAATTTTTCCCTTTAGGTAGATAAAGAACAGCATGTCAAATATCTACCTGTGACCAATTTTTGTTCCACCTGTTCATACAGTCATAGTCAGCATTTGTTTCAATTTTTTTCTGGGTTTTTAAACAAGTTCTGTCTTTTTTTTAGACTTAAACTTACAGCCTTAAATTTAAGATAAATTGCCAAGAGGTATGCACTCACCCCCAAAGAATTTTCCTCTGGCAGCAATTTCTCTTTCTAGTTTGTTCATAGCTTGGACCAGAGACTCCTTGCCCTCTTCATCCTTGCCCTCAGACCGCATGTACTTGTAGAAGTTGCCTGCCAGCTGATGTCAGAAACAAAACAAAGCCTTTTTCAGTATTCACCAGTAATAAACATACCCAAGCACAAGTATGGACAGTTGTGTGTTACAATCTGTGTACAAGCAGCAAGTGCACACTGTGAATGTGTATGGTATATTTGTGTTCAGTATCAGGTGGAGTAATCCGAGTTCATAAAGATTCTTGTTAAGAAAAAAAAAAAAGGCTATAACCACACACTATATTTGGTCAACAAGCATCTTTAAATCTTAATAATTTATGTCATACGCTTTGTCATGTTGTAATCTGGTGACCAGGCAGTCACATTTTTTGAAAAAAGGAAAAGAAATTGCAGCCAGGTACTAAAATTGTACACACTGGAATGAGTACTGGATATCCATTCTGCAGTCATTTGCCAATATGCTATTTCTATATATACATGTATTTCTAGGTTACTTGGAAGTGTTTATGATATTCTTGTGCTTTTCTTGCAATCTCCAGATGATAAAATAAGTAGAATGGCCAGCATCCTCTGCACAGCCTGGTTTTATTTCCCATGAATTAAGAAATGGAGAAGTCTGCATACTACATCATTTTGAGTGTGTTTGTTGGTGTGTGTGTGTGTGTGTGTGTGTGTGTGTGTGTGTGTGTGTGTGTGTGTGTGTGTGTGTTGTGTGTGTGAGTGAGTGTTGGTGTGTGTGTGTTGTGTGTGTGTGTGTGTGTGTGTGTGTTGTGTGTGTGTGTGTGTGGAGAGAGAGAGAGAGAGAGAGAGTCCTGGACAGCAGTGATGGATATTTGAGGGGACTAAAATGCATTGAATTTTAACTTGAAGTAAATGTTCATGCACATTTTAGGAGCTGAAAGAGGTTACAGCCAGGATATCATAGTTGGTGGGGCTTTGAACAACATGAAACAAAATGATCATATGGAAAGACAAGATGGTACACAGTACTTACTTTTTTCCCAAAGTAGTCAACAAGCATGTTATCATGAGCTTTCCTTAGAGGGTCAGTCGGAATGAGAGGGTTTTGTGGATAAACGTCTTCCAGATAGTCACAGGTTACCAGGGACTCAAATACCACTTTGTCATCCTGCTCCAGCACTGGTACCAGGCCAAGAGGATTCCGTTCCAGAAACCAGTCTGGCTTTTGTTTCAGGTGCACGTTGACAGTTTCATGTCTAGATGATAAACACAGTGAGGATTTTTTAAAAAGTCATAATTGTGAAGAACAGGAATGTGCATAATACTGATCTGACCATTAAGATGAATAAGTATATGTGAGAATCACTGGCAATAGCACTGTTGCTATTTGTGAATGTTTGGATATTTATGTTGTATAGTGACTTGACTTATGCCTCTTGGTTCCTTGGGGAACATAGGGCTGCAACAACACCCCTCCAACGAACTCGGTTTTGAGAGATCTTCTTCAGCTCGGCCCATGTCATTCCGGCTGCCTTCGTTTCTTCGTCAACACTTCTGCGCCAGGTCTGTTTTGGTCGACCATCTTTCCGCTTCCCTTGTGGATTCCAGTCAAGGGCCTGCCTGATGACATTTGAGGCAGGCTTGCGGAGTGTATGGCCGATCCATCCCCATTTCCTTTGTTTAATAATGGACTCAATTGGGGTTTGTCTGGTCCTGTCCCACAGTTGTTTGTTGGATATGACTTCCGGCCACCTGATGTTGAGGATGTTCCTGAGGCATTTGTTGGTAAAAGACTGGAGTTTGTATGTTGTATAGTAAGAAAACAGAAAAATTCACCTATCTGGTTGGTTTCTTTTGGTATCAAAACAGCAAATGTACCTTCATTGATTTTGTATTTGCTGTAAAGTGTCAGCCTAAAATTAAAGGGTTATGAATATGTGCATGATCTGCCAGCAGCCACACAAAAAATCATATTCAACATGAAACTTCAAGCCTTAGAATGCTACTTCATCATTAAAAAACAACAAATATAATCAAATGCCAACATAATCAAAAACTAAGTTAGTAACATAATTCAGGCACATAAGAATGTGGCACAATTAGGTAGCATAATTATTCTTTTCTTTTTTCCCCTAAAGCTTTTGAAGATGTTATATTGCGGTTTAAAAAATTAACCACAGAGGAATGAATGTTTGAAGGAAAAGAGAAGATGAATGTCATACGGAATATTTTTGTGGGCCAGGACAAGACGAGTGCGTTGAGCAAATGGACAGAAGCGCATACTGTAGAGTCGCAGCTTCCCCTTGGAAATGGGAGGAAACTCTGAACCTGAAAACAAAAGAGGATCCTCAGCATGATCTCCCTTCACCAGTTAGGCCCTAACTAGCAGAGAAAACAGTGTAAAGATGAAGAAGTGCACTGTATAATTATTCATAGAAGCAAAAATAAAGGCTTATATGTGCCAATATATTTCATAGACAGTATATTGCCAACATTACATTTTCTGTAGAACCTTGAACATGATCAATAACCAGTAGCTTCCCCCTCCCTTCCAAAAGTTATGAAAACACAGCAGCTTTTAATCAAGACTAGCCAAGCTTTTGATTATCTAAGTATTAAACATACAAAACAATACTGCTCTGAATCCTTGCTGGGAGTTTTATTAAGCCTAGATCAAAATAGAATTAAGGCCAGGAGACTAGGCCTAACAAATTATTTGACCTCTTAATGCAGAAACAGTAAGGCCTAGGCCTTGTGGTGGAAAACAAGTGCAAGTTATCACTTAGCCTACAACTTCTCAATCACTTTCAAAATTATTTATCAAAGGCTTAATTTTAAAAAACCAAAATAAAAACAAAACCATCCAGGAAATGAGTATTTCAATAGGCTAACAGCATTTTAGGCAGTTTTGAGTAAGAACTATGCATCTGGCCTGATCCTGGTTAATATTTCATCAGTCCTAACAGTGTTCACATCTTCACCCTCAGTGGTACCTTACAACAAGACACTTTTCAGAATTTTGAAGTGTCAGT
This sequence comes from Rapana venosa, assembly GCA_028751875.1. Classification (NCBI taxonomy): domain Eukaryota; kingdom Metazoa; phylum Mollusca; class Gastropoda; order Neogastropoda; family Muricidae; genus Rapana; species Rapana venosa. The sequence continues at coordinate 47,833,066 of CM054134.1, forward strand.
TGCATTTACAAGGATATTTGATCTTCCTGCAGCCTTCTTAAGCTGGCATTAAAAGATGATTATAAAAAGAGAAAGAAAATATGCTTAAAATATATGTTGCACAAAAAACACCTAAATAGGAGGAAACAAACACCTAGTGAATCTTTGGGGATCCTATTGAAAAGATGCAAGGGGAGTCATTGGTTTGTATCCAGCCAAGTGGTCAGTCTAAGCTAGATAATAACCCATTATTTGACCTCTTGATTAACTTATGTGGTCTGCAAAGGGTATTCAATTCAAATACTTTATATCACGAATAGAGAAATTCACATGGATTACAAGCTATAAATAAGAACAGCAAATAGAAAAACGTTTATCACAGAAAAATACCACAATACAGTATTTAAACATTAGTACCTACACCCCCCAAAATGTATGCTTTTTGCTTTTATAACAATGTACGCAGAATATTTTTTTATGTTGTCCTTCTTCCTGTTTATTACAAGTTCTTAAAATATTTATGTTAAAACTAGATAATTTCTGTAGAGCATAAGAAGAGCTGGGCTACCAAGACTGCTTGATCATTATTTGCATAAGATAGGAAGGTTTTTACAATATTTCAAAATGAAAAACAAAGACAATAACCACAGACTTCATATAGCTGTTGACAATAATCAGAAACACACTTTCCACCTTCTTTTCAGCAAACCATTTTTCTCTCTCAAGTCTGTAATGCTTACATACGCCATAGGCTTCATGACATGCAAGAATTTTTTTAAAAACATTATGTAAAAAAAGTTGTAATGAAAACTGCTAGTCTTCTGTTAAATGCACACACACACACTATTCACTTTTCCATACTACACTGTGAATACTTAAGAAAATCAATACAAGAATCTCTTGTCCCACAAAAAATCAACCATAAATCATGACAGGTTAACATACAATAGCCTACTACAATGAAACCATAGGTTCATTGTTTTGGGAATCAAATCCCATTACTTCTTATAAAGAAAAAGAAGAAAAGCCTGAATACAGTTGTATAGGCTAGCATGAAAATTTTAAATACTTCCAACTTTTCTAAAGTATGTAAAGGGGTAAAATTGATTGATATTTTCACAAATGAAGATAGGTAACTTGGTTCATTTTAATTTAATGCATTAATGATGAAATAATAAGCCCTAGTGGAGGAAAACAAGTGCACATAGTCACTTTACTTAGACCTTTAACTTCTCAATCATTTTGAATTCAATATATCAAAGATGAATCAAACAAACAAAACTTCTCAAACATAAAAATCTTTTAATAACAGTACTTCTAGCACTTTTGAGTAAGAACCATACATTTGGCCTGACCTGACATGAAATACTACCAGTAGAAATATCTTTATCAGGTCATGTCAAAAGACACTTTTCAGAATTTAAAAGTGTCAATGCATTCACAAGAATATTTTATATTACTGTGGCCTTTTTAAACTGTCATAGAAAGACGATGATAAAAAAAAGATAATATTCTTAAAATATATGTTACACAAAAGAAAACCATAAATATGATAAAATAAACAGGTAGTGGATTTTTGTGCCTTATGTCTGGGGATCCTATTGAAAGGATGCAAGGGAGGTCATAGGTTTGTATCTAACCAAGTGGTCAGTCTTAGCTAGATAATAACCGAATCATTGCCATACACTTACAGTACAAGCACAAGCAAGAGAAGATGGGGAAAAGATTAATAAGTAGCCAGGCCTGAACCTGGATCTACAAGCAATACTATTCCCCACTTGACCACATAAAGTATTGATGAGGAAATAGTAGCGGAGGAAAACATGTGCAGGTAACTACTTACAACTTCTCAATCATTTGGAAAATGATTGAGGCCCCTATAAAAAAAAAATTCAATTAAAAGACAAACAAACCTCTAGAAAATAAAATCTTTAAAATGAATGCATGAGAGAATCTAGAGGGAAAAGTTGCTTGATCCTTGTTTGCATTGTGCTGGAGAATGACAGTGTCTAGTTATCCAGTGCCAGTATGTGGCTTAGGGCGGCTTACTCACTGATTGTGTTAGGACTTTGATCTGTAGTTATCAACCCTCCCTGGCTTATTAAGTATTTGTATGTGGGACAACATTCCATCTAGGCTAGGCCTATATGGAAGCAACAACCTTTCATAGGGCTTTGAGCCCTGTGGCATAGGCCAAGCTCTCTCTCTCTCTCTCAAAACATTTGAGTTTGAAAACATTGCGTTCCAGTTGGAGTTCTCTCTCTCTCTCTCTTCTCTCTCTCTCTCTCTCTCTCTCTCTCTTCTCGTCTGTGTGATTCAGATTCAGAATATTTTATTGCCATTTAAGTCATATAGACTTATTTGACACAACAAAAACATCAATTATAATTATTATCTATTTTGGCTAAAAGTGATGTACACTAAAAACATGTTGCATTCTACTTCTCTTTTTTCAAAACACTGTACACATATCTGATGATATCTGCTTGATATATCAACTGTGATTATGTCAACTAATTTATGTACACAGTTTTTGCATTCTTTGTCTTTCATTTTGATATTTAATAACAAATTATTTCTGAGTTCATCATATAAAATACATTCATCGAGTAAATGAAATTCATCTTCTATTTTGTTACAGTATCTACATTTTCTGTCCTCTCTGGATGTATTTTGGTGCCTCCCTTTCTCTATCATTAAATTGTGTGCGTGTGTGCGTGCATGCTTGCGTGCATGGGTGTGTGTGTGTGTGTGTGTGTGTGTGTGTGAGAGAGAGAGAGAGAGAGAGAGAGAGAGAGAGAGAGAGAGAGAGAGAGAGAGAGAGAGAGAAGAAAATGATGCACTGTAAATCTTCAGAAGATTTCTTGTTGAAGTTTGAATGAAGTTACTAACAGATAGACGTTTCAGCCTATGTCTAACCTAACACACTTTCTCCTTGACCTCATATGAGTTGGTTCACTGGCCTTAGGCTTAGGCCTACATTTAGACCTTGCCTTACATAACATAATCTTTACAATTTCTTTAGTTTCAATAGGCTGCAAAAACATTTATTTTAAACACTCACCATTTGCAAAGCATTTCTCAGTCAGAGACATTTTTGTTTTATAATCACTGTCTTGTCCTCAAAGGGCTTGTAAGAAGGAAAGAAGTGGTACACACCCGGGTGAACAGATAGCCTACATACAAGAACAGCTCATGTGGAGAGTCCAGCCAATGAATGGTTAGCCTTTCAAGGTTGCAGGTGCACTCAATCTCTCATTGACGATTAGGCCTAGCCTAGGACTAGCCTAACCTAGAAGGCCTAGGCTATAGGACTAACCTACAGTAGCTTAGTAGCCTAGGCCTATGGCCCAATTATTAGGGGTCGACTGGCCCTCCTAAAAAAAAAAAAAAGCACTGAAAAAGAAAGGAACCTGTTGAGAATCAGCCTATTAAAAATTTTTTTATGTGGTTACGTCTTTGCTTTACTAATTTCTAGGTTAAAATGTGAACACAACAACAAACAGTAACAATGCCTGGCAAAGCCAGCTTTTGGCAAGGAAATCTGCCAACTAGGCCTAGGGCCTATAATAAGCCCTATGTTAGGCTAGGTCAAGCATGTAACCTAACCACATGAAGCTAAGGAGAGCACTTTGTCCGGCTTGTGATTGGCTGCTGCAATCACGTGTCCGGAATCCGCCATCTTGGTTTTTCGTCCGCTAGGCCTAATAAACAGTGACTCTGTTGTCGAACTCCTCCCATTTCACGGAACCTCTCTAGGCCTACTTCTATGCTTCAGTTGATATTGAGAGTGTGATAAAGTAAGCCAGTTACGACTTTTACTTGAAAAATGTCAGTGTGGCGTCAGACAACAGAACACTGCGACACAGATTGAAGTTCAAGTTGTAGAGTACTTCTTGACGTTCAAATCTTGCCACCAAGATGGCGGATTCCGGACACGTGATTGCAGCAGCCAATCACAAGCCGGACAAAGTGCTCTCCTTAGCTTCATGTGTAACCTAACCCATGAGATTAGTCTGTAAAAGATGCCTGGGGACACTTCATCACTGCTAAATAACGTAGTGTAGACCTAGCTCAGTCATGTTTCGAAACCCACGAACACAAACATGAATTAAGAGATCTTAATCTTTTGTATACATGTGTGTATTATCTTCACCATATGTAACACATTAAAATAGACTTAGAGACAGGGAGAAGATGCTGCTGCAGTTCCTCAGTAACCTCCCTTGTCATAGAAAGTACCCTGAAGACAACAATGCCTAACTATCTGATTGGTCAATAATGCCTACCATTATTCTACATCCCCATTTTCAGATTGTTGAAAAGTTTAAAAATCTCTTTTCAAACTGATAAACATTTAAATCAAATTATTGGGAATCTCTTGCACATCCCAATGTACTGTCCCTTTGAAAATTCCTTGTCTTCAGTTTTCAACTTTCACTTTTCAGTTTTGTTTTTCTTTTTGCACACCAGCAAAACACTTTTAACACTTTTTTCTTTTTTACATCAGCATAGCATTAAGTGCGTTTTTTCTTTTTAAAAGGTTTATCATTTTTCAGGGTTTCACTAGTCTTCCTGATCTTGTATATGTGCCAGACTGCAACTGTTCCTCAGATGGTGTTCTGGTCATCAGCTGATCATCTGGAGTAGGGTTTAACTGCACAGTATCTGGTTCAGGTTCCTGTTACAGTTCTGGTACAGAACGCTGCTCCTGCAGTCCTGGAAGCGTTGACATTTTGTAGGGGACATCCTCTGTTGAAGATTGCTGGCTGCTCTGTGGACACAGGTGAAGACGATTTCTTCTTTGTTTTCCAGTACGAGTTTGAACTGTGTATGATGATGGTGAGGCAACATCCATGACGACTGCTTCCTCGTCTCTTGGCGTCTTCACCCACACTTTATCTCTGTTTTGGAAGTGTCCTAGTTTTGTGACAATGGTCAAACTGGTCTTTTTGTTGCTGTTTGATGTGAGCATCTATCTGCTGAAATCTCTGTAGATTTGGTGTGACAGGAACATGGTGTGATGGCAAAGAAGGGACTTTTGTTCTCAGTTTTCTTCCCATCAGGAGCTCCGCTGGGCTCAGTCCATGTTGGAGGGGTGTTGCTCTATAGTTCAGAAGTGCAATGTAAGGGTCTTCTGCCTTTTTCAACACATTTTTCACAGTTTGCACCGCTCTTTCAGCTTCTCTATTTCCTTGAGGATGAAAAGGGCTACTTGTCAAATGGGTGAAACCATATTTCTCAGCAAAATTACTGAAGTCTCGTGAGCTGAACTGGGGACCATTGTCTGAAACAACAATTTCAGGAATGCCCTGTCTTCCAAAAATAGCTCTGCAATGATCAATGACAGATGTTGATGTTGTAGATGACAGGTAAGCAATATCAATCCACCTTGAGAAGCAATCCACAACAAGCAGATATTTGTGATTTCTGTACTCAAACAGATCCATCCCCACAAGTTTCCATGGATAGTCAGGAGTTTTTGTTGGTTTCAGTGGTTCAGGATGATGTATGCATTCCTTCTCACAAACGCTACACTAAGTGACTTTCTGTTCCAGTTGTCTGGACAAACCTGGCCACCACACACTGTTTCTTGTTAGCGCCCTGCATTTCGCAATGCCCAGGTGACCTTCATGAAGGTGCTGCAAAATTTCTTTCTGGAGGTCTGTTGGAACAACAATGCGACCCTGAAACAGCAGCAGCCCCTCCTGAATTGAGAGATCATTACGGATGTACCAGTACTGCTTCAACTGTACATCTCCTCGTGCTGTCTCAGGCCATGAATCTGTCTTGCAGAAATTTATAACATGACTGCAGACTTTATCTTTGAGTTGACTGATGCGAATTTTCTCTCCGAGTTGATCAGTAACAGAAAGACTCTAAACTAAGCAACTGACAAACACATTTGTCTCGACTTCCAATGGTGATCCTGTTCAGCAGGAACACTCCCAGGAGCCTGAGACAGTGTGTCAGCTGTCACAATATTCTTTCCTGCTGTGTACTCCATCTCATAAGAAAAACGCAGGATCCTCATCCTGAAGCGCTGGATTCTTGGAGTTAAATCATCCAGGTGTTTCTTCTTCAGTAAGGCAAGAAGAGGTTTGTAGTCTGTTTCTATCATGAACTTCTTCAGACCCGTCAAGAATTCTGCAAACTTCTCATAACACCAGGTAACCACCAAAACTTCTTGTTCAACTTGGGCATATGATTGCTCAGTGCAAGTCAGCGATCTTGATGCATAGCAAACTGGCTTCCAGTCCTGATCTTCTTTTTGAAGTAGCACTCCTCCCAGTCCATAAGATGATGCATCTGCAGACACTTTGATCTCTTTCTCAGGATCATAGTGTGCCAACACTGGGATCATGCTCAGTTGTGTTTTGAGCTTTTGAAGGCCTCTTCTTGTTGCTGGCTCCCCGTTCATTCATTCTCATGTTTGAGTTAATCTCGCAGGGATTTTGTCTTATCTGCAAGATTTGGGATACATTTCTCTACATGGTTTACTATGCCAAGAAAATCTTTTAAGCTCTGTGATAGTTCCTGGTCTTTGAAAATTGCTGATTGCCTCTACTTTGCAAGGATCCACTCTGATACCATCCCTGAAATGGTGTGACCCAGAAATTTCACTGTGTCAGTTGAAAAGACACATTTCTCATTCAAGGTGATGTTTGCGTCTTGCATTCTCTCCAAAACAGCTTGCAGTCTCTCATCATGTTCCTCCTGATTTTTTCCACTGACAAGAACATCATCAATGTCGGCAATCACTCCTGGAATTCCTGTTAGTATGTGGGTCATTTCTCTGTGAAAAATTTCTGGCCCTGAGTTGATCCAAATGGAAGTCTTTTGTAACAGAATCTTCCGAATGGTGTTATAAATGTTGTCAACTCTTGTGACTCTTCATTAAGTGGAATTTGATGGAACCCATTGTTGCAATCAAGTTTGGAGAACACCTTTGCTTCTGATAGCTCAGCAAGGAGCTGGTCAGTTGTAGGAAGGGGGAAATTTTCACATGGAACATTCTCATTCAGTTTGGTGAGATAAATGCAAAGTCTCACTTTCCCGTTTGCTTTTGGCACCACAACTATTGGGGCACACCAGTCAGTTGGAGTTGTAACAGGTCTAATGATATCTTGCTCCTGCAGGCAAATTAATTCTTCCTGTACTTGTTTCTTCATGGGGAGTGGTAGACATCTGGGTGCAGCAATGGAAAATGGTTGTAAATTTTTTTTTAGGTCTGATTTTGTAGAGGTCTTCATTTTTTCCCAGTCCTTGAAATAACTGTGGATATGTTGATGCTTGACTTCCTGATTGCTGTATGGAATTCACTCTTTCAATCAGGTGAAGTGCTGCTATGGCTATCTGCCAAGTAAAGGTTCATGAAGGTTTTCCACTATGTACAGGTCCTGTACTGTGTCCTTCTTTTTAGTCATGAGAGTGGCAGTATACTTTCCCACTACCTTGATTTCTCTCTTCCCTGGACCTAACAACTTCTTGTTGGTCTTCTGTATTACAGGAGAATTCTTCTTGAAAAATCATCTGAAACAACAGAGACATCTGCCCCTGTATCCACTCGAAATCTGACTGATTTTCCATTGATCAGCACTGTTGCATGCCAAAGATCTTCTGTTTCTGCATTGACACATTCTTTGTCTGCACTTTCAATTAAGTGGAGTACTGTCTCTTCTTCCTCTTCTTCATCAATGTTGTGCACCTTCTTAGATCTACACATGACTGGGTAGTGACTTTCTGAAAAACATTTGTGGCACTCCTCATCTTTTTCTGGGCAGTCTTTTCTTCCATGTATAGGTACTTTGCCACAACATGAGCATTTCTTTTGTGCTTGAGAACGAAAATGTTCATGCTTTTCAGTTTTTGCTGCATAATTTCTTCCATTCAATGGAATTCTGTTCACATGTGAATTCTCATAGTTATGGCTTGCCATTATGTGTGCCTGCTGTCTTGAGATTTCATATGCTCTTCCAATACACAAACTTTTGGCCAAGTCTAACTTTTTATCTTCCAGCATTTTCTCTCTGAGAGCATTTTCTCTCACTCCCATGACGACTTGGTCTGAATCATCCTGTCTTCTTGTTGCCCAAAATTACAGTGTTTGGCTTACTGACAAAGAGCTATGATGTATGTTTCAACTGATTCTGAGGCTTCTTGTCATCTTGAGTGAAACTTGTATGCTTCAAATGCTTCATGTGTTTCTCCAACACAGAATCCCTGCAATTTCTCTAGAATTTTCTGCAAATTCTTGCTATCAGCGTCACTGTCAAAGTGAAATCCATCATTAATCTCCATTGTTTCTTCTCCAATGGTGGCTAAGAAAACAGCAGTCTAAAATTCTGCATCTTCTTTATTCAGTCTACTGGCTATGGAATAATTGTCCCACTGTCTTTTGAATTTTCGCCAATTATTTGGCAAACTGCTTCAACACTCTAGTTTGACTGGAGCTGGTACACCAGCAGTGAACTGCTTCATCTGGATCCTTGAAGATACGGTCATAACGTCTAAAAGCTTTCTAGTTTACTACCAGTCTTTGTGTGTGTGTGTGTGTGTGTGTGTGTGTTTTTTAATTTTAATATATTTTTTTACTCAGTTTCTTCCCCCCATTCATTCAGTTATCAGCTACTGTTTCCATTGTCACTAGTTTGATCCCCCTTCTGACACCATGTTGTGTTTGCTGTTGTTTATGTAGCTCATCAAAATAGACTTAGAGACATGGAGAAGATGCTGTTAACGATCTCCCAGTGAAGTTCCTCAGTAGCCTCCCTTGTCATAGAAAGTACACCGAAGACAACAATGCCTAACTATCTGATTGGTCAATAATGCGTACCATTATTCTACACCTAAGGCACTGGCAGATCTGCACACAGAGTAGTAGGCAAAAGTTGAATTGGAGATTTCAATTAAGCCTAATGGCAGGCTGGCCTGTGAGCCATTCCAGGGCCCTGACACCTACCATGCAGATTTAAACCCCATATCTTAAAACTGCTGGATTGATAGATTGACTCTGTATCAGTCCACTCAGACATTTTGTTCCTCCATCAATTAATGATCATCCAATCAATCAACAAAACGTCTCCTTCGGATGTGACTATAAACCGAGGTCCCGTGTGTGAACGCATGCAGAATATCTTGCGCACACGTTACAACCTGCTTCGCTTTTCAGAAGATTAAGCAATTGTGTGCCAGTGGGAATGGATGACAACATTTACAAAACTGCATACACACGGGGATTGGATGTTTAAAAAACACACGAGTCCTTATTCCACTATCCTCGAAATTAAAAAAAAAAAAGTTAGAAAATGGGGACTGCAGAGTGCAATATATTTTGTTGAACCTGTTTCGATCCACTTCTTAGGCTTTGTCCACCATCAATGCATCGATTATTTAGTATCATGTAACCTAAAAGCATCTCATTTCCATGGCATGGTTTATCAATTGTTTTTACATCTTCTGTCAAATTCTGTGTATTGCATGCATGCAGAAAGATGAAAGTAATGCAATAAGACTACAGGAGTGCCTTACCTTGCGTTTCATTGACTTGTTCTTTTCTTTCCTAAGGCTTCATGATAGGATTTGGGATTTGGATCCCAGTCTACTGATAAAGGATTCCGTTTGACTGCACAGTAGGACGTTTCTTAGTTCAAGTTATTTTTCCTCCACGTTCCCTTACTGGGAAGGACGTGTAGTGCCTGGTCTTAAAAGGTAAAGGTAAAGGAGTCACATAACCTATAAGGTCGTAGGGGAGCGAGGCGTCAGAGACCTCACTTCTCTAGGGAGCCAGCATATTGAGGGCGGCGCCCATCTCCTCTCCCTCGCTGCTTTACCTTCCCTGACCCTAAAGAGGGCAGGTACCCATTTACAGCTGGGTGAACTGGGGGTACTGTACTGAAGCCAAGGCGCGCAAAAGGTCACGCCTGGTCTTAGGAAGTAAAAAAAAACCCCTCTACAGGAAGTCTGCTGACACATTCCGACTTCAGAGCAGCTCATGAGAAAATTCATATGGAAAATACAAGAAAACAGTCGCCAGATTTACGTGAAAGAAGGCAGGTGAATGGATTAGGAAGACAGAAAAAATTAATAAGCAAGAGGGAGTGAGGATGAAAAGAAAACGAAAAAAAGACAAAAACAAAGAGAGTAACAGAAAAGGGGAAATTTCTTGCACATAACTTCCAGGAGGTGGGTATGCTATTAGTACTGAAAGAACCCCAGGCATCCCCATGGGGGAAACAACTCAGTCAGAATGAACCCTGTCAGCAGTCACTGATGACATTCCTTGGTCATGATGTCATCCTGAGTGGTGTTTAATTAAGACAAAGGTCTGAATTGTGCAAATCACTGCTCTCTCAGATTATGGCTCTGATATGGCTCCACTCACTTACAGTGGCATTTTGGGGAGGGGGACAGACAGACAGACAGACAGAGAAAGAGACAAACAGAGGGGCAATTTTTTTACTCTTCAAATTTGCAAGAGGACCAAAGAATTGTGATATTTATTAGATAACATCTTTCCAATACAAGCAGAAGTCAACAAAATGCATACTCTTTTCAAGTCAGCCAAAGCAACAAGAAAAGCTAAGTTAATAGTGAATGGGTGATAATAACACACTACACTTAAAAAGGAATATGCAAAACTGTAATCAAATAAATGTATACTGTTAAACTGATATACTGCTGGTCATCACATTATACATAAAGACATTTTTTAAAAATATGGATACCTTAGGTTGGAATACATTTACCCTGAATAACACTTGTCTCCCAAATGATAAGCATAATTACTGTCTTTCGTAAACATATCAAACATCAGATCCACAGGGGAAAACAAGAAAAAAAGATAACTTTTCTGTATTTAGACAGGACACACGTGAAAAACAATCATCATGAAAGTTTCATAATTAAAGAACAGTGGACATTTAAAAAGAATGATACCAAAAACAATCACCAGTGAATGTTCACAGTCAGTGAGCCCTATCTTCCAACATTTAAGAAATGACATACATCTCCACTGTTCTGATTCATCTCGTACATGGCATCATAGGTACACAGAGATAGCACTTTTGCAACATTTGAGAACTTTGGCATTTAGTAATATACCCACAATGTTAACAATGATAGAACTGCAGCCTTAGAATTTGGTAGCAACTACTGCAACAACAATAACAAATTTGTTCCTGTAGCTAATTTCAATGGCGTTTTACCTAAACTTATGCAGCATTCTTATTATCCATGTGCTATACTACGGCTCATCACTGCTGTACTTTCCTTATTCACAGTATTGTCTGGATCGATGGCAACATGTTTCATAACCTTGTTGACAGACACAGCTAACATCAAGTCAACGTGCTGTGCTGGACAACACAAATCAGGGCTCGAGGCCAATGTTGTAGTTTGGTGTTCCTGCTCTATAGGACTGTGCAAACTTGAGGTGAGTGTCCAGCTCAAAGGACGTGGCCTTGACCGCTGGCTCCTGCAGCATGGCCTGGATCCAGGCGTGGAGTTTGGGCAGGTTTGTTGGAGATGGAAGGCTGGAGGGCTGCACTTGCTGCATCAGTCCCAGTCTTTCAAACCATGGCCACACCATCAGGTCTATCATGGCCAGCTTCTCACCTGCACATCGACATAGTACACCAACAATAAAGTAAAATGAAATAAAATATAACATACTTTTTAAAACACAGTAGGCCTACACAATGAAAGAAGGGGACCAAACTGTTTTACACACATAGGGTGGAGGGGGGGGGGGCAAGAAATGGGTCACAGTGGAGAAAATGGTGAGATTCAATGACAAGAAAAATGCATGATGTCTTTTCCACAAACAACTTGAAAACAACAACAAAAATACCCCCCCCCCCCCCCCCATCCCTCTTCCTCCCAAAGTACATGCAAGCACACTGGTGTGGTGTTGAGGCGTTATCCCTGAAGTCAGAATGTGGTCACCTTAGAGATGGGAAAACCGTCATATACATGAACCTTAAGAGTTCTAGACAAGGGACAAAAGAAGAGACAGGATAAGAAGGGGGGGGGGGGGGGAAGTAAGAGAAAAAGCAAGAAAAATAAAACAAAACAACAACAAAAAACCGACAACCAGTCAGTAGAAGAAGACTTAACTACACCAGGCCATAGAGAGAATGGGTGAGGAGGTTGTCAGAAGTAGGAACTGTTGGGAAGGGTTACAATTACAGAGTGACAGCTTTTTGAAATCCCTTTCTATCTTTCTCTATCACCTTAAGAGTTACTTCACACGATTCACCTTTGAGTCACCACCCAGACGAACGTTCGAGGGGATTTTTCACTTAGAGATAGCATCAGTATCGACCCACTTCCCCCTAAGGTCTTTGGTTGAGACTATAAGCCAAGGTTTCGTGTACAAATGCACGCAGAATATCTTATGCACATATCAAATCACGTCCTTCTTTTGCATGAGTAAGCCATTAGGGAGTGGTTGGAAGGGATGACTTTTTTTTTTTAAACGCATAGCTCAGTGGTCGGAGCACTTGCTTTCCCCCAGCCAAGTTAAGCAGCGTCGAGCGTGGATACCAGTTGGATGGGTGACCGTTTGCGCGCCTTGGCTTCAGTACAGTTCCCCCAGTTCACCCAGCTGTAAATGGGTACCTGCCCTCTTTAGGGTCAGGGAAGGTAAAGCAGCGAGGGAGAGGAGATGGGCGCCGCCCTCAATATGCTGGCCCTAGAGAAGTGAGGTCTCTGACGCCTCGCTCCCCTACGACCTTATAGGTTATGGGACTCCTTTACTTTTACTTTACACTGGTGTCAAGTTTAGACATCATCCCTAATCCAGATGGCTGCGCCCTTACTAAAGAGTATTTGGTTGCATACACAAAACTATCACAATTTGTTAACCTCGGAACTGTAACTGAGAAATGAAAAAGAAGAACATGATTTCACCTCCAAAAAACTTGCCCCTGGCTGTAATTTCTGCTTCCAGTTTGCTCAAACCTTTGGACATGGCATCTTTGGCCTCTTCATCCTCGCCTTGAGAGCGCAGCGTCTTGTAGTAGCTGGGAACAAACTGATGCAACAAACAGACAGTCACCACAGTACGCACAACACAAGAGCCACCATATTGTTCCAGTTTATGTCCAGCATATGCTGTAGTGTGTGTGTGTGTGTGTGTGTTGTGTGTGTGTGTGTGTGGTGCGTGCGTGCGTGCGTGCGTGCGTGCGTGCGTGCGTGGTGTAAAAGTGCAGAGTGAATTTTCATATATTTTTGCAAAAAGATATTGCACAAAATTATGTTGATAACCATCCATCATAAACAAAAACATCTTGCGATCTCTTTACACATACACGTGCGCGCACGCCCATGTACGTGCACACGCATGTACACACATGCACGCATACGCACGCGCACGCACACACACACATACACATCTTAATAAGGTAGTTTGAGAAAAAGGCCACAGGAACAGACAATGTCAAGAGAGTGAAAGAAGCATGCAGTAAAGAACGCGGTCATTAATAAAAAGAGAAAGTGGACAGGTTCCCATCCCATCCTGTCTCACTATCATAAGAGCAACAATGGCACAGTGCCACAACTGACACACGCCATAGCCAAGTGGTTAAAACTGTTTGACTGAAATCCCATGAATCCGACAAGTCGTGGGTTCGAATCTCGGGAGCGGCGTGTGGTGAATTAAAGGTGGGGATTACTACTACCTCCCTGGTCAACTTGAAGTGAAGACCCTTTCATGCCTTAATTCCATCTATGGACATACACGCTGTCACGACCCAGGTTCGAATCCGCACACCCCTTCACCACCCCGCTTGCACTTCTCCTGACCGCCACGGTGAAGGTCTAGCACCTTGGACAAGAAAGGGAGAGGTGTGGTTTTCAGGGGGCCTGACAGGGGTGTCGTTTTACCTCCACACCACTCCAAAACCACGCAGATGATAAACTATGCACGCTGAAAGTCCTGTCGTTCATGTAGGCTAAGCGCACGGTGGGTTACGGAAACACGAACATGACCAGCATGTAGCCTTTCCTGTACCAAAAAAGGATCTGCCCTGCGGGAAGAGAGGAAAAAAGATAACTTTCACAAGTGCCACGACTGAGAAACAGAAAACTGACAAGCCACCCTGGTCAAAGCAACTTCTGCCAAGAAAATGGCCCAGAAGGAGGAACAACAAGTTGTAAACAACACAACAGCAAACAACATACACAACATCACAAATGACCCGGATTCGAATGTCGCTCAAGAGGATTTTTCCTCTGGAGTTAAAAATCAGTGCCGACTCCACTCCCCCCAAAAGTCCTTCGGATGAGACTATAAACCGCGTGCGAACGCACGCAGAACATCTTGCGCACACGTTAAAACCCGTTCCGCTTTTCGGAAGAGTAGGCCATTGTGTGCCGGTGGGAACGGATGACAAAACTGCATACACACGGGGACTGATTGTAAAAAAGCACATGAAAGTTTATTCCATTATCCTCGAAAAAAAAAAATAAAAAAATAAATTCGACAGCAACAACAACCCAGCAGCTCCTTCAAAACACTACAGGCTCTTACTTTGCTACCGAAGTAATCAACAAGCATACTGTCTCGAGCTTTGCGGTAAGGGTCGGTTGGAGTGAGGGGGTTGTCAGGATAGACGTGGTCTAGATAGTCACAGGTGATGAGGGACTCGCACAGCACCTTGTCATCCACCTCCAGCACAGGCACCAGTCCTAACGGGTTCCGTTCCAAAAACCAATCCGGCTTTTGTTGCAGGTCCACGTTGACTGTTTCGTGTCTGAAATAGACCCAAGTCTGTTTGTATGCTTGTTTTTTTGCTTGTGTTTTTTTTCCTGTTTGGTTTGTTTGTTTATTTAAACTTGATTTATTTTCATTTAATCCCTTGAACCTGTCATTAAAATTTTTGCATGAATGCTAGCTTTTGAGCAGCCTAAAAAAACACACACAAAAAAACAACCCAATCAATGACAGCAACGAAATGAATGAGGTATATTTTAAGGCAACAAAAAGATTATCTATCTTACTTATTGCTTACGAGTTCATAGTAAAGGAAAACGAAGCCAAGATTTAAAACGGCTGTAATCCAATTATTTTGAGACTGAAAAATCTGGTTAAAATGTCCGCCATAATTACGAAAATACGCTGGCTGAAATATTAAGAACAGTTGAGGAAACGGATCTGAGATAGGAGATGTACCAAGTCACTTAGTGCACATGTACCGGAGCAGATTGTAAATAGGACTTTAAAAAAAATTGATAGAGTGATATGTGATATGAAAAATTGGCAAGGGTCGTGTGTGAGTGTGTGTGTGTGTGTGTGTGTGTGTGTGTGTGTGTGTGTGTGTGTGTGTGTGTTGTGGTGTGTGTGTGTGAGAGAGAGAGAGAGAGAGAGAGAGAGAGAGAGAGAAGACAGACAGACAGACAGACTGACAGACAGACACACACACACACACACACACACACACACACACACACACACACAGAGGCAGACAGAGACCTAGAGACAAATACAGAGATTAATTTATTTATTTATTCATTTATTTATTTATTCTTTTATATCGAGGATAATGGAATAAGCACTCGTGCTTTTTTTTACATCCAGTCCCCGTGTGTATGCGGTTTTGTAAATTTTGTCATCTGTTCCTACCGGCACACAATGGCCTACCCTTTCGAAAAGCGGAACAGGATTTTTATGTCTGATACACCAAGTCTAAACTTAGTTCTTGTCTTGTCTTGCTTGGGTAAGAGTACATAGTTATTGCACTGCCCCCAAAACTTGAAGTATTCATTCATTCCTAGCGTGCTGACTGCATGCCGGGTATGCTGGTGTTACCCGGACAGACACCTGGCGATGATTAGCCCTCCATGAAAGAGCGGGTAGACCTTTGAACAAGACGGTGCCCAAGACAGTCTGCCTTGGTTCGCACATGGGAACCGTGGTTCGTAGTCTCATCCGAATTAATTAAGAGGAACAGAGTTAGAACTTCTACTTAACTACAGGGGAAATGTCCATCAAACACACATCCCAGCAAAGGCTTGAACCCGTGCCCTTGTAGACTCCAGATCACAAGTCCGACGCATTAACCACTGAGCATTTTTACTTTATGTGTGCAAACTTGAAGTAAGCTATTCTTTGTCAACGAACACGAGCATAAAGACAAGAACGCACGTTAAAGATCTCATAATGCAAACGTGCCAACGTCTAGTCAATAGCAGACAGTGGAATATTGGTGATGATGATGATCACCACACAACACACAACACACAACAACGCTCAAACTCACATCACAATTCTCTCTCTCTCTCTCTCTCTCTCTCTCTCTCTCTCTCTCTCTCTCTCTCTCTCTCTCATATACATAAAACACCCAACAGGAGCCCAGGTCAAGTCAGAGGAAAGCAAAACTTTAATAATAATAATAATATATTTCCCTACAGCAAGTTAGATATTAGGAATTAGCGGTCAGGAGGTAGCCTTAGAGGCCCGTTTACAAGGCGAGCCGACGCCGAACTTTCTCCCTAATCCACTGGACCTTGATCTATGGTCTGGGTGCTGGTCTTTCACTTGAAACACACTAAGTGCACGTAAAGGTACTCATGGCAACAACAGAGTTGTTATGGGGTAGGGGGGGGGGGGGGGGGGGGGGGGGACGGCATAGCCTGGTGGTTAGCGTGATGCGCTCGTGATCTGCTGACCCGGGTTCGATTCCCTTTCAAAAGGATTTTTCCTCTGGAGTTAACATCAGTGTCAACTCCACTCTCCCCAAAAGTCCTTTGGATGAAACTATAAACTGAGGCCCCGGTGTGCGAAACGCATGACATAATTGACAAAACTGCATACACACGGAGACTAGATGAAAAAAAAGCACATAAGTGCTTATTCCATTATCCTCGATATAAAAGAATAAAATAAAAATATAACAGAATCAAATAATAAATAAATAAATAATCGGGGCAACAAATGCACATACACACAGGACAATATTATTTATTTATTTTGACTGAGTCACGCTGCACTTGTGGTGCTCTTCCAGGGGAGATCACCTGACGTGAAGAAACCTGCAGTGACTGAGATAGGAATACAGACAGCATGAGCTATCTAATAACGGCTCTTCGTGTTCAGTTTGTAGCTGCAGAGTGGATGGATGTCTGGGCAAGTGTTCGTGGTGTTGTGTATATGGAAGCATCGCAAGCTGACTCTGTCTCATGACAACTTAAAAGTACGGTGAGCGAAAGGGAAAAAAAAGAGTTTATAACTGACTTAGCGTCTCTTGTGGATTTTTATCTGATGAAAAGAAATCGAAACAAAAACAAACAAGCAAAAAAAACCAAAAACAAAGATGAACAAAACAAAAGCAAAAAAACAAAAACCGAAACAAAACACAGATGAAAAAAGAAACAAAAACAACTGAAAACGTCAGCTTGCTATAGATCTAGATCTCTAGAAAGAAAACATCAGGAATCAGTCTTACCGAATATTTTTGTGGGCCAGAACCAGTCGTGTGCGTTGAGCATAGGGACAAAAGCGCATACTGTAGAGGCGGAGTTTCCCCTTGGTGAGAGGGGGAAATTCTGAACCTGAAAACAAATCTCATCTTCGTATAACACTCTGTAAAAAATTCCCCTTTGGCCTTTTGCATCTATACTGTAAACATCTCCTTTTGCATCTATACTGTAAAAATCTCCTTTTGGCCTTTTGTATTGATACTGTAAGAATCTCCTTTTGGTCTTTTGCACTGGGTGGGGGTTGAGGGGAGGGAGTACAAATCTAAACACCACCACCAACCAGCAACAAAAACAATACAGTAAAACTATCAACACCTGCCTACCAACATGGCCACCCCTATAACCCACCTCTTTGACCGAAAAAAACCATGATGATGAAACAAACGTATGTCCCTGTCCCCACCCCTCCCCTGAAACAAGTATTTTCACTAAATTAACTGTAATAATTATGTGAAGTGGGAAGAAAAAAGTTTAGTTTTTAAAGTAAAAAACATGAGCGTGTGTATATGCAACTTTTACAAATAATTAGCACACACATACGTTAGCCCGTGCTCAAACACACACACACACACACACACCACTGAAGACCACACACACACACACACACCACTGAAGACCACACACACACACACACACACACAAACCACTGAAGACCACACACACACACCACTGAAACACCACACACACACACACCACTGAAGACCAACACACACACACACCCCTGAAAACCACACACACACACAACACACACACTGAAGACCAACACACACACACCCCTGAAGACCCACACACACACACACACGCCGCGCGCGCGCACAAAAAACAACTGCTTTAAACTGTGCTCCTTGCCAAGAGGACAGGACTACGAATTTCAATGTGTGTCTCTCTGCTTATGTGCTTGTGCGTGCGTCTTTCAATAATATATCTATTACACAGTACAGCTTTACTGAAGCACACCTGTACAAAATGCGCAAGCAAGGCTCCAAGTCATCAGTGTGTTCGTCACAATGACTTTGCTCTGCCACACTTTATGGCCCAGATGTCGAAAGGGAGAGAGAGAAAAAAGAGGATAACTCCAACCTGTGTGTTAATTAATTATTCAGCCATATTATCACAGGTTATGCTGAAACACTGTTAATCATCTGTTGGTCTTGGTGTTCTCTGTGCTAAATAGCACAAAGTATGATTACGCATTCGATCATTAATTTTGTTGCTTTCTCCTTTCGAAATTTCCTTGTGTGATTTCTAGTCCACCTCAACATGAGGGTTATGTTATAGCTGAGGTGGAGATTTTTTGGAGTGATCACAAATTTCCTCTCTCTCTCTCTCTCTCTCTCTCTCTCTCTCTCTCTCTCTCTCTCTCTCTCCACACACACACACACACACACAACATACATGTACTTGCTCGCGCATTCACACGCACACGTACTCGCTCGCGCGCGCGCACACACACACACGCACGCGCACATGGAGAATGTTTGATACAGAAAATACATGTTTTTAAAAAGACATAGCAGAAGAATGGATAGAGAGGGAAATGGTGTGAGAGAAGTGACTGGCATAAAGTTTCTAGATACATTTATACAGCATTCTAAAACAAACAGAAAACACGATTTCTCTTTTATTATCTCCATCGTATGAGACTATAAACCGAGGTCCCGTGTGCGAACACACGCAGAACATCTTGTGCACACGTTAAATCCTGTTCCGCTTTTCGTAAGAGTAGGCTATTGTGTGCCGGTGGGAACAGATGACAGAATTTACAAAACCGCATACACACGGGGACTGGAGGTAAAAAAGCACATATGTGCTTATTCCATTATCCTCGAATAAAATAAATACATAAAAATAAATAAATAAATAAATCTCCCATGTACATTGCATATGTCTGTTAGATCTGTCAGTCGTTGTAATGTGGAACGTAGATGAAAACACCCTAGATCTGCCAAATCTAGGATACTGTATTGGTTTTTTTTTAAAAATCCAACTACATCTCTCTCTCTCTCTCTCTCTCTCTCTCTCTCTCTCTCTCTCTCTCTCTCTCTCACACACACACACAACACACACGCTCCACACGCACGCATGCACACACACACACACACACACACGGCGCGCGCGCGCGCGCGCGCCACCATCACTGCCACTACCACTGCCACCACCAACAATAGAAATCAGATGAGTTTCATCGACTAGATCAGTAGATGAGGGTGCTTTACATAAGGAACAAAGAGAAAACTCATTACAACCTCTAAATGCTCGTGTAAAAGAGTAATGAAAGGCATAGATCTGGACAAATCAAGCCATATGATCGGAACAGATAATCAAGTTGAAATAATTGACTATCTTGTCGCCTCTTTTGCCAAAAAAAAAAAGTAGAAGCAGAAGAGAGCAGTAGACAAGACAGAATGCTATGTTTCCATGCACATGGCTATAGTCACGCTAACCAATGAATAACCTGTTATATATATATATATATATATATATATATATATATATATATATATATATATATATATATATATATATATATGTTGTTGTGTGTGTGTGTGTGTGTGTGTGTGTGTTCTTTATTGAATATGATGAGCTTATTTCGTTGTGCCCGAGAAGTCTGACTTTTATGGAAATAAACTATTTATGATTTTTTAACTTCACACACACACGCGCGCGCGCACTCTCTCTCTCTAAAAAAAAAAAAGTAGAAGAGAACAGTAGATAAGACAGAATGCTATGTTTCCATGCACATGATTATAGCCACGCATAAAGTGATATATATATCCTACGTCCTTTGTGTGCTTCTAGATCACTATGCTGCTGTATGCTTCATGCCTCAAAGGGTTAGGAAAATTGATCAATAGTTTTACACAATCATTTTTTGACGCAAGCATTAATACAAAAGCATTTTGCATGAAAAGGTCATCACAGTCCACATATTAGAGAGGTCGAAAACTTACCTTTGGGAAAGCTCTTTTCGGTTACCGACATTGTGGCTACCACTTGCCCAATACCTGACTGAGCAAGCATGCAAAGATTATTATATGCGTACTTGTGCCGAGCTGGACTCCAGCTTCAACCAATGGAAAAGCCGACAACTTTTGGTGCAAGTGTACCGAGTTTGTCCTTGTTTGGTGCGGTTTGGTTGGCCTTAGAAAGCTCTTCTGCGATAAGAATGGCCTCGGTAGAGCACACACACACACACACAAAACTGACGAGTCACGCTAGTTGGCATGATAATAAGCACTTTATGCATTCCTTTGGCTACTGATTCGGGAAAGAGAGTTGGGGGAGGGGGAGGGGGGATGAAATTCGACCAGATCCGTGGCTTCCAATCCTCCAATAGTTGATTTTTATTAATTTTATTCAGAGAATAATCAAGTTGGCGGTGTGGCTACTGGAACAGTGATTTCGAGTGACTTCAACTGCAGGAATTGTAGAGCTGTTTGTTCATTGGTTTATGAATGAGTTGATGAGGATATCGATTACTTGTTCTTTTGTCTGTCTGCTTGCCGCTTACTGTCACATACACCCGCGCGCCCACAAGCACATTGTCACAAACACATACGCTCCTTTCGCACGCGCGCGCACACACACACGGCGTTTTTCGTCTTATATCACAACTAGTGAAGAGACGTTAAATGAATTTGAACTCTCTCTCTCTTCTCTGTCTGTCTGCTGTCTCCTCTCTTTTTCAATCCCTGATTTACTTAATTATAATCAGTGTAGCTGTTTTGATATTAATATCGGGGTCAGATTATGTGTTTGCTGAATATAATTATATCTATCTCCTTTCTTTAAACCATAGGTTCAGCTTCTGTTGTTGGTGGTGGTGCGGGTTTTTGTTTGTTTGGGGGTTTATTTGGGGGGGGGGGGTGCTGTTATTCATTATTTTTTTGTAAAATTTGTTTGGTTGGTTGGTTTTGATAGTCCCAAATCAGGGCAAGGGCAGGATGAAAAAGGTATACATGTGAATGCTCATCTGTAACCCTTGAAAAACAAAGACTCTCTCTCTCTCACATAGAGTAGGTCTTTATGTTGTCACTTTTTTTTTTGGCGAGGGGGTGGGGGGGGGGGGGGGAGGGGATGCCTTCACATGTAGTAACCTCCCAAATGAGTGGGTCAACAGAGCTGTAAAGAGATGCACAATGCATGGAGAAAAATCAAGGGAACTGCATGGTCCATCATCTGGACAAGAAGGCGGGCACTACCACTTACTACAAGAGGCATCTTGGAGCTGGGCCGAAAGGCTGGCTTGTCAACTCAAGGAGCAATTTTTAAACAGATAGGCTATTTTTGTGTTGTGAGCATATTTCTAACCTCCATAATATGATCAAGAGTCTCAAGCCTTTATTACCCCCTTTTCGTGAAAATTCCTTAAGATAAGATATTCAAAAATTGCCAATAGACATTTTGGTATTAAAAGGAGTAAAGGTAAAGGAGTCCCATAACCTATAAGGTCGTAGGGGGGAGCATATTGAGGGCGGCGCCCATCTCCTCTCCCTCGCTGCTTTACCTTCCCTGACCCTAAAGAGGGCAGGTACCCATTTACAGCTGGGTGAACTGTACTGAAGCCAAGGCGCGCAAACGGTCACCCATCCAACTGGTAACCACGCTCGACGCTGCTTAACTTGGCTGGGGGAAAGCGAGTGCTCCGACCACTGAGCTATCCGGTATTACAAAATGTTTTTTGAACAATCTTTTATAGGTATGCCTTTTTACTTCTTTTTTCCGGCTAGAGCTCCCAGGTTCACAAATGGTGAGATTTTGCGTATGCCACGGTTTTTACCCACCATTAAGGTAGCTGCATTCTGACACCGGGGATGAAGTCTGAACATGACCCCGGTGGATCGGTGGTCTGGAGGTAACGCACCTGCCTGGAAAGCCAGAAGTCCAGGTTCGATCCCCGTTTGTGCCGAAACCGTTCCTCCATCCACTACACTGTGAGTAGTTGTGTGGGTGCTAGTCTTTCTGCAGCAACGATAAAGCGACGTCTCATGTGCGCACGTAAAAGAACTCACAACAACAAGAGTCGCGAAGAGAGCTGTCCCTAGAAAAATTATGTAGGAAAAAAAGCCCTTGTGATTGCGAAACAAAATACATATGCAAACAGGAAAAAGTTTTTTAAAAATTAAAAAATAAAAACCAAGTAATGGGTGGTGTTGCTCTTGTGGTGAGACACTCTTCACGGGGAGAGCAGCCCGAATTTCACAAGGAGAAATCTGCCCTCACTTAAAGTGGCATACAAACACAGTGTACATGCGTTCTTGAAATTTTGTCACCCGTTCCTATGGAAACGAAATAGCCTCTCTCCCAAAAGGTGGAACGGATTTTAATATGTACCCAAGTTGTTCTGCGTGTGTTCACACAAGGGTCCTCAGTTTATAGTCTCATCCGGACTTTCGGGAAAGTGGAGTCAGTTATGATGTTAACTCAAAGGGAAAAATCCCCTTAAATGGGTACCTTGGTGGTGGCTCGAACCCGGGCCGTCAGATCACAAGCTCAACGCTCTAACCACTAGGCTTTCCCGCCCTATATGTATGTCATAATTTACTCCAGGAATTTTTGTTTTATGATTGTTGTTATTGTTATTGCTGTTTGGTCCATTACCGGCACTGCAAAAGTTACTGAGGAATTGATAAGACTTTTATTGCACTTACCCATCCTCAACTCAACTCCCCTCATCTAGTAGCCCTTATAGTGAACAGGCATAACACTGAAGACAGCAGCAAAAACACAAACAAGGGCGCCCCAACACAAAAAACACACAACCAGAGAGAGAGAGAGAAAGAGAGAGAGAAGAGAGAGAGAGAGAGAGAGAGAGAGAGAGAGAGATTTCAGCTGATAATTATTATCTAGCCAAATGCCAGTCCCTTCTCTAGACCCCCCTTATTTCTTTCTGCTGGATAGTTCAATATGGGCTCAATGGGATTTGGTCAGGTCCTGTGCACTAAGTTTATGACTGCTGCCTTAGTTCAATATCGGCTGTTTCTGTTCTTATGTATGGCTTGTAGCCCACATGAATTTGTCTGTTTATTGAGATGTTAAATTATTGGTATAGGAGAGCAACCACATCATGGCTCACAGAGTGAGACAGAAAACTGTACCTACTTTTTCATTAAATAGATAGCACGAAGAAAATAATTTGTTATCAGAACAAATCGGACAGATGATTGTAATGGTGGTGAAGGTCGTGGTGATGGAGGCAGTGGTAAATGATATTGTTGTTTTTGCACGTTCCCCAGCTTAACCCCATACGAATATGAACACTTTTTATCTAACACACACACACACACACACACACACACAGAAAATTCATATGGGTTGATGAGCATAGCTTAAAACAACCAAGGAGTGTCACCCAGAATATGCGCTATGACTCATTGGTCCCGCATGAGAATCACTGTGGAACTGAAAGTACACACTAGATGAGAAGCTTGTATGTATGACTCTTTTCGTGTACCTCGCCACAAAGACAGCCATTTTTCGACTTCAGGGGATGTTTTTGCCCCTAAAGGAGCTTGCGGGTTGTTGTGGCTAAGAGCTTAATATCATGGCTGAAGATAATCTCAAGATAACTGTTTACAAGATAACATTTTGATGTAGGTCTCGCCTCACACCAATAACTAACACAGCTTTTGGGCCTGGGGCGTGTAGTACTGGTGATGGAAACAGTTAAGGCTTCTCTCTGAGGATGGCATGTAGTTGTTGGTTTGGGTTAGTTGTGCTTTGTTTGGTTTGGGGTGGGTTGCTTTTGGTTTAGTTGGTTTTAGTTTGGTTTGGTTTGGTTTTGATTTGTTTTGGTTTGATTTGCTTTGGCTTGTTTTTTTTATGGATTTGGTATGGTTTGGTTTTGGTTTGGATTGTGTTGGATTTGGTTTGGTTGGGTTTGGTTTGGGTTGGTTGGGTGGGTTTGGTTTGGTTTGTTTTTTTAACCCTTATTGGTCGGGGGATAGAGAGAAGGGAAGCAGGAAGGAAGGGCTGGAGTGTGAGGGAGGGGGAGGGAAGGAAAGAGGGAAGAAGAGAGAGAGACAGACAGACAGACAGAAGGACAGACAGACAGACAGAAGGACAGACAGAGACAGCTTGCACTGCACCACACACAAAATCAGCGATAAACAGCTAGTTTTTCATTTTTAAGCCACAAGTTTTATGAACGCAAACATTAGCATACACTAGAAGCAGGATGGATATCACTCTAGCGAATGCCTAACGATGAAACCACACGCTGCATCTCAGAATGGGGAAGGTGTTGTTGTTTTTTACAAAACATTGTAGGAACAAGAAAGAGACTGTGCCCACAGATGAACAATCTCCTGAGGATCTTTATTTTTTTCTACTTTTAAAGCTAGTATAGTGAGGAGACAGCCTTTTGTTTTCTTACGTGGCTTTTTGTGTGTGTTTTTCTTATGGATCTCGTGTTACCTGCAGAAGTTAAATTCATGTTCTGCAAGGACACGTGGGTGAACACCGGAGTTGTTGTCTGGGTTAAGCTAGGACTAGGGGTTTGTCCATTTCATGAAGTTGGTCGACTAGAGTCCAGTTGCGGTGCCTTTCCCAGCTGTGTTTCAAGAAACAGGCTGGATGGAGCCCCCCAGCCAGGAACCCCGGCTGTGAGGGTTTTTGACCTCCGGGGGGCTGGCAGTTCAAACCTGCAGCAACCCACCGTCTCTGCTCCTGTGGAGGAGACGTACGAGTAACGACGGAACCACACGCTACTTTTCAGAATGGGCAAGTTTTGGTTACAGATGCTTGGAACAAGTAAGAGAACTTGTCACAGATCTGAATGGAATCATTCTCCCGCCGATTGTTTTTGCTTTTTTATTTATTCTTCTTTAAAAGCTAGTCTAGTGAGGAGACCTGCTCTTGTGTCTACGGGATGGGATGCTGCCAGCTGACTAGGATCTTCAATGGAGATTGAAGTGACAGTTTCGCTCGT
The DNA here is from genome assembly GCA_028751875.1 of Rapana venosa. NCBI lineage: Eukaryota > Metazoa > Mollusca > Gastropoda > Neogastropoda > Muricidae > Rapana > Rapana venosa. Next base: position 47,858,456 of record CM054134.1, read on the forward strand.
AGTCAAGTGTCAACCCGGGATGGGCAAGAAAAAGGGGGGAAAAACCCAACATTTGTGTGTTTTTGATGGCCATGTATGTCCTTGGATGAGTGAAGAATTGTAGTTTTGTTGCTGGAAACTTAATGGGTTGATCATGTAAACCTTTCTATGAAATGTTTTTTTAATTTTTATTGAGACAAAAATTTGATTTTGCGAAAGCTGGGGGAAAAAACAGGATGATGATTTTTTTCCGCCCCAAAGTACTGGTGTGGTGTTACGTTTGTTGATGAGTGAGTGAATGTGAATAGGTACACGTCTCGTCGTTGCACACATTCACACACTACCCTTCTGTGACAAAATGGTATTTGAAAACACTTGAAAATATATGTTAAAAAAGACCGAAAACAGGAAGAACTAAGAAAAACATAAAACATTCGAGGGGAGGGGGTGGGATGTGATGTGATGGGGGTTGGGTTGGGTTGGGGGTGGATGCGGACTGTGAAGAGAGACGCGAGAAGCACCTACTCAGAGCAAAAACAAAAAGTCGAAAGAAAGAAAACGGAAACAATGGTGGTCCACGATTTACATACAGCTGAGCCCCCCTCTCCCTCCCCCCCAAAAAAAAAACAAAACCAAAAAAAACAACAAACAAACACCTCAAACCACACAAACAAAATAAAAAAGCAAACAAAAAACAACAAACAAACAAACACAACAAACCAGTTCCTTGAATTTCCCTGTCGGACTGGACTCACATCATAACTGCAACTTTGATTTTCGATCTCCTGTTAAAAACTCGGGTGTGGTCACCATGTGACTGTGGAGTAGTTCTGATTAGTACAGCGAGGTATTTGGTCCCCTCTCCACAATCTCCGTTGGGCACAATCACTGTTCCCATGACCCAGTCACAAAACATTGTGCCTAAATAAGATCCCCCCCCCCCCCCCCCCCTGCACTGGCTTATCTGATATTCGTTTATCCTGGGAATGCAGGTCACAAAATAGTACAGAATTTTTTGGGCAGATATTTTTCGAAGAAGGAGCCACTTAATTCACTGCTTTCCTCGCAGGGGCCAAAGGGCAAGAGGCTGACTTGCTGCGTGGTGTAGGGGTCCATCCTCTTTGGCTTGGCCGTATGTCGCTTGGTCTTCAGGAAAGGTGACGGCTCGATCCTTTTCAGTACAGAATGCCGTCGACGCTTGGAGACAGACTGGACAATTAAGTGACTGATTGAGCCCCTTTCTGGGGGTGGCACTTTGGGAGCCAGCTCCCTGGGACTCTCCTTCTTGACGACTTCCTGCTGTTTTACAGGAATGGGCTGGACGACAACCTTCTTCTCCTGGATGGCTTGGCTGGTGTTTTCGTTTTTCTCTGGCTCCTGGACGTCTTTAAAAGCAGACTGTGGTGGAGGACAAAGGTTCCAAGTGGCCGTGTAGTGCTCAGGAGGCTGATTAGGCGACGGTGGTGGTGGTGTCGCCACTTTGTTCTTGGGAATGGGGGACTCGCTTTTAACTGGAATGGCCGGCTTCTGACCAATCTGACCCAGCAGATTCTGCCAGGTCAAGGAGGGCCGACTTCTGACCTTGCCGACCCGGTTATCCACGATGTTGATGGTGGTGGGAGGCTTGGAGGGCAGAGCCCGCTTGACGACCTTCCTCCGCGAAGGGCTGGTCTCTGCCTCTGGATCCAGTACATCAGGTAGGGAGGAGAAATTATCGTCTGGCTGGTAAAGATCTCTATCCAGAGTGCCCACCAGGAAGTAGGTCACCATCTTCCCCTTGCCCTTGATGTCGATCTCACCTCGACTCTTGAAGACATAGCCGTGGCTGTACAGTTTTCTGCATCAAAACAACCCACGTCACATGACTCAACACAACACACATCCACACATCCGCTGATCAGAACCCACCACACATCCGGTAGACAGTCATCTCAACAAGTACATAATCTGGACTGAAGAGTCATATCTTAAGGGCCGCAATAAAAAGATTTGGTTGTTGTTGTTGTTGTTGTTGTTGTTTTAAATAAGGGAGACCTTTAGAGCGTTACCGGAATAAGAACAAGATGAACAGCCTTCCAGATGTTAAAACAATATCATCATCATCATCATCATCATCATCATCATCATCATCATCATGGTGGTGGTGGTGGTGGTGATGATGATAATAATAATAATAATTATTATTATTGATATTAATATTATTATTATTTATATAGCGCTATATCTTGCAAAGTCAAATCAAAGCGTTTGCATTCAACCTATTCTTACAGTCCTGCCACTAGTAGTAATAATACATCAAGAAGAATGTTGTCATGATACTACTTGCTGCTGCTGCTGCTGCTGCTGCTGCTGCTGCTGCTGCTGCTGCTACTACTACTACTACCACTGCCACTACTACTACTACTACTACTACTGCTACTACCACTACTACTACTGCTTCTACTACTGCTGCTACTACCACTGCTACTACTACTACTACTGATACTGCTTCTACTACTGCTGCTACTACTACCACTACTACTACTACTGATACTGCTTCTACTACTGCTACTACTACCACTACTTGAGGCAGCTACACAGTGCACATCTTCAGAAGACTGCTTTACGTGTTCTGTAGAACTACCACAACATTCCGTCCGCTGTTTCCCTCTTTTCCAGCTCCTCTTTCCTGCGCCAGCCCCCCCCCCCCCCCTCTCCCCCTCCTCCAAAGAGAGACAGACACAAACACTTCCATCCCCATCTCTATCTCTGTCACCACTCCCAGTTCTTGTGTACACATTAGATCAGAGTTTATAAGCTAAGACACTGTAATGAATAATACTCTATATGTACATGTCTATGGATGTAGGAAATATGATATTATGTGGTCAGATTTTAATGCACAGCCCAGTTACACCAATATCACTGACACTAGGACAGATAAAAGAACAACTACGTTATTTATCACAGAGATGAACAGTTCATCACTCATATTTCAGCATATGGACAAACTTGTACACAGCACCAAACGAGGTGTTTGCACTAATGTTGATAGCACATACTTTCAAACAGCACGAGACAAATACATTATGCACCAATTTTGACAGCATACTATGCTATACAGGTTACACGATAGGTTTGTCATACAAATCAAACAGGTGACACGAAAAGTCTGTCATACAAATCATGCAGATTCACTCCAGAGTTGTCATCTTCTCAGATGCACTGTCTGTGCATTTGACCATTGAAAACTCACAGAACAAGGAACTTAACGCCCTCGCCTCTACTCTTGTTGCCCTGCAGCAGTCCTCTGAGCATATAGCCATCCAGTGGGTTCCTTCACACTGCAGCATCCATGGCAACGAGGAATCTGACCTACTGGCAAAGGTAGGGGGTCAGATACCTCAAGAGAAGCAGGAGGTGACATATGAAGAGGCAAAGACAACTGTGAAGGAAAAACAAAAGAGAAGATGGCTTCAGCAGCAACTAAATTTCAACATTAAGGATGACTACTACTTCCTCCTCCCCAGAGAAGACCAAGTAACCATTGTGAGGCGGAGGACTGGACACTGCACTCAGACATCACATGTTTACAAAGTTCCACGTTGGTGATTCTGAAGCGTGCCCCTGTGGCACTTCTCCCATGACAGTGGAGCACTTCCTCCAGACCTGTTCAACACACCAAAACCTGAGGGCCGATATCTGGCCTTCTGACCTGCCGACGAGGGACAACTCTTTGGAACCCAGGAGGACCTTCAGCGCACGGCAGCATTTGTCAGGGCCTCAGAAGTTGCTGTCTGAGTATTCGACGAAGAAGATACAGATGACACAATAGGTCTGTCATACAAAGCATACAGATGGCTCGACAGGTCTTTCACACAAATATTAATGTATAAACTATGTTTGACCACACAATCAGTATAAAAACACAGAAAAGAAATTGGTGGAGGGGGAAGGGGGGGGGGAGGAGTGTTACTTACTCAAAGGTGATCTCACTGACTTGAATTCGTCCAGGGATTCCATTGCTCTCCATTCGCGAGGCTGTGTTGACGGTGTCCCCATAGATGTCAAAACGGGGTTTCTTTTTGCCTATCACCCCAGCCACCACTGCCCCGGAATGTAACCCCACCCGTATCTGCACAGAAAAGAGGGAACATGATCCTTACATTGTATATTGTATTGTATTGTATTGTATTGTATTGTATTGCATACCATTTTCAGTCACGGCAGATTTCTCTGCGTAAAATTCGGGCTGCTCTCCCAGGGAAGAGCGCGGAGCCACAAGAACAGCGTCACCATTATATTTTTTTCCTGTCTACAACTGCATTTGTTTCCCTTTCAGAGGGGGGGAGGGGGAGGGGCGGGGGGGGGGGGGATTCTACAGAATTTTGCCAGGGACAACTCCCGTGTTGCTGTGTGATCTTCTACATGCGCTAAATAATTATGTGTAACACACGGGACCTCGGTTTATCGTTTCATCCGAAAGACTAGCACCCAAACCACCACTCACATTCTAGCGAATGTTGAAAAGTGTCTGGCTCAAACGGGGATCGAACCACCACACGCTTGGAACCCGGACTTTTCGCTTTCTAGGCAGGTGCTTTACCTCTAGAACACCGATCCACTTCACTGGATGGTACATTGCCACTTCAGCCCTAAATAGTTGTTCTGTTCTTCTTCCTTAACGGGAACATGACCTTTACATTTCACTGGGTAATATATTGTCACTTCAGCCTTAAACAGTTTCTTGTTCTCCCTTAAAGCTATTTCGTGAGTTAAAAAAATAAGCACTCTGAAGAATACTGTCTGTTTGTGTGACTGTCTGTTTGTGTGACTGTCTGTCTGTCTATCTGTATGTCTGTCTGTCTGTCTGTCAGTGCGGTGCAGTGACCTGTAGAGGCAGTCCAGTGGCCGGTGAGGGGACGTTGCTGGCTTCCTCCAACATGTCCATGGCAAAATCTGCCATGCGTTCTGCGTGGTCCTCCTGAAACTCTGGTACCCCCGTCACCGCCATGTAAGCGTCTCCTATCGTCTCCACCTGTCACATCATTATCATCATCATCATCATCATCATCACCATCATCATCATCATCATCACCATCATCATCGTCGTCATCGTCATCGTCAACACACCACCATGTAGGCGTCTCCTACCGCTTCCATCTGTCATCATCATCAACACACACCATCTCCACCATGGCCGCCACAATCATCATGCCGGAGCCTAAGAGTATCTCCACTGGTCTGCACTAGCATTACCAACACACTACACCATCATCACCTCTACCCTCCCCCCACAACCACCACCACCACCATCATCATCATCCAGACATCATCATCATACAGACAGGCAGGCAGGCAGGCAGACAGACAGACAGACAGACAGACAAAACAGCTCGGACTGTCAAAGGAAAAACTGTAGGTGTGTGTGAGGATGACAGTGCTGCACTACAGGTAGTATAGGAGAGGGGAGGAGGGAACAGTGGTGAGAGCATGCAACTCGAGATCTGCAGGGCCTGGGTTCGAGTCCTCTGAAGCTGACACTGGTTCTGGCTGTCTGCATTCCCTATGTAGGTCCTTCACATAGAACTATAATGTTAACGTCCTGTGTGCGAAGACACGCATAGCATCGCAGGTACACATAAGAAGCCCGTCTCTACTGCCTAAAATAGTTGGCCAGGTAGGATACAAGCATATCCAGCATGCAATCTACATCCTCAAAAGGGATGGACTCCACCAGCTTCAGCCTTGCCCGGGTACTGACTGTTTTTTACGGCCAGGCGCCCCAATGACTCTTTAACAGAAGGACTGATTTTTAAATCAGATATTATGCTGCGTCTTGCACACAGGTTTTCAGGATACAGTCTCATCCAAAGGGCTTGTAGTGGAAAGGAGCCAAGAAGTCTCAAAAGCTGGATCGCTTCTACATCATCATCATCATTATATCATGTTCATCACCACTGACCAATCCTGTAAAATCGGAATGCAGCTACCTTCATGGTGGGCCAAAACGGTCCGGTGTGCAAAAATCTCACCATTGGTAAACCTCGGAGCTCTAGCCGAGGAACGACAATAAAAAAAAAAAGTCACTAATGACCATCATGCAAGGGAAGAAGCAGGCTGCCCTCAAAACAGACGGCATAGTTGGAGACCCCAAACCTTCATCATCAGAGTTCACAAGCCTGATGCTATGCTATCACCACTGTTAGCCATCTGCTCCATGGGCAGGCAGGCAGGCAGGCAGGCAGGCAGGCAGGCTTACCTTGTAGACGTCGTGGGCCTCTGTGTGGGTGTCGAAGCGGTGGTACATGTCGTTGAGCATGTTGACCACCTGGTCTGCCTGGCACTGGCCTGTGATGTCCGTGAAGGTGACGATGTCGCTGAAGAGGACCGTGCACATGTCGTACTTTTCTGTCACAGCAACAACACAGCCAGCCGTGCTCTACAGTGCAGGTAAACGCACCGTGGCCTACAATGCCACAAGTACGGGTCCCATCGCCCCCCCCCCCCCCCCGTTTGTGCCTAAACTACCACCCCCTACCCTCCCCTCCCCCCACTATTATCAACTAGACCTTGTGTTAGTGGTGTGGGGTGCTAGTCTTTTGGATGAAACGAAAAACCGAGGTCCAGTGTGCAACTTAACTTCAGTGCCTGTTTAAAGAACCTGTGGCAACCAGAGAGTTGTCCCTGGCAAAATCCGGTAGGAAAAAATGATGTGGTAGGAAAACGAATACGCGTGCAAACAGCTTTTTCCCCCCTCGTTTTTTTTCTCTTTTAAAATGGGTGGCGCTGCTCTTGTAGTGACGCGCTCTCCCCGTGGAGAGCAGCCCGAATTTCATGCAGAGAAATCTGCTGTGGTTGAAAGTGAGAAATCTGCTGTGGTTGAAAGTGGGATTGTTGTTGTTGTTGGGTTGGTGGTGGTGGTGTGGTGGTGGTGTGTGTGTGTGTGTGTGTGTGTGTGTGTGTGTGTGTGTGTGTGTGTGTTTCAGGGTGGGTTTTTCTTCGTTCCTCGGCTAGAGCTCCGAGGTTTACCATTTATTTTCCGTATGCGACCAGTTTTGCCCACCATTAAGGTAGCGGCTTTCCGACTTCGGGGATGACGTCTGAACACGACACCAGTGTGCATGCATTTTCGAAATTTTTTCATCTGTTCCTACCAGCACATACTCTCCCGAAAGGTGGAACGGGTTTTGACGAGTTCGCAAGACATTTTGCATGAGTTCGTACATTGGACCTCGGCTCATCGTCTCATCTTTCAGGGGAATGAAGTCGGCATTGATGTCAACTCCAGGGAAAAATCTTTTCGAACGGGCATCTCAGTGACGGCTCAAACTCGTGCCCTCAGATGGCGAGCCCAACGCTCTCCCACTTCAGCTTAGGATGCATGCTGGGTATGTCCATATTTTTGAAAGCCACCGGACTGCTTTTATAGCTAACGGTATTTTCAAACTCGCATCATATTTGATTTCGTGCATGCGTTTGCACACTATAACTTTTGAATTGAAACCCCCCCCTTTTCTCCCCCCTTCCTTTCTATTGTAGACAAAAGTGTTTGGCTTGGTTAAACTTCATGGTTGTGTTGACCTAAAGATGGATTAAGGTTTCCTTGTAGCTGAGGAGAGTGTCAGAACGCTGTCTGGGCAACTCTTGTCCATCCCTATACCTCTAGCTGGTTGGAGTTGCAGCATGGGTCTTTGTGAAGAAAAAGAGTCCAACAGTCTGCTCCTTCAGGGTCACCTTATCTCAAGTGGCCAGCTTGGTGGGGTGGAGAAGTGTAAGTTAAAGAGGTGGGGCAGGGTCTCCTTGGTATTTCCTCTGTCCCTTGTTGAAGGCCGCCCTGAGAGGATGTCAACCACCCCTAAGTCATCAAGTCCCAAGGACGATGTTGGTTACCTGGAACCAGTTAAGCCCTATAATGGCCAAACTGTCTGATTGTGGCTTTGTGGTTGGAGTGGGGCAGTCTGGCATAAACACTTCACGTGGTTAATGATGGTGTAACCACCCAGACCATACCCCAACATTGGAAAGGCTTCATGAAGTTAACCCCCTCTTCATCCTACCCCCTGCTTCATCCCCACTTCTTCCTGCTTGTGGTGTAGCTAGACTATTGATGATTTAAGTTTCTAAAAATTTTGTTTGTTAGCTGACTTCAAAGTGCATTTAGGATTGGTAAATCACGCCCTCCAAATCTATACACTGGTCAGCTAGAATTGACCTTTTGGGGAGCCTATCACTCCTCCCACCCTACCCTGCACAACTAACTCAGAATTGTATAAATAAAGGGGTCTATCAGGCTCTTTAGACCATCTAGCCTTCTCCTGCACCAGCATCTTTGAATACGACTGGACACTGCGTGGGTTGTGCGTTTTTTTGGTATTAGGCAAATAAAACTGCAACCACTGGACCCTGCCTGGTACAAGAGTGATGGTGTTGTGCTGAAAGAGAACCACCTATCCCTTGCACCTTGCAACACGTACAAACACGAAAGCAACAGAGGCACAGACAGGCAGCTCTGCCCTTTCATTAAGCTAACATGGGGAAGACAGTAAAAACAACAACAACAACAACAAACCCAAACAAACAAACAAAAAAACAAACATTCCAACTTTAGTTCACCACACACCACTGCCGAGATTCAAAGCCATGAAGCCACCCCCCCCCCCTCCCCCCCCCCCCCCCCCCCCCCCCCCCCCGCCAAAAAAAAAGAAAGAGAGAGAAAAGCATAAGAGAGCGCACTCGGAACTACTACAAACAAGCCAGAGGGATGGAGATGGAGATGGTGATGGTGATGGTGACCTGATCTGACCTGACCTGACCTGCTTTGACACGGCCGTAGAGGGTGAGCTGCATGGCCACTTTGCGGGGCATCATCTCATGCAGCAGCTCCTCAGTCTTGTGTTTCTCAGCCTCCAGGGCTTCAGACAACCTCTTCAGCTCGCTCGTGGTCTCGTCCAGGCGCTTTCTGAAACAAGGCCCCATGGCAGATATGTATTTTTTATTTATTTATTTATTTATTTATTCTTTTATATCGAGGATAATGGAATAAGCACTCATGTGCTTTTTTTACATCCAGTCCCCGTGTGTATGCGGTTTTGTAAATTCTGTCATCTGTTCCCACCGGTACACAATGGCCTACTCTTACGAAAAGCGGAACAGGATTTAACGTGTGCGCAAGATGTTCTGCGTGCGTTCGCACACACGGGGCCTGGGTTTATAGTCTCATCCGAAGGATGTAGGCAGGCTATGCCGTGTCGTGTCGTGTCGTGTGTGTGTATCGTGCCGTGTCGTGTCGTGTCGTGTCGTGTGTGTGTGTGTGTGTGTGTGTAGTGGTGTGTGTGTGTGTGTGGTGTGTGTGTGTGTGTGTGTGTGTTGTATCGTGCGTGTCGTGTCGTGTCGTGTCGTGTTGTGTGTGTGTGTGTGTTGTGTGTGTGTGTGTTTTGTATCGTGTCGTGTCGTGTCGTGTCGTGTTGTGTTGTGTGTGTGTGTGTGTGTGTGTGTGTGTGTGTGTGTGTGTGTGTGTGTGTGTGTGTCGTGTCGTGGTGTGTGTGTGTGTGTGTGTGTGTGTGTGTGTGTGTGTGTGTGTGTATCGTGTGTGTCGTGTTGTGTGTGTGTGTGTTGTGTGTGTGTGTGTGTGTGTGTGTGTGTGGTGTGTGGTGTGGTGTGGTGTGTGTGTGTGGTGTGTGGGTGTGTGTGTGTGTGTGTGTGTGGTCGTTGTGTGTGTGTGTGTGTGTGTGTGTGTGTGTTAGTATCGTGTCGTGTCGTGTGTGTGTGTGTGTGTGTGTGCGTGCGTGCGTTGCGCGCGTTGTGGTGTGGGTGTGTGAGTGTGTGTTGTGTGTGTGTGTGTGTGTGTGTGTACAGGCAACATACCTAGCAAGGGCCACAATGCGCCCACAGCATAGGCACGCGCGCAGGGGCGCATACACACACGCGCGCGCGCGCGCGCATGCACACACACACACACACGCGCGCGCGCGCGAGTGCTTATTCATTATCCTGGAAATAAAAAAGAAGTTTTGGCCTAGGCCAAAAGCTGTGTCAGTTCTTGATGTCAGCCAATTGCCAAGGCCTACACTAAAACGTTGTTCTGTTGTAAAATGTTGTGTTGAGATTGTCTTCAGCTATGACAAGCTCTTAACATAACAACCTGCACTCTCCTTTAAAGGAGAAAAGAAGTCGGAGTATGGCTGCCTATATGGCGAGGTACTCGAAAAACAATCAAACACGCAAAAACTTCTCCTTCAGTGTGGCATTTTCAGTCTCACGGTGATTCCCCAGGTGGGATGAGTGGGTCAGAGGGCACATTCTGGGTGATCCTCCGGGGTCAAGTTAAGCTGGGGAATGCACAACAACAACAACAACAACAACGACAACAACGACAAGAGTTAACAACAACAACAACAACGACGACAACGACAACAAGAGTTTGATCTGATGTTTGGAATTCCCCCCATCTCCACTCACGCCACGTCGATCTCGGCAATGCGCTGCTGGTTGAGCAGGACCAACTCCCGGGTGCAGTCGTAGAGAGGGATGTCGGCCATGGAGACGTTCATGTCCCTGAAGTCGTTCCAGGACAGCAGGTGAGGGGAGCCCACGTACAGCAGGCAGCTGCACCTCGGCAGCCATATGAACTGACCTGCACCGCGTACACCACGCAGACAGACAGACAGACAGATAGACAGAGGAGAGACACAGAGAGAGAGAGAGAGAGAGAGAGAGAGAGAGAGAGAGAGAGAGTTAGTTGTGTGTGACGTGTACAGATAAAGGGTCACAGCAGAGAATTGTTAGAGAGAGAGAGAGAGAGAGAGAGAGAGAGACACACACAATTGACACAATTGACACAATTTTATTGCTATTTAGCAATCAAGCCATATAGCGCTGCGGCGCGGTAACAACGATATCGAACGCGACGCGATTACAATGACATGGAAACCATGGCAGTGGTGGTATGTACATCAAGATTCGATACATTATTGTCTGTGTCTCAAGTGTCTCAATTTTCAAACCAGCCTTTCCTTTTCCAGTCTACAGCCAGGGAAGTCAGCCCATGTAAGACCGGATCAGGTCCCGAAGAGAGAGAGAGAGAGAGAGAGAGAGAGAGAGGAGAGAGAGAGAGAGAGAGAGAGAGAGAGAGAGAGAGATGAGTGGTGTGTGTGTGGTGTGTTTGTGAGTGTGTGTGTGTGTGGGGGGGGGGGGGGGGAGTGGGGGGGAGGGTGTTGTGTGATGTGTATGTGAGTGGGGTTGGGGGCGGGGCGGGGAGAGGGATGTTGTGGTGTGTGTATATGTGTGTTGGGGCGTTGTGTGTGTGTGTATGTGTATGTGTGTGTGTGTGTGTGTTGTGTGTTGGAGGGGGGGTGGGTGTTCCGTTGTGTGTGTGTGTGTATGTGTTGTGGTGTGTGTGTTTGTGTGTTGTGTTGTGTTGTGTGTGTTGTGGTGTGTGTGTTTGTGTGTGTTGTGTTGTGTGTGTGTGTGTGTGTGTGTGTGTGTGTGTGTGTGTGTGTTGTGTGTGTGTGTGTGTGTGTGTGTGTGTGTGTGTGTTAGTTCTTCAGTTTAACGTCTGTCCACTAATTAGTGATATCAGACAGGAAAGTGTGAGTTTGTGCGTGAGTGTGTGTGTGTGGGTGGGGGGGGGGGGAAGGGAGGGGGGTTATGGCTAGGTTGGAGTGTAGGTAAGGATAAGGTAAAGGAGTCCCATAACCTATAAGGTCGTAGGGGAGTGAGTCGTCAGAGACCTCACTTCTCTAGGGCCAGCATATTGAGGGCGGCGCCCATCTCCTCTCCCTCGCTGCTTTACCTTCCCTGACCCTAAAGAGGACAGGTACCCATTTACAGCTGGGTGAACTGGGGGAACTGTACTGAAGCCAAGGCGCGCAAACGGTCACCCATCCAACTGGTAACCACGCTCGACGCTGCTTAACTTGGCTGGGGGAAAGCGAGTGCTCTGACCACTGAGCTATCCCGTCCCCTGGGTTGGAGTGTGCACATAGCTAATTATCGGCATTAAACAACTATAAGAAACACCAACTAAAAAAATAAATAAGAAAGTTGAAGGGGAAAAAATGACAGCTTCAAAACTAACTTTGTGTGTTGTGGTGTGTTTATGTGTTTATTTTATTTTATTTACTTTATTCTTTTATATCGAGGATAATGGAATAAGCACTAAAGTGCTTTTTTCATCCAGTCCCCGTGTGCATGCACTTCTGTCAATGTTGTCATCTGTTCCCACTGGTACACAATAGCCTACTCTTTCGAAAAGCGGAACAGGATTTAACGCGTGCGCAAGATGTTCTGCGTCCGTTCGCACACGGGACCTCGGTTTATAGTCTCATCCGAAGGACTTTTGGGGAGAGTGGAGTCTGCACTGATGTTAACTCCAGGGGAAAATATCCCCTTGATCGGGAATCGAACCCGGGTCGTCAGATTGCGAGCGCAATGTTTTAACCACTAGGCTTTCCCGTGTGTATGTGTGTGTGTGTGTGTGTGTGTGTGTGTGTGTTTGTGTGTGTGCGTGTGCGCGCGCGCGTGTGTGTATGTGTGCGTGCGCGCGCTGCGTGCGCGTGAGTGTGTGCATGAACCCAGTTCTTTGATCCTTGAGCTGTCTCTTTAGCCTACTCTCTTCATCCCTGAAGTTACTTCACACCTGTCTTCGCCCTGACGTAAGCCCAGTCATTCCACAACTTTGGGCCAGCAAATTCTACCAGTCTTAAGCGCACACGTTAAAACCCGTTCCATTTTTCGGAAGAGTAGGTTATTATGTGCCGGTGAGAACGGATGACAACATTTACAAAACTGCATACACACGGGGACTGGATGTAAAAATGCACATGAATGAATATTCCATTATCCTCGAAACAATAATTTTTTTAAGATAATAAAGCCAGTCTTAGCATAGGGGGCACGGGATAGCCTGTTTGGTTAGAACGTTGCACATTGCGTTCGTGATCTGCTGACCCACGTTCGAATCTCGTTCAAGGGGATATTTTCCCCTGGAGTTAACATCAGGGCCGACTCCACTCCCCCTAAAAGTCCTTCAGGTGAGACTCTAAACTGAGGTCCCGTGTGCCAACGCACGCTGAACATCTTGCACACACGTTATTTAAAACCTTTTTCGCTGTTCTAAAGAGTAGGCCATTTTGTACCAGTGGGAACGAACAACAAAATTTACAAAACTGCGACACACGTGGACTGGATGTAAAAAAAATTTTTTTAAAGCACGTAAGTGCTTATTCCATTATCCTCGAAATAAAAGAATAAAAACTGCATACACACGTAAACTGGATGGGAAAAAAAAAGAAAGAAAAAAAGTACGTAAGTGCTTATTCCATTATCCTCGAAATAAAAGAATAAAATATATTTTAAAAACAACACCAACCAACCAACCAAACCAAAAAGCCCCATCACACCCTCTTACCCCTGAGCACAAAAGACGGCCTGTAGCCGCCAGTATTGACGCTGATGAAGAAGACGCTGTTGATGAAGTGGCGGATCAGCTCTGCAGTTGGAGACAGGATGGGCATGGAGATGTTGGCGAAGTCAGTCAGCTTGGTGTCCGAGGTGATGGTGCCGGGCACCAGCTCCCTCAGAGACTCCCCGCATTGCAGCACGTGCATGGACTCGCTCAGCAGTAGGTGGTAAGGGTAGGCTATCGTCTGGTCTTCCACTCTGCGCAGGCAAGGAGATGACGGTCTTTGAAGCGTGTGGTTTCTAGGTTGGTTTTTTTAGTTGTTGTTGTTTTTTAGAAGGTAATTGTGTTGTATTGTATTGTATTGTGTTGCATTGTGCTATTGTGTTGTGTTTTAAGTCACGGCAGATTTCTCTGCGTGACATGGGGTGTTACCGTCTGTTGAATATTCTAGAAACCATGCACTCATCACATCAGCCATTTGACAGATGTTCTACCAACTGTATGCATAACTCGTTAAGTTAATGAAGCTTCGGGTGTATGTTAAGTTATTTTCCTGTCATCCATACACACCGCTGGGTTAGAAATGGCCAGCCCACTCTTGGTTCAAATCAGGTTTATTCATTAATAAGCATGGAACAAGCATAACGTGATGAACGTAATCAGCATAGCGGCAACAAGCAAGTAGCTTATGTTGTGCTCAAGTATAAAATCAAAAGTCTTATTGCAACCCACTCTTGCATGATAGATGGATTAGAATGTTTGCTGTTTTGTGCGTTTAAACCCAAGACCTCCCGTTATAGTCTCAGCTCAAAGACTTATACAGGGAATGCAGTTAGACATTGATGCTGACAAGGGGAGAAACAAAAAAATGTCCTAGGTTTGATGGATCACAGCAGACACCAGTGAACAAACATTATCATCGGCATAGTAACAGTTAAAGTAAGAAAGAAGAAGAAGGAGGAGGGGGAGAAGAAGAAAAAGAAGAAGAAGGGATGGGACGGGTGTGGGGGGGGGGGGGTGTAGGAGGAGGAGGATACAGAAAAAGAATACTACTACTACTACTACTACTACTACTACTACTACTACTACTACGAACTACTACGAAATACTACTACTACTACTACTACTACTACGAAATACTACTACTACTATTACTACTACTACTACTACGAACTACTACTACTACTAATACTACTACTACTACTACCACCACCACCATTACTAGGTTACTCCTCCTCCTCCTGTTACTACTACTTACTACCACTTCAACAACCACAAAGAAAACGATAGAGATACCAAACTAGACAACAAGAACCAGCTCAGCTGGTATCATCATCATCATAACTATTCTGTTGGCTCCTCACTGCCAGGAGAGAGAGAGAGAGAGAGAGAGAGAGAGAGAGAGAGAGAGAGAGGAGAGAGAGAGAGAGAGAGAGGAGAAAGAGAGAGAGAGAGAGAGAGTGAGAGAGAGAGTGAGAGAGAGAGAGAGAGAGAGAGAGAGTGAGAGAGAAGAGAGAGAGGGGAGAGAGAGAGAGAGAGAGAGAGGAGAGAGAGTTGACAAAGAGAGGAACTACAGACACTGACGTGATGACGGAGGGTTTGTCAAACACCTCCATCAACTACAAAGAGAGGCACTACAGACACTGACGTGATGACGGAGGGCTTGTCAAACACCTCCATCAACTACAAAGAGAGGCACTACAGACACTGACGTGATGACGGAGGGTTTGTCAAACACCTCCATCAACTACAAAGAGAGGAACTACAGACACTGACGTGATGACGGAGGGTTTGTCAAACACCTCCATCAACTACAAAGAGAGGCACTACAGACACTAGGAACTACAGACACTAGGAACTACAGACACTGACGTGATGACGGAGGGCTTGTCAAACACCTCCATCAACTACAAAGAGAGGAACTACAGACACTGACGTGATGACGGAGGGCTTGTCAAACACCTCCATCAACTACAAAGAGAGGAACTACAGACACTAGGAACTACAGATACTGACGTGATGTTTGAGGGTTTGTCAAACAACTCCATCAACTACAAAGAGAGGAACTACAGACACTAGGAACTACAGATACTGACGTGATGTTTGAGGGTTTGTCAAACAACTCCATCAACTACAAAGAGAGGAACTACAGACACTAGGAACTACAGATACTGACGTGATGACGGAGGGCTTGTCAAACACCTCCATCAACTACAAAGAGAGGAACTAGAGACATTAGGAACTACAGATACTGATGTGATGACGGAGGGCTTGTCAAACAACTCCATCAACTACAAAGAGAGGAACTACAGACACTAGGAACTACAGATACTGACGTGATGACGGAGGGCTTGTCAAACACCTCCATCAACTACAAAGAGAGGAACTACAGACACTGACGTGATGACGGAGGGCTTGTCAAACAACTCCATCAACTACAAAGAGAGGAACTACAGACACTGACGTGATGACGGAGGGCTTGTCAAACAACTCCATCAACTACAAAGAGAGGAACTACAGATACTGACGTGATGACGGAGGGCTTGTCAAACAACTCCATCAACTACAAAGAGAGGAACTACAGATACTGACGTGATGACGGAGGGCTTGTCAAACAACTCCATCAACTACAAAGAGAGGAACTAGAGACATTAGGAACTACAGATACTGACGTGATGACGGAGGGCTTGTCAAACACCTCCATCAACTACAAAGAGAGGAACTACAGACACTAGGAACTACAGATACTGACGTGATGACGGAGGGCTTGTCAAACAACTCCATCAACTACAAAGAGAGGCACTACAGACACTGACGTGATGACGGAGGGCTTGTCAAACAACTCCATCAACTGCTCGTCCACAGAAGCTCGGCGGCGGAGGATGCGTGGCTTGTTGGGGTTGTAGCTCTTCCCGGACACCAGGCCGCCCCCGCGACTGCGGCTCTGCAGCTCCACCTGTACGTACATTGTAGTGTGTTGCATTATAGCGTGGCGTAGCGTAGCGTAGTGTAGCTTAGTATAGTACGGCATAGTATTGTATACCAAAGCATAGCATAGCGTAACATATCATAGCGTAGGATAACATACCATTTCACACCATAGCATAATGTAGCAGAGCAGAGCATAGCATAGCGTAGCATAGCATAGCGTAGCACAGCATAGCATAGCATAGTATAGCATAGCATAGCGTAGCACAGCATAGCATAGCATAGCATAGCATAGCGTAGCACAGCATAGCATAGCATAGCATAGCGTAGCATAGCATAGCGTAGCACAGCATAACATGGAATAGCATAGCATAACAATGCCTCATATCATACCACACCATCACTTCGCCTCATATCACATCATATCATATCATACATCATATTATATATTTTATCTCGTATATAACATCATATATCATATCACACTATATGGGGGCGGGAAAGCCCAACACATAACCTATATCTCCTTTCAAAAGATTTACACACATACCTAATAACATTTTGCCAAGTATCAATATCTTATGTAAAGGTATGCACAGGCCTGTTTGATAATTATACTCATATGGTATCGTATCATTTCATATCATCTGATATCATGGCCCAGGCCAAAACCATTGTCATTGACTGATAGAAGCTAAGTGGCAGGGCCTACATTACAATGTTCAACATTACGCTATGTTGAAAGCATCCTGGATGGAAGGTTGAACTCACGATCTGACGGCCCAGGTTCAAACCACTACTATCGCCCCTTCGAGGGGATTTTCCTCCTGGAGTTAACAGCAGTACCTACTCTACTCGCTGAAAGTCATGAAAAACCGAGGTTCTGTGTCGCAACCACACGCAGAATGTATTATGCACACATCAAAACCCGTCCCGCCTTTTGAAAGAGCAGGCCATTGCGTGCCAGTAGGAACAAAGGGCAAAATTATTGAGAGAGGCTCAGTCCGGCGGTGATTGAAGCTTTAGCCTCATTGGTATCTTACAGGGAGACACTTTCCATAATGTAGCTTGGCCCAGGCCAAAAGCTGTGTCAGTTATTATTGATGTCAGCTAATTGCCAAGGCCTACATTAAAACATTGTTATGTAGTAAAATTTTGTGTTGAGATTGCCTTCAGCCATGACAAGCTCTTAACATAACAACACGCACTCTCCTTTGTTAAAGGAGAAATAAAATCCTCTGAAGTCGGAGTATGGCTGCCTATATGGCGAGGTGCTTGAAAAAGAGTCATACACGCAAACTTCTCATCCAGTGTGTATTTCCTATCTCACAGAGATTCCCAGGTGGGATGAGTGAGTCAGAGTGCATGTTCTGGGTGACCCCCAGGGTGTAAAGCTGGGGAACGCACAACAACAACAACAATTTGATATCCGTGTGGTCTACCAAAGCTACCATCAAAATATGATACTAGAAAGAGGAAGAAAAAACGCTCAAAATGTATGTTGTAAAAAAACAACAAATACAACAAAAAGAACCCGATTTATGTACATCCAGAATATAAAATAAGCGTTA
>CM054134.1:47878817-47918622 GCA_028751875.1 Rapana venosa
CCAGAGATGGATACAGTAATGTATAACAAACAGCTGGCTGTTACCGTTGACAATGGGATAGAGTCCGTTTCTCCAGCTGTAGTGATGCACCATCAAACTGCCGTCTTCGTCCTCCTCGCATCTGCAGCGTCAGCACAGCAGGCATACTATATTAATTATGTCAGCACGAACAGGACAGAAGTTGGCTATTCTTCTTGTTCGGATTTTTGTCTGCGTGCGCTCACGTGTGTGTGTGTGTGTGTGTGTGTGTGTGTGTGAACCACGATGTCATACTACACAGAGTGTCAATGTGTTAACACTCAAGTAAAGGCGGGAACCACAATGTCATACTACACAGACTCTCAATTTGTTAACACTCACATAAAGGTGGAGACTACAATAATATCATACTACACAGACTGTCAATGTCTCAACACCCAGGTAAAGGTGGAAACTACAATGTCATAATACACAGATTGTCAATATATTATCCCTCACGTAAAAGTGGGAAACAACAATATCATAATACACAGACTGCCAAAGTCTTAATGAACACTCACGTCAAGGTGGCAACCACACTGTCACAATGCACACAGTGTCCGGTGTTGACCCCTCCCCCCACTGACCTGAAGGAGGGGGCGACAATGCCCCTGTAGGACAGGGACAGCATGGAGTGGAGGCTGTCCAGGTTGTTGATGAAGCTGCACATGTCCTGGCCCAGGGTCAGCAGCATGGTGTCATAGCCGTGCTTCAGGCAGTAGGTCAGGAAGTACTGACCAAACTCCTTTAGCACTGTGTTCAGCGGCACACCTGGCGGCAGTGACAGAAAAGTAAAGTATGTTCTTTCGATCCAGAAGAACCATAGAGCCGGAGCTTATCCCGGTTTCTGTAGCGTTAAGCGAACTGATGGTTTTTCACCACCCCTGTGACAGGACGCTAGTCTGTCGCCAGATACTTCCCCAGCAGAGCTGGTACCCACTTGTACACCTGGGTGGAGAGAAGAAAATAGCAGTAAAGTGTCTTTCCCAAGGACACAACACCGAGCCGAGCGGGATCGAACCCGCGACCTCTGGATCACGAGTCGACCGCCTAAACCACTCGACCACGGTGCCTCCTGGCAGTGACAGATGGAGACAGTAAAGATGATGATAGCAGTAGCAGCAGCAGCAGCAGTAGAAGCAGCAGCAGCAGCAGGACAAGCTAAAGTAAGAGCAGCAGCAGCAGTAGGAACAGTAGTAACGATGTTTCCGATCACGCAGACCTGAGGGTATTTTCATGGTTGAAAATCAGAAAAACACTTACGTTTTTTGCAAAGTGGGGGACGGGATAACCTGGTGGTGTGTGTGTGAAGAGAGAGAGAGAGAGAGAGAGAGAGAGAGAGAGAGAGAGAGAGAGAGAGAGAGAGAGAGAGAGAGAGAGTGTGTGTGTGTGTGTGTGTGTGTTTGTGCGTGCATGCACAAGCCCTCAGCTATGCATATAGTAGATATTATTAGTAATTGTATGCTGAAATATGGTTAAACCCACAGCATTAACAACCCACACAACATGCAGCAGGCACTATATGACTTAACACCAGAAACTCACCCAAAACATTGGTGGCTGTCTCCAACAATTTGAACGTCGTGGCATCCTCGTATACAGAAAATACCTGGAAAAAGGACTCTTCTTCCAGCCCCATGGTATGTCTTTAAATAGCGCGCGCGCACACACACACACACACACACACACACACACACACACACACACACACACACACACTTTTATAAGTCAATTTTCTTGATTTTGTGTTGTGAGGACAAGATGAAAAAATAGTTGTATACACTTCATTTTTTACCCTTACTGAAGATCGTTTGACTTGACTTGACTTCACACACACACACACACACACACACACACACACACACACACACACACACACGATCTGGTGACACAAAGCAGTTAAACTGCAATTGTTGTCTTTATGTAACAAGTAAAATGCTCTGTAGAACATACACTTAACCTGTTTTTATCCTCGTCTAATGAGCGTCTCCACTGAAAAAACAAAACAACAGCTGCTGCTACGTCTGAGAGATTATATAAGGCAATGACAACAATGATGCTAATGGTGATATTGGTAATAAAAAGTGACTGTGGTCAAATCTACGATTAGTCTATGCACTCTGCTCAGCTATAGAAAGTGGGGTGAGAAGGGCGGTATCGCAACTCTTGCTCTAGTTTATACATACTGTCTTGAGAATGAAGGATAGGAGGAGGAGGAGGAGGAGGAGAAGAAGAAGAAGAAGAAGAAGAAGAAGCCATTAAGGATAGAGTATAATTATTGGCCACGCTTATAACAGCACACGAGCAGTGGTAAACTAAGCTTGCAGACCTGGATAGATGGTGTGCTCCACAATCAAATTTCATCACTGACAGAAGCATGCCGAATAGGAACGTGTATTGATATACTGACTGACTCCCGAGTCAGTCAAATGGTAGAAAAAGAAGGAAGGTGGCAGGACCGTTTAGGCGTCCACCTGCCTAACAAGTAAAAACGTGAGGTTCTATGTGCGATTCCCAGCCTTGCCCTTTCTTTCCAGTTTGGCAGGGAAATCGAACTGAGTGTTAAGTCTTTTGAGGAAGACTCTAAAGCAATCGGACCTGTGTGCTTACGGACTTGTGCAAGTCAAAAGAACCACAAAGGTTGAACATAGGAAAGAGCAGGGAGGCACCTCCCGACTGTCTTGGCGACATTGGGAGACCTGTCCAGTTCCCAACTGTATCCCCGAAGTCGGAATATGGCTACCTTAATTAATAGTGGGGGACGGGGAGGGGGGGGTGGGGGGGGGGGGGGGGGGGGAGCGTCGCGTATGCAAAAATCTCACCACTAGTGAACCTAGGAGCTCTAACCGAGGAACGACCAAGAACCAAAACATAACAAACAAACAACTCCCAAAACAAACAAACAAACAAACAAAAAAGGATAGAAAACGTCAACGTCACTTTTTCTGTGAATCAGTGAATCAAGATGACATATGAAAAAAATTTTTTTTTTAAAGAATAGCGCTGCTAATGGCTGTAATCTTGCATAAACATAGGAATAAATAAACAGGCTAAGATACTCACAGAACTTCATACCACTTGTCCATCCCAAACTTCACTTGTAGCATTTCCCGAATAATACAGTGTATTTGTCCGTACTGAAACACACACACACACACACACACACACACACACACACACACACATACACACACACACACACAACACACACACACACACACACACACACACACACACACACACACAAACACACACACACACACAACACACACACACACTTCTTGATTTGGTTGCTTTTAGTTGCTTGTTGTTGTTTTTATTTTAGAAGTAGTATATCAGTCAATTATACTTACTAAAAGCCATAATTATTTTCAAATATTTTGCAACTTCACCAGATTGAATTTCATGGAAAAAAATACACGGATGACTGCTCACCATCACGAAGGGGGTACTCATCAGAGGAATGTTGACGGTTTCAATTAACATGGAGGTATTGTGTATCTTACTATTCATTGATTTACTTGTTCAATCTACATTGTCGCCAGCTCAGCTGACAACAGAGCCATATCAGTACTAACATCCAATCTATGAAAATCAAATTATCAACAAACACAAAAGTTATCAACAACAACGACAATCACAACAACCAAGTAACCAGCCCATAACTGTTCAAAGAAAGAAACCAATAACACAAAGTCAAACATGAAATGCCCCCCCTCCCCCTCCCTCCCCAACAACAAAACAAAAAAACCCAACCCATTATTACTTGCAAACTTGATAACGTAAAAAGAAGTCACTGCATCAATATCGTTTAAAAATGTATACTATGATTAAGTGCATAGACCATTTCTTTTCAAAAACAGCTGCGATTTCTCTCCATACATAAAACGAAAACAAAAGAAAAGAAAGAAAGAACAAGAGAAACCCAGAGGCACCAAGATTGTTTCAATTATGGAAAGATAACATTGAAAAGGTAACATATTAACTGCAATATTTTTGGACAGATTGCTGTCTTCTTGAGGGTGAAGTCTATGATGATGTGGGCGGCGATGGGGGTGGGGTGGGGGGTCGGAAAGTAAGGGGTGGGGTGGGCGGGGCTGAGATATCAAGAAATTGTTCACTGAACTTATGTTTCTAAATTTAATCAATCAAAATATTCCCGAAGTAGGAATAGTTACCTTGGGATGCACGCGCAGAATCTCACCTTTGGTGAACCTCAGGAACAGGGAGAAAAATAAAATATTAATTTCAAATTACAAGTTAGTTCCATCAATTTATACAGTAGTAAATTTGCTCTTCAGTGCAAAGCAAAACCAACTCTGAAATCTACATTAACCTTTTAAGAAATTATAACGCGTTACACGTTCCGCAATGTGTATCAAACATACCCACCAGTATATAATAAAATAAACTCAGTCAAAACTTTGTTCAATCTGTCTCACCATTTTTCTGATTTGTTTTTGTCTCAGCTCGGAAATCAATCACACATCGCCATGTGCAGGTTTGACGTAAACAAGTGCTGAATTACGTCATATTCTGTTACGTCAGGACTTTCGTTTCCGCTGTTTTAGTCTGTGTACAGTTGCACAGTTTTGTTCTGACATTTAAAATGTTACGAGGTGACCGCCCCGATATGGCCTCTGTGGTCGGCGGGGCTATACACAAAAGATTGGATTGGATTGGTCTCCGGTACAAATAACACAAGCCTTGTGCCAGACTTTTTTTAAAAAAAATTAAAAAGCCGGATATCACATTGGAGAGATCGGAACTGTTCTCTCTCTCTCTCTCTCTCTCTCTCTCTCTCTCCATTTGACAATGTGTAGATGTTTATCTTTATGACTTATTAAGTTTGATTGTGTTATTTTTCTTGGCTTTGTTGTTGTTGTTGTTCTTGTTGTTGTTGTTTGTCTGTTTTTTCTCTTTTTTATCATCTTTTGTTGGTTTGGTTTTTTTTCTCTTTTGTTTGTTTGTTTGTTTTGGTTAGGGTTTTTTGGGGGGGTTTGGGGGAGGGTGTGTTATTTTTGGGATTTTCTTTTATTTGCTTGCTTTGGGGGGAGCTGTTTTGAAAAGGGTTATTTCCCCTTGTTTTTATTGTGAGACTGTATAAGTATTGGGTTATTATTTTTAAGATGTTTCCCTAAGGGGCGGGGACGGGATGTAAAAAGGCACATGTGTGCTTATCTTTACCCTCGAAATAAAAAAATTTGTCATTGTCATTGTCATTGTCATTGTTTTTCCTCTTCTCTCTCTCTCTCTCTCTTCTCTCCTCTCTCCTCTTCTCTCTCTCTCCCCTCTTTTTTTTTTTGTTTTTTTGTTTTTGGTTTTTTGTGTTGTTTTTTTTTCCTTTTGTTTTGTTGTTGTTTTTCTTGTTTTTTTTTTTTGGGTTTTTGGGGGGGGGGGGTGTTTTTGTCTGTTTTTTTTGTTTTTTTTTGTTTTTTTGTTTTTTTTTTTGGGTTGGGTTGTTTTTTTTTTTGGGGGGGGGGGGGGGTTTTCGGGGTTTTTTTTTGTCTTTTGCTCGCCCGGGTTTTTTGTTTGTTTGTTGTTTTTTCTTTTTCTCTCTTTTTTTTTTTAAAACAAAAAAAAAAGTTTTCCCCTTTGCTTCTACTGTTGAAAATTATACGAGTGCATTTTCCCCCCCGTGGACTCCGGGGTATGCTTAAAGGGCTTGCAAGAATGGGATCCCTGCCCTCCAAACCGGCATGTCGTAAGAGGCGACAAAGGGGGAAAACCCTTCCCTCCAGGTTGGGGGGTTGGGCACAGGGCAAAACAACCCTGCCGAAAAAAAAAGAGGTTACGAAACACCAAAAAAAAAAAAAACTTATACTTTTGCGTGCGAAGGACCCCCCCGGGTCCCAGTGAGACTGTATGAATGTGAGGGCCAAAGCCAAAGGGGAAAGCTACCCAGGAAAAGGGGAAAGACCAACCCCACCAAAACTAAGACAGACTGGGACTTTGGGAAACGTGGGACGATGTATGAAGGGGCAAGTGGCACAGGTAACATTAGAGAGGGAAAGATTAACCTCCAGCCTAGGAGTAAGCGGAGTGATGGACTGGATCTGGGAGAGTGAGAACCACCCCCCGGAAACGTCCTCTACTCGGGGAGAGATGACGACCAGCACCAAGGGGTTGCCATATCCCAAAAAAAGGGTTTGACTTTTGCCTTATGGAGTGGAAGCCCATCAACAGCAGACTAATGAAGTGCGAGATGAAGGGAAGACCATAACTCACCATACCCGTCTCGCCCAACCAAAAAACAGCGCGATGAGGCAAGATGACTTTCCCACCGCTGAACGAGAAGAGAAAGCCCACGCCATGACCCATCGTCATCATGGGGACCTAAATGCCAAGGTGGGAATGACAAACCGACTAGAGAGAGTCAGGGGAAAAACACGGGGTGGGGAACAAAAAATGACAAGGGGGAGAGACTTTGGATTTCTGCCCCATGAACAACTTAGTGAAAGGGGGACCCTATTCACGCCCCGGGGACATCCACAAGCTGACTTGGGCGCGCCAAATGGGAGAGAATGAACCAGATTGACCTTGATATAAAGGGAAAGTGGGACGATCCTCCCTGATGTGAGAACCAAGCGAAGTGCGATGTGGGAGCGATCATCACCGGGGAAGCACACATCCAGATGAAACTAGAAGAACACAACCCCAAACCCTAAGCGGTTTTGATACCCAGCGATTGAGCACCAACGTGAAGTCTGCTTTCGTAACTCTGGGGGAAACAGATTCCCATCCTGCGGGGGGAAAACAGACAGAACAGCATACATAGATAGGCATGGAAGCAGATCTGAAAAAACTGTCCCTGGAGCAGCAAGGACAACATCGGCCATCAAAAGAAAAAAGCCCCAACAATGACTGGATCCAAAAGAGACCCCAATCCCATCAAAAAAAAGAAGAGAGCCCAAGAAGAGATTCTGAAAGTAAGTTCCACGGCTACGAGAGGGGGAAGAGTTGTACAGAAGGCACACGGAAAGTAAAGAGACTCGCACCCCGAAACAAGAGAGAACCCGGACCAGCGGCAGCTGAGGCAGAAGAGGCGGCGGCCCAAGGAGAGAAAGGGGAGAGTCTACAAAATCCCAAGAAAGATGAAACAAATTTAAGAGGAGCGCTGGGGGCCCAAATTGGGAAGAAAGGGAAACTGTTGACAACAGAGAAAAACAGAGAAAGATGGGTGAACACTTCCCGGAATTCTCAACCGCCACCACCTGACGGAAGCCGACATCCCAGAAACACAAAAAACTTAGAATTTACGTAACCCCCCCAAAAAAAGGAAGAATAGTGGCTGCCATCAAGACCCCCAAAAACGGCAGTCCCAGGGCCCGGAAAACCTGGTGCCGAAAAGTTCAAGGCTTCTGAACTAGCAGTGACAGACTGCAACCACTGTTCACGCTGCTGGAAACGAGAAAGTCCATGATTGGCCAAGGGAGTGATAGTCAAAAACCCCCAAAAAAGGGGAACCCGGGGCGACCAACAACTGGAGGGGAATCACTCTTTTGTCTGTGCCAAGCAAGTACTGGGCCCGGCATTCATAAGAATATCAGCGTGTGGCGATGTTTGGGAAGGCAGCAGGGGCAGGAAGCAAGGGATGTATAGACCAGATATTTACGTCAAAACATCACGGACGTGCACGAGTGGCAAAGACAACGTATTGAAATTTGGGATTCGAAAAGGATGGGGCAGCATACACAGAGAAGCCTTTGGAGTATCCTTCGACACGGCATCCCATCGAAACGGTAACCTTATCAAAAGCTTCTATGACAACTTAGAAGCTCTGTGGGCCATAGCCAAAAAATATCTTTGAATCAAGACTGGAGTAAGCAAGGGTTGTGATGTCCAGTTCTCTTCAATCTGGCCATTTTTGGGTGATGAGGAAGACGACAGAAGCACCCCAAGAGGGTTCGCTGGGCCGTTCTCAACATAGACGACCTTGACTTTGCGGATGACCTGCACTGCTGCCCACACCACCAACATATCCAGGAGAAGACCACAACCCCAAAAAAATTCGGACAGAAAAATGGGGCTTGTATTGCACCAAAAAACAGAGACCCAAAGTCGCTCAATGTGAACCCCACCCCTGGAAAGTGAATGGAAATACCTGCCCAGACAGACAAGTTTACAACCTTGGCAGCATCTCAAAACCGAGGGCGGCACAAAAGAGCATCCACAACAGACTGGGGAAGGCAGGAATGTGTTTTGGGAGATGAAAAATATCTGGAGATAACTCAGTACAGCACCAACACCAAATAAGCTTTTTCCCGAGCTGGTTTTTTCTACGCTCTTGTACGGTTTTGAGTGCGGAGGATGACGGAAGTGGATTTACCAAACTTCGATCCCTTTCCCCCCCATATCCTGCGAAGGGAATTTTCCGGATTTTTGGGCCCGAGAAGATCTCCAAAGAAGACCTATACGGAGAGCAGGCAGGAAAAATGGGAACCTTCACCCGAAACTGGAAGTGGTTGGGAATCCTCCAAGGACCCACGTCAATTGCAAGAACAGCATTGCACTGGACCCCCGAAGAAGGAGAAAGAAAGGAAGACCAAAAGCAAAGTGGAGAAGAACTGAAAAGTGAGATAAGGGCCTGCAGCACTCTTGGGGGTCAGTGCTAGGGTTTGGGCAGAATAGGCGGGTGGGAAACGCTTTGTTTTTGCCCTAACACCGTGGTGTAATGGCTATGATGTGATGTGAGTACATTTCAAATGTACCCCCCGGGGGGGGCTGGATGTAAAAAAGAATGGTAATTATTCATTATCCTGAAGAAAAAAAAAGAATTTGTTTCTATTACTTACAATGGTGTGTTTTTTTTTTGCTTTAATTGGGTTTTCCCCCTCTTTATTAGTGAGTTTGGGGGTTTTTTACTTATTTTATTATCATCATTCAATTTTTTGAGTATAATTAAAAATGTTTGTGTTTTAGTGGCTATGTGGTATTACATATTTAGTATTATCCCTGAAACACCTCCCCCCCCCTCCACCCCACACACACACACACACACACACACACACACAACACACACACACACACACACACACACAACACATACACACACACACTCACTCACTCACTCACTCACTCACTCATATTCTCTCCCTCAATGACTGTATAGGTTTAGATTTCTTCTTTGTTTTATTTCCTGTTTTTATTGTGTGGATGTATGGGTATGAAATTTATTTCATTACCATGACATATAATTTGAAACGAATATAATCTATGGATATTATCTCTGAAATACACACACACACACACACACACTCCCTGTCTCTGTCTCTCTCTCACCTTTTATCGTCTTGCTTATAGTATAGTGTATCCTGATGAAGGATTCATATTTTATATTTTCAATACTTTATTGGACTTGCCTCTGTACTTAAGTTTTAATGAGTGCCCTATTTCAATATCTTATAGTTATGTGTAACAAGTATGTGTACCATTTGACATTGTGTAGATGTTTATCTTTATGACTTATTAAGTTTGGTTGTGTTATTTTTCTTGGCTCTGTTGTTGTTCTTGTTGTTGTTTGTCTGTTTTTCTCTTTTTTATCTTCTTCTGTTGGTTTGGTTTTTCTTTCTCTTTTGTTTGTTTGTTTGTTTTGGTTAGGGTTTGTTTGGGAGGTGGGGGTGGGGGTGGGTATTTTTAGGGTTTTCTTTTATTTGCTTGCTTTGGGGGGGGGGGGGGGGTGTTGTTGGGGGGAGCTGTTTTGAAAAGGGTTATTTCCCCTTGTTTTTATTGTGAGACTGTATAAGTATTGGGTTATTATTATTAAGATGTATCCCTAACGGGCGGGGACTGGATGTAAAAAAGCACATGTGTGCTTATTCAATATCCTCGAAATAAAAGAATTTGTCATTGTCATTGTCATTGTCGTTGTGTGTGTTGTGTGTGTGTGTGTGTGTGTGTGTGTGTGTGTGTGTGTGTGTGTGTGTGTGTGTGTGTGTGTTGTTGTTGTTGTTGTTGTTGTTGACTTCAATTTTACGTCTGTTCACTTTTAGTGATATTAGACCCCCCCCCCCTAAAAAAAAAAAAACCAAAAAACCCCGGGAGGTGTGGATGTGGTGTTAAAAAAAAATCTCGAAAAACTTGGCAATGCAACAGGGATTTTTTTTTAAAAGTCATTAACGTTAATGTAACTAAAACAAATGTCCTATGGGACTGTGACAAAGACGTTTCACAATTTCAAATGCCAATTTTAAATTACTGAATATGCTGGTGAGGGAGTTTTCAGAAAAATGGGGCATGAAAGGTTTTACACTCTGGCAGTCAAAAAGTATATGAGTATTTGTGATATTCTCACCACACAGGCATTTACCATTTTTGCTGAATTTGGTTATCAATGCATTTAGTTTCATTCTATAGAATAAAGTATTAATTCTCCTTGACGTAAAAACACTTGTACTAACTTCTGAATGGTTCCCCACTGTTAGATTATCTGTATTGATTGCAGTTCTAGTTAAAAGTCTCTCATTTTGCTGATTACTATCAGTGACCTTTCTCCATGATTTTTGTTCTAGTAAGCTATACCCTTCTTGTAAGGATAAAGGCACATGCAATTCTATTGCATCCCGTCCATGTTTTGCACCCTTTTTGGCAGCTCTATCCGCCCACTCATTTGGAAATAACCCAGTGTGTGAAGGCACCCAACAAAAATTCACACTTATACCCTTTAAGGTTAAGAGATGTATGACATGCTTAATCTCTAATATGATTTTCGAAGTTTTCTTGTAACATGGCGATTTTAACGCATACAATGCCGATTTAGAATCAATGCAAAGAAGAATTTGAATTGAAGTGTGTGTGTGTGTGTGTGTGTGTGTGTGTGTGTGTGTGTTTATAACAACAGTAACAATATTTTTTGGGTAGTCATCGCAGACTATGAACAGGAGATATGTATTACTGATGTCTGGTTATTGATTACGTTACACATCAGACTTTTAATGCAGTGTGTGTGTGAGTGTGAGTGTGTGTGTGTGTGGTTACAAGAAGCCCAAAGTTGATCGTGGTTAATTCATTGCGGTGGATTAAAAGTCAATTTCCTCTAAGTTTCGGTTAACAGTGGAATAAAGATTTTTTTTTTCAAGCTTCCAGTCTCAGCATTTACGGTCAGTTTGAACACTAAGAGGCTTGATACACGTCCCGGTAACTTTGCATTTCAAAGACAAAATACCGACACATCTGAATTTGATTAAAATTTACAAAGTTAAGCATTATTTTTTTATTTTTAAAAAAGTCACGTAACACGAATAGCATCATTTCTCTGTGCTTTGAATGGCACAGAAATAGACCTAGAGCGAAAAGAAGTCTCATTTATTGTTGACATTGTTTACAATATATATTTCTTTTTCAAAGGTTGAGATTGTGAAGTTATGATAGCTTGCAAGGAACTTGAAACAACACAGATTCATCCACTCATTTCGGGGCGGGATGGCATAGTGGTTAGAGAGTTGCGCCTGAAGTTTGACACCAAAGTATGGATTTCCACTTCAGGCCTATTTGCTTACACCCTTGCCCGCCCACACACGCGCACACACACACACACACACACACACATCTATATGCGCGTTTGTGTGTGTGAGTGTGCGCGCGCGCGTGTATGTATGTATGTAAATGCGCAAATTGATATGGTATGAGTACTTGTAAAAGAGCCAGTTAGCTATGATTTCGCAAAGTTTCGGTTAGGACACAATTAAAGTGAAGGCCCATCACTCTAAAACAATCAACAAAAATGTTGGCGGGTCAGATTCTATGCATCCATAGACAACAATAGCCAAGTTGCCGTCTGAGCGTTCGACGACGACGACGAGGAAGAACTACAAGTCTTTCTTTGCTTTGTTCTTGATGTGATCGGCAGTTCTTAATAATTTATGATTTGATCACAAGACCTCTTTGTGTTAGTCTTTTCTCTTCATGGCAAGTAAATCGAGAAAACAACCAGCACCGGTAAGCAAAAAGGCAGGCATTGAGATTCAAGAACAGCAATGTGTGTGTGTGTGTGTGTGGAAGGGCGCGTGTATGTGTGTGTATGTCACTAGTGTACTCTGAGCGCAAGTGCGCGCGTGTGTGTGTGTGTGTACAAACTACAATAATGATTTCTTCTGTTCATGAAGAAATGTGACCAGACAACTGAGACATTAATTCCAAGTCACTGTGTACGTTTTTGTGTTTTTACTTGGATAAACTGGGTCATCTTGTCTGTGCTTAATTTAGGACCATCCATCTAAAAAGCAAGAAGTCACAAATTCAGTTCTTGTTTGAATCTGGGCTTTTCTTCAATACTGTGAATGTGACACACTATATCATCAGCAGTGGTCTGTATTTGACACCACTTCCTTGACTGAATAAGCACACATTATAAACAGTAGGCACATTTAATACTCAGTCCCCTACTAAGTGAGTTGCACAACTTTCTTTTGTGACTTTGGTACAGTCTGAAATTTGGGGCTTTTGACCTTTTGTGTTCCATCTGTTTTTGGTGTTGTTGTAAAACTAAAATTGAGTTATTTAATTGATTGCATCATGTGTGTTTGGTATTATAAAGAAATGGTTCTTGAACAAAAGAAATATATATATATATATATATATATATATATATATATATATATATATATATATATATATATATATGTGTGTGTGTGTGTGTGTGTGTGTCCCTCGAAAACAATGTGAAGAAAGGGGAAACTGCAATATATAAATTGCAGTTTAGTAACATTGATATGTTTTTGTAAAGTTCTGTCATGTTTGACATTGCTTTTTTCATGTTGTAGGTTTTAGAAGTGTGTGTGGATACTCAGATTATCAACACACCCAGTGTGGGTGCAAGCCTTCTGCAGATGTGTGAATCCATTGGGATTCGTTGTTCTGCTCGTGACCAGCTGATAGGTGGCACAGTTACATGGCAGCTTGTTTATGAATCTGACAGTCAGGTTAGTAGTAGTTGGTAAAGGCTTTTTACTGAAAAATCATGTTTGTTCTTTGTGAATTTGCATTGCTGATTGTCACATGTATACTAGTAGTAGTACACAGTCATAGTAGTGATTTTATTTGGTAGAACTAGAAGAAAAACAAAAATTGTTGTGTAGATTAACTTGGAAAGTGATAACGGTTTGTTTTGTAAAAGCAGGTGCTAGAGATAGACATAATCATGATTATGAAAGAAAAAGAACCTCAGAAAATGAATATTATTAGTAGTAGTAAAATGTAGTGTGTTTTGTGAACACTACATTATGCATGTATCCATGCATTTTTTTCTCTTTCTTTTATATCGAGGAATAAGCACTTATGTGCTTTTTTACATCCTGTCCCTGTGTGTATGCGGTTTTGTAAATTCTGTCATCTGTTCCCACCAGCACACAATGGCCTACTCTTACGAAAAGCGGAACAGGATTTAACGTGTGCGCAAGATGTTCTGCATGCGTTGGCACATGGGGCCTTGGTTTATAGTCTCATCCAAAGTCCTGACTTTTGGGGAGAGTGGAGTCTGCATTGATGTTAACTCCAGGGGAAAATATCCCCTTGAACAGGAATTGAACTTGTGCCTGTCAGTTATTTTAAGTGATACCAAGTTCAAGGCCAGGATGTGTACATGGGTGATTGTACAAGCTAGGATAAGTCCAGAAATGTGCATAGCTTAATTTACTCATTGATGCAGAGTTCAGTTTTGTCACTTTTTTCTGTGTAAGCCTCATTGCATGCAGCATGTTGTTTTTGCCACTATGTACTATGCCACATGCATGATACAGAGCAGGTTACTTAACTTAGTCTTTAGATGCTTTGAAACTGCATAGCCCAAGGCACAGTGAAATCAGGAGTGTATACAGTACAAGCTCCTGCAACTCATGACCATAATTTCCCATGAATGACAAGATATTTCACAAAGATACTTGATCTTCTACATGCATACTTTACAATAAATCTATGTGGATTGGACTGACGCACTAACAGGTCTGCACATGTATACTTCAGCATGTAAGCGAGACACTTCAGGACCACCTTTTCCCAAGTTACAGCATAATTTTATACACATACATGTATGCATGCATGCACACATACATGTTTTTATTATTACTTTTTAAAATTTTATTCTTTCATATCAAGGATAATGGAATAAGCACTTGTGTGCTTTTTGCATTCAGTCCCCGTGTGTATGCAGTTTTGTAAATTTTGTCATCTGTTCACACCGGCACTCACACACACACACATGCGCACACACATGCACACACACCAAACAAGCTGACATGCACATGTAAGCTCATCAGTTGGGCAATGAGGAAGACAAATGAGGAAAAAACATCTTAACCTTGAATTGAAGTTAAACAAAAGGATGTTTTCCCATTTCAGGAGACTCGTAATATAGAAGAAGTAGATGAAGTACTGTCCGTCCTTCCTATGAATCAATTTGTTGCCATGGTGAATTCACAGGTAAAGGTAAGTACAGAATTCTTTTGTCTTTAAATAATCAAGGTAAGACAGGACATTTTAATGGTTTAAGCTCTTGTTTCAAAAATTCCCCATGGAAGAAACTCAAATGTGATTGTGTAAAAAGAAGGGAGACCGCACTTGCAGCCTTCAGTTTCAATGTCTCTAGTTCCCATTTTTATTCTCTCACTTTAAAATCATGAGTATGTGCTCTCGTAAGAGATAGAGGACAGTGGCAGAGTAACATCTCAGTTGCCCGTGACCCTGTTTTTTTCTGCGGGCAAATTGAGAGAACAGTTAGTTGCATAATTAAATATATTGTCTTTGTATAGCTGTATAATGTGTTCGCACACATACATATACAGGTAAGTTTATGGCTGGTGAAAATAACTGCAGTACTCAACTGGAAAACTTTTATTTCTTTTTTTTTTTTTGGGGGGTGGGGGGGAGTTGTGTCTTGCACTGCTTGTGACTGGGGTCCCCATATCAACTTCCCCCCTCCCCCCTCCCAAAAAAAAAATCAAGCAATCAACAAACAAAAACTGAAAAAGAGAAATAAACAGTGCACCTTTAGGAGAGTGAGAAAGTCATGGGCCTATCCATGTAGTAGACACGCCAATAATGACACTGTATGGAGAGACTACTAAATGTGTAGAACAGTGCATTCATTTGTGTGGATCTGGATTGTGTTTCAGTACACTGCATAAATTTGTTGATATAACTTATATTTATAAGCATGAGTTATACAGGAACATAGTTCTCTTGTGTCAATGGGCTTATGAATGCTTCCATAATTTATGGATGTGCATGTGTGTGTGTGTGTGTGTGTGTGTGTGTGTGTGTGTGTGTGTGTGTGTGTGTGTGTGTGTGTGTGTTGTGAGTGAGGACATATTCAAATGCTTCTTTATCACAGTATGGTCTTATAAAAATACATGTTTTGAGTATGTGTTTGTGTGTACACAGCTGTGTGCATAAAATTAGGTATGTGTGTGCATATGCACAAGTGGGCAGGCATATGCATATCTGCATGCATGGTGATGTATACATATGCATTCATATGTGTGTGTACCACTGTGTGTGTGTAGTTGTATGTTTGCGTGCACACATGTATGTGCATTGTGCCTACAATGCAACATTACCTTAACTGTGTCTTGTGTGCCATAGAGAGCAGGTGGGGAGAGCCATGGTCCCACACTGTCAGAGTACATCCAGCAGGTGCAGCACATACATTCAGCCAAACATGTCTCCATGGCTGTGCATGGGGTGGACACATACTTCAGGTACTCAGCGTGAATATACTCTGTGAACGATTCTATCATTTGGCAACTAAAGTTTCTCTTGGTCAGCCAGAGGTCTTTTATTAGGATGACTGTACTGTAGTCAGATGAAAGAGGTTTGGTTGGGTGTTAAATGTTTATGTTCATTGTCCTTTAGTTTGTATTTTTCTCCCAAAGCTGGCTTGAAAGTGCTTTTTGCTGAAAATTGATATGATTCAAAGTGAGGAAGTTTTTAGAAACTAGTACACACACACTCTCTCTCTCTATCTCTCTCTCTCTCACACACACTCTCTCTCTCTATCTCTCTCTCTCACACACACACACTCACACACACATGCATGCATGCATGCACGCACACACGCACACACACACACACACACACACACACAGAGCAAAACAATAAAACAATAATCCCCAAATTATCCTCTCTACCCTGACCTGCCCCCACTAGGTTTCCCATGTGAAGGGGACATATTTGCAGCCTGGAGGAGGGCTAGCAGAAACAATACTGTCTGACAGTCTGCAGCCAGTGAATTATGATCACTGTCACAGCTGTCAAACCCATTAGCCACTTGAGAGGCGGGGGGAGTTGTTTTGTTGTCTTTTGTTGTTTTTTTCCTCTCTAAGCAGTGTGATTCAGGGTGTAATATAAAAGTTGATCTCATCTAGGATTTTGTTCCTGTGGATATGTTTTTTATGTTTGCTTATTTCTTTCTTTGGTTTTTAAAAAAAATTCTATTGTTTTAGTAGAAATAAAGTTCATAATGTAAAAGGTCGATTACAAAGTCTTTGTGGCCGTCTCTCTCCCTCTCTTTGTGTTTCTTTTCAAGTCTACCCAGTATTATTTTGTGTTTATTTTTTAGCAATGTACCGATTACATACATTACCTTTTATATTTTTATTTTAGCACTTGATTTGTAGCATAGATGGTCATGGCAGATGTTTCTGCTTGAAATTTAGTCTTGTGTTGTAGGCAAAGCACGTCTGTAATGGAGCACCACCCTTTTGAGTTTCTTTTTGCCAAGGCCAGCAGCTCCTGCTGATAATCCTTTTGTCGAAACATCCGACAGCTTACCGATTTTCTACTCAGAGTGTTTTCAAAATGCAATGATTTTGAGAGTCATTGTCACAACAATTGTGATAGTTACTTGTCTCCACTTTTTATCTTCTGCGAGGGATGTTTGCAACAGAAACATTAGCAAAGAACAACCCACCCCCTCCCCCTTCTCTTTTTTGTGTGTGTTTTAGTTAGGTTGATTTTTTTTCTTTTCCAGTAATCAGAGGCAGATGGCAAAGCGGAAGCACAGAGAAGAGGTGAGTGGCCAGAAGACGAAGGGCAGCCGTATAATTCAGGATGGAGGGGGAGTGGTGGTCACACGATTCCAGGTGGAAGAGGTGGGTGAGTTTCTTATAGGATTTGTAGTGTTAAAAAAAGTGACATGTTGTCTTTGCTATTTATGTTTGAGAAATGTGTGTCTTCAGTTTTTATTCAAACTTTTTGCGATTTATTTACCCACGAGTACATCCACATACATGAGTGTATCTGAATGCAGAGATGAGTAACACCCAGTGCCGTCAGACATGTCTGCCTGATCTTAGTGATTCTTGTATTCTCTTCCAAACAAATTCAGAATGATAAGTACAGAAACACAAAGACGAGAAGAGAACTGGAAACTTCTCTTAGGTACAACTGAAACTCATAATAATGAATGCAGATTTTTTTTTCCTACTTTGCAATCCTGCCTATGAAATTGAAAGATTCATGCAAAAGACCCCAAATTTGTATGAAAACAACTTCTATACCTATACACAACTTTATGTATAATATTCACTGATATTTGTAAAAGGTTATGTACAAATTTGTATACATACAGAAAACATCGGCTGATTTGGCTCAGACATTGCTCATTGGGCAGGATGTTGTTTATTTTTCAGGCAATAGTGGTGGCCCAACTGGAGACAGGCTGTTGTTGTCGACTGCTGGACGGAGCACAGGATGTGGCAGAAATGGTCAAGTCTTTTTCTAAAGCTGTCATCGAGAAGCCAAATAAGTATGTCATTGTTTGTGTCCCTTGTGGTAAAGTGGCGGGCACACTTTCATGTTTTAAAGAGCAGTTCAGTATAGGTTACCCATGTTCGTGAACACGCTCCTAATACTTGTTGATAACAAGGGAAAATATGACTAAATGGTGATGCAGTGTAGTGTAATGTAGTAAGAGAAGTTTAGCTTATACCGCTTACAGCAGATTTTTCTG
Organism: Rapana venosa; assembly: GCA_028751875.1. Lineage (NCBI taxonomy): Eukaryota > Metazoa > Mollusca > Gastropoda > Neogastropoda > Muricidae > Rapana > Rapana venosa. Next base: position 47,896,780 of record CM054134.1, read on the forward strand.
CATGAATTTTAGGTTGCTCTCTCTCTGTGCATGAAATGTATGCTGCTCTCTCCTGGGAGAAAGCATTGCTATTAGTGCAGTTCCACCCTTTTTTTTGTTCCTCTGTGACAGTGGCTTTTTTCTACAGACCTTTGCCTTGAAAAATTATCTTGTTGCTCTGTGTTCTTGTACATGTTTAAAATCAAGTTGCACATGGAACCTCAGTTTTTTCTTTTTTCTACAGACCTTTGCCTTGAAAAATTATCTTGTTACTCTGTGTTCTTGTACATGTTTAAAATCAAGTTGCACATGGAACCTCAGTTTTTTAAATTTCATCCTACACATGGAACCTCAGTTTATCATTTCATCTAAAAGATTAACACCCATACCTTCATTCATGGTTTAATGGATGGCAAAAAAGTCTGGTTTTAGACTGGAATGAAACCTGCAACTTCCTGCTTTCCCGACAGATGCATCACTGCTAGATTTCCTACCCACTGACCACTTTGGGCTATAAAGTCCTTGGATATAATTTTCATACTAGGTGTTGTTCAAAGGGAGAATACGATAGTTTCAGAAATGACGACCATTATGAAGTAAAGTTTTTGATGCCCTTTAAAACTAACCAAGGCTGTGCCATTTGTCTTTTCCAGAATATGATAGATTCTGAGCAGATCCAGTTTTTCCAGAATATGATGGATTCTGAGCGGATCCAGTAAACAAAAGAAGGACCTGTTAGGACACTTGTCTGACCATGACACACCATTCTCGGCACCTTTCAAATGGAAATCCCCACAAGAATGGGATCACACTGGGTGATGCATGACATTAACTGCCGGATTGTGTCTGTGTGCTTTTCTCATATGGGACAATGAATCATGAACCACTAAATGATAGCTGTTACACCATTTCAGAAATTCCTTATTTCACTAGTAATAAACTAGCTGTACTGATAACTAGCAGTGCAGCATGGGGATTAAACATCACTTCACTGTAATGATCAATTACATTTATCTGTATTAAGATCTGTTGTTGCATTCAACAGTATACACAGAAACGGACATCTGTCTGCATCAACAGGAAGAACCGCTTTGACTGTGTGTTCTCTTTCCTGGAGGAAGGAGGATCTGGGGTGAAGGCAGACAAGACTGGGGCAGGACTGCTGAAAGTGTGGAGACTCCAGCTTCAGCAGCTGCACAATGTGGGGCCTGACATGGCTGCAGCCATTGCTGCACAGTTTCCCTCCCCACTGGCCCTGAAACAGGTCAGTATATATCATACTTCCTCTGTGTCAGAATATGGCTGCCTATGTGGGTGTGGTATGTGAAAAGAGTTGAACTCACAAACTTCTCTTCTAGCTGGTACTCACACTGATTCTCGGGAGGGATGAGCGAGTCAGAGTGCATATTCTGGGTGATCCCAAGGGTGTTAAGCTGGGGAATATGCCACCGCAACAATCATTTCTGATTTCTTTCCTTGCTGCAGGCCTGATATCAGTGCTTTCAGTCTTTTTTTTTTCTCTAACATGAGCTGACTTCTTAGAATTTTTCTTTAAAAGTGTGAGACCAGTGCTAGGGCACAGCGGTTAATGCATTTCATTTCTGGCAGGAAAGTTGTGTTTCAATCCCATAAGAGTTATAGGGTTTGTATGGTTTTTGATTTCAACCAGCTTCAGTCCAGAGTGAGTTTGTTGAGGGCAGTGAGCTGTGTGATCTTTCCTCTGGGTTTAAAGCTCTTTGCAAATTCAGTGTCCTGTAAAACCTTTTGATAAGAATGTAAATCAACTTACTGTAAGTAAATATGTTTGACAACTTGTGCATATGTAAAAAATTCATGTGTGTTCCTGCAGGAAATTAAGTGGAAAGTTTGCTATTATATCCTGTGTTTTTTGTCTTGACAGGCTTATGCTGATTACCCAAATCCTGCTGAGGCTTGGAAAGTCACAGAAAACATTGTGGTCAGTTGCTTCACCATATTCATTGTTGTTGTTTTTCTGTTTGTGACACTTCACACTTACACACTGTTTATAGTCTTCCTGTGTATATTTCTCACAGCAGCTTTTTTAAAGACCAGAAGCAGTGAGCAATCTTCAGTGAAAAAAATCATTTGAAAGCGTGGAAAGACTGCATTGTTTAAAAGAAAAATAAGAAAGGAAGCATTGTCATTTTGCAGCTTTTATACTTTAGATATGTGGTGGTGGATAAAGTGGGAGGGATGGATTTTAATAATGATTGTGTCACCACATTGTGAATATTTCAAAACTATTTTGTATATGTGAGTAAGCAGGTGTTCCTCCTAAAGAGGCACAGCCTGACAAGAGATAAAGACTGAAGGCTGGTCCCTGAAGGTGATAATCTTCAGAAGATAACCTGGAATGACCTCCTCTCTTCCTTCTTGAAAAGCCTCCTTACGACACTTTTAAATCCAGCCTCAAGACCTACCTATTTCAAACCTAAGACTTTCCTTTTATCGATTCATCTCATATCTGTCCCTGCCTTCAATGGCCAAAATTCCCATTACCCTGCTGAAGTATATAACCTGTGTGTGTGTACGTGTGTACATTTGACTTTGTTAAAATGTTAATCATTGTTGGTTTCATGTGTAGAAGTAGCTTGAATGAAAGCGCTTTGATGTGTTTTTACAAGATATAGCGCTATATAAATTCCATTTATTATTATCATCACCATTATTATTATAGGCTTATAGTGAAAAACCAAGTAGTATCAAGTCTCAGCTGATGCAGGTTTGCTCTATGCATGCTGTTACCAGTGTCTTCTAGATAAAAGTTTCCTAAGCACTGGTGCTGATGTCTTGTGTTTGCAGGTGCGGAGAGGAGCCGGGGCTTTAGAGACTGGCAGAAGAGTGGGACAGCAGATGTCAAAGAGAATTCATACATTGCTCACCGCAGATAACCCCGATCATGTTATTTCGTAGTACTGAAAGAGTAAGAAAATTAAAGAATTACAAAAAAAATCAAAACAAAGACAATCCCTCAGATCTATGTATGAAGTGTTTGCATATAAATGCCTTTTATGGCCTTTGTGTGGATAAGATTATACTATTGTTATATATATATGTATGTATGTATGTATGTATATATATATATACACACACACTTTATTTTTAATTCGTTTAGCCACCTAGCTTTAGTAGGCCATTGTGTGTCAGAGGGAACAAATGACAAAACTTTTTTTAAAAAAAGATAAAAAAAACCCTTGTATCAGATGAAGCGTGAGGAACTATAGGGGGCAGAACAACTTCATGGTTAGAGCACCAACTGGTGCCTGGCGGGTATAGTTCATGTCTCCACGCATGTGTCTGTTCTAGGGCATTTATGTGTCTGTTCTAGGGCATTTATGTGTCTGTTCTAGGGCATTTATTTACTTCCTGTGAGTTTATATCGTTTCCATCTCCAGTACCCCTCAAATCCTTTAAAGTCTACAAAGTAAGATCCCTTTCATGAAGGCATAGGTAACATTCTGTACATGTTAAAAACCCATCCAAGTGTTGTAGAAGAGTAGGCAAGGGATGACTGGTGAAATGTAAACATATCCATCATTTTTTTGTCGTTTCTTGGTTCCTCAGTTTGAGCTGCGATGTTCACCACTGGTGAGATTCTGTGTACGTGACTGTTTCTGCACACCATTACGGTAGTCGCATGCTGACTTCAGGGGTTTAGGCCCCTACGTTCCTCGTTTGTTTGGGTTTTGTCATCTGTTCCTACTGACAGGAAATGGCCTACTCTTCTGAAAGGCGGAACAGGTCTTTAATGTGTGTACACATTTTTCTTCCATCACTTTGAATGTAGACAAACATTTGGCTTCAAGTGCTTTACAAGACCCATGCAACATGTTGTGAAATTAACTCATTTTACCCAGGTGGTGAATATTTCTTGCCTTGTAAAAATACAGGTATGTTAACTTTTTCCAGTATTTCATGATACAAATTAAAATTCTCCACACACACAAAAAATCAGAAGTATGCACACAAAAAAGGTGTATTAGTTATGAAAGTAGACATGATAAACTTGTTAATCATATATAGGTTGCATGTTTTTATCATTTTGTACTCAATTTTTAAAACAAAGCCAAGCAGCCTGTCACAGCAGGATTAACCGGTCAGTTTCATAGTGACTCCACTGACTTAAATATTATAAAGTTAATGTGATCTCTCCAAGATATCCCCCAACCCCAGCATACGCACATTCGGACCCTGCTCAGTCATACACACGTTTCACACTCATGGCATGTTCTCATGTGTAATCTGGAAAATGTTCAGCAACAGAAACAATCCATGGCCTTATGAAGTAATGCTCATATGCAAACACAGTATCACCAGATAACATCAGTAAATTATAATGATTTAAATCAAACCACCTGTGTCAGAACAGACAAAAATATCATGTAAGCACACCATAAGAGTTGAAAGGAGAGCAAGTAGAACATTTGGAATACATAAGAAATAATTCAACAGCACATTGCCACAGAATGTCTCTGACTGAATACAAAGTGTGCTAGTGCAATAACAGCCTTCATGTTTTACAACACATCTGTGTCACTTTTGCTTTACAGATGCCTTTGCCACTTCCCTTTTTGAAAACACTAAAACTTTCTACAAAAGTTGGGAGGGGCAAATTCTCATGCATGAATAATCATAAAATAGAGTATATATAAACCTGGGCACATTTATGTATCTACCTGAAAGTTAAAACCATTTGAAATTACATTACAGAGAAACATGACACACTTACTCACATACACACTTTGCCTACCCCCTCCCCCCAAAAAAACCCCTTTTTCCTGTTAAAACTTTTTTTTCTCAAACCTGTTAGAAAAGGACACATCAACAAGGAAAGTGCTCCTGAACAAAAACAATTCAACAGCTTGGAAAGGTGCTTCTTTGGTTGGTGGGACTATCTAAATACTACACCCACAGTCCACAACAGTGGTGACACAACATTACATAGAGAACATCAAGATATAGTGGAGCGCACACATTTAAATACGATACCTACTTACTGTAAAGGACTAAACCATTGATCTTGAACTTCTGGTTAAGGTCTATGCTAGCAGTTCATGGTCAAATTTGTCAATGCGCTTATGGTGTGATAGGAAATCACTGAATCCACATTAGTCGAATCAAAGCCCAGACATCATGTAAACTCTGATGGTCATTGCCACAATACATCGTGGCACTGCACAGCTAGAGGTTGTCTTCCTTCCATGTTCACCAGTAATGCTGGTACAAAACACCATAGCTTGATAAATATTGCACCAATGTTCAGCTTCCAGATAAACAGGAAAATGAATGTTGGGTGTGTTTCAAAGGAAACTGAAGCATAAAGAAATATGTCTCTACCAGACATGGAAGAAATCAACTGTTTCTTCAAAAGGCTAATATCAATGAGCAATCTGCAGGACTCTGAATATCCTGAAAAGTTTAGGTATGATCCGATCTAGACAAAAATTATGACAGAGCAGAAACAACAAAGCCATCAACGACTAAACAGCTGATGAATGATCTGAGCACCTCATAGAGCATCACAGAATGAAGTCTGTACTTTCTGCTGTACCTTAGGCCTAGAACTGAATGGGGAAGAGGAATGTTCCAACACTAAGAAACCACACAAACAGCAGTCCGACAAGCATGAAGTAAAGGGAAATGAGCAGACAAGACCTTCCTCGACTGAGAACACAGCCACGGTGCAAAGAGAATGCACAATTGAAATGGTACTGAAAACTCTATGGTTGGTGGATTTCTTATCTTCAGGTTTGCCCAAGAAATAAAATTTGAAAAGTCAAAAACTGGTTTTGTAGGAAGGCCATGATGTGTGGAGTAAGCAATGATTAATAGTCTGTAGAGATGGATGAACAAGCAACTTTTTACAAGTACAATCAATTCAGACTGAACTAAATGATGACTATCGAATGATAAAGCCACTAAAATGAATCTTCAGTAGCCAGGAAGGAAAAGTGCTCAATCACAAACATCCATGCCCATCACATGCAGGAGACAAAGAAACTTCAGGTCAGCTCTCGGCAAGAGAATAAGATGAATTGAAGAGATCCAGGCAGCATGTGAGTAACGTCAGTGTTCAAGGAAAAGAATGCGCTGATTAAATGTTACATTTCAAATTCTTTTCTCTTTTATTATTAAGCGTTTTTATTTTCCATCTGCTCTGCATGCAGGATGGAAATCAACTTATTTTGTCATTGTCAACTGTTTGGGGGGGGGGGGAGGGGGGGGGGGTATGAGGGGGAAATTTGCTCTCAATAGAGAAAAAGTAGCATGCTTTTTAAGTATATGAGTTTTATCAAAATAGCACAGAAGTTTTATGATGAAGCAATGCTATAATCCTATACATGTCTAAAATGAAATTTCTTTTTTTAAGTCCCAAATATCTTGCATACAAGACAGCAAGTAGTCTGCAGAAATTTCACGTGTACTTCTGTTCATCACTAGAAAGAAGCCTCCCAGTCTATCTCGTAATGAAACAACCCCACACAAAACGGACACACTTGCACATAACAGTCATTTAAATTCTTGAGAAAAAAATTATGATCATATATTTTCTTCATGACAAATCAACAAGTATTCAAATATATATTCAAAACAAAAAAAATACACTTCCGCATACATTACAATAGAACGATGAGTTGAAATTCATAAATATATTAAAATCAAACACAAGTTTTAAAATTCACCTTTACCAAACCTGCCGGTTTTTAAAAAACTTTTCTTTTCATTTTTTGCATTCATCAGATGGACAGCTCTGTTAGAAAGGCAGCTGTACACTGCTGGTCCTCCCAGTCTCCATTGAGCTTCTTGGCTGCTGGGGTGGGGTCGGGCCAGATTGCCAGTTTATCTGAATAGTTTGCATTTATGGCCTCTTTTGATGGAAAGTGCCGATATATTCAATCATACCTTCTCCACAGAAGTAAGTGAAAAAAGAATGGACAAAAGTAGTAGAAAAATCAGGATAAAACTACTAAAATCAAAACACTATGAAGAAAACTACCCTGCTTAAACAGTGCTGAGCACACACAAAACACACATTCTCTCTCTCTCGTTCTCTCTCCCATACCTCAAATAACTGAGTGACATGGCATCAGAAAAAAGCCTAAAATGACCACCTGTAGCTTTAAAACTTCTTGTTTAAACCCCCCAACCCCCTCATTTTTGGAAAAAAAGCAATTTTGTTTCAAATGTGTAAGATTCATAAAGACAGAATACTTGCAAACTTTCTAAACAAGATAACATCCTATTTTGTGATATTTAAAAATCTATCACAACAAATGAATGCTGACTTGAAATGAAACAAAAGTATCAGTAGTGGTATCCCCAAATCTGATATTGTTGAAATGCAATGATACGTGTGACTCCAATTTGTATTTCCATGTCAATTTTTTTTTCAAACGAAGGTGTACAGACTACTACATATGCACAAAATTACCCACTGTAAGCTTTCCCCCCCTTTTTTGTGCTTGGCTTTGAGTTCTTTATGAAGCTAGTACTGATATGTCAGAAAAAAACATATTAATGTAAACAAAAAACTGGTTATCCTGATGTAAATGTAAACAGCTGAATTAATTAATGCCTTTTTTTTAAAATTCATTTTTCTGTTTATCATCTGTTTAAACTGTTCTCTCCTGTCCTAGCTGAAGTGGTCATTATCATTACTCTTAAGTTGATGTATACATTCATGTAGTAGAGATGATGTACCTGGCTTCACTCCTGCAAACAAACTGGCCTATAATCTGGTTTATGCTGACACTATTACTATTAAATCCAGACAATTAAAAACAAAATCATGTAAAACTTCCACAAAAATATCTCACTCAATGCTGTTATATATATACACATATAAAATCCACACACACACAAAGATTAGCACCCTTTCAGGACTAAAAGCAGACACTCCAACTGAAAGATAAAAAACACAAATAAAAAGCAAACAGGGGGAGAAGGGACCCCAAAGAACTGCTGTATGCTAGAGCCACCCCCAAATCTTATTTACACAATAAAAGCTACACTTATAACAAGATCTGTGGAGCGAGATTAGGATCAGGAACTCAACTCACAGCCTTTGCCTCTACCAGGTATGCCACAGCTGCATACTTACCCACCAACAATTTTTAACCCCACCCCCACCCCTTTAAAAAAAAAAATCTACACAGAAGTTGTGGATCATAAGCAACATTGAATTATCACTAATTACTATTATTTATACAGATTTTTTTTACTGATACCCCCCCTCCCCTGAACCTGACCTGATTATCAGTGCGCTTCCTCAGAGGCCACTCTATTTATTAGTTTTGAGATGATTTGGCTTTAAAGGTCCACCTATGCACACACTACCTACTTCTGGTAGGTTTCATATAAAAGCGTTTCATCATATAGATCCACAATAATGACATGTGTAAGGTTTGTTGTGTGTTAAGTGGTCCTTTGACAGTGTGTGTATGTATGTGAGTGTGTCAGAGTGTGAATGTGATTGTGCCCGTGTCTAGAATTGAGTACAGCCAATGCAAGTGTGTGTTCTAAGGTGCTCTCAGGGAGACAGTCTGAATCTAAACTAAATCACAGAAAAATCTTATAACACATTAGAACTAATGCTAACCAGAAAACAAAAACAAAATCCAAACCACCAAAACTAAAAAACTGCAGTCATCTACTTCCACTCTTCACCAAAATACACACAAAAACCAAGTTTTCGCTACATTCCATATACTCAGACTGACAATGTCACCATCCATTCCACCTATACACTATGTTTTCAATGCCTTACAGTTACAACCACCCACCAAGGCAGGAAACCAGTGACAACAAACTGAACGGTCTCTAGTTCCAGCCTATGCTAACTTGTGACACAGGCTCACTTGTACAGGACTGAAAGACAACCATTTGCATCAAGTTCATTCACTGGAGGCGGCCACAGATGTGAAAATGAAAAAGCATGACAAATGATGCAAAGATGTACCAGAAACATGACCTGTTTGTCCGACTGCCACCAAGGCAAACAGCTGTGGATGGGGCACAGCATTCAAAAACACGTCCAAGTTCACACACAGACAGCTGGCAGTAAATCCTATGGTCCCCAAGAGAGGTGTGGTCTAGTCACTCTTATGTGTCATGGGCGGGAACTCTGAATCATCATCCAGTCTCAAGGCGGTGATGTCATGACTATCTCCGGCCTCTCCCCCCACTGCCCCTTGATCCACGTCCTGGTATGGCTGGGATTCTGCAAGCAGAACACACACCAGTCACTGGGCTTTTTCCTTCCCCACGCTTTAGTTTACCCTGCACTCTGCTCCAGCCCCTCCATACAGGCCCTTTTGTCTTATGCTCTTTCATATCTATAGGCCACTTAGCATACAGCGGTGGGATTCTGAGAAACTTTTTGGTTACTGAAAAATGTATGCCAAGATTCTGGAAGGTAGGGATGCAAAATTCCCAAATAAGCTAAAATAACTATGCCCAAGGTTGGTACTTGAGTTTCTTTCATAAAGTATTTCGATTTTTCGCCTGGCATGAAAGATGCAGGCAGACAAATACAATTGTGAACAGGAAATCAATGCAACAGTATGGGATGATCAAACAGCCCAAAGCACATTCAATATTTGGATCGTAGTTGAACTACCTCCTTCATCCCCCCCCCCCCCCCCAAAAAAAAAAATCTGCACGAAAAATCCATTCATTGTGCCTAATACAAAAGGAAACAAAAAAAAACTGAGATGCAAGTCATCTGACCTTGGCTTGATATCAAGAAGAAAATGTCTTTGTTTTGTAGCAAGGTGAATGAGAACAGTTAATCCTAATTGCTGAATGGGTAAAGCCATTCTTTTGCAGACTGTATGAAAATCAGCATGCAGATGAAATTTGCACCATTATATTGTTTATCGACTTTTATATTCTAAAACTAGAGACCACTTTTGTTTTGTCAGCTATTAACCTTTTCTCATAAGAATTAAGAACGAGGAGGCAAACCAGGAGAAAAAGAATTAACGAGGAGGAAAACCAGACACTTTGAGGCCGTGGACTCCTGGCTGAACAACTGTTGATCTCAGTCTCATCAGAAGCAGTCATTTTTGGGGGGCTTAGACAGGTACCTAGGAGGCACCGTGGTCGAGTGGTTTAGGCGGTCAACTCGTGATCCAGAGGTCGCGGGTTCGATCCCCGCTCGGCTCGGTGTTGTGCCCTTGGGAAAGACACTTTACTCCTATTTTCCTCACTCCACCCAGGTGTACAAGTGGGTACCAGCTCTGCTGGGAAATATCTGGCGACAGACTAGCGTCCTGTCACAGGGGTGGTGAAAAACCATCAGTTCGCTTAACGCTACAGAAACCGGGATAAGCTCCGGCTCTATGGGCCTTCTGGCTCGAAAGAACATACTTTTTTAGACAGGTACCTACCCAGAAATGAGTGTCTTGGGACTCAATAGGAAGAATGGGTCCTCTCCAGATGTGCTATTTTATGTGCTGCTTTAATTACTTGATCAACACTGCAAAGTATCTGTTATCGTTCAGGCCACATTGCTGCTGGGATTTTATCAGGAAGAAAGAGTTGAGTACAAGTCTTTCGCAATCTCAGCCAAAATTGGAGCTCAAGCCAAAACACTGTACTTATCATTATGCAGAACATAAAACTGTCACTGACATGGTGGGCCCTGTTCCTCTGTTTTGCGGACCTCGGTTTCACATCCACTTCCACTTCAATGGCTGTGGTAAGAGTCTGCAGATTTGTGAGGACTCTTATGTCAAAAGAGGATCATACTGATAATGATGGTTGCCCCTAAAAGTGGGCATCTTGCTCCATGACTGAGCAACTACTGGTCTCTCTCTGTATGGAACTTGGGAACCAAGTGATGTCCCGTCCTGCATGTGCTGGTTTCAAAACTTGTGCACCGGTGACCACCAGTGAAGTGACTGAACAGCACGCCGTGCAGGGCCTCTCATTGCTGATCTGATGAAAGTCAAAACATTCATAGCCCTCTGTGGACTTGTGGCTCTGAGGGTGTCACAGAATGAGCAGGAGTACTGTGCTGAGAGTGTAGTTCGGCATGCCACATTCAGAAATACTATATGGTGATGCCTGGCAAACAGGGACTTAAGCTGAGAACACTGGAGATCCTTGAATATGGGAAGAGATGGCAAAATAGATGTTCTTGAGAAGATAGTCAAGATAAATAAACACAACAATGTTATGTGTTAGCAGTCAGTACTGGACTGTGGATCAAAACCTGGGGCACGACTGGGCATGAAGGATACATATAAACTGGCAGAAGAGTTTACTCTTTCTCTATGCATGGAAATAGTTGGACCCTAAAAAAAAAAAGCATAAATGCTTTCTTTCTGATAAGAGCTGTCAACTTCTCTTAATATTTGCTGTCTTCTGTTTTGTTTGGGGTTCTTTTTTTCACTTTGATGAAGTGCTGCTTAACTCAGCTGTGCTTTTCCCTTGCCAATTTTCAACATACCTTATGGAAGAAAAGTTGATCTGTTCTGTGCACACAGATTTTTACCAAGTAGATCAGAAAAACAAGATGACATTACGTGCATTTTTATTTTTGCAGCATGGCCTTAACCCTTTCCCATTTTTACCCGCCGTAACCTGCCGCTGCCCGCTCGCCCGCGTATATTTATGCCCGCCGCACATCATTTCAGCCTAGTGGGGAATTTCCCTCATGCACTAAGCTCTACCTAGTACACGCACACTATGAATGAACATTCCACTGAGGCCAGCATAAACTAAGAAAGGAATGGGCACCAAATTCAGTGCTACACAGCCTCCCGTTCACAAGAAATTGGCCAGTGACTGGCTTTGTCTTTCCCACGCTTTCTTGTTGCTGAAAATGGCAGCAAAGATTGAGCATACGATTTGGGAGGAATGTACTGATGTGGAAATTGAAGCTATTTTGGCTCAAGTGGAACAGTTCGAAAGAGAATAAAATGTTGAATCCGATGTTGAAGTAGATGTAGAAGAAAGATGAAATAGGAGAAGGTAGTGAGTCGGAAAGTGAAACTGAGGATAACATTCTGTTGGCTTCATAGCAGACGACATGGTGCGGCGCACAAGTGCCTTGCACAGTGCAAGACTTCACGCTGCCGACTGGGCCGGCACAAACTCTTCCACTGAATGCCAAGCTCTTATAATTACTTTGTTTTGTTTGTGCCTCAACATTTTTTTCAAATTGTAGCAGATGAAACTAACAATTATGCCAGGCAAAAGATTGCTGTGAAAGGCTTAGTCATAGATCCATTACGGACAGAAACAACACCTGATGAAATTAGGGCTTACCTGTCAGTTTTGATCAAGATGGGGATCAAGCGTTTGCCGAGGCTTCATCTCTACTGGTCTACTGATTTGACATTTTCTGAGTCACGGATCAGTAATATTATGACGAAAACCAGATTTCTCAAAATTAATCAGTATTTTCACCTCCGAAACATGCCAACACACCTGGACGTGACACTGGCTGTGATACCTGCATTGTGACAGCCATGTAACTGGCTATTGGTGAAGGACACACTAGTGTCTGTGTAAATAGTAGGCGTCAGCATATATTTGTAAATAATGTATATACGTGCATTAGTCAACGTTGTTTTCAATATGTTTGAATACTTTCCACTGAGAAAGTGTAGACTTGGTGACAGGAATTTTGTGACGTGTGAATGTTCGATTGGATTACCATGACGGTGGATGCGATGGAGGACACATTCAGGCAGAACCACACATATTATTTTTTTTAATCACATACCTATATTGCGCATGTTATAGGGTAGTTGTAGACTAACAGCATGATGTCACTGCAATGTTACCTGTATTTGGTGACAAAGAGGGGACAGCAGCATGACACATGTAGGTAGGACACACATCTTGGGGTGCAGAACAAAGTATGACATCATATGAATACTTTGGCCAAATATGACTGCTCTGCGAACAATAGTAACTGTACAGGACTATGTGTACTTGAGGTACCTTATTCTCTGAAAAAACAGCGTAAATTTCCGAATACTACAGAGAGTTTCTCTGTAAGAAATGCGAATGGTAAAGGGTTAAATGAATAAACTCTATAAAAATATGTACAGGTTAGCAGATAAGGCGGTTAGGTGCTGGCATTATGTCAAGAAGAAAAGTGAGGTGTAAAATTAATTTAGTGAATTTGAGGGAAGGGTAAAGTTAGTGACACATTGGTTGATAATGATATTCGGCAATTCAGGTTTGGAGTGGGTGGTAATGGTAAACCAGTCACTGATGAAAAGATCCCTTAACAGGGTGTAGCAGAGATCCTGGGTACACTTCACTACAGTACAGGGAAAGACTTGATCTCTGACGTAGTCCATAGAGAGGCATGAAAATGACAAAGCCCTTGTGTGTGCCAATCATGGTTCCTCCGGTATGCTGGCTGTGGCTGTGATATTACCAAACTTGAGATACAGATCAATACATTTAATGCATTACCCTAGGTGATGCTTATCATCACCTGGTGACAGTATATACCTAACTCCATTGTAAAATCTACCTCTTTATCTATCCTATATCGATTACCTTGCTATATTTTTTAAGTCAAGCAATATGGGTAACACCTACAGAACTTGGGCAAGAAACCAACCGCTTCAAACAGCACAGACCACCACAGACAGAAATCAGAGGCCAGCTTTTTCACCCCTGGAGATAATCTTTGTCACATCAGAGAGGCAGCATAGTGGAGGAATGGTTACTGGTTCTATTGCTCGCTAATAGAAAATAGCCATCTCCCAATCTGGCACCCTACTACACCAATCTTTTTACCCTGTATGACAAGGCCTAGCAGTCCACTTCTTTTTCCTATTAAAATGTAGTGTTTTCACTCACGATAAAACTGCAAAACCATACACGGCAATGTGGATTCTGGAAGAGAATCAATGAAACATATGTACAAAACCCCTTTAATTCTAAACTAAAACTTAAAATTGATACTAGGACAAGCAGGCTAGCAACTGAAAGTAAGCATCTAGGCATCCTTTCATTATATCAAACCAAAGAAATACTTAATATTCTGTTGGGTATTCCATGAAAAAAAGGCCCACTCTCCCAGAAATAAGCCTAGCCAGTAAGTTTGCCCAGAATGTCAATAACAAAAAGTCAAACAAAAGCGAGATATCAAAAGATAAAAACATATCAAGCGAGCATGTTTCACTAGCTAGTGAGAATATTTATCACATAGTTTGTCTTCAGCTATCTGAACAGGCAGAGTCAGCAATAATTCAACCGTGATGACTGGGACATTCTCTCTCTCCCCTCAAAGGGAGGGGACAAAAGGAGGAATGGAGGACAGGACGAAATGCCAATCATGCTCTCTTGCAAACTTTTGCAAATGATTAATTGTGCAGATTAAGAATCAACAAAAAGTGAAAAAAGCACTACCATCACCTTTGTAAATGACATTTTCCACACTGACTGCTGCTGATGTTATTCCTTCTAAATATGAATTTTTTATAAGCCATAATATTACCAATCTCCATGGTTACCTGTCAGAACTGAAAATCAAATCACACTCCAAAAAAACTCTATCAACATAATCAATTATACACACACACACACACAAAGAAAGTATCAAAATTTCAACAGAAATTGGTATTTCCTCTGAACAAATTATCCAAATTTTTAAAAAGACACCAACAAAAACAAAACAAAAAAAGAACAGAAAAAGAAAACTAGCAGATGATGTAGATACCACAACAATCTGAACATTCTTTTTCCTCAAGAAAAAAAGTAACTAACAAAATTTCTTGCAGCTGTGTATATGGCAGCCAAACATAGTCTTTTTTCATCTATGAATGAACAGCAACAACTCAGCAGCCTACCACAGGTTAGACTAGAGTAGAGGCATGCATTAGAATACAACGTCATGCATGATTCTGTTAGTCATCCATATTTCTGACTTACAAGGGGAAAACCCCTGTCTATTTCAAGATATACTTTCCCCCGTGTCCTCTTTGGAAATAAGTTCAGATCAACATGACACTTCTCAACCCCAAAATGAATAAAACAAAAAGAAAACAAAGCTCTATGAAATGATACAATAGTACAGTTGAATTTTTTGCAGCAATTTTTTTCTTAAGTTGTATTTACAATACTTTTTTTTTTATTCTCCCTCTTCTTTTTATTTTAAAACTTCTTCAATATTTTCACTTTTTCTATTGAAGTTATCTTTAAACTTCTTCACTGTTTTCACTTTTTGCTTTGAAGTAAGAGAGCTGGCCAACTTACCAGTATGCAGTGGGGGGAAGGAAAGGCTAAGAGAAGGCACCTTAAAATCAAACCATTCTTATCTATGGAAGAAAGACTGACAAGCCAGCAAACAGCTACCCTGACTGTCACTGTAAGCAATAGTAAATACTGTGCTGCTTCTCATTAACTGTGAGATTCTGCAGTAAATTATTTTGTCTCTCAGAAGGACTGTTCAGATTTTAACCAATGAAAGATTTTCCCCTCTTTTTGTAGGTAAGCTGTTTCAGATCGAAGCCGTGAAAAACAAAGAGAGCAAGATGAACAGAGAGGGAGATACAAAGAGGCACATACAGAGAGGGAGAGAGGGAGGGGGTAGAGAGAGGAGAGAGATGAGATAGACAGAGCGACTCAAGAGACAGAATATTACTACAAATACAATGAACACAGAAATGAAGCAACATCAACAAATATATCTGACACTGAGATTGAAACAAATAAAACAAAGCAACCACCCCCCATCCCCCCCCCCCCCCCCCCCAAAAAAAAGTTGTCATTTTTTTTTATATAATATTTATAACTGCAGTAAATCCTTTTAAGTAAATGTTTGCTTAAGCTTTATGCCTGACACTGTCCATTTTCACGGGGGAAAAAAAAAAAAAATTTGAAAAAAACCCAAAAACAATAGAAGGATACTGAGGAAAAAAAAAAGTGACCTTTGTGGCTAATGGAGGTGACAATTATCACAAAGTAGCACAGCAAATCTTACATTTAAACTAAACTTTAGTCTTTTTTAAAAATGCAAAAGTTTTGTAATAATGCATTCTGTGCAATAGCTGGTATATAAATGTGAAAGATCATACAATTGCCCACCATCAGACTGAATAGCAAGGTCGATTAAAAAAAAACAACAACCCACCCACCTCCTCCTCAATCTCTGTTCTTATAACACTGAAAAGGACACTCTAATAAATGAAATACTGGGGAAGGAGATATGGTGGGAAAAGCGAATCATGTTTTAGTCCCTTGTGATGCAAACATGTAACAGAACATTTAACATTTTTCATACAGGTTCTACAGAGCAAACGTGGTAAAAGACTGTAGTGTTAACAATAAAGTATCAAACCTAATGATGCACTAAATTTGGGGGGGGGGGGGGTGATGTAAGAGTGTGTGTACAATTGTTAAGCGCATGCACATGATAAAAACTACCTTGGACACATGATCTAATGAATACAAAAGGATGAAGAACAAACCTGACATGCACTATTAATGTCTGTATGTGTATGAACATATGCATGCATGCACTTACACACAACAATGTCTACACACACCCTCATGAAGTCCTTCTCATTCTATCAATCACAGATGACCCCCCCCCCCCCCCCCCCCCCCCCCTCATCAAAAACACAATGGTCAACAAAGTTAACAAACACCAACAGTGTAAAACAAGTCAAATATAAGTCAGTGACTTTCAGACACTTTACTGAAAGAAGGCAAAACAAAAGAGTAATATCAAAATGGACTTTAAAAATAGAGTTCATGAGTACTGGTTTTACTTGTGTTTAGACTATGTGCCCTAGGAATTATGCTTGTGCAACTATTGTCACTTAAAAATTACAATTCCAGTATAGATTCTGACTAGCTCCAGTCACTTAAAAAAAAAATATATATACAGTGCTTAGCAGACATTATGCAGAGGGCTGGAGAGACAAACATTTATACGCTATGGCTTAAGATTGTGGAATAAAAAAAGAAATTTAAAATACCCTCGTTCCACAGCTTCTTCATACAGTAAGTAAGCTTTAATAACAAAAATAGAAAGAAAATAGACTGTGAAATAAAATCAAAGTAACACACTCACATGCATCTACATACATTCACACACACACACACACACTAAGCTCACATGCCAACTCTCACCTAGCCCTGGAAAAAGACACTCACTGCCCTCTGTGGATTTCTCTAACACAAGTAAACTGCAGGTTGATGAAGTGAGGGAACACGAAGAGGACATGGTGATGTGTACAATGTCACTGCTGAAGCTGCTGGGGGTCTTTGACTCCCCAGGGAAGAGAGAAAGCTGACTGTGATGAAAACTGCCCTGGTAGCCTAGAATACAATACTCCCACACATCAGACAATGAACTGGCAAGACACTTTCTCTGGCCGCCGCGTTGCAATCACCAGCGGTGTAAATCTTTTTCTTCTCCTTTAATTATTCCATCTTTTAGGGAATACACATTAAAGAAGCGGTGAAGTAAAGTATCTACAAATACTGATTAGTTATCTAAGGCTAAAAGCAAATAAGATGGATACCAAAATTTTTTTTGTCTCGGCATGATTCTATCAAATAGAAAAACCCTTAAAAACAAAAAAAATTACATTCTGACTCATCCAGACCCAATTAGAAGACATTCTACACTGGTCTTCCAGGAGATAAATCATTTACATGGAACATATGTTGAGCTTATCAACCATAGGAGAGAAAATTTAAGGACAAACTAAAACAAACAAACAAACAACCAAATAAACAACAAAATAACAGACACAGGCACCTAAACCTACTACTTTCAAATATACCAGGGTAAATATGAGAAAATGAAAAACAGCTATTAATACTGTCTATGGAGATTCTTCACCTAAAATTTGTGGAGAACTGACCAGAAAAGAAGAGAGAAGTCTTTCAGTTTCTGACTAGGACTATAGAGGGAAATATTCATTCCTCATTCACACACTATCACATTTGTCCAGCAAGTCACCTCCACTTAAGATAGTATTTTTACCTTTCGTGGCATATGACCAAATCATTTATGACAATTTAAAAAAGAACACTATCTTCTGTTTCGATGTAACCTGATGACTGCCAATGCAAAATATTAAAGAAACTATCCACACGATTGACAGTTATGGCTGGGCATTCACTGGAAACATTTCACACAGGTAAGCTACTCAACTAGGGCACATGAAGTTTTAACACAACTATCAATATTGGGGAAAGATGGACTACATCACGTTTCTCTTTTAGCTAAAAGCTATCCATCTTGGAAGTGCGATATATCTGAATGCCATCTTACCAAAAAACAAAAATATTGGTAGGTATGACGATCCACAGGAACATTAAGCAACAACAACAACAATAGCTTAAAGAAACAATCCCTCATAACAAAAAATTCGGAAAGGAAAACACTAAGTGTTTAGGGATGCAATGAAAAAGAAAAGAGAGCAGGTGTGATAAAGCTGTATAGATTGTTTTATCTGAGAACAGAGGGAAACTGGTAAAGTAGTCTATTCGTCACAGGAGAAAATGTTGTGTTTACTTTCTTGTACGCTGTATTATCATGTCTTTACTTTTCACACTCACAGCAGTGGCTGATGTCTTGTTTACTCTCATGCCAGCTGTTATATCGTTATTTCTTTACTTTTGACTCTGTGTTTCTTGATCATCAGTAAAGCAGCAGTGCACTGTGCTCATGGATTAGTAAGGTTGGATTAGAAACAAAGGCTGCAGTTTTAACAAAGAACTATTGATAAAAATACCCCCATGGAAAGCAAAGTGTCCTGAATGATTCCCTGAGAGTAGTCTCCTCAAATCTCTTCACATATTAGTAAATGTCAAACTCCAAAAATGAAAACAACAGTTTGTTGTTGGTTTTGTTTGTTTGTTGGTTTTGTTTGTTTGTTGGTGGGTTGTTTTTTTTTGGGGGGGGGGGGGTGCTTATTGAACTGTTTGCAATTTTAAAAAATAAATAAACGGGTACGCCAGGAAATAATGTAAAGAAAAGAACACTATTATCATTTAATTCTTTGGCATACCATGAAGCATATGAATTTCCAAACCTCTGCAACTTTTACTACATAAATGGGGGGAAAATGAGCAACAAAAAACAGCTCTAAAAACTTTCTTTCATATCAGTGTTTTTG
Organism: Rapana venosa; assembly: GCA_028751875.1. NCBI lineage: Eukaryota > Metazoa > Mollusca > Gastropoda > Neogastropoda > Muricidae > Rapana > Rapana venosa. The sequence continues at coordinate 47,915,892 of CM054134.1, forward strand.
CTAATTCTGTTCTTTACAGATTCCTGCAAGGAAAAGCACACACCAATTCCTTATCTAGCACTGACAGAGGAAGAAGTGGCAAATATATTTCAGGGGAGGGGTAGGGAGAGCAATAAGAGAATAACCACCACCATCTCATACACTCCCATGCCCCTAAAACACTAGCAAAACAGAATAAAACAAGATCAATGACACTGAGATAACAACTTAATAAAGAAATATGACATACAGAAAGAACATATGATAAAAGTGAAGAATCAGACATGACAAGCTTGGAAAAACAGATATGATTAAAGTGAAGAAAAAGATAGATATGACAAATACATAACACCCTGAAGAAACAGATATGATACGCTAGTATACCACCAACAGTGCAACATATTTACTGATAAAACAACTAAACCCACCTGCAGATCTCACTCTAAAAGCATATACAAACTTTTTCAATGAGATCACTGAACATATTTTTGGTACTATTCACACACATACATTAGTCAGCAAACTGATCACTGACTGACAGCACAATGAAAAAAAGGGGCTCAACTGTGCAACAGCATATTTTTACGCCTAATACAAAATACCTACAGTGGACTGGCAAACTGTCTGCGAGTTGTGTAATAAAGTAAAATACCTACAGTGCACTGGCAAACTGTGAACTATGTAAAAAAGTAAAATACCTACAGTGCACTGGCAAACTGTGAACTATGTAATAGAGTAAAATACCTACAGTGCACTTGAAAACAGGCTGTTAACTATGAAATAGAGTAAAATACCTACAGTGCACTTGAAAACAGGCTGTTAACTATGTAATAAAGTAAAATACCTACAGTGCACTTGAATACAGGCTGTTAACTATGTAATAGAGTAAAATACCTACAGTGCACTTGAATACAGGCTGTTAACTATGAAATAGAATAAAATACCTACAGTGCACTTGAAAACAGGCTGTTAACTATGTAATAGAGTAAAATACCTACAGTGCACTTGAAAACAGGCTGTTAACTGTGTAATAGAGTAAAATACCTACAGTGCACCTGAATACAGGCTGTTAGCTATGTAACAAAGTAAAATACCTACAGTGCACTTAAAACAGGCTGTTAACTATGTAATAAAGTAAAATATCTACAGTGCACTTGAATGAATACAGGCTGTTAACTATGTAATAGAGTAAATACCTACAGTGCACTTGAATACAGGCTGTTAACTATGTAATAGAGTAAAATACCTACAGTGCACTTGAAAACAGGCTGTTAACTATGTAATAGAGTAAAATATCTACAGTGCGCTTGAAAACAGGCTGTTAACAATGTAATAGAGTAAAATACCTACAGTGCACTTGAAAACAGACTGTTAACTGTGTAATAGAGTAAAATACCTACAGTGCACTTGAAAACAGACTGTTAACTATGTAATAAAGTAAAATATCTACAGTGCACTTGAAAACAGGCTGTTAACTGTGTAATAGAGTAAAATATCTACAGTGCACTTGAAAACAGGCTGTTAACTGTGTAATAAAGTAAGGTATCTACAGTGCACTTGAAAACAGGCTGTTAACTATGTAATAAAGTAAGGTATCTACAGTGCACTTCCAAACTGTATGTGGGTTGTGTAATAAAGCAAATTACCTACAGTGTACTGGTAAACTGTGAACTGTGTAAAAATTGCACTTTTGGGGGGGCTTCATTTAAAGCAACACCTATATTACATCGACAAGAGAATCAACATAGCACTTCTTTTTTTCCCTAAACACAAAGCAATACCCGCAATGCACTAAATAAACAAACAAAAGTTGCAGAGTAGATTATAACTGTGAAAAAAACTATGTATCACATTTTTTTCCTTATGCTACTGCTGCACATCCCTCACCATAACACCCTGGGGGTTACCCAGGACATGCACTATGTCTCACCCATCCCACGTGAGACCATACGTAAACATGGGAAAAAAAATTTGCATATACAATGGTTTTCAAGTACTGCACCATGTAGGCAGCCATACACATGTCTTCAGAGGAATTTTTTCTCCTTTAAAGGATAGTGCAGGCTGTCATGCTTAGAGCTTATCATGGCTGAAGACAATCTCAACATAACATCAAAACATTTTCATGTAAGCCTTCGTCATTTGCTCACATCAATAAGTGGCAAAGCTTTCGGGCTGGGCCAAATAATCACACACACACACACACACACACACACACACACACACACTATAGTACGCCCTTTCAATCAGAGATACTGATTTATAATGATAACTGTTCCTGTGACAGATTTTTTTTTTTTTTTTGTCATCTCACTGCCAGGAACTGAAGAGGTTAAGCGTTCCCACAATGCAGAGCTAATTCAGATGCTTGTCTACTCAAAATGCAGGAGGTGGGGGAGGGGGCTTCGCAACCAAACAAAAAAATGATGCAAACAAAAATTTGTGGAGAATACTTTCATAGCGACTCAGATTCAGAACTCTCCCAAATTCAGCTCTCAGAAACTCTTTACTTAAAAATGGGAAAAGAAAAGGACAATAAAACGAACTTGTATACAATTCACAACAACAATACTACATCAGTACTGTAATTCACTTGTACTTATAACCATGAAGCATGACTATGCTACTGCTAGCAAAAAACAACAAAAAACATCTGGATCTGCAAGCATGTATACAAAATGTAACACACAAGGAAAACTGTTTTGGATGCCACTTATCTGTACTATGTACATAATACTTCTGTGAAGTCTTG